>CM053582.1:401180341-401208196 GCA_028627135.1 Pseudochirops cupreus | reverse complement strand
TGATATTCTGGAGATCAAGGGAGCTTGGATTAAAACCAAGAATTACCTACCCAGCAAAATTGAGCATAGTATTCCAGGGGAAAATATGGTTATTCAATGAGGTGGAGGACTTTCAGACATTCTTGCTGAAAAAACCAGAACTGAAAACTGAGGCAAACAGGGTTAAGTGACTTGCCCAAGGTCACATTACTAAGTAAGTATCTGAGGCCAGATTTGACCTCAAGTCTTCATAACTCCAGGCCTGGTGCTGTTTACATTGCACCACCTAACTCCTGTTTTTCTTAGTTATTAAAAAAAAGTTTTGAAAATCTCATTAGAGTTATATGTTTAGGGACAAGAAGGGGAAGGGAAGAGCCATGAGACAACATTATGTGAGCCAGAAAAGGGGAGGGCTTTGATTGAAAGGAAAAGGTGGTGACTGGTTTTGCTCCCTCTCTGGGCTTGCTTTTCCCAACTTCTGTTCGCACTAGTAAGTCAAGTCCCCAAAGGTCCAGGGGCAACTCTGAAGGATTGTGGCTTTTATTATTATATATTATATTATTATAATTCATATAATTAATGAGCCTTCATCTTGTGTGCTCCCTCTTATTATTAGCCAGACTTAATTAGCTCTTAGGAAGGGATGTTTAATAAGTAGGAATAACAGGGAAGTTGATACAAAGACAACACCTTAAAAGTCTGGGACACATCCTCCCATAATAACATTGAGTTTGTGGGGAAAGTGGGCTTAAACTTAGAAAGTACATATGGCCAAGGGATGATATAATTTCTGGTTACTCTAAGTCTGGAGACCTCTGAATTCTAGTATCTTTCCTCTGTTAATTATTTCCTGTTTATCCTACGTATAGATTTTCTACATATGTTTCTTTGCACATTGTCTCCCCACTTAGATCATAAGCTCCTTGAGGGCAGGGACCGTCTTTTGTCTCTTTTTGTATCTCCAGCACTTAGCACTGTGCCTGGCCCATAGTAGGTTCTTAATAAAGTTAATATTTTATAAAGGTTCTCAATAAATAAAGTTAATTTCAACAAACAAACTCAATAGAGTTCTCCATAAATCCTTGCTGAATGAATGAATGGAAAGATGTTTGTTCTCTGGGGAAGAGTAGAATAATCAAAATGAGAAGCTCTGCTTTTAGTCAATCTAAATTCAGTGCAACTGTCATTCCCATGTTTAATGAGCTACCCTGTTGCCATGATGCTTTGATGATTCCTTCTGTTTTTATTTCACTTTGTTAATATTTTCTGTATTGGGATGTATTCATTTCTTTTCTAGGATTAAAATGGCCGTATAAGGAGACATTATATTGCTGACTTCTTTTTTTTTTTTTTTGCTTTTTGGAGGGGGGAGGGCAGGGCAATTGGGGTTAAGTGACTTACCCAAAGTCACACAGCTAGTAAGGGTTAAGTGTCTGAGGTCAGATTTGAACTCAGGTCCTCCTGACTTCAGGGCTGATGCTCTATTCACTGTGCCACCTAGCTGGCCCTATTGCTAACTTCTTTCAAAAGTTGCAAGACTGTAACATCATATATACTTTATTGGTTAGGTAAAGAAAAGAAAAAGTTAAAGGTCTATAGAAGTGAGAATATAGGCAGGCTATCTCAGGATATCTCAATTTTATAATGACGTTATATGGCAATTCAGGGTATATTGCCTCCTGTGGCCCTTCTTCACTTTGTGGATAATGTACTATAGTTTAATAATCTGGATGAAGAGAGCAGCCTTTCCATTTTTAAAGACAGTTGGTTGATTGGATTCATATAGATCACTGGCAGCATTAAATGCCTGGAAATCAAAATCAATTATTTGTCACTGGAATGGTTGAGTTTTGGGGGGTGGAAAAGAATAGAACCACATTTCCAGCCTTGCCTGAGAGGTCAAAGGGCAGATGTGGTTACTATAGAGAGCTGCTCTGAAAACCAAACTCCAGGACCCTGGTTCATGGTGAGTAATTATTCTGTTCATCACAGAATAGGTTTTCCACATCCACATGCTGCTTTTATATTTTTCTGATCTAATTCAGGTGTTAAAGGTACTTTCTAGTAGGCTTGATTACTGATCTTTGAACAAATGTTCTGCCATCCCTTTCATTCCGAAGAGACCACGAATGAAGAGATTTATACCACAGATTGTTACGTTTTAATGGGGTCGATGAGCTAAATTATGTCGCTGAACTTTATACTTTCCAGTGTGTGCTTATTTGGAATAACTTCTCTATTATTTTGGACTCTTCAATTGAAGAGCATTAATCTAGACTCAAGGACCTTAATTATCACAGTTTAGTGCCCTTTGTGGTTCAACTCATTATCCCTTTGATTCTGAGTTATAGGTTACCCAGAGCAAACCTTCCTTTCAAAGCCTGCTCCTAATAGCCATCTGTGTCATCCCTCTCCCTTCCAAATTCCTATTCAGCTTTCTTCTTTTTCACTGGGCCAGGCTACCTTCTGAGGCTGATTGCACATTACTTCCCCTTGTGCATTCTGTGTTTCAGCCAAACTGGCCTACTTGTTTGTTCATCTTCCACCTCAGAATCTTTGCATCAGCTGTTCTCTATGCCTGGACTTCCCTTTTTTTTCACTTCTGCCTCTTGGGACCTCTACATCCTTCTTAGTTGCAGCCGAAGTGCTCCTCCAAGAGTGTATTTCTGAGTAACAGAGTTGTTAGTAATCCTCCACTTCAGTCACTGTATAGTTTTTGGTGTATACTGAGTGCATGAGAATTTTTTAAAAAGCTATTTCCTTCACATAAGTAAAAGATAATTATGCTACCTACCCATAAATGCCATTTAGAATTTGTTCTCTGTGGGATTGTTTTATTTACACACAGGTAGGCGACTTCCAAATATATGTATCTAACCCCAGTTTCTCTCTCGGACTTCCAGTCCACAGTACATGCTGGTTATTTGCACCAAGTTTCCTCACTAGTACTTCATATCTAACATGTCCAGATTTCTTAAATTTCCTTAGAACATTGTGTTTTGAGCCCTTTTGTCTTTATCACGTTCAACCTGGAGTTGCAGTTACTGCTCTGAGTGCCTTATCCTCTTAGATTGTAACCTTCCCGAGTGTAGAAAGCGTGTTGTTTTCCCCATTTGTACCGCAGTGCCATTGGCATTATTAAAGCCTTAATAGATATCTCTTGGATCGAATTGGAATAAGATTTGTCACAGACAGTGGCAATTCCAATAATTTGTTCTGTTTAAGTAATATTACTGAGTTAAGGAGCCAGATTTATTTTTGTTGTGCTTCATAGTGAAGTGTAGTCCCTAAATTTCATATTGGACCATGTCGAGGTAATTTTTTTCTAAATCAGGGTTTAGGTTGGATAACCTTATTTACCTGAGTATCTCATTTCTAGAATTTTTTTTAAACTTACTGATTCTTTTTCTATATAGCTTTTTTTTCTTAGTGTTTATTGATTAAATGTGGGACCATTCGTATACTTGTTGGACACTCGTGGCAGACCTGCGTTTCCCAAAGAAATTGAAGCACTTACCAGTGGTGGGCAACCTATGACCTCAAGGACACATGTGGCCCTCTAGGTCCTCAAATGTGACTCTTTGAATCCAACCTTGAAGTTTGGGGCCTAGACTTGAGGACCTAGAGGGCCACATGTGTCCTTGAGGTCACAGGCTTCCCACTCCTGACTTAAGTAATTATCCTGGGAATCCAGTTGTTTAGATTAGTGGCGTTAAGCTCAAAAAAGAATGGGCCACTGAGCCATACATGAGAATCCCTGCAGCATATTGACTTAGCAAACGATATCTCTTTAACATTATGTGTATTCTATTGTATTTTTATTTAGTCTGTTAAATATTTCTCAATAAGATTTTAATATGGTTGGGGGGCATGGGGGATAAGGAGGCCCTTAGAATGTTGCTCAGAATGCTGTACCTATTTTTTACATCTCTGGTTTAGCTAATCCCAGCATCAGTTGATACTTAAGCCCTGCTTTATCAATGAGATCTAATTATATAAATTTTTACACTTTTAGGAGACTTTCACATAATACATTTTTATATTTTTAATTCCATTGAATTTTATTCCATTGTGCAGTATGGCTCATTAGGCCTCTAAGACTCAGGGAAAGGTAGAGGGAGCATATTGTCAGTTATTAATTGAGAGAAACTTCCATTTTAGTTGGACATCATTTGAAAACTGTTGAGACAGATTATTACCTTACCCTCCTGTATAAAACAGTCCCATGAGACCAAATGCTAAATGACATATAATGAAACTGAAATGGGTAGGTAGCATAAATTATCTTTCATTTATGTGAAGTAAATAGCTTTTCAAAAAATTCTGATACACTCAATATACATTTTTTTAAAGTGCTTACTATATGTCAGTCACATAGTTGGGCAGCTAAGTGGTGCAGTGAATATAGTGCTAGGCCTGGAGCCAGCAAGACTTGAGTTCAAATCTGGACTCAAACACTTACTAGCTGTATGACATTGGGCAAGTCACTTCACCCTGTTTGCCTTAGTTTCCTCATATGTAAAATGAATTAGAGAAAGAAATGGTAAACCATTCCAGTATCTCTGCCACAAAAACTCCAAATGCGGTCACAAAGAGTCAGACATGACTTAACAATGTGGAATTCACCCTTTTCAGTATGCTATCTGATGGAAAGGAAGACTGCTGGAAGCTGACATCTTACCCCTTAGATTTTGGCTCATGTTAGGCTTATTCAGTTTAGCGATATCACCTTGTCTTTCCAGTAGTTCTTCAAGGGCAGGGTCTTTTGTGTTTGCACAATGTGCCGTTCTGCCAGCTGTTAAATGGGGCAGATTCTTCCTGTATCTGTGACAAAAGAGCCTTGCAAATACTTGAGACTCTCTTTTCACTTAAAATGTGACCTTACTTAAGCTGCTTGTAAAAGTGAAAGCCGTTCTGCTTTGGTCAGGAAGGTTTTTAGTCTTTGTTTTGTTTTGTTTTTCATCTGGGAGGAGGGAGAAATGAGTTTTTTGGCGAGTTTTCATTGAAATTGAATTCCCAAAACTGAATGATTACTGCAATACCAAGGATCTTAAGATGAATGCTACATTTGGTGGTTTTGAAGTGTTTTCATCGTGTTTATTTCAGATAAGAAATGTATTTAGCTATTTGACATTCATAATTATGGTTTTTGAAAATTTTAAGTCCTAAAACTGTGGTTTTTGTATAACTCACCTTTGGGAGAAAAAAACCCCACAACAAACTATTGCATAGTCCAGTAAGCTGAATGCTTAATACAAGTGTGAATTAATGCAGGAATTCATCAATTTCTGTCTAAGCACAAGAGATTTTTGTGGGACCTCTGGAAAAAGGAAACTCCCTCCCTTGGTTTTTAGGGGGGTGACACTAAAATATAGTGGTTGTACCCAAGAGTAGGGCAGTAGCAGTGATGAAGACAGTCTGCAGGAGCCACCAGGTCCATTTAAAATACAACCAAATTAAACATTAACATAAGCTTTGTAAAATGAATGGCCCCTTGCAGAAAGTTTACGTGGTTGAAAAAGATTACAAGTGAAAGCTCTGGTTTACTTTTATATTATGCTCAAAAATTTAATCCATCATTATTAACTGAATATGAAAATGCAAACTCAGCTGTTCTATTTTAAAATGCTCCTTTCCTCCAGCATTTGAGAAATCAGTAGTGGCACCAAAGATTTTGGAGTAATTGTTGAATTTCCCTGGTCCCTTTTCTGTCCCATATTTTGACCCAGTTAATACAAAATGCTTGAAAAGCAATTATCATACATCTTTCAACTTGATGAACAAGTATTTTCATTGCAAATGAAATATGTTCTGCAAATGATTAAACATTAATAAAAACAAGAATAAACCTGATTTGTTTCAACAGCACTATCACTCTGCAGGAGGCCACATATTTCTGTCAGTTGTTTTTATCACCCCCCACCTGAGGCTCAAGTAGCAACTTATTTCATTTGTGTATTCAATGGAAGCTATAATTGGGTGCTGAAATAAAGAATAACATTTTTATTTTCAGATTTTATTAAAAAACATTCAGAATGGTGCACAGATGACCATAACAAATTAATAGGTTTGCAAACCCCCTTTCCTTTGGGTAGATCCACAAATCCACTCTGTGGTGCTTGTGCTTTTATCTTTGTTCTGTTGAAATTTGATCAAAATAAAACCATATCTAGCAGCTCTGCTTTGCATTGAATTTAAGCAGCCTATCCCAACACATTATTTTATGTAAATGGGAAGTCACTTTTTCCCAGTGAACAGAATTCAAGTTCTACCTTTCAGATGCTATCGTGCAGAGATTCTTTGTATATGTGGGACCAAGATCGGGTGGCTTGCCTTCTAGTGTTTGAGGGTCTCTGGGAGAGGGACTAGATTTAAGCTCTATTTGTCCTGAAGAGCAGAAGTAGGAGTAAAAATAGAAGATGCAAAGCATCATAACTTAGCTGCATGTTGAGAACTCTTAGTTGCCCCAAGAGGAAGCAGTTTCCCTTTACTGGAAGTCTCCCAACAAAGGCTTGATAAACACTTGTTGGAATACCTTGTAGAGAGGATTCCCATTTAGGAATGAATTGAATCAGACGGCCTCTGAGATACCTTGCCAGTGATATTCTGTGATACTCTCTTGATTTCCATCTTACAAAATAGTTAAAGAGAAGTGGGGGCAGATATTTTTCTTCTCATGAAGAGGCTGCCATTTTACTAGGTCAATCCAATGCAATAAACATTTGTTATTCACTTGCTATATACCAGGCACTGTGCTCAGCTCTAGGGATACAATTAATAAAAATAAAGTCCCTGTCCCCAAGGAACTTACAGTCAAAAGGGGGAGACAACACACAAAAGGAGTCAGGAAAAAGTGAGGAGGGCAGGATGCCGGGGAGGGGAGTGGTACTAGCTCAGGGGTATCTTGCTTCAAAAAGTTGAAACCAGGCAGAGCAGCAGATGCAAAGTGCAATGAGTTGAGAGTCCAATTTCTGCCCACCATTAAAGAAGGTATTGGGAGGAGTCTGGTGCTCCACTCTCTAACTCTTTTAACCCTTTGGCTATATGACTGGGGATTTAGGGGAGGACTTTGACTATTGAGACCTTAGGGAAAGGCAACGTCCCTCCTTTCAACACCGTTTAGATCACTATTAATCAATCAATGGTGAAAATGGCTGGATATATGTGTAGGCTTGCAGAAGAGACTTAAAACTGAGTCCCTCAAAAGACCGTAATTCTGTCATCTACTCCCACTGCCATGGTAATTATTCATGACAATACAATCATGATTCCCACAGTGAATAATTTTTATTTAGACCACTGTTATTAACATGAATTCATAAATTTTGCTTCATCTGAAAGGTTTAAAACCCTTCTTTTAAAATGTCTAATCTGAACTTTGGCAAAGGTGAGAATTTCTAGCCTCAGTTAACAATACGGGAGAGGCTGTGCTTGGTTCCTGATTGGGCTTGTCTTTCTTAGGATTTAGGAGCCCAGGATAGAGAGTTGATTGGACCACCAGGGTACCTGCATTATGATCTCTCCTGGAGCTTTCCTGATCTTTATATCCTATATTTTGAGTTGGCAAGGTCTTCCTTCCTAATTTATTAGTCAACTCCTAACTTTGCCCCTCAGAAAGGGCAACCTTTCCTTACATAGAAAAAGGAAGAATCAGCTTTAGAAGTATTACTATCAAATTAAATTGAGTGATTTGGCAAAGACCAGAAAATGGAATGGAACCGGTGATAAACGTGACGGTCATGTTTTAAGCTAAGGCTTTACCCATCATACCAGCTTCAAGGTGTTATAAAATGCTGATGTTTTATATGAGGATTGAATAAAGGCTAGAAAAGCAGGTGTGGAAAATACAGTTTTGGGGGTTGATCAAGGGGCCCAAGTCATTTGAGTTTTCCCTGTTTGGAGATGTTATAAGATGTGACAGGGAAGTAAAAGCAGCCAGGTGTTGAGCTTTTAAAGGAAGAAGTCAGCTAGGCAGTCAGTAAGCATTTATTAAGCACCTACTGTGCCAGGCATTGTGTGTTTAGTGCTGGGGATACAAAAAGAGGCAAAAAATGGGAGGAGTGGTGAAGACAATAAACAAACAAATATGTCCAAATAAGCTGTGTACAGGCTGGGTAGGAAATAATTAAAAAATAAAAGGCACTAGAATTAAGAGGGGTTGGGAAAGTATAAAAAATATGCATTATTGTTTCTTTAGGAGGCATAAAGAAATTCCTCCATCATTTTGGTGGAATGATAGGATGGCTAGTTAACGGATCAGCCATACCTCTGGTAGTCTTTTAAAAACAGCTCGTTCTGCAGACAGGACATTCTCTCTGGGAAGTTAGTCAAGACAGGAGGGACTCTGTCATTTGTGTGAGAAACGTTTACGAGAGTCAAGAGAAAAGCATTTCTGGGAGTTAGAATTATCCCTTGTGTAGGTAAAGTGGATTTTAGTGTGTGTAAGGTGGATTTTTGTTATTCATTCTTATGGTTTAGTTCCAAGGATTCCATGGCCATAATAATCTCTTGTTCACAGATATTAAATATGAGTTCTCACGATCATGGTTCAAAACATCACCACGACACCTGTGCATCATTATGTAATGATAAATAATATAAACATTTGTACTTAAATTGTAAATATCCACTGCGACTGCACAGTGAGATATAGGGATGAGCTACTATATATATATATATATATATGAGGTACTATATATATATATATACACACATATAGGGCAATATGCCTTCTTTGTTGCCCTATAAAGCAGGTGGACCCGGTCAATAAGTGGGGCACCCTTAGGGTTGAATGCGCAAGCTGGAATGCTGTGTGTGTTTTGATTGAGCCCATCAAGACTTGGAGGGAGTCTGTGTTTGCCTCAGCTGACCCCCATTGAGGCTTGAGGGGGCTTAGGGGAGTGATTGACCCCATCAAGACATAGAGGTGGTTGTCCTTGCTCCATGCTGGTCCCTGTGAGAAGGGTGATTAAGGAATGCTGTAGAAATTGGTGCTCCCATTATCAGCTTTGAGAAGACTAGACTAGAATAAAGTAAGAGTAGTAACCCCTCCAAAGCTGTCTTCCTGTCCAGATCAAGAGTAAGCCTGTGCTGGCAGCCTTCCTGTGGGCTTACCTGTCTTACACCCCGGAAGTCAGGATTGTGCTTCCAAGAGGAGCAGGCTCAGGGAACCCAACGGAGTCAGTTGCCCAGAAGTGTAATTAGGACCTTGGCCCTGTTTGTTCCCTGTGTGTATTTCTTCACTAGATTCTCTGTGTGCTCTTTCCACTGATGCTGTATGTATTTGTGGGCTAGTACTCGGTTTAGAGTTCTGTTACTCTTGTTCATACTATGCTATCTCAATAGATGTCTTTGCTTTGAGCTAATTGTATCAGTTATAGAAGGCAGTCCCATGAATAGGGGCTCATGAGCTATAATTTTATGAGTATAAAACTGGAAAGAGGTGCCTGATGGTAATGAGTGTGTGTGTGCGTGTGTGCGTGCATGTGTGTGTGTGTGTGTGTGGTGGGGCATGGTGATGCTGCTACTGCTGGAGTCAAAACGAAATTAAGCAGCTGGGGGGCAAATGAAGACTTAGCTGGGATTTTGAGCCTCCTACATGAAGCTTTGGGAAGAACTTTTTGTTCTCCAGCCACCTGGCAGCTAGGTGGCATGGTGGATAGAGCCCTGGACCTGGAATCAGGAAGACCTGAGTTCAAATCCAGCCTCAGACTTTTATTGGCTGTGTAACCCTGGGCAAATAACAACTCTATTTGACTCAGTTTCCTCATTTGTAAAATGAGCTGGAGAAGAAAACAAACCACTACAATATCTTTGCCAAGAAAACCTCCAAAGGTGTTTTGAAGAATTGGAAACAAGTCAAAAATAACCAACCAACCAGCCCTCCAGGGAGAGGCCACTGAGGGCCCTGAGCAAGTGTGAATACCAGGGTTGAAGGCATCTCAGTGATGATGAGTTTCCTTACTAATTAAAAAGCATGTGTTAAGCTCTTCTCAAATGTTAACTACTGTGTGGAGCACAGGGGATACAGGTGCTGGTGGCAGAGCCTGCTCTCTATCAGACAGCCTAGGTGTCGGAAACTAAACTGAAATGATTAAATCCTTTCTGTTACTGTGGAATTTTATATTGGACTATACTGTACCACGTAGTTGTGTACAGAAGCACAAATTTACCCTTAAAATGCTGGGAATTTTCTTCTGTAAATATCAAAATTAATCTTTCCAGATTTCATATTTTACTTAAGATCAGGTAGTAGACTGAGAATAAAGACTGACCTCTCCAATTCATCCTCCAACACAGCTGCCCAATTGATATTCGTAAAGTACAGGTCTGGACACACCATCTTTGCTCAGGAAGCTTCACTAGTTGCCCATTTCCTCTAAAATAAAATATATATATTTCTCTGTTTAGCATTTAAAGCCCTTCACAGTGTGGCTCCAACCAATTTTTCCAAGCTGATCACACATTATATCCCTTAGTCATTCTGTGCTCTAGCCACATTGGCCAACTTGCTGTTCCTTCTATATGACGTTTCATATCCTGACTCTGCCTAGAATGCTCCACCTCCTCACTTCAATCTCTTGAAGTGACCTTTAGGGTTTAGCTTAAAGACTACTTCCTTCTAGAGGCCTTCCTTGATTTCCCCTGTTGTTAGGGGCTTCCTCTTCATATATTTATTGTGTGTGTGTATATATATCTGTATCTACATATCTTGTACTTAGGTATCTGTGAACATGTCATTTGTCCTCAGTAGAATGTAAGTTCCTTGAGGAGGGAACTGTTTCATTTGTGTCTTTGTGTACCCTTTAACAAGTGCTTGGTGATTGATCAATTGATTGATCACTGACAAGGAAAATAATTGTTTCATTTCCACAAGTTGAAAAAAGTCTGGCCTGCTCTAATAAGTTTCAGACACATGATGATCATAGGGTTTGGGCCTATTTTTAATACAACCGATCCTTGCCATATAAATGGAACTATTGAAATGTCACTGTAGTGACACTGTAATTACAAGAGCTATGACACATTTTAAGCTTTTATTTTTAACTTTTCTTCCAAAGTTGCTTGGGATAAAATTCTTAAACTTATCAGAGAATTACATTAATCTAGAAAGCTTTTTTTCTTCTTCTTTTAAATCAGAGAGTTTCTTCAGAGGAATAAAAATACATTTCCATTGTTTAAAGCTATTAAGATACTGTTAACTCAGGTGGCTCAGATAAGGGTGTTCTCAACATTTATGATAGGCAGCCAGGTATTATACTTATTAAATAACTACCCCAGGAAGTGGGATGGTTATTTTTTTATAACAGCGCTTCACATTTGTATAAGGCTTTTAAACTTAACAGTTGCCTTCACATTCATTCTCACTTTATCATCATAATTATCTTCTGGTTAGGATAACATAAGTAAGGCTTGACTAGGCTGGCCTAGGAGAGGACAGGATGAACTTAGCCGAGGTAGGCTAGGTAGTTTTTTAAAAACCTCACTGGACACAGAAATCGCAGCCGTGATTTGCCCAAGATTATGTTGTAGTAGAATTGGAACTAGGCTTCATGTTTCCTGACTCCCATCTATCTGTGTGATCTTCACACGATAATACTCTCAAGCTATAGCTGGCGTTTTAAAAATATACTTAGGGGGAAAAAGCAAGAAAAAGTAACATGTGACCAAAAGATTTCCTATTAGAAAACACACAAAACCTAAATGACACAAAAGGAACCAAGGCAAAAAATCCTAATCCTGAAGATGCTTCAAACTTTGAAGGGTGAATGACCTTTTATCTCTAATACTTCCTCTCTTCCCTTGTCTTAAGTCTTAATCTAATGCCTCATTGTAGGATGTGCGTGTGTGCGTGTGTGTGTGTGTGCGTGTGTGCGTGTGTGCGTGCGTGTGCGTGCGCGTGTGTGCGTGTGCGTGCGTGTGTGCGTGTGCGTGCGTGTGTGCGTGTGTGTGCGTGTGTGCGTGCGTGTGTGTGTATGTGTGTTGATCCTGCATTCTTAAAGACTCTGCCAGGAGAGAACAACTTCTTTCAAGTCTTAACAAGTTGCAAAGGCTTTGAGTAGGTCCCAAAGTCACACTGTACTCCTAGCATGCAGTGACAACAAGTCTACTTTAGAGAAGTTAGTCACCTTTTTGTTTAGAGAGGTTACCCAAAGGATTATAAACTTTTTTGCCACGGAAACTCTTGAAGTCTATCTACTAATAAGGCATAGAAGGCTTGGAACCCGCATCAATGGAAGGAATACCTATACAGATGAAATCCCCATTCTAAAGTAATGAAGTATTTAACATCCTCCCCCTCTTTCCTTTACAAAGAGGGGCAGTGTGGAGTAGTGGGTAGAGACCAGCCTCAAAAACAGGAAGATCTGAGTTCAGGTACAGCCTCCAAAAAACAGGGTATCCCAAAGTCTTAGTTCAGTTTTAAGTTGTTCTTCAGTTATGTCCGACTCATCATGATCCTGTGGACCATAGCACTCTAGTACTCTAGAGCTGTCGGTGGGGTTTTCTTGGCAAAGATACTGGAGTAGTTTGTCATTTCTTTTTCCAGTGGATTAAGGCCAACCGAGAGGTTAAGTGACTTGCCTAGGGTCAAACAGCTAGTATCTGAGTCCAGATTTGAACTCAGGTCTTCCTGACTCTAGGCCCAGCAGATTATCCACTAAGCCACCTAGCTGCCTCTATTCCAAAGCTTAAAGTTTCACTAAGACTTTTGCGACTCCCTGTATACTGGTTATGTGACCCTGGACAAGTCACTTAGTCTTTCAGTGCTCTTGAGAGCTCTCTTAAACTATATTGCACAGAAGCTGCTAACCAGCATTGGTAAAGGGAGTTTTCTAATCTGGGAGTTCCCTATATCAATTAAATCACAGGTCCATACTCTATCTCCTTTTAAACTATTACGAAATGAACTTTTACAAGAATTTATTTGAGATTAATAATAGTGGCATCTGTTAAGTGTTACTCCATTCTAGAAAATTATAGATAAGATAAAAAAAAGACTGTGGAATAGTAAAGAAAGAGAGTTGAAACAGGAGCTTGATGTTATTTTAAAAATAATTTAATAGTAATAAATGATAAGCTTGAATAATAAAATCCTGAAGTACTGGTTTAAAAGGGTGGCCAAACTATTTGAAAGGATCAGATCACAGAGCCTTTAAGGTACAGCTTAGGTCCTGAGGAAAAAGGGATCATAGGATGGTAAAATGGAGCTGAAGTTGGAAAGGACCTTGAAGGCCATCAAGTTGCAACCCTTCATTTTACATATGAAGGAACCAAGGTCCAGGAAAGATTTATGATTTCCTGAAGGTCACACAAGTAGAAAATGTCAAAGTAGGGATGATGGGACAGAAAATGGTCATAGTAAACCCATACAGGGAAAAGGAAGCAATGGAGAGAGGCACAATAGAGTCCTTCTCAGACTTTCACACCTACACTAGACTCTCCCATTTAACTGGGAAGAAAGCATCCTATCCCATTTGCTGTCCTAAGCAGGTTCTCTTCTGTCTGCCTCTTGGCTGACTGTTTGTTCTGATGAATGTAATACATTTGGCTTTCTATCTCTCTATTTACAAGGGGCTCCAAATCTGATACTACTGACATAAGGGGCAGCTTTCTTCTTTTTGTATTCAGAGATTTTCTGATATTTCTGAACTTTTCAGTACCTTTAAAGATGAGCACACTGGGCCTCAAGGAATGTATTTGCTTCAATATTTAAAATTCTCTTTAATCACTTTATTGCAATACTAATTGGTTACTGGTTTGCTTCTGGAATGTTATTAGCTGTGAGAACCTTTAAATTCCAGCCAAATCAGTTATTCTTTTTTTTTTCTCCCTAACATGGCTACCCTTTAAAAAAGAAAATGCAGAATAGTAACATTCCTTTGATTTTTTTTTTCTACTGAAAACTGTTTGAATTGACAGTGTTTCAGTGGGAATCTTTCTCCTTTTCTCCCCGCGTCCTACCAAGCTCCTTACAGTTTCAAGTGTTGTGCTGATGCATGAATTGCTGAGAAGCATAAATATGAATCCAAAGTAGATAAAGTTCATGAAGCATTGATTAAAAGAGAAAGTGTAAATTAACTTATAATAAGGTCATTGCTTGTCCACCTCGTGCTGTTAGGAGTCTATGCTGAACTACTTTCAAATGGGCATTTTCTGTTTTTGGAGGAGGCAGATGGAATGTCTGGAATTCTACTTAGAAAAAGAATCTGCATCGCCCTGCTGCAAAGAGGCAAAATACTTATTTGGGGTTCTGGGGGGGCTTGTTGAGCCACTGGACTGTGATTCTAAAGGTATCCTAAAATTTAGAAGGGATTTGCTCTCAAGTTTAATCTTGCTTCTTAACTTAGGAGACCATACAAGTAACAAAGAATATACAAAAATAGGATTTCTATTTTGAGAAATAGTTTTCAAATGTAATGTCATATTTAATGAACTCTAATGGGGTTATTTAGTTTGGACATTTGTTGTTTTTTTTCAGTTTTGTGAACCTTTGTGTTATAACAATACGACTATAGTGAGAAGGAAAGGGGCCTAGTAGATAGATTCCTGTTATGAAAATTCATTTTCTTACTGAAAAAAAAAAAACTAAATCAAAGAGGTGGCTTAGTTTTTATTACTTTTAATTAATTATTATCATACATATCTAATTGGTATAAATAAGTTCAAGCAATTATTCATTCACTGATAATGGATATTTTTGTGTTTGGAGGTATAAATGATAATCTTAAAATTGTAGTAGGAATAATTTTATTGTATCTCATTTAGCATCTCTTTTATATGACAGCTGAAAACCCTGCTTGTAGAGTCTCAATTGGTGCCATTTTAATATAAAATTAATTCTTCTGGCTCCTGATCATTCATTCTAACTTGTAGGTGAAGCATGGTGAGTAGAGGGCTCAAATTAGCTCCATTGGTATGGTCATGCTCTTCTATCTTGACTCCTTTTTCCTCCCTAGATACCATTCACTTTACAGATCAACTTGGGACATTCATTAAACCAGTATGGAGTAGCTCTCTGTACTGTTGGCTACCTGTATGAGTGACCTGCACATCTGAACTTGCTGATCTAATGCTTTCTTTTATGAGCTGACTATATTTAACGAATGAGTGATTACCTATGGCATCATTTTCCACATTGTGGATCTGACCTCTCTTGGGAGACTCAGGAATGCAAGAGAAAAAGGAATTAAATATTTTTTTTTCTTGCATAATCATTATCTCTTCAGAGTTCACAGAAAAAAGCAGCTATTGTACTCAGACTTTGGGATAAAAAAATGTCTTCCCTTGCTTAGTTTTGTGTGTAATGGCCTAGAAAAAAAAATCTCATTTGTAAGATTTGTGTCTAAGCTTACAATGTTGATTACTCTAGAATAATAATTCAAAAACTATATCTAAGTAGGATTTAACATGTCTCTTGGTAGCTCAAGATAAATTGTGACATATATCAAAGGTTGACACCAAATATCAAGATGATGAGAAGCATAGGATGGGTGTATATTTTATGGAGGGTATCCTTTTGACATCATGTAGCTCTAGTTTTTCTTCTACATTTTTTATTATATTACATATGTGATCATTATTACATATAATATTGTTAGTTATCATTTACTTATAGACTTTAGATCTGGAAATTACTGAAGAAGTCATCTAATCCAGGAGGGACCCATTAGAAGCCCATGAATAAGAGATATAGGAGATCTGTGAACTTGGATGGAAAATAATTCATCTTTATTTTTGCTAATTTCCAATTTAAATTTGGCATTTCCTTCAGTTATTTAAAAACATTATTCTGAGAAAAGGTTGACACAAAAGAGGTCAAGTACTGCTAACCTAATCCATTCCCCTCCTTTTACAGATGAGGAAATTCAGACCTGGAAAGATTTTACTAAATACGTATTTATTGAGAATCTACTACTGTTTCTAGCAAAATACTGTTATTATTAAAAGCAACAATGATTTTAATAATTTTGAAACACAGAAATATTTATCAGTGGGAAGCACCTTGTTCTAGTAAATAGGAGGATAGGACCCTTCTAGAACCATCATCTTGCCTCTGCCGTTAATTTAGTTTGTGACATTGGGGAAATTCTTTTATTGCATCTCTTTTCTCATTTATTAAATGAGAATTTCTTGGACTGGATCTATGATTTCATCACTATCGAGACTAGTTTCTGGTGATCTTCACCAGTGCAAATTAGCACCTTCTCTGCAACTATGAGTTTTGTATTCTACTGTAATAAATGACTCTGTAGCGTACCCTTGTATAACATTTATATTTTTCAGAGTTTTATGTCTCTATAGATGTTTTGAATCTGAAATATTCCACTATATATGTGTGTGTGTATATATATATATATGTATATATATATATATATATACACACACACACACATATATATATACATTTTATATTTACATAATTAATCTTTGCTTTCCTTTTTTGGGTAAGCCGGTTATTTCCCTTTTAGTACCTTGTTCATAATGGGTAGCCAATAAATGCTTGTTGAATTGACTTGCATTGAAAGAAAGGGGATAAGAATAAGTGAATTATTTTTTAAAACTTTGTATGACTTTGTCATGTTAGAATTATATACTTTGCTATAGCGAATCAAAGAAAGCAAAATTTTCAGGCATGAAATCTGCCTTTGCTTTGCGCTCTATAGCAGAAGTATTTGAGAAAAATTCAGCCTTCATAAGGGTTTTGCCTCAGAAAGCATCCCATTAGGATTTGCCTCTAATTACAAACTCATGGGGAGGAGTTATCCCATTAGTACCCAGTTGCAAAGCAGATAGCGCAGGGTGTGTAACTCTGTGCATACCCAGAGTTCATTGTTAGTCCACTTAGGTTGTACTTAAATGCTACAAAGAATTTCAAAGATTCCCGTCATTGCAAATGCTGGTCATCCCCTTTGGAGGCTAGTGAGTCATCTAAACTGGATACGTGCATTTTCTGAGGGCCAACATGATGCAGTGGAAATTATACCGTGTTTGGAGTCAGAGGTCCCATATTCAAATTCCAACTCTGCCGTTTACTACCAATGTGATCTTGGGCAAATCAAGTCACATATTTGGGCCTCATTTTCCTTGATTGCAAAATGAAGGAATTAGACTAGGTGACTGCAAAGGTCCCTTCAGGCTCAAAGTCTGTGATCTAACAAAAACTGCTCCGTTTTTCAGAAATTTTGCCATGTTGTAGATACAATAAACTACTATGAAAGCCTTATGCATAATGAATATTCTGATACTCAAATGGACCTGCATGATGTTGCCTTTAACATCTAGCATGTATTGTAGCATTCTTTCACTGTCATCCCAGAAATTTACCACAGAAGATCTACACAGCATGCTAAGGCCCTTCCTTAAGTTCCTGTGACATTCTGAGGATACTACATGACCCATCTAGCAGCTCTCCACCCATTTCCTTTAGACTGGCAGCCGTTTTCTTTTCTGTCGTATGTTTTTTGATGGCATTGGTGACATTGCTTCTCCTTCCTAGTTCTTCACTTGTAATGTGGAGCAGCCTGATCATGTTACCTAATAAAAGGTTTAATGATTTAAGATTTAGTTGTAACCAGAGCAGATTTCCCAAGTCTGATTACTTTCTCTGACATCCCCTAATGGCTCTTTAAACTTGACCGTTTAAAATCTCCCTCAATTCCCCTTTAATGGACATGTTTAAATTGAAGATTGCTTTAAATTAGGGTAAAAATCCTGACCCATAGCTAGATTTCAGAGAGTCTTGTCAACTTGGATGGGAAAAAAAAATCACATTGTTATTTTTCACTAATCTCTAACTGAAATTTTAGCATTTCCTTCACTGTTTCAAAATCTTATTCTCAGAAGGGGGTCCCCTGACTCTGCCAGACTCCCAAAGGGGTACAGTACAAGACATTGGAAAGTTAAGAACTCCCTCTTTAAGGTCACTTTAGTGCCCTTGACAAAATGGTATCAGTCACTAGTTTGATTATAGTTTCTGAAGACTCAAATATTAGTAATGAGGAAAAAAAAGTCCTTCCTGGGTCTTGTGCACGCCATGCCCTACATTAAAAAACAATTCCAAACACTCAAGGCTAAGTTTTGTCTGCTTTCTATGGGCCATAAGCAGTGCTCATTTCCCTATCTCCCAGAGGTTTTCAGTTCAAGAACTTTTAAGCCAGTTACCATTAGGGAGACTGGATTCCAAACCAGGAAGCAGAAGTAAGTGGACAGCAGTAGCAAACAATGCTGTGCTTGGTACCACTGGACAATCCCAGCCCGGATGAGATTCTCTTATTTACTTCAAAGTAGGGTTTCAATAGACTGCAGAATCACTGAATAATGGCTTAAGAAACATTTGAAAAATCGGTTCGTCTTCTGACACCTTTGTTTCTCTAGCACCAGCACTCAGACTGTTTTTATCCTGTAAATTAATTCTTCATCCCCTGGTGTTTTGCCTATTATTTTCCTCAATACATTTCACATTGTTACTTCTGCCCAAGTTACCCTCAATGAAAATGGCTTAGTCGGTTTGCATTCTTCACCTCATCTGCTAAAGAAGTATTGTGAGTTTCAAGTACAGTTTCTATTGTGTGGATATGAATGTAGCTATAGGTACTATAGAGGCACCAGGGTATATTTTCATTAACCTTTCATCTTTCCACGTGAGAATGGAGTTGAACTAGGTATGAAGTTTGGCAATATTTGAAGTGTATACATGCAGACACATTCACACATATACAAAAGGAGAGGTAGAGATACAGATGCAGATTATAAGGGAGTAGAGGGTGGTGGGGAAAAAAAAGACAAAATGTTGGATGGAAAGTCAGGAGGCCTGGATTCTAGCCCTGACTCTTTCACATGGCTAGTTAATGTGACCTTGCGAAAGTTAATTCACTACTTTGGACCTCAGTTTCCTCCTGTGAAAGATGTGGGTTTTGAAGAAGATGGGCTCCAAGAACTTTGACATTAAGCAATTCTTTGTACCTCCATCAGAGAAAGATTACTCAGTTATTAGGTTGTATATAATAAGCAGACTGAAATTCAATGATAGTGGATTTTTAGTTTTGGATTTTTTAATGGAAAAAGTAAGCCTTGTAGGGCCCTCCTCACTCCACAGCTATGATCTACAACTCAAACAAGTAGAGTCCGTAAACTTTGGCTAATATGCTGTATCTTATTGGTTTTGAAGTAGGGGAAAAAGCTTCATGACAGAATTTTCTAGAGATTACTGGATCACATAATGTTAAATTTAGAAGATACCCTAAGATACAATGACATCTGGCCTCCTCATTTTATAGATGAAAATTCTTTAAAGAGCCAAGACAATGTCCATGTAGAATTGCAAGGCATTCTGGAAGGATGGTTCTGGCTTCACAAGGGTATTTTAATACCAAAATTGCAGCGTAAAGGAGACATTTCATATTTCTGCCCTGTAAGCTTTTTGGCAGTTAGAAAATTCACAGGGTATTTGAGCCAGTAAAACTTGGGCAGGTTTTTGATTTGTGGTCTTTTATTGGATGTTATTAGCCATATCAATTTATGTTCTCAGTCTTCAGGGATTCATTGTGCTTTCAGAAGTGCTATTAAATAGGTTCCACATATGCCTTTCATTAGAAATAAATAACATTTATTAAAGTTGATTAACATGAAACGTTTTATTTACAGTACATTTAACTCTGAGTCTAAAGGTCTTTTTCTCATGAGAGCTTTGTAAGGGACAATAGTATTATCATTCCCATTTTATAGGAGGGAAAACTAAGGCATATTGTGCTCCATTTAATTTCCCAGTGTCATATATTTTTGAGAGCTGCTAAAGAGATATCATAGTGTTAGATAGAGTTCTGGACTTGGAGACAAGAGTTCTGGGTTTAGATCCTGACTCAGATACTTACTAACTGGGTGACTCTGAGTAAGTCACTTACTCTCTGGGCCTCAGTTTCCTCATCTGTAAAATAAAAGGGTTGAACTCAACAACTTCTAATGAATTCAGTTTTAAATCTAGGATCCAATGGCATCAAAGTCTGTTGGTGTCCCCAGTTCAACATACTTCATTATGTTGGAAAAATATTGTGCATGTAAGTTGAGAGGTAAGTTTCAGTATAGTTGATGTAGTATTTTGACCTAATTCAAAAGTACCTACAATGTTGTAAATCACAAGATATGAAATTTTCACTGGTCCCTTTGACAGTTACCAGTGCCTTAATGATGATCAATAACCTGAAGGACAGTGTAAGTGCTATATTTGTAACTTTTACAAAATGTCATCCACAGCATTTGTAAGTTTGTGTTCTGACTTGTTCAGACACTGGGCCCAGATAACTCATGTTCTATGTTGATTTTTAAAAGCAATGTTATTTTATAGGATTTCTGCTTATGTACATTTGAGGTTTTCATCATTTGGGTTTTTTTTTTCCTTCAGAAGAGAGAGGAAAGTAACAGAATGTGAAACAAGGATAGGTTTAATGGAATAGTTAATTGAAATCCACAAACCCAAATGTCATACTCGTTTCTGTCCTGGGACTCTCAGTCTGAAATTCCATGGGCTCTCCATGGGGCAATCCAATACCCCTCCAAGGAAACAGTTGTAAGCCATTACCCCTCCAAATATCCATCTAGAATAAAAACCTTCTAAAATACTTAGAATAGGCTAAGAAGGTGTTAATGGAATGGAGGGAAACCGGCTCCTGAATGACTGATGAGGTTAGTTTTTATCCTGGGGTAATGTTAAAACCAGACAATTTCCCTGGG
Source organism: Pseudochirops cupreus (assembly GCA_028627135.1). Lineage (NCBI taxonomy): Eukaryota > Metazoa > Chordata > Mammalia > Diprotodontia > Pseudocheiridae > Pseudochirops > Pseudochirops cupreus. The sequence continues at coordinate 401,187,490 of CM053582.1, read as the reverse complement.
GGATGGGAAGAATGGAGTGATTTCCAGCTGTGTAGAAGTCTCCTGAATGTGGTTACTATTTGTGGTTGGGAAGATATATCTTCTAATGGGGTGAAGCTTTTTTTCCCTAGTATGCAGTTTGAATAAAAAAGTAAGAAAGAAAAGTTAATTAGTTCTGGCATCTTTATTGAAATAGATCTTTGGAGTCAGATCTCTAAATTTTCCAAGGTTTGGATGAATCTTCATTTTAACCTGAGTTACCCAGAAAATGATATTCACCCTGGTGTTTATTGTAAATGAATCAAATAAATAGTCCTGGATTTGGAATCTGAAGACTTGGGTTCAAATTCTGGATTTATTTTTGTCTTCTTGTGTCCTTGATTCCATCCCTTCCCATCTCCTCAGGAAATGTATCCCTTTGATTATTCCTTTTTACTCTCTAGTAAGATTCAGTCATTCCTTTACACTGATGCCTTTCCTGTTGCTTACAAAACACACCACTATCTTTTAAAAAAGCTTCACTTTATCCTATTACCTTTTAAACTAGTGGTTCTCAACCGTCCTAATGAGGCGACCCTTTAATACTCATATGTGGGCATATCTGCATGTGGGCGGACTCGCCTGGAGACGGATAGAGGAGCGCTGTCTCCGTTCCTAAGACCATGGGAAATATGTGTTTTCTGATGGTCTTAGGTAGCCCCTGTGACCCCTGTGAAAGGGTCCTTCAACCCCCAAACGGGTTGCGACCCACAGGTTGAGAACTGCTGCTTTAAACTGTTATCTCATAGCTCTCCTTCCTTTCTCAGGCTAATTCCTAGGAAAAGCTGTCTACACTTGTCTGTACTTTTCCCATCTTCCACTCCCTTCTCAACCATTCTCAATCTGATTTTTTATTTCATTACTCAATTAAAATTGCCCTCTCCACTGTTATTGGTGGTCTCTTAATTGGCAAATTAAAATTGCCTTTTCTTCATCTTCTTTTTTCTTGATCTTTCTGCAGCATTTCACAATGTTGACAAACCTTAATTGCCCAATTTAGTGGTCTTTTCTCAATCTTCAACATTCCTGACTTTTGTATTCTTTGACATTGTTAGTCACTCTTCTCTTCAATGCTATATTCTCTCGAGGGTTTTGTGATACTACTCTCTCCTGGGTCTTCTCCTACCTATCTGACCACTCCTTCTTTGTCTTTTTTGCTGGATCTGCATCCAGGTCATGTCTACTAACAGTGGGTATCCCCTGAGGCCCTATCCTGGACCCTTTTTTTCCTTCTATACTATTTCACTTGGTGAACTTATATAACATATAACTTCTATAAATTCAGTGATTTCTGTGCAGATGATTTTCAGATTTCTTTATTCAGATGTCCAGTATCTCCTTGTAGACAACTCAAATTGAATGTCCTGTAGATATCTTAAACTCCGCATGTCCAAAATTGTACTTAGGATCTTTCTCTCTAAACTTTCCCCTCTACTTAACTTCCCTATTGTTGTTGAGAATATTCCCTATTTACAGTTGAGGTTCCTTCCAATTATATCATCCTTCCAGTTACTCAGGCCCCCAAGCTAGGTGTTATTCTTGATTTCTCAATCTCTCTTAAACCACTTATCCAATCAGTTGTCCACTTAATTGGCAGTTTTGATTAGTTTGGGTTTGATTTGAGGACAAAATGAGGCACTCATAAGTCACTATCATTTCACCTTCATGTTATCTCTCAAATATCTCTTTACTTTTCTGTCACTGCTATCACCCTGTTATAGGCCCTCATCACTGCATGCTTGGACTATTGCAATAGCCTTCTGGTTGGCCTCCCTGACTCATCTCTCTGTGCTCTAGTCCATCCTCCCTTCAGATATCAAATTATATTTGCCTAAAGCACAGGTTAGACTGGGGGTGGGGAACCTGTAGCCTTGAGGCCACATGTGGCTCTCTAGGTCCTCAAGTGTGACCCTTTGACTGTTCCCCACCACTGGATTAGACTGTGGTCATCCTCTTATTCAGTCACCTCCAATGAACTCTCTATTACAATACCCCAAGATCAAATCTTAGATTCTCTTTTTGGCTTTAAAGATCTTCATCACCTGAACCCTTCTTATCTTTCTAATCTTTTTACAGTTTATTCTCTGCCACAGTTCTCCACAATCTAGTGTCACTGGCCTCCTAGTTATTCCTGCATTTTCACTAGCTGTCCCCTGTGCCTGGCCTTCTCTCCCTTCTCATCTCTTCCTCCTAGATTTCCTAGTTTCCCCTAGGTCACAGCTAAAATCCTACCTTTTACACAGTCTTTCCTGATTTCCTTAGTGCCACCCCTCCAAGATTATCTCCATTTTATCCTGTCTGTGTCTTGTTTCTATGTAGATATTTTTTCATATATTGCAGTTATTTCCCCAATGCCTAGAATAGTTCCTGGCACAGAGTAGGTACTTAATAGTGTTTGTTGATGGATTGACTGATTCCAGGTTCATATTTTAGGAAAGATAGTGATAAGCAGGCTTGAATGGAAGGGAGCCAGGATGCACAGGAGACTTGAAATCATGCCGTATGAGGACTGGTTGATAACATTTGGGATGTTTAGCCTGGAAAAGAGACTTGCAGGGAGAGGAAAGGAAGGAGGGAGGAAGGATTGTCTTGTGGAAGAGGGATTAGATTGTTTTGCCTGGACCCACTGGACAAAACTAGGACTACTCAATAAACTAATTAATTGACAGGCATTTATTAGGCGTTTACTCTGTGCTAAGCCTTGTACTAGGCACTGAAAATACAAAGACAAAAATGAAATATTTTGTTTTGCATTCAAGGAATTTATATTCTGTCAGGAGAGACAATGTGTGCCCATGTAAATATATAGATTAGAACATACACATATGCACAGGGTACCTTGGGTGTCTGGGGGCGGGGTGGTCACATCAGCAGCTGAAGAAGTCAGGCAAACCTCATGCAGGGGGGTGTCATCTAAACTGAGCCTTGAAGGAAAATAGGGATTCTTTTTTAAAAATTATTTTTATTTATTTTATTAGCTAGTTCCTAGTTATGTGTAAAAAACATTTTAACAATTTTTAAAAATTGTGAGTTCCAAATTCTCTCTGTCCCTTTCCTTGAAGAGATAAGCAATTTGATTTTGATTATACATGAAATGTTGTGGAAAATTTGTTTCTAGATTATCCATGTTGCAAAAAAACAAAAACAAACCCAACACACAATAAAACAGTAAAAACAAAGTAAAAAAGTGTGCCTCGATAGACTTCATCGGTTCTTTCACTTTCTCTCACTTTGGAAGTAGGCAGCATTTTTCATCACGGGACCTCTGGATCTGCTATGGGTCACTGTCTTGATCAGAGTAGCTGAGTCTTTCACAGTTGATCACCTTTACAATATTGTACTGGATACATTGTTCTGCTCACTTCATTTGCAGGAGTTCATCTAGGTCTTCCCAGATTTTTCTGAAACTATCTAACTTGTCATTTTTTATAACACATTGGTATCCCGTCACAATCATATATCACAACTGGTTCAGCCATTGCCATATGGATGGGCATCCCCTTCATTTTCAATTATTTGAAATCACCAAAAGATCTACTGTAAATATTTTTTGTACATGGGCCCTTTTCCCTTTACAAAAGCAGAGATTCTAAGAGCAATCAGTAGGAGTTTCTGGGAAGTTGATTGTGATTGGCTATAAGGAGAATGTCCTGACATTTGGATACTTGCGTTAGATCCGTGACTTTATTAATATTGGCACCCTTCCCACTGGCTGAGAATGCAGCTATTCCATAGGAAGCTGTGACTCTTGTCCACGTCCTTCATAAATATTCTACTAGCATCTACCAGACATTCTGTGGGCCATTACAACGATCCAAAAAGGACGTGGCCTGTTTTCTGAAGTAGTGACTTATCCATCTTTGGAGATCTTCAGTAAGAAGCTAAATGACCAATTGTCAGGGATGTGGTGAGGGAATTTGTGCCTTGGTATGGAAAATTTTTATGATTCTATTACTGTTTGCTTAGCACTTAATAGGTACACTATTTTTTAGGGGGGCTGGTTTTCTTACTTTTGAAGCACTTTACTAGTGCCCATGTTAATAAAAATCACAAAATGCTAGATAGAAAAAGGGAACTTAGAAGTCATCCAGTCCAATCTTGCATTTTTTACAGATTAGGAAACTGAGTCCCAGAGAGGCCTAGTGACTTAGGTAACAAAGTCAAGAGGTTAAAACTGTGACTCACACCCTGGTCTTCTGAGCTAGAATGCTTTCTCTATTACAGTGATACTTATCTCTTAATTGAAAGAGGTCATTGAGCCTTCTACTTAGCAATATTTCCTCAGCCATTATTATGCATCACAGTATGTCCTCAGAGTCATGAAAACTCCATTTCCTTTAAAATATTCCTATGATAAAATTTTATCTTTATTTTTAAAAATAATTTTTAGAGCACTGCATTCTTCTCTGCTTTTATTCCAGATACGTGAAGTTTTTCCTTATTGACAAATCCCTTTTGTGGAAGGGGGAAGACCTAAAGTTTGTTTCTCATGTGCTGTATTTACATGGACATTTTCCTTCATCAGCTATTTTTTTGCCCAGTTTGGATAGTGTATCCATTTTGCTAAAGACACATCTCAGTCTCCGCTCTGCCAAAATCAACTCAGCAGGAAAGTTTATAAGCCAGGAATTCACTGGCTTATTCTTAGTCCAAACTATCCCCACATTGTAGAATGGAGTAGTGCTGTCTTTGACGGGGCTCAGTAGCGCAGAAGGGACCAGTATTAAGCAAATTCCCATATGGTACAAGGAGAAAGCAGTAGTCCATGATACAGATAAGTATATTACCCAAACTATGTAAATTAATATGTAAAGGGACCCATTGAAGTCCTTGGCTAATTCCTAATGGTTTTCTCTTTTGTAACTATAATGCCACTCACTGTATCCTAGTGTTCAGAGCCTAGTTCTGCATCTGTTCTCTGAGACTGAAATCTAGTCTCTTTGTGTTTAGGCAGCTCAGAGGAAGTGAATAAAGAATATGACAGATGGAACAGACTGGTGCCCAAGCAAGATTTTGTTATGGACTAGACAGTTATTTCTTCCCTAATTATTGTCACTTGGTTTGGTCTAGTTGAAGAGCATCTGAAATAATGCTGTCTGGATGGCCTTTGAATTACCAGCCATTTGTGCCTTTACTGAAATGATCCCTTGCTATATTTCTCTGAAATATTAGTCCCTTTTAGGATGAAGGCAGAAGGTTGTTATCGTTCTTTCTCGATTTTGTCATAGGGAAATATTCTTCTGCTAATAATAATAGTTCATATTAAAGTTTACAAAACACATTTTTTTTACAACAGCCCTGGGAGGTAAGTGAGAGAAATGTTATTATACCTTTTTTGTAGATAAAATTTAAGAAAACCTAAAGATATCTTTGAAAATTCACCAGACTTCCTTGGAATTTTTAGTACTGGGGTGAAAGGCAAACATGTTCCTTAGTGGCATATGCCTGGCCTGTATGGTGTCCTTGTCTAGTTACTAAACTGCCGATCTTAGGAATATTCCTATGTGCATTTTTTGGTGGGAAAGGTACAGTACCAACTATTTAACAGGCTACTATGGTTTGCAGAACGAACTGAATTCAATTCTACAAACATATGAAGTGACTGCCTACATATGTATGTAGGCATTGGGCTAAGTAAATAGTCTCTTGTTGAGGAAGCTATATTCTACTGGGAGAACATGGCATATTCACAAATAAGTAAATATAAAATGACTTCAGGAGGGAGGAGGCCATGTCAATAGAGGGTGGGGAAGGTGTAAGGTACCAGAAAATACCTGAGATGAGGTCGGGCCCCTGAAAAGGTAGGGGTATTGAAGGCATGCCTTCCTGGACTGGGGAAGAGCCTGTGCAAAGGCACAGAGACAGAGATGGCATGTCAAGTACAGAGAACACCGAGTAGGTCAGTTTGACTGTGATGACAAGTATTTGACAGGAAGTGACAGCAAATAAGCATCAGGAATGATATTATGGAGGACTTTAAGTGTCAGAACAAGCAGTTTTTATTTTATTCTAGAGACAACAGGGAACCGTTGGACATATTGAGCAGGGAAGCGGCACAATCAACCTTTGGCTTAGAAATACCCACATTGATTGTCTACGTAGGCTATTACAAGCATGTTTGGGGCATAGGAGAGACTGGAAGCAGAGAGGCCAATAAGCAGGCCAGTGATGATGAGATCCTGGACCAGGATAGAAGTTGTATGAGTAATAGAGAGAAGGTGATGAATATGAGTAATGCTGTGGAAGTACAATCAACAAGACTTGGCAGTGAATAGGATATGGGGAATGAGGGAGAGAGAAGAGTTAAAAATGACTCCAAATTTGCGAATCTGGAGTGGCTAAAAGCATAGTGATGCCCTTGACAGAAATAAAGAAGTTTGCAGAAGAAACAGATTTGGGGAGAAATATGAACTCTAGACTGAACATTTTGAATTTGACGCCAGTGTAACATCCAAGGAGGAAGTCTCTAGCATTCATTTGATGATATGATCCTGGAGTTCAGGGGAAAGATTAACTTTGGATATTTAAATTTGGGAACCATGAATGAAGGAATGAATGCAGCATCTATTAAGTACTTACTATTTGCAAAACATAACCAACAAACACTGAGGATAGAAATAGAAAACATTGCACATAAGGAAGGCTTCAGCTGCAAGTGTGATGGAAAGGAAGGAGCAAGGTAGATGGTAATGTGTCATTTCTTCTGATAAAATCACATCCATTTCTGATGTTGAACCATTTGACAATGCCAAGAATTTTGGTGGCAAGAACCTTCTGAATCTTTGATAGATGTGGCTGTCGCACTTGCAGGAGTACTTGCCAGGCTGTATCTCAACAGGGGCTGCTTCCTAGGATGATGGTTGTAGGCACCTGGGGTCAGAAGCATTGCTGTTGCAAAGGCTCTTGGGTTCTGGGGCTTGGGCTATTTCTCTTGGTGTCTAAGGGGAGGTGGTGCTTCAGGTGGCAGAGGCGGTGGGGGTTTGACTTGCCTGGCTGTAATGCCATGCACCAGCAGATTCCCAAAAGAATGCTACTGTGAACAGCTTTTAGAGTTCAGATTACAAAATATAGTAAACACTCTGTTTATTCCATTACAAATCAAGACAAACATTCAAAACATTATAATATTCA
>CM053582.1:401065956-401179841 GCA_028627135.1 Pseudochirops cupreus | reverse complement strand
GATTCTGGTCTCAGGAAAACTCCATCTCAGTTCTCAGTCAGTTCTCAGCTTCCAGATTCTGGGAGAGAAACACTCTCTGTCTCTCTGTCTCTCTGTCTCTCTCTCTTTCTGCTGGCTTCAGTCTTCAAGATTCTTCCTTCACCCAGAGCAACATTCCAATTCTCTCTCTCTCTCTCTCTCTCTCTCTCTCTCTCTCTCTCTCTCTCTCTCAGCCGGCTTCAGTCTCCACAATTCTTCCTTCAGCAGGAGCAGCGTTCCAATTCTGTCTCTCTGTGTCTGGAATTCTTGCTTATATACCTGTCTCAGCCAATCCCCTTCTTCCACATCAACAGGGGCTCTGTCAATCCCCTTCTTCCACATCAACAGGGGCTCAGCCAATCCCCTTCTTCCACATCAACAGGGGAGTTCATGCCTTCTCAACAATGGGACAGAGTTTGTACCTTCCACACTTAGCCCCAGGGTACTAAGTGCTAAGTATCTGCTAAACTGATTACTATTACACCAGCACATGCTAATATCCTCTGTCCCTTAGCTGCCCTTCATCTTCTGCTGCTTCATCTAGCTCAAACCTCCTGCCCTGTGGAGTTGGCCAGAGTTGGTGAGGATGACTGGCCTCTTTTCCACAGGAGTTGCTTCTTGGGGTGATGGCTGTGGAAGCAGGAACCATACACTTGGAGGGTGCTAACACTGTAATAACTCTAGTGTTTATCTGTTTATTGGTGGCACTTGATCAGCGATTATTGTTGGTGTCTTGGAAGGTGGGTCCCTTTTCCGATCAATTTGCATAGATATGGATCATTTAATTCATTAGGAGTTGATGATATCATTAATAGAGTGTGAAAAGAAAAGAGTAGGTGGTCAAAGACAGAACTTCAGGAAATAACAATGACATAGTTTGGACTAGAATTTGTGGCCTCTTTCTTTTGATCTTTTAGTTATGATTCCTCACTGAGGCATACCTGAAAAACTTTTAATTTCCTTTCTAATGCATTTAGAATTTCTGTGGGAAGATTATGTTCTACAATAGGGGGCATTCTGATGTATGTGCTTTAAAATGAATGGATTTTGTTAAGTCAGTGATTAAAGATGTATGAAAAAGATTCTTCATGGAGAAAAAAAGAAACTGACTTTTGTATTAAAAAAAAAAGTATTCTGAGGCAGCTGTGTGGCGTGGTGAATAGAGTACTGGCCCTGGAGTCAGGAGGACCTGAGTTCAAATTCTACCTCAGACACTTGACACACTAGCTGTGTGACCTTGGACAAGTCACTTAACCCCAATTTCCTTGCCTTCCTCCCTCCAAAAAAAAATGTATTCCATCAAGATTCTAGCTCAGATCTTTACTAGATCATTTACAAAGCCTACCATGACCAGCATCGTTCTAGTATCCTGACCTAGGACATTAGAATTTAGAGTTAGAAGGGAACTTAGCTCTCATTCAGACTTACCCCCTCATTTTACAGCTAACAACAATAATGATGATAATAATAATAATTGATATTGATATAATTCTTTTTAAGGTTTTCAAAGTGCTTCACTTATATATTATCTAACTTAATACTTGCAGCTCATTGACACAATAATTCAGATATTGTTATCTCTATTTTACAGATGTAGGAACCTAGGCTGAGAATCCTATGAGTTAAGTTCTCTATATATTATTATCCTCATTTTTTATAGATGCAGAAATCAAGGTCTGGAGGAATTAAGTGATTAGCTCAGTATTAGCCAGTAAGTAACAAAACCAGAATTTGAAATTAGGTCCCCTCTGAAGCCAAAACTAGTACTGTTCTGCCACGTCACATTATCATTATCTTCCCAAGGAAAGAAACAGAATGTGTCATTAGCAACAGTGAGATAAGCTCTTCAAATAAACAATATTTTGTCTGTCACTCTTACTATCTGTCAGAGAACTTTTATTAAAAACATTTTTTTGTGCTTAAAACACTCATTTAAATGTTGTGACTTTATGAACTCACATGATGGGCTTAGAGTTGCCTCTAAGGGTTGCTTTATTTATTTTGGGTTTTGTGTGGTTTATTTCATAGACATGTAAAACTAATAAAAAGAGGGAATGACATTTATAGATTAGCCCCTATAACCTTATAGTCACATCGAAACAGAAATACTTATGTAGTATTTTAACTACAAATCATTAAAATGCACCCTTTGAAATTTGAGTATTTGTTTATGAGTTAACAATGAAGCTTGGATCTCACCATCATTACTAGCAACATTACCACCACTGGTGTCAGTCTCATCTTAAGATACTGTTATTAAATGCTCAGTCATTCCCCTGATCTGAGGAACAGTAATCAGAGTGGATCCTTTGGTGTAGGGGGAAGACTGCTGGATTTTAGTTAGAAGAGCCATATTCAGATCCGCGCTCTGCCATTTGCTGCCTGTGTAACCTTTGATAAATTATTTCATCTTTCTGTGTCTCAGCTTCTTCATCTATATATGAGGTGTATATGTGTATATACACACATATGTATACATGTGTGTAGTGTAGACACCTTTCAAATGTACAGTTTGGCTCATAGAAAAGGACAGAAAGGGCAGTTGGTAGCGAAACACTAAAATAGCATCCCCATAGAAAGAAAACAGTCAGATGAACCCAAGTTTCCTGTTTCCCAGTATCTAATTTGCCTAAGACTGACATGAAGACTTTGAAGTTAATTTCAGGAAAACCCTGATTCCTATAACTATTTAACACCTGTGGCACAAATAAATATTACCTAAAAATGCTGTAGATAGTAGAAATGTGGATTACGATTTATCATGGTAAAGTAGAAGCGAGTCATCTTAATGAAGAGACCCTGCTTTGGACTGGTAGAGCTGAGGCCTGAGCTTAGGTGAAGCCTTAAGTTGGGTATGAGAGGAGATCTTAGAGTTTGTATTGCCACCTTGGAAGAGCTGAATGGAAGAACAGAATTTTAGCTTTTCTTTTCCATGTGTTTCTACAAGTTCCTTGGAGAAGAAACTTCTCCAAGCGCAGCCAAGAGATCAGATCTGACAAAGGTCGACAGATCCAAGGCTTAGGGTTTCTGTCTTTCCTGAAAGAGCATAACACTCCCTTGGCAGCCTAGAAGAGCCTCAGCCTGAGTGACTCTGTCCAGCAGGAGAGCAGAGCAGAAGAGGAGCTGCTTGACAGGAACGACTAACAGAGGAGCAGCCTTGCATGAGTGAATTATTGTGCGTACTGTGCCTGAGGTGGAAAGAACACAGCCAACAGAAGAGTTGTGAGTTGCTCAGCGTTTTCCCTATGGATGTTTCATTGCTGTGGTTCTTTAAGTTTACATCCACTCTTGCCCCCTGGACACTAGATGCATTGGTAGAAAAGTGTGTCCTCTCATTTCAGATGGAATCTTATTATTTGTGATTTGCCTTCTGTGTAGTAAGCATTTCAAAGGGCCTTCAGTTATTTACTTTATTAAATGAACACATTGATGGAGGCTTTGTCTCTGACTCTCAGTGACCCTTTTTTTTTTTTGGAGTTCTCTCAGCAGTTATTGGGGTGGTTTGCCATTTCCTTCTCCAGCTCATTTTAGTCTCATAGCCTGAGAGAATGAGCTGTAGCAGTGTGTGTGTGTGTGTGTGTGTGTGTGTGTGTGTGTGTGTGTGTGTGTGTGTGTGTGGTGGGGGAAGGGATGTGTGCGACATATTGGAGAAGTGTGAGGGTGTGCAGCCAGGTGGGAGATAGAGAGATGGCTTCCCTGAGTGCCCTCCTTAAATGGAAGCTTTGGGAGGAGCTCTTCCCTTTTTCCTCCAGTCAGAGGGGTCCCAGGACGCAGGGCACTGCTGAGGCATGAATACCAGGGCTGATCTCTGGGCCAATGAGCACAAACAAAAAAAATTACTTTTAAAAAGCTCACCAAAGGTTTATTGAGACCCAAATTGGAGTTCTGCTTCCATAAAGTATCCTCAGTCTTCTCAACTATAAAATGGGAATAATCAGGAGTATGTTGGCAAATATTTTATAACTATCTCTCAGGGTAGTACAGAGACATACTTTTAAGTTTTATCTTCATTATTAAAAATTTCTCTGATCACTTTCTTAAGTCTAAATAATCAGTAAAACAATAAATCAAGCCCTGAATTGTAACATTCTCTGATTTCCAGGGTGAGAATGCTCACGATGAAAATTTAACAATCAGCTTCTGGTTCAAGCCGACTCTACCATACCCCAGGAAGTAACAATGTCAGCTTATCTCAGAATTGTTTTAAAGTCAAAAGGAACAGAATTTGTGAAAGACTTTGTAAACTACATACAAATTTAGTGCGCCCACTATTATTGGTGCAATGATATTGAGATAATTTGAGTTATATTTTATTGATAACAAAATATCAATAATAACAAATGAGAAAAATGAATTATTCCAAGGAAATCCCCAGAGGCATGCCAGTGAATTACAGAATACAGTTTAAAATTTGTTGATTTGTTCATTAAACTTCTGAATTAAAAGGCAAGGGTTTTAAAAAAAAATTTTGGATTTTGTAGCCAGTTGCAAAGACTCGTCATTTAATTTATCTCAAGGGAATATAAGGGGTGAAACAAGATAGCTATGATTCTAACTTTAAAACACTCACGGATGATTATTATTTTATACCATGAGATGTAGAATCTAAAAGGACTTGCTGCTTAGTGATATAAATCATACTCATCCCAGAATCTGATAGGAGGAGGTGGATCAAATACCCTGAAAGCATTTGGTTTCATTTGCTTTATCTGCAATATTTTATCACAGTCTGGTTTAACAAATGATCTCACTTAAGCTAAAAAAAAAAAAAGCATCCTTTTGTTCCTCTTATTTTCCAGGGATATGGTAAAGAAACATTGGAAATGTCAGACTGTATAAATAAACACCCAAGGGGAAAATAACTAACCCAGAAAACACACAATTAAAAGTTAGAAATTAGTCATACTTCTATTATGCGAAATTTTTGTGTAGATTCATAAATGTGTTTGTGTATATCTTTATGCTTCTCCAGCAATGGTAGGTCCTACTAGCATCCTCTTCTTGAATGAATTATTGTGCAAATCACCAATTAGCTCTTTCAAGATCACTTGAAAGCTTCATTTTGTTACTTATTTCTTTCCTGGTTGGATATGTAGTTTTCTCTTTTTTTTTTCTGCTTCTACTTTTTGCCTTTTGACACTTTCTCTTATTTCTCTGGATCTCTTTGCTATACTGGTTGCCACATTCTGGTTGTACTCCAGCTTGTCAGGGTTCTCCTTCCTAAAATGTAGTTTTCCCAAACTAGACTCATGATTTCCAAGCAGGGCAACCCACAGTGCCATTGTTGACTTTATTTGGTGTTTCAAATGTGGACTTTTCTTCAAATAGCAAGAGAATATTAAATTCCTTCTTCAAAAATTGATTGCTAGAACAGGATTTCTCAGTTAATCCCGTTTGTTGGGCTTGGTACCAGACTTTTCTCGCATAAAGATAGATGGCCTCATATGGTAAAGCTTTTATAGAATTGTGGTCTGAATTTGAATTTGTGATTCCAAGTTATTTACTCATTGCTGGTTCTTATTGACTTGGGTACTTTTGTAAGTCTGTATAAGAACAGATTAGCAAAAGTGTTGCCCTGTCTTCTAATCATACTCATCAAGGTGCATTTTCCTTGATTATTATTAATAATCCCAGTGTACTTTAAAATTTTTTTTGAAGATCTCATATTTTAAAATCTGTGGAGCCCGATGCTCTATGTTAACCCATGAAACTTCATCCTCCTTGAAGGATATTAACCCACTGAATCCTTGTCATCTCAAACATTTGTGACTATAGCATCTACTCTGATTTGTCTTTAGGAGGGGCCTGGGTGGGAGGGGTGTTTAAAAAAAATGCAGAGCCTATTTTAGCATATCACACTCAACAGAGCTTTCCTGTGCAAGAGGTTGAACCAGTACTTTGCTTTCACAGAAATTAAAGGCAGAAATACCTTTACTAGTGGTTTTTTTTGTTCTGTTTTTGTGTTTTGTTCTAAATTTCCCAATTTTCTGCTGCTGTGATTTCAGTACTCAGGGAAATAGCATTTGCTTTTCTTACCAGATGTACTCCATCAGATGGAATTTTGTGGGATGCCAATTCATGGTTTCAGTAACCTTGCCAACATTTGAATGTTTCACCTAGGTGCTAGAGGGTTTTTTTAAACAGACTGCTGTGCTGTGAAGGCTTTCTGCTGCTTGATATTAAAATATCCCTTGTAGAAGATGATAGAAGAATCATTACAGAGAAAATAACTTACCCTAGTCATTTTTTTCTCATTATTTGCTGATTTTTTTTTCATAGCTCATTATAAAGATAGCGGACAGGATTGATGGGAGTATGCTTTTCAGGCAACAGGAATGAAGACTGTTAAAGTTCGCAGACTTATACTCCTATGACTTCTTCCTAAGATGTTCCAGACATATTTGGTCTTGAGTCTGTGGGAGGTCTATGGGAGCTGAGCCAGAGAAGGTCCAAGGCCCCAAACCTCAGAAAGCAGATTTTGCTCAGATGACAGTTCTAATGATTTTTAAAGGGTATTTCATGGACAATATCCAGTAAGAAGAATTTTATTTTGAACTTCTTCCTACTAGTCATGATTCAAAGTGAATCTAAGTGCCAAAACATTTTTTGGTACAAGCAAGATTTTATGAAAAGAAAAAATAACAACGTCCTGTATGATTCATTCTGTAAAATAAAGCTGCTGTTTAGCAAGGTTCATTTGTGCACAGCACCCTCTCCTAAATGGAATTGGCAGCAGTGCAAAAGATAACAACAACATAAAAGCTGAAGCCTTCCCCTCTTCTTTCTCTGTGTTTTCTCTCAGTGATTTTAATAGCTTCTGTGGGTCTAATTCTTATCCGTATGCAGGACTCTCAGATCTATACACATAATTCTCATCTCTCTCCTGAGCTACAATTCCAAATGATCAGTTACCTGATGGATACCTCTACCTAAATGTCCCAAAGTATCTCACATATCCAAGACATGACTGGTTATCCTACCCTTCCATGACGCCTTTTCCAAATTTCCCTATTTCTGATAGGAACACCACCAGCTTTCCAGTCACTCAGGTTCACAACTTTGGAGTCATCCTGGACTATTCATCTTCTTTCACCCTCCATATCTAATCATTTGCCAAGTCCCATTGATTGTTTCACAACAGCTCTAATATATATCCCCTTCTCTCTGCTCACAGAGTTGCCATCTTCTTTCAAGCCCCCATCACCTCTTACCTGGACTCCTGAAGTAGCCTTCAACTGATTTCCCTGCTCCCATCCCCACACATCTTCAAATCGATATTCCCAGAGCATAGGTCTGACCACACTATTCCCCTGCTCAACAAACTTCAGTAGTGCCCTCTTCCCTCAAGGATAAGACACAAGCTCCTGTGGTCATTCACAGTTTGATTCAAAATATCTTTCCACATTGCTTTCACATCACTCTCCTTCATGTACTCTGTATTCCATAGCAGATTGGCTGCTCTGTGGGCAGTCCGCCGTTTCCACATGTGATGTTCCATTTCCTCCATCCATGTCTTTACAAATACTCTTCCCTGTTCCTGGAAGGTCTTGATCTTAGCCTAGGAGAATCCCTAGTTTTCCAAAAGACAGTTTCTATGCCACCTCCTGGAGGAGGGAGGCCTTTCTTGATCCCCCAGATTTTAATGTTTTCTTCCTTATACCTCCTCCCTGTCTTGATAAGTTTTCTATGTATTTATCTGTTTACCTCCAGTAATCATAATCATAATAATTAGCATTTATAGAGCACTTCCTATGTACTAGGCACTATGCTAAGTGTTTTACAAATAGCATCTTATTTTATCTTCTCAATAACCCTGGGAAATAGGTGCTATAATCATTCCTGTTTTACAGTTGAGGAAACTGAGGCAAACAAAGGTCAAATGACTTACCCAAGGTCACAAGCTACTAAGTGTCTGAGGCAGGATATGAACTCAGGTCTTTCTGACACCAGTGCCAGTGCTCTTATCACCTAGATGCCTAGGTAAAGTCGAACATATGTTTTCTTTTTTCCTATTAAAATAGTACATTTGTACAGAATGCAAAGGTTGGAGCACTATAGAATAATAGGTTGGTTGAAAAGTAAAGCTAGATAGAACCAGGAGAACATTGTACATAGTAACAGTCATTGTACATGAGGACTCATTTTGATAGACTCAGTCCTCAGAAATGCAAAGACCTAAAATAATTCAAAAGGACTCATGATGGTAAATGCCATCCAAATCCAGAGAAAGAACTGTGGAGTCGGAATGCAGAGCAAAGCAGGCTCTTTTCCTTTTTGTTTTATTTTGTTTTTTTTCTTTCTCATATTTTTTTACCATTCATTATAATTCTTCTATGCAACATCTTCTATGCAACATGACTAATGTGAAAATGTGTTTAATGGGAATGTATATGTAGAGCCCATATCAGACTGCAAACTGTCTTGGGAAGGGAGGGGGAGAAAATTGAAAACTTATGGAAGTGAATGTTGAAAACTAAAAAGAAATGATTTAATAAAAAAGAGGGAAACAAGGAAGTTAAAGCTAGAAGGGACTTTAAGGATCATCTCATTGAATTTATTCATTTTATAGATAGAGAAACAGGCCAACAAAGATCAGATGACTCATTTAAGGTTATACAACCAGGTCCTGGTAGAGCTAGGATCAGAACCAAAAGCTATAGATTCCTCATTCTCCCTCTGTCTCTCTGTCTCTCTGTCTCTGTGTCTGTGTCTGTGTCTGTCTCGGTCTCTGTCTGTCTCTCTCTCTTTGTCTCTCCCTCCCTCCCCCTTTCCCTCTCTTTTCCTCTCTCCCTCTCCTCTCTGTCCCCTCTCTTTATTTGTCTCCTCACTGTTTTTCTCTCTGTCTGTCTCTTTGTCTCTCTCACTCTCCTCTCTGTGTCTCTGTCTTTGTTACTCTGTCTCTGTCTCTCTGCCTCTACTTCTCTCTTTCTGTCTCTCTCTCCTTTCTCTCTCCCTTCCTCTCCACTTTCTCCATATACATATATGTACTTGTGCATTTATATGAACTATGTATGTATATGTGTATGTGTGTGCGTGTGTGCACATGATCACTATGCCTTAAGCACTTTATGGTTAATGTCTTAGAGGTACAAATACATCATCTGACTATGGAATGTCTGCTTTGAAAACAGCATACGATATAGTAGAAAGCACTCTGTACTAGACTAGGTTCTAATCTTCATTCTGCCACTAAAAGGTTTTGTGACCTTGGACAAGTCCCTTGGCCCTGTTTTCTTATTTGTAAAATGAATGAATTGGACAGGATAATCTTTCAAGTCCTTCCATCTCTGACATTCTATATAGTTGCTCTAAACTTCAGATTCTAAGCAAAAGTTTTAATGGGAAACAGAAAACTGAAATTGGGCAATGACCTGTTTCTTCAGTTCTTGTCTGATGAAGATGTCTATGTCTTTCTCTTCTCCCCATGTCCATTTGGAAAGATATTTTGTTAGATAGTTAACAAGTATTTAGTGACCCTCCATTAGACCCCTAGCCAGCCTTGTGTTGGTTGCAAGTATACAAGGAAATACAAGACATGGTCCCTCCTGTCTAGGAGATGACAGCCTTCTTGGGAAGACAAAAGTAATGTACGCAAGGTAATTAGAGAGCAATTATAAGTCCTGGGCAGCTAGGTGGCACAGTGGTTAGAGTGCCAGGCCTGCAGTCAGGAAGGCTCATCTTCCTGAGTTTATATCTGGCTTCAGACACTTAGTAGCTGTGTGACCCTGGGCATGTCACTTAGCCCTGTTTGCTCAGTTTCCTCAACGATAGAATGAGCTAGGGGGCAGCTATGTGGTACAGTGCATAGAGCACTGGGTCTAGAGTTGGGAAGATTTAAGTTCAAATCTGGCCTCAGACACTGTGTGAATCTGGGCAAGTCACTTAACCCCTACTCACCTCAGTTCCTCATCTACAAAATGGGAACACCTTGGAGAAAGAAATGACAATCCAATACCTTTCCCAAGAAAAACCCATGGACAAAGTCCATGGGGTTGTGTAGAGCTGGACATGATTGAATGACTGAACAACAGCAACAGTAAAGGGGAAGAATCAAAGATGATTTGAAAGCTTCTAGCCTCAGAAATGGAAAAGATGGTGGTACTGCTGGCAGATGTGGAGTCTAGGAATGGTGACAGTTCCTGGGCTGAAATATGATGAGCAGAAAAGATTGTATCTGAGGTCATGTGAAAATTTTACCAATTGGCAATGTGCAAGGCAGGGGGAATGTATTCCCAAGTTATTGGTAGTCAGCTGCTTAGACTCAGAAGGATATGACATTGGTGAAGAGAGTTAAGGACAGAAAAAAAAGAAATGTTTGACTGTATTAGAGGCAGTAAAAGTATTAAAGAAGGGTTAAGATAGAGCCAGCTTCCCTCACTGAATTCCTGGCAAAAGAAGACTGATGAACTACACGGTAGGATACTAAAATAATAGATTCATGTTCTCACTGAGCCATTCTAGGTGATCATTGAAAGATTTGGGGAAATGAGAGTCACAGCATGACTGGAGAAGGTCAGATGTCCTGATTTTCAGAAGGGTCTATAGCCAACACACAAGAAACCGGTGAGCTCGACTTGCACATCTGATAAAACTTTAAAACACATTATAAAATTATTGCTTATTAACATATTTTCTTCACTTGTAAAATAAGGATAATAATAACACGAGGGTTAGCAACAACAACAACAACAACAACAGTAACTCCCAGAGTTGTTGGGAGGATCAGAATGAGAGCCCTCAGCCCACTGTCTGGCACATAGTAGATGCTACGTCAACATGTTAGTTATCGCTGTCATCGTCATCATTTAAAAAGGGAAGCAGTGGTCTCTGAAAACCAGCACGGCTTCACTGAGAATACATCATGCCAGATTACACTCACGGAGGTTTTTGACAGGAGTTGACTATGTTGGTTGATCAAGGGAATACCATAGAGTGTTTTTAGATTTTTTTTTAAAAGCCCCCAGCAAAGACTCTTAAGCTTTCCTTGTGGACAAGATGGAGAGATATAGGCTAACCGATAGGATAGTTAAGTGGATTCAAATTTAATTGAATGATTAGATCCAAAGAGTTTTCACTAACAGGTTGACATCAGTTTGAGGAGAGTTGTCTATGGGAGTACTCCAGGGATGTGTCCTTGACCCTGTCCCAAATTTTACATTTTTTGAAGCCGTAGGAGGGATGTTTAACAAATGTGAAGATAACTCGATGCTGGGGTGGGGGGAACAACTGAAACACTGAATGAGAGTTACAAATCCAAAAAGATCTACATCGGCTAGAACTATGAACCAAACAAGCAACTTAATAGAGATAAACATAAATCCCTACTCTTAAGTTGAAAAAGTCATCTTCATTTATGGGGAAAACGCAATTCAGTTTGCAGTTCCTGTGAAAAAGATCTAGGATTATACTGGACATCAAGTTCTATCTAAATAACCATTATGACATGGCAGCCAAAGATGCTAATGTAGTCAAAGGGTGCATTGAGTCGTGGTGTTTAGAACAAAGATAAGAAGTCCTTGGACAGACCACTGTCTGTATTTTAGGAATATTTTTATTTTAGGAAGAAAATGGCCAAGCTAGAGCTCCCAGAAGATTATGAGGTGAACAGGATGTTGAGAGTGCTGGAAACCTTGCCATATGAAGATTGTTTGAAGGAATTAGGGATTTTTATGTGCCTCAAAAAGTAATAGTTGGAGGTTGGTGGTTGTGGACATGAATGCTGGCGTTGAAGTGCTGGGATGTTGAAGGAATAGATATAGTTTGCTTGATCCCTGAGGTCAAAGCTAGGAACAATCAATGGACATTGCAAAGATATATCTTTAGGCTGAATGGAAAAGAAAAATTCTTGTTAATTATGTTGTCTAAAAAGGAGAATGATCAGATGTATTTAATTGTTTTTCTTTGTCACAGGGGAGAGTTTAATCTTGGTGGTGGGTTGGAAAATTACTCTGATGTAAAATCAAAAGTCATCAGTATTTTAAAAAATAAAAGTTGAATGGGTTCCATAGGAGATGATAAATTTCCTGTCACTAAAGATCTTTGTGTGGCATTTGGACAACGGTGTATAGGGGATTCCATGATTGGATATGGGTCAAATTAGATGGTTTCTAAAGTCCTTTCCAAATTTTAGATTCTGTGATTCTGTAATAATTAAATTGTAGCTGTGAGTAGTGACCATTTTGTTATAAAAGGAGATAAAGAAGAGCCATGTAAGGGAAATATTTTTATCAAGCTACCATTTGGGGGTGCCCAAAGTTACGTATTTAAATTTATGTGCTTATAAACTAGTTTTGCCAACAGCTAGTAAATGAACCTTTCAGACCCTATCTGTGATGTGTGAACTCTCATCTCCTGGATAAGGAGATGTTGTTAGCCCCATCTGAGCCACCTGGCTTATAAGTGCCTGGTCTGTTTACTTAAGGTTTTTCTAAAGACAACATTTTTCCTTCTCAAAAGAAATAAAAGCTTCAGGGTTCTAAGAATATTACCTTTATTCTTTGACAGAAAAAAAAATTATTTATAAGTTGACATCTTAAGTTGTCTTGAAACCTTTTATTTATTTCCACAGCAACAACTTCAAGTAACGTTAGGAATGGGAGGAATTTAGAAGGGTTCTCATCCATGACACAAATGACTTCACCTGAATGAAGAACAACTGCATTGTCCTCTGTCTCTGAATCTCAGTGTTAAATCTTCCTTCCTTCCTTCCTTCCTTCCTTCCTTCCTTCCTTCCTTCCTTTTTGACTGGGTCTTCCAGTCTCACCCAGGAAGTAATAGTGGTTACTCATAGTCCAATCCTTACTACTAATTAACACAGAAGCTTTGATTTGCTCCATTTCCAGCCTGGGCCAGATCAGTCTTCCTTAGGCAACCTCTTCCACCTTCCCCACTCCCAAGGACTCATCATATTGTTGCTGGAATTAGTGGGGACACCTAATGGGCTTTAGTTCTCTGACATTCAGAGTGCCTGAGTTTGTGTCCACCTAACTCTGCCTCCATACCTAGCATGCTGCAAGTTTCTAGGTACTGTGATTTCAGTTTGTAGGATTGTAGATAAATAAAGGACCTTGGAGTCCATGAATCTAGTTTTACAGATGAGGAAATGGGCTCAGAGAGGTTAGATACCTTTCTCGTGGTCATACAACTAGTAAGTATTTGAGGCAAGATTGAACACAGATCTTCTTTTTTCCAATCCCAGTGCTTTATCCACTGTGCTACCTAACTGCCTAATTCAACCAGCATTTATTAAACATCTGCTATATGTGAGACTCTGTGATAGTTGGGGAAAGGGAAAAATGAACTGAAAGGTGAAAAGATTGACTAAGACTTCATCTCTGCCTTCAGGTTTCTTCTAGTCTAGCAGAGGTCGTAAGACATGCATCTTTAATATAAAGTGGAATATTAGGGGTGCATAGTTAAGGTACAAAGCACTCAGAGATCTGTGGAAAAAGACATCAGCAAACTGACTTTGAGGAGGATCTTGAAGGATGGGTAGGATTCTGACAGATGGATGATAGCATGTGGTAGGCATGGGTGTTGAATAAGAGCAAATGCATGGCAGGGGAAAAGAGTGGGAATTGTTCATAAAGATTGAATACATAAGACTGACAGCATGATGGACTAGATGAAAGGAGGCAGGATGCAATAAGTCTATAGAGGCAGATGGCATGACCCAAGATTAGGAAGGGCCTTGAGTGCCAGACCAAGCAGTTTTGACTTTATTTGCTAGGCAATGGAGTACCACATTCACCCCAACGTCAGGAAAGTTAAGTGATCAGAGATGTGCATTAGAAAGATTACTCTGTCAGCTGTATGTAAGACTAATAAGAACAGGATTTGATTTCACATGAGGAAAAATATTAGATCTCATTCCATGGATAAAGTCTCCTTTACAGACCTTGTAATTTACCTATCCTCCTGAGACTAGATTAAAAGAAAGGTCTGTTTTCTATGTGGCTTGAAAGGTCTATGGAATACATTTAATGGCCAGCAACAGAAGAAATACTGAACCTACTTCTCTTTTCTGGTCTGTACTTTGGATAGTAAGACCATCACAAAGAGATGGTCTTATATATTTTTCTTCAGTAGTTTTTGCTTAGATAAATTGCATGCAGTTTGTTTGGAGCAAATTTTCACCCTGGGCCTGCTTTATCTTTAAATTTACAAAAAATTCAATTAACAAACATTTATGTTCTCTCCCTCCCACTCCCAACCCTTTGCTTTTGGAAAAAGAAAAACAAAACCCTTCTAACAAATACATAAACTCAAGCAAAAGGAATTCCTACACTGACCATATCAAAAATCTATTTTTCAAATTCTGCAAACTCCTCTCTGAGGAAATGGGTATCATGTTTTATCATGGATCCTTTAGAATTGTGATGAATCACTGCAATGAAGAAAATTCTTAAGTCTTTCAAAGTTGTTTGCAAAATGTTTAGCCGGCACACTCCTTAGCTTGTCCCCAACAATTGTTTAGCTGAACAAACCAGGGAACCATTTATGAAGTATCTGTTGTATACAGAGTACTATATTAGATGCTGGGGTGGGAGGTCGTATTTCCAAAGTTTAACTTTGGAATATAACAAATATTATAAAAATTATTAAAAATATAATAAATATTAATAAAAGTAATAACTGTATATTATTAATATCTTACTAACTTTGTGACCTTGGATAATTGATAGATGATCTTTGATCACATTATACAATTCATTACCACCCTTTGCCCTCCCCATGATAATTTGTTTTTCCCCATTTGCCATGAAATCTCCTCCCTGAGCCCATTAATAGTCAGGCTTAGGGTTGCAAGGTATGTAACGTAAGGTTTCATCTTGAGCTCTTTTACTCCATAGAACACATTATTCTGTTTCCTCCTTTGGTTTCTTTTGAGTGCAGAGTAGTCTTGTATTATTTTGTCATTGGAATTTTACAATTTAATCCCTATATATCTTGGAGTTTGCAGCATCCTTTCTTTGTTTCTTTGTTTCTCTGTTTCTGTTTCTCTCCCTCCCTCCCTCCCTTCTTTCCTTCCTTCCTTCCTTTCTTCCTTCCTTTTTCTTTCTTTCCTCAGAACTATCAAAGACCCTCTTCTTCACAAACATCTATGTATTTTCTCTCTCACCATTTCACAAAGCTTCATTGGTATCAAGTCATTAATTGTTGATCATCATCATCATCATACATTTAATGAAAGCCAACAGCATAAAACTGAATATTTTCTCTTACTTTTCAATTTCTTTTCTTAAAGTGTTTCCAGAGCAGTCAGGCTCTTAGATAGTGTAGTCAGTAAAATATATCTTAGATCATTTTTCATACTCTTACATTTGCTAGAGAAAACAGGAGGTGGGAAGCCTGAAAAATTTGGGGAAACAAGAATAGAAGGAAATGCCATGAAGTAAAAGTCTTAACTCCTAGCATGTGAAACACATTGATTAGTGGAGTTGTTGAGAAAGTCATGTGTCTATTTAAACAATACCATATGATTTTAAATGCTTGTTGCTTAGTGATTTGCCAGAGAAGACTCCTTTTTATTGGCTAGTATGAGCACACCTTGCCTAAAGATATTAATTTGTTTTGCAGAAATAGGACTTTAGGTGAAATGGCATTTTTTGGGTAGTTTCACGGAAACACTGTTAGAAATAGGACATGTTTTTCTGGGTGGCCAAAATTTGGACCCACAATCAGGCTTTTTAGAGATCTGAGACTATAAGGAATAATAAGAATTCAGTTTTATAAAGCACTTTACAATTCAAATACTTCTCATGACAACTCTATAAGCTAGGTAGTAAAAATATTTGGATTTACAGATTGGGAAGCAGAGGCAATAAAGGTCAAATCACTTATCCAAAGTCATTCAGCTAGTAAGTGGTAAAGTTAGTTATTGAATTGATGTTTCCAGAATCTAGATCTGGTAGTCAGGCATTAGGCTGAGACAGGTTACTTGGACAGGCTAATAGTTTCTAGTTGTAGAGCCTTAACACACAAGTCATGAGGTACCCCTGAGATTTGTGCTTGGTATATAACCAGTGTATATGTGACTAGTGGCAGAGAGTGGAGGACTCTCTCTGGATGTCATCTAGTCTCTTAGCTATCCCTGTGAACTTTGTTGGGACAGGTAGGTAGTATAATGGATAGAGTGGATAGACTCATCTTCATGAATTCAAATGTCTTCAGACTCTTATTAACTTTGTGACCTTGGATAAACCACTCAATCCTGTTTGCCTCAGTTTTCTCACCTTTAAAATGATCCAGAGAAGGAAATGGCAAAGCACTCCAGTATCTTGCCTTCTTAGCCCTAACTTTTCTCCTAATCTTCCTGTTGGATGTAGCAACAGCCTCTTCTGAACTTTCCTATTTCCGTCACTCAAATACATAGCCTCAAAGACATCCTTGAATCTTTCACTTTCATCCCTCCCTTGCCCATGTCCAATTCATTGCCAGCTCATGTTGGTTGTATCCCTGCCACATCTCTTGTATGTGTCTCTTTCTCACATAGCCATCATAATGGTTTAAGCCCTTGCTGCCTCTCACTTGGACTATTGAAAGACGTTCTTAATTGGTTTCCCTGCCTTAAATTGCTCCCCTTTCCAATCCATATTCCCCACAGCTGCCTAAGTGATATTCCAAAAGTACAGGTCCAGCCGTGTCATTTCCCTGCTCAGGAAGCTCCCTGTTGTCTGGAGGATAAACTACAAATTTCTCTCTTATTTAAAGCCCTTTTACAGTCTGGCTCCAGCTGACCTTTCCAGGCTGGTTACTCATTACTCCCCTTCATGCCCTCTACATTCCAGTCAAACTGGCCCTCTTGCTGTTGCTTGTATACAACATTCCAGCTTCAGCCTCTGTGACTTTGTACAAGTTGTTCCCCATTCCTGGAATGTACTCCCTCCACCCTACCACCTTGTAGAATCCCTAACTTTGTCTAAATACCACCTCCTTCAGGAGGCTTTGCCTGATTCCTGTAGCTGCTAGTGTACCTTCTTCCCTCTTATCATTTTTTCAGCAATGGGGAAGATGGATTGATTACCCTGCTATATATTTTGGATTTTGATTTTATTGATAAGTTATATCCATCAGATATAACCATCAGATATGTTAACGTTTGGAGGTTTAGGATGGAAAACAAAAGAGAAAGAAGTGGCACTTGTGTTTCTGATTACTCTTTCTACCTTAGGAATATGAACAGGAAGACTCATTCTAAACGACACCTTCCTTTTCCCACTGGGCAGCCCAGGAGGCTGATTCTCCCTTGATCCACACCTCTACTCCACTCCTTGTTTCTGAGACCAGAGCTTCACTTTTGATACTTGCACTTAAGCAATCTGAATCCAGTTGACCAATGACTCCATTATCCTAAAGGTACACAGTTCCAAGTTACATCATTTGCTTATCTTCTGTCTAACTTATAAGACTTATCAATAAAATCAAAATCTAAAGGTTAGATCTCAGGTCAGCCCCCAAATAGGGAAGAAAACTTTATCATTCTGGACAGATGTTTAAACCATTGACTCTTTATTCTTATGTATACCAAGCTAGTCATTGGCATCCTCCATTATACTTCCCATACGTGCAATTAATTATCACATGTGAGTGAAAGATCAATTATGACTGGCCATAATTGATAAGAGGCAAAATGAGGAAGTAGAAATACCTTAAGGAAACAAACAAACAAACAAAAATCACAGAAAATGTTTGCCAACTCTAGGCTGGGGGAAGGGGGCTAAATCTTCTTTGTCTATGCTTTGATCTCAAAGAGTAACCACTAACAGCAAAATCCATCCATTCCAAATGCCCATACCTTTTTCTTGCTCTAGAGAACAGAGGCCAAGGTCAGATCGTCTGTTCAATTCCCTCATTTGAATATTTCCTTTTGACCTCCAAAACAATTCTAACTCATTTTGATATAAGGAGTCTGTAAATAAAGTAACTATATAGGTTCCTGGGGAATATAAAGACCATTAGAGAGAGAAGGAGAACTGTATTTGACAATTGATGGCCTCAGTGCAAGATCTTTACATTTTTTTACTGGAATAAATAAAATGTGAATGTTTGCATGAAAGATGAGCACACTTTTCAGATTTTCTGTAGAGACCTATTTATGAACTAAATTCTGCTGTTTCCTAGAGATACTCTCGGCGGGTTTACAAAAATACAGTATGGCTGATGAGAAGCTCAGAGTTTGACCATCAGTTGTATAAATACATATAATCCAATATGAATATAAATGTTTGGTTTTGGTCCATGGATTATGTAAGAATTAAGGAAAAGGTGAAGATACTCTTATGGTCGCCTCTGTGGTTAAGTTCGTCTTGTCTTGGTTTATTATATTGCTCCAAAACATTTGAAAATATCATGAGAAAAAAGAATAGTGATCATTGAGTACCAACCTAGGCACAACATTTCTAATATTAAAGTCATCAACCTAAATCCGCCAACTGACTCCTCTTCCTACTGCCCCCATTTCCTGTGGCAGTATCACCAATTTTCTAGTTTCTGACACTGGAAACCTGACAGTCATCTTTAAGTCTTTCTGCTATATCTGTATTAGATATGCTAATTGGATAATTATCACCAGGTCTTGTTATTACTTTCTTTAGAATTCATGCTTTCTTTTCTGTTCCCATTGTCACCATTGCTTAGCACAATATATTAAATGCTATGGCTACCTAAAGCTTATTAAATGTGCATAAATGTATTCTTTGGATCCTTGATTTAGAGCTAGAAGGGGCATTCTAGTCCATCCTCCTTCTGTGAATTGCCTAAAGGCATATAGGTAGTAACAAAGAAAGGTTTTGGACCCAGGTCATTTCATTCCAGATCCCGTTCCATTGGACCATGCTTTTTAGATTTATTCCAGTTCCAATTCTGTTGGACCATACTGCTTAGATTTCAGTGGTAGCCTTTTTAGCTGATTTAATAGCTTGTAGCTTTTTCTGTCCCAGTCTATCCTGCCCATCATGATTAGAAACTTCTTTATAAAACATTTTTAGGCCAAAGGATATGAACAGGCAGTTTTTAGAGGAAGAAATTAAAGCTATCTATAGTCATATGAAAAAATGTTCTAAATCACCATTTATCAGAGAGATGCAGGTACCACATCACACCTGTCAGATAAACTAACATGACAAAACAGGAAAATGATAAATGTTGGGAAGGATGTGGGAGAGTTGGAATACTGATTCATTGTAGGTCAGCAGTTCTCAACCTGTAGGTCGTGACTCCTTTGGGGGTCAAACGACCCTTTCACATGGGTTGCAGGGGTCTCCTAAGACCGTAGGAAATAGGACTTAGGAACCGAGACACTGCATTCTGCTATCTGTGTCCAGGTGGGTCCGCCCACATGCAGACACTCCCACATACGAGTATTAAAGGGTCCTGGCATTAGGAAGGTTGAGAACCACTGGTGGAGCTGTGAGCTGATCCAGCCATTCTGGAGAACAATTTGGAACTATGCCTAAAGAGTTGTACAAATGTGCATACCCTTTGACCCAGCAATACTTCTTCTAGGTCTGTATCCCAAAGAGATCATAAAAATGTGAAAAGGACCCACGTGTGCAAAGATATTTATAACAGTTCTTTTTGTGGTGGCCGAGAGCTGGAAATTGAGGGGATTCCCATCAATTAGGGAATGGCTGAACAAGTGGTGGTATACGAATGTAATGGAATACTGTTGTGCTATAAGAAATGATGAATGGGCAGACTTCAGAAAATCCTGGAAAGACTTATATGAACTGATGCAAAGTGAAGTGAGCGGAACCAGGAGAACATTGTTCACAGAAACAGCTGCAGTGTGTAATGACTGATTTTGATAGACTTAGCCCTTCTCAGAAATGCAAGGACCTAAAATAATTCCAAAGGATTCATGATGGTAAATGCCATCCAGATCCAGAGAAAGAAGTATGGAGTCGGAATGCAGAGTGAAGCAGACTATTTTCTTTTTTGTTTTTTCTTTCTCATGGTCCCATTCGTTATAATTCTTCTATGCAACATGACTACTGTGAAAAAGTACTTAACAGGAATGTATGTGTAGAGCTCATATCAGACTGCATGTTGCCTTGGGGAAGGAGGAATGAGGGAGGAGGAGAAAATTTAAAACTTATGGAAGTGAATGTTGAAAACTAAAAATAAACAAATTAATAAATTAAAAAAATAAAAACAAAAGAACAATTTCAATCATGTCACACGTTTAAGAGAAATATATATTGGGGTGGCTCGGTGGCACAGTGAATAGAGCACCGGCCCTGGAGTCAGGAGAACCTGAGTTCAAATCCAGCCTCAGGCACAACACTTACTAGCTGTGTGACCTTGGGCAAGTCACTTAACCCCAATTGCCCTACCTTCCCCCTCCGAAAAGAAAAAGAAAAAAAAAGGAAAAAAAAGAGGAATCTATCATGACTCTCTATTTTTTGCCTTCCCCCTCAAGTCCAAATTACCCTAACAGGTGAAGTCCTCCAGAATACGTTCTCATGCTGCCTGTGCACCTTGATTTAATTTCCCATTACTTTCCAACATGCATCTTCTTGTCCATGTAGGCTGGTAGTCTTGCTTTTCTGTCCATGAACAATCTCTCCCTGCTGTCCCTGCCTTTGCTATTCACTTTGCCTGAAATTTCCCTTCTCCTCCTTTCCCATGTATTCACAGCATAGATTTGCAGTGCAAATCCCATTACTTCCATGAAGCCTTCTCCAATGTCTTCATATCTGGAGGAATCTCTCTTTTCTTTGAATCCTTTTTAATTTATAGTCATACTAGTTTACACTTATTCTCCAAATAGGTGAGTGTGCCCACTGTCCAAGTTAGTTTTGTTTCCACAAAGATCTTGTAAATTCCTTGAAGTAAGAATAAATAAGAATTTACTGTATGCCAGATACTGTGTTAGATTCTGGGGACACAAAAAAACAAAAATCAAACAACCTCTATCTTCAAGGAGCTAACATTATATTAGAATAAGAAAATATGCACACAGATAAGTAAATACCACCCTCACAGCCACACCCACACATTCACAGTGAGTAAGAGGTGATTTATGGTGGAGGGATGGAAGGTGATGAAGCAGACTGAGAGCTGGTCTCAGAGTCTGGAAGACGTGGGTTCAAATTCTACCTCTGATGTATATTGGTCTAACAGTCAAGTCACTTAACCTCTCAGTGCTCTAGGCAGCTCTCTAAGATCTTAAGTTGTCAAGAAGGTGCCAATCTGTATTATTGGATTTCCTTATCTAGGAGTTCCCCATAATAATGAAATCACAATTCCATCCCTAAGCAGCATTAGTGAGGGAAGCTCTAACATCTGGTATAGAGAATTCAGAAGAGGGGGAGAGAGATAAGTTTAGATAGGTTTGGTTGGCCTGATTGTGGGGAGCCTTAAATGGTAAAGATTTTGGTTGTTACATGAGCTCTGTAACCTTGGACAAGTTACTGAAACTTCCTGAGACATGTTTCCTCACATATAAAAGGAAGATAATATTTATTCTGCTTACTTCATAAGATTACTGTGAGAAAATCACTTTATAAACTCTGTATAAATGTGAGTTATGTTGTCATAACAATAATGGTGATGATTATTAATTCAAATGGTGATAGGGAGCCATTGTCAGTTTTTGAGCAGGGGAGTGATGGAGTAAAAGCGTATTTTAGGAAGATTTGTCTATTAGTTTCATAAAGAATGGGTTGGAGGGATGAGAGACTAGTTCAGAGAGATTATTTAGGAAGCTATGGTGATTCCCCACGTCTAGCATGACAGTAATGATAGTAAAGAAGAGATTAATTCAAGAGGTATTGTGGAGGAAGGTTTGACAGGTTTTAATGAATAATTGATTACATATGAAATATGAAGAAAAGAGAGTCAAGGGCTTTACTCATGGAAAGAGAACTGACCAAAAATATAGCAAAGTAAACAGAGCTCCTGATTACAAGATACTGTGCAGGTGTCCCAGTTGCCAAACAGATTACAAATTAAATATTTACTCAGTAGAGAAAGTAGGTCATGTTTAGGGCTTTCTTGTGCACATTCAAAAGGGCCAAAAGCAGACCTTTTAAAAAAATTAAGAAAATAAGATGGAATGTTCCAGAACAAGTATTACATGTTCACCCCATGTGTTTTAAAAGCAGAAAAAGATATTAAAATACAATTAATTTAATTCATACTGTACCTTGATAACTATTATATAATTATTACTAGGCTCTTATTAGTCATTTATTTTTGTAGAATGTGAAATGTCAACATGAATTAAGGCCACAGATTACTTTATTCAGAAATGTAGCAGCAGACTGTCATTCTGGTGGTGAGACCTGCACTGACCTCCCCAGCATGTTCCAATGTCCTGGTACTGGCTATAGAAATTCTTTTTGCAAATGCATCTTATTGGTGTTCCATATGCCTGGGACACATTAGTCTTTACAAATGCCTTGAGCAGTGCTCTATTTTCAATTAAATACATAAGAATTTATTTCTGTCATTTTGAAAAATATAAGATTTTAAGGAAACCTTTTTAGTAGAGATTCAGTAGAAAGGGCATGGCTAGAGTCTGAAGAAGTCTTAGTTTAAATTCTGCCTCTTAGGGGGCAGAGCCAAGATGGCAGAGTAGAAATAGAACTTCCAAGCAGCTCTGGCTTCCACCTCTTTCAATATATGTGAAAAAAAATGACTCTAAACAAACTTTGGAGCTACAGAACAGACAAAGTGACAAAGAGAAACAAATCTCCTGCTGAAGAAGGCCTGGCAGGCTGGCAGGAAGGGTCCATCACAACATGCTGGGAGCAGAGCACAGTTTCAGCTGAGCCGTGGTTTTAAACCCAGAGCAGCCTCGACCAGCCCTGGCTGGAGCAGACCTCATGAGAGTAAATCACCATCAGCTGTAGCAGTTTCCAGACTTCTCAATCCACAAATGCCAAAAACAAAGTAAAAGGTTAGTGTGGAAAGTTTTTGAAACAGGGGGAGCACAGTCTGGCTGCTACCCCCAGAGCAAGAAGTGGGAGAGGCACAGCAGCTGTGCTGCATGGCTGCCTCAGAGCTCCTGGTCTGCAGATTGTAGGGGGACCAAGCGACTATTTAGAGGTTAATTGCTTTTGCTTTGACCTGCTTGGATCCTGATCACGGTGTTGGATGGTGGTTGTGGGGTGTGTGACCAGTAAGCCAGAGCATATGGGGGCTGTAGAGATGGCATCCTCCTAAGAGCTCCAGCAGCTACAAAAACCCCTGCAATTTGGGACATAGCTCTATCCATTCTTGAAGTAGAGTTCTACTGTGGCAAAGAGCTCAAAAGTCTAGTAATTGGCTGCCAATATGAGCAAGCATGGGAAGAACGAACAGACAATAGAATCCTTTTTTGGGGACAAAAATGATCAAGGCATGGAATGGGAGGAAGACATTGAAGTCAGAACCCCTGCATCAAAAGCCTCCAAGAAAAATATGAATTGGTTACACTCCATGGAGGAGCTCAAGAAGGATTTTGAAACTCAAGTAAGAGAAGTGGAGGAAAAATTGGGAAGAGAAATGAGAAAGATGCAAGAAAATCATGAAAAGCAAGTCAACAGCCTGCTAAAGGAGACCCAGAAATACACTGAAGAAAATAACAACTTAAAAAAGACTAACTCAAATGACAAAAGAGGCCCAACAAGCCAATGAGGAGAAGAGTACTTGAAAAAGCTGAATTTGCCAGATGGAAAAGAAATTTCAAAAAAATCGCTGAAGAGAATAACTCCTTCAAAATAAGACTGGAGCAATTGGAAGCTAATGACTATGAGAAATCAAGATACTATAAAACAGAACCAAAATAATGAAAAAATAGAAGGCAATGTGAAATATCTCATTGGAAAAACCACTGACCTGGAAAATAGATCCAGGAGAGATAATTAAAAAATTTTTGGTCTACCTGAAAGCCATGATCAAAAAAAGAGTCTGGACATCATCTTTCAAGAAATTATCAAGCAAAATTGCCCTGATATTCTACAACCAGAGGGCAAAATAGAAATTGAGAGAATTCACCGATCACCTCTTGAAAAAGATCCCAAAAAGAAAACTCCTAGGAATATCATAGCCAAATTCCAGAGTCCCCAGGTCAAGAAGAAAATACTTCAAGCAGTCAGGAAGAAACAATTTGAGTGTTGTGGAAACACAATCAGGATAACACAAGACCTAGCAACTTCTACATTAAGGGATGGAAGGGCTTGGGATATGATATTCTAGAAGTCAAAGGAGGTAGGACTAAAACCAAGAATCACCTACCTAGCAAAACTGAGTATAATGCTACAGGGAAAAATATGGTCATTTAATGAAATAGAGAACTTTCAAGCATTCTTGATGAAAAAACCTGAACTGAGGGGTGGCTAGGTGGTACAGTGCACCACTCAGTGTGCACCACCCAATGCACTCCAGAACACCAACCCTGGAGTCAGGGGGACCTGAGTTCAAATTCGGCCTCATACACTTGACACACTCACTAGCCATGTGACCTTGGGCAAGTCACTTAACACCAATTGCCCCTCCAAAAAAAAAGCAAAAAAGAAAAAAGAAAAAACCTGAGCTGAACAGAAAATTTGACTTTCAAATACAAGAAGCAAGAGAAGCATGAGAAGATAAACAGGAAAGAGAAATCATAAGGAACTTATTAGATTTGAACTTTTTACATTCCTACATGGAAAAATGATAATTGTGACTCATAAGACTTTTCTCAGTATGAGGACATCTAAAGGGAATACATATGTATACTTACATATGTACGTATGTATAGGAGGATGTATGTGTATATAAATATATATGTGAGTGTGGGCATTTGTATGTTCATGTATACATAGACAGAGGGCACAGGATGAGTTGAATACAAAGGGATGATATCTAAAAAAAAAAATTTAAGAGGTGAGAGAGGAATTTATTGGGAAAAGGAGAAAGGGAGCAATAGATTAGGGTAAATTATCTCATATAAAAGGGGCAAGAGAAAACTGTTACAATGGAGGGGAAGAGCAGGAAGGTGAAAGGGAATCGGACAACCTGATCCTCAGAGGGATTTTAAACAAATGTTTAAAAATTGGTTTTTTTTACATGCAACTGGGAAATAAGATATACAGGTACTGGGGTATAGAAACCCATCTTTCCCTACTCGAAAGTTAGGGGAGGGGCGTGAAGGGAGAGGATATAAAAGAGAACAGATTAGGGGAAGGAGTATTCAATAGGCTTGCTATTTTGGGGTGGAGGGTAGAGGAAAGATGGGGAGAGAAAAAATTGTGACTCAAAATCTTGTGAAGGTGAATGTTGAAAACTAAAAATAAATAAATTTTAAAAAATTCTGCCTCTTAAGTTTACCAGCTGTGTGACTATGGTCAAATCACTTAAACACTATGATCCCCAGTTTCCTCATCTGTAAAATGGGGATAATAATATCTGTGGTACCTAAGGCATGGGATTTTTCAAGAGGATTAATGAGATAATTTACTAAAGCACTTTTAAAATTTTAAGTCAGTTTATAAATTTCAGTCAATATTATTATTATTGTCATCAGCATTAATAGCTAACATTTACTGAGATCCTACTGTATGCAAAACATGGCATTATGTCTCAGGATACAAAGAGGTATGACACAGGCTTGACCTCAAGTAACTTAGAGACTAAAATCAAAAGATGAAAGAGAGCCTAAAGATCATCTTCTCTTCTCCCTTCCCTATTTAAAGTTGAAACTGAATCCTAAAAGTTAACGACTCTTAGATGGCCACTCAAGAACCTGCAATAGGTTCCTCATTGGCATTTGGAGCAATAATTGTGTTATTTTAATTAACAATTTGGAAGCTCACATTTATACAGAATTTTAAGGTTGACAACCTTGTGAAGTAGTTAAGTATTATTATTTTCTTCATTTTGGATATGAAAAAACTAAAGCTCAGAACATTGAAGTGACCTGCCTAAAATTACACAGCTAGGATCAGAGCCCAGATCTTCAGACTTGCGGATTCACGTAGCTAGTGCTTGTGAGAATCAATAGTGTCAGACAGGTGCCCTGACTTCCTCATTTCTTGACCCCTTCACTATATTACATCTGGGTGTAAAAAGTACTCAGCTAACGAGCATTTATTAAGTACCATGGGCCAGGCATTATGCTAAGTGCTGGGGGAACAAAGAAAGACAAAAAACAATCCTTAGTATGAAGAAGCTGTAGCAGTGGTTCTCAACCTTCCTAATGCTGTGACCCTTTAATACTTCTATGTGGGTGTATCTGCATGTGGGCGGACCCACCTGGAGACGGGGATAGAGGAGCAGTGTCTCAGTTCCTAAGACCATCGGAAATATGTGTTTTCCCATGGTCTTAGGCGACCCCTGTGACTCCTGTGAAAAGGTCATTTGACCCTCCAAAGGGGTCACGACCCACAGGTTGAGAACCGCTGCGTCTATGGGTGAGACAAAAG
Source organism: Pseudochirops cupreus (assembly GCA_028627135.1). Lineage (NCBI taxonomy): Eukaryota > Metazoa > Chordata > Mammalia > Diprotodontia > Pseudocheiridae > Pseudochirops > Pseudochirops cupreus. The sequence goes on along the minus strand of CM053582.1, from coordinate 401,153,430 downwards.
CCTAGGGACTAGAGAAATAAGAGATAATCTCAGAGGGAAGGCAGTATCAATAAAGGAGGCTGGGAAAGGCTTCCTAAAGAAGATGAAATTTTAGCTGGGACTTAAAGGAGTCCAGGAAGTAGAGATGAGAAGAGAATTATAGGTATAGGGGACATCCAGTGAACACCAAAAAGAACATTTTGTGTTTGTTCCAGGAGGCAATAGGGAGCCACTGGAGTTTATTGAGTAGGGGGGAGTGATGTGGTTGGACCTGTGCTTTAGTGGATTAGAGTAGGGAGAGACTTGAGACTCACAGATAGCAGGCTATTGCAATACTCCAGGCATGAAGTGATAAGGGCATGCACCAGAGTGGCAGCAGTGTTAGAGGAAGGAAGAGGGTGTATTCTGGGCATGTTGTAAAGCTGAAATTCACAGGCTTTGGTAATACCTTGGATCTCGGGGGTGGGGTAGGAGTAGGGGTGGGACAGGCTGGTGAGAGGAGGGGTCCAGGATGACTCCTAGGATGTGAGCCTGAGGGACTGGCAGGATAGGGAAATTAGGAAGCAGGGAGGGCTTGGGAGAAAGATGGTAAGTTCCGTTTTGGACATAGTGAATTTAAGATGTCTAATGGACATTCAGTTTGAGATATCTGAAAGACAGTTGGAAATGTGAGATTGGAGTCAGCAGAGAGATTGGGGCAGGAAAGGCAGATTCAAGAATCATCACCATAGAGATGGCAATTAAATCCATGGGAGAGGATGAGATCACCTAATGAAGCAGTATAGAGGGAGGAGAGAAGAGAGCCCAGGACAGAACCTGGAGATATGTGTGTTTAGAGGGTGTGATTCGAAAGAGAATACAGCAAAAGAGACAGAAGGCATGGTCAGATTGTCCCTCTAAAGTTAAAACTTTAGAATTCAGTTCAAAATCCATATCTTATTCCATGGACCCAGGATCATCTACCACCTCATACCATCTCTTCATATATAATCTCCAATATTTAAATTTGTGAAAAATCTATTAATATCTCATTTATGTATGGGGTGACCCAAGTTTATTGCCCAAGGGAGGTATAAGCATAGCTTTAAAATACTTCTTTTTGAACCAGATCTACATCTAGAAGGGCCTTCACAGACCATCTAGTCCAACTTTAATTTTTATAGATGAATAAACTAAGGCCCACATAGGTTAAGTGAGTTGTCGAAGGTCACACAGGTAGTAAGCATCAAGAGTCATTATTTGATCCCAGCTCTCCTGATTCTAGAACTTGGGCTCTTTAATGCTGCATCTTACAATGCTTACATTATAATAGTAAAGTCTGTGAAAAATAAAAATCCACATCGCACTTCTCCCTGTATATATTCTAGTCCATTTATGTATTAGTATAATTCATTTGTCCCTCCTTTCATCCAACTAGAGAACATGCCTAATTTAAATTATGAAAACTGTATGGGTAGGACAATGCCTTGCATTCTATGAACATTCAGTAGATATTTGATGATAAAAAGTGAATTGATGTGGCCTGTTTGTCAAGGAGAGAATTTAAGGTCTCTAATGTAAGTTCAACTTTACATCTGTTTTTAATAGCCATTTTATGTTACAACACACAGACTTTTGTTTGCACTTAATGTAACATCATTTTACTAGCAACTTGGTACATTTCCCCCCTATTCAACAGGAAAAGTAAGTAATGCCAAACTCAAGAAAACCAATTTTTGGATCCAAAATGTATGAAGTCAGTGAACAGTTCTGACCAATGCCATCTTCTCCTATGTAGTACAGAGAAAATAATATTAATATCACTTTAGAAAGGCACTGTAGTGTAGTTGAGAATAAAAATCTCAGCACTCCAATTACTAACTTTATAATTTGGCTTAATCACCCCTTGAGCCTCAGTTTATCCATCTGTTAAATGGAGATTATACCTTCCTTGCCTATCTCAAAAAGCTGTGAAACTCAAATAGGATAATGAATGATGATGAGGTGTTAGTAACAATATAAATTCCTTCCTTGTAGGCCATCGTTGCTGAGAACAAACACATCAGCATCTATTTGCAATTCCAGCAGAAAGACTACTCAGTTTGGAATTAGAGAACATGAGTTTGAATTGTGGCTCTGCTACTTACTGCCAGGGTGACCTTTGGGGAAGCCATCTAGCTGTCATGGATCTCAGTTTCCAAATCTATAAAATGAGAGGGCTAAACTGGAAATGTTCACATTGGAGAAGAGAACACTCAGGGAAATATGATCCTGATTGCAGTCTTAAGATACCTGAAGGGCGTTGCGGTGAACAGGAGAAGATCCCTATTCTCTTGGATCCCAGAGGGTAGAACTAGATTAGGAGCAATGTCTGGAGGTTCTAAATAGACAAACCTAGGCTACTCCATGGGAGCACTTCCCAGGCATTAGAGCTTTACAGAAATGGAAAAGACTTCCTTGGGAGGTGGTGGGTCTTCAATGATCATATGCCTATATGCTGAAGAGGGAATTCAGCTAGGAGTTTCCTTCTAATTCTCATTTTCTGTGTTGCATAGTGCTGTTTTTTGTTTGTATACAATGTGTATGTATGCATGTGTTTTTCCAATAAGTGGTAAGTTCTTTGAATAGTTCTGTAGTGGAAGAAGCACTGAGTTTCAATTCTGAATCTGTCACTTTCTAACTGTGTACAGTACGGCTAGTCATTCAGTTTGTCAGGGCCTCAAGTTTTTTTTTTTAATAATTTTTTATTGATATTTTCTGTTTCTTACAGTAACATAGCTATCCCAAATATTCTTCCCCTTACCCTCCCAGAGAGCCATCCCTTAAGACAAATAGTATTGTGGGGGGGACAGCTAAGTGGCACAGTTAGAGTACTGGGCATGGAGTCAGGAAGACTCATCTTCCTGAGTTCAAACCTGACTACAGACCCTTACTAGCTGTGTGACCCTCAACCTCTGTTTGCCTCAGTTTCCTCATTTGTAATATGAGCCGGAGAAGGAAATGGCAAATCACTCTAGTCTCTTTGCCAAGAAAACCCCAAAAGGGGTGATGAAGAATCAGATATGATTGAAAATGACTAAATAACAAAATTTTAGAGAGGAAAAGAAATCGGTATAGCAGCTTGATAAATTAAAAATATCCTAAAACATATGCAATGTGTAACATCTGTGAGCCTCCCACTGTCAGAAAGGGAGAGATTGGGAATGTTTTCTCATATCACTTCATTCAAGTCTTGCTTGATCTCATAATTTTGTTACATTTTATTACATTTTGGTTTTTTAGTGTATTGTTATTCTTTCCATTTATCTTCTTATAGTTACTGTTTCTATTGTTTATTTCATCTGCATCAGTTAACATAGATCTCTACATTCTTCTCTGTATTCATTGCATACATATTTTCTTAGCCTCAGTTTCTTTATCTGTAAAAAGGATGGGTTGGACTAGATAAGTTCTGATGTTCCTGCCAGTATCTCTCCATTTGGAAGTAATGCAGGGAGACAAGATTAATTAGACCAGCCTTTCATTTAGTAGTTGGGGACATAGAGGAAGATAGTACCTAGGTCTGGGCAAGGGAGTATGTTTTGAGCAAAGACACCATACAGCCCAGGATATGAAGATCCAGACACACAGACACCAATAATAAGCCCTGTCAAAATCCATTAGAGTCCCTTGACAAAAGAGTGAATATATACATTCATATGAAATTAACATCATGCAGCTACAGTACTTCCCCGTTCCCAACTACCCTTTCCAACACTCCTCTCCACAAGTAGCAACACCCGCCAAAGAACTATCTGTGAATGCAAAAGTCTATAAAGTGGGTTAATGTGAAATGGGATGCTAGTATACATAAGCCATTTATGTCAGGTCAGTGAAATCATTTTTCCTAATACATTTTTCCTCTACAGGGCAAGTGTTGAGGAAAGTACTTAACCACCCCTTTCCCTGCCCCCAGTTTGCGTTTCTATTCCAAATGTGAGCAAACCCTCTTCTTTGTGACTTTTGTATTACTTGCTTATGGATGATGGTAAAGGGATGTTTATGGAATCTTATAAATCTAGATCTTGTTCTTTAGCATGAGAGGAGGGCATTCTCCCCAGATTTTGAATTTAAAACAAATTTGAATGTTTTTGTGGTCTCTCAGAGGCCATGAAGCAAATTGCAAGCAATTAATGTAAGTCATGCTGTTCCATGCGTCTCAGATGAAACTAGCCAAAACAATGATCTTCTTGACGGTTATGGACTGATAAATGGCTGCTTGTTAGGGAGGCGATGCATGGTGTAGTTGCCTAATAGAGCATTTTCACTGGTGGTGCTAATGGAAAGCTGTGGTGAGGCACGCTTTACCAATGAACAAAGGCACTGTGCAATTCGGGTCCCATTAATCACCAAGAGAGCAGCCGTGTTAAACCCCTAAGCTAACTTACTAACGTGTGCATGACTTAAACTGGACTGCTGTGGCTGTTGGTTAATGCACTTGTGTAACGAATTCTCTGTCTGTAGTTGGGGGGATGTGGTTTTGAAATAAATTAGCAGCCAGGAAGGGATACTACTATTCATTCAAGTGTGATCAGCATGAAATGCCTAAATGAGATGTTTGGGGCTCATTTGGAGCCCAAGAATATAAGGGGTATGGTTGAGAAATGGAAATGTTTGAGACTCTTGAATGCTTGGTGAAAAAGTTAAAAGGTTTTGTTTTTTTTTAATGTTCAGCAGACTGTTTTAATTGATAGAGAATTTTGGTTAAAGAAAATTAACTTCATCATGCTTTATTACTCCTGGCCTTGATGACTACAGTTTCTTTTGAGTTACTGGGTGGTTTAATAGACCATGTAACTATATGTTGCTCCTGCAGATTTTAGCCTAATTTATGACTGACATACTTCCTTAGTTTTGCAGGACTTCCAATAATACGGAAAATGAATTGGAAGGTGGAAGTGGGTGAGATTAATTTTTAGCTTAAATTCAATTTAAATAACATGCTCATGAAAGAATATTTATGTCAAAGAATAAACTGTAAAAATACTTAAATGTTTTTAGTGTGTACCATGTTGCCAACAAATCCAGAAGTGCTGACCAATCCTGACATGCCATCTTAGTCTGGACAGATTTCCTAATATTAGTTACCTAAAACTTTTTTAAAAATTGAAGTAAATTTGATAGATTTGTCCAGATGTGGCTATGAGTACCAGACTAAAAGGGAGGAAATTTGTGAGACTCAACAATGTTGCCAGTTTTTGATTAACAGCGAGAAAGAAGTCCTGACAAAATCAGAGACCAGAAGATTTCAGATCTTTTCAGTGATTCTTTCTGCAACACTCTTTTTGGACAAATTATGTTGATGTCAGAGCCGGAAAGAACCCTAGGAATCTTGTAGTCCAACTTGCTTATCTTTGGATGAGGAAGTGAGGGCCTAAATAATACAGGTAATAAGGAGCAGAACTGAGATTTAAACCTCAGTCCTCAACTCCAGCTCCAGGATCCTTTCTGCTATGCTTCCTTTTATGCTATAGTTTATTTCCAAATCTAATTTTGCGTGTATAGCTTATAGCATTGTTTGGGGTTGGGTGTTAAGTTAGAATTTGTTTCGGCAAGTAGTTTCAAGACTTACTTAGTGTATATAAAATTCAGAAATGATTAAGTCATATCAATACTAAATTTTCACTGGCCTAATGCCTTCAATTTTGATGTGTAGAAGAGAAGGACTTTCATAGAACCATAGGACCTTAGGGCTGGAAGAAATCTTAGAGATCCTATAATATCTCTTTATTTTGCAGATGAAGAAACTAAGATTAGGAGAGTCTGTGAGGTCACCAAAATAACCAACAAACTGATGGGAGTGTTATTATTAGAACTCAGGGCTCCTGACTTAAAAGTCTAGCAGTCTTTCTACTATACCCTCATAATTGAACTATGAGGATGTCTTTATTTGTAGATAGTTACATGCAGGGGGGAATGAGGGAGGTGGGACCTGTGATTTCAGTGGTGTGGTATAGGGGCTAGCTGCCAATGGAGATGGGCACTTTGTCTGCAATTTAGAAAGTTTCTTGGAAAACTGGATTGTTAAGTGACTTGCCGAGACATATAATGTGTCACATGCAGCCCCTGAACCCAGGTTTCCTTGATTCTAAAGCTCCCCCATCCATTGTGCTACATTCTCTCTTTTCCCCTCCACTCTTCTCTCTTTTCTCTTTCTCTCATTCTTTTTTTCCCTCTCACTATATACATACATTATATATGTGCACATATGTATATTCATATATGTATCTATCTGTCTATTCCATAAAAATAAGTGCTCTCTGACTTTTCTTCCTCCTTCTGTTCGTCCCTTCCTGAATCTAGCTCTGCAGCTGCCTGAGTTCAAAGCAAGATAGCAGTATTTCTTTACTATGACAGAAAATAAAAAGCTCTGAAAGTGAAAATTATAGGTACTGTCTCTAGAGTGACCACTTTAAAATGAAATTCTCAGTTGAGTCAGACTGGTAATGACTCAGCATTGCTTTTCCTCTAAAACTTCTTGGTATGAAATTACAACACAAAATTCCTTTTAGAGAAAAAGATTCAAAGTGATTGTATTGAAGACACTTTCAAAAAACAATAAAATCCTGCAGTTTCCAAGGAGAACACGTTTACTTGTCGTTTCTCATTTTCCTTAGACATTGACTAGGACTTCTTGTAATGCTACTGAATAATTAGCACCCTATTGATAAAAACCAGATCATATGGATATCTATTTTAAAGAAATAATATATGTTTTCCTACTTTTGCTATGTATTTTTCCCCAGAAATGAAAAAAAAACCCACTTAATAATTATCTAACTTTGACCTTGTAAACTGAGAGCTACAGCAGGCCTGCATCCAAAGTAGCTGAAACCATGTGTGCATTCCTACCCCCTGCGGCCTGTTTATCCTATAGATCCTGTCACTAAAGAATTCAGCTAAACACAAAAGACCCTCAGGTAAAGAAAGGCAGTAGGCGGGTGAGGAGGAAAGAGAGGGATCAGCGGGGCTCACTGTAGGCAGCTAGCAGTAGTCAGTGGCACACATAAACAGAATCCAGCAGGAAAGGTTAGGAATAAGCATTTACTACTCCAGGCTAGGAAATAGCTTCTTGGACCATTAGCAGTTAAAAAAAAAATTAGCTGCTGAATTGGACTTCTGTGTACCATTAAAAACTAGCAAGAATAATTAGTGCTTCACTCATTATAATGAAAGTCAGACTTAACATCCCAGTTTATCTTTATGCCTTTCTGCCCCTATGCTATGAACAATTACAGTATTATGTAATGATAATATTATAATCATGTGAATCACAAGGCAATTAGCATCTGTGATTCACTCCAATTTTACAACCATGGCTTAATAACAAAATGCTAAATGTTAGGTCACTGACATTTCGGTGGTCCAAAGCCACAACATATTTTGGGGTGACTTTTGTTGTGGGTGACTTTTAATCATAGAATCACATATTTAGATCTGGAAGAGACTTTAGAGATCATGTAATCCAGAGACTCCAAACCTTTTTTTTTCCCCAATGTTTATTTATTTTTAGTTTTCAACATAGCCTTTACAAGATTTTGAGTTTTAAAATTTCTCCCCCTTCTTCCCCTATTTCCTTCCCAAGACAGTGTGCAATCTGATATAGGCCATACATGTACATGGATAATTCCATATTAGTCACATTGTAAAGAAGAATTAGAGCCAAAAGTGAAGACCACAAGACAGAAAAAGCCAAAAAAAAAAAAAGGAAAAAGAGTATGCTTCAGTCTGCATTTAGATTCCGTAGTTCTTTCTCTGGATGTGGGTAGCATTTTCCATTAGAAGTCTTTTGGAATTGTCTTAGATCATTGCTTTGCTGAGAAGAGCTTAGTCTATCAAAGCTGATCATTGAAAATGTGGCTGTTATTGTGCACAGTGTTTTCCAGGTTCTGCTCACTTCACTCAGCCTTAGTTCATGCATGTCTTTCCAGGGTTTTCAAAAGTCTGCTTGTTCATCATTTCTTATGAAACAATAATATTCCGTTACATTCATGTACCACAACTTGTTCAGCCATTCCCCAATTGATGTCCCCAGTTGAGAGGGCATCCTCTCAATTCCCAATTCTTCACCACCACAAAATGAGTTGCTATAAATACTTTTGTATATGTGGGTCCTTTTCCCATTTTTGCGATCTCTTTTGGGATACAGACCTAGAAGAAATATTGCTGGGTCAAAGGGTAGGCACATTTTTATAGCCCTTTGGCATAGTTCCAAATTGCTTTCCAGAATGGTTGGATCAGTTCATAACTCCACCAGCAATGCATTACTGTTCCAATTTTCTCACATCTTCTCCAACATTGATCATTTTCCTGCTTTGTCATGTTAGTCCATCTAATAGGTGTGATATGATATCTCAGAATTGTTTTAACTTGCATTTCTCTAATCAGTAGTGATTTAGAACATTTTTTCATATGACCATAACTTTAATTTCTTCATCTGAAAACTGCCTGTTTATATGCTTTGACCATTTATCAATTGGGGAATGACTTGTATTCTTATAGATTTGACTCAGTTCTTTATATATTTTGGAAATAAGGCCTTTATCAGAGACACTGCCTGGAAAAATTGTTTCCCAACATTTTGCTTCTTTCTAATCTTGGTTGCATTGTTTTTGTTTGTGCAAAAACTTCTTAATTTAATGTAATCAAAGTTATACATTTTGCATTCTGTAACATCTTTTTGTTCCCTTTGGCAATCTGATGAAGCCTATGGACCTCTTCTCATAATAGTGTTTTTAAAGTGCATGTAATAAAACAATAACATTTTGAAAAAAATAAATTATATTGAAATATAGTTACCAAAATATTTTTAAAACATCATGGACCCTAGTTTAAGAAACTGTGATCTAGTCCAAATCTTTCATTTTATAGATGAGGAATTCAGGCCCCAAAAGCCTAAATGATTTGGCCAAAATCATGTAGGTAGTAAGTAGCAGAGCTGAGATTCAAACCCAGAGATATCAGGCCTTCCACTGTGCCCTGCTGCATGTGTCAGAGTCAGGACTTGAATGTCAATCTTTCTCATTCCTTGGTCAGCTGACTTTCCACTATGTCCTGCTGTGTCTCACCTTGTACATATTAGGTACTTTGTGTATGCTCCCTGAATTGAATGAAGGAAAGGCAGTTGTGTCTTTAAACCAGTTAAATTGTAGACTAGGATGCAGCCATTGAAGCCTTTATTCAGTTTCTTCATTGAGCTACTGAATCAGCTCTTTCTCAGATAACCTTGGGCAATGACTCTCACTGGAAAACTAAATACAATTCTCAGTTATTTTTAGACATTATCTATCTGGTATTTGGTATAGTGCTTATCTGCTTTCAAATATAAAAAAACCTTGCTAATTATGGTCAATAAATAGGCTTTGCCATCTTTCTGATTACTTACACAGATGGTTTCAATACAGAACAAGATGAAACAAAGGGTGTTCATGCAGATATACTGATGAAACTAAAAGACATCAGCTAGCAACCTTGGTTCTAAAGGAAAGTTCTGAGCTTTATCTTGGGGTGATTAATCTGCTGTTGTACTGTGGCTGCCACTAGTAAAGCTAAGCATGAGCAGCTTTCCAGAGGACTGCTGCTGTGAACAGCTTTTCAAGGTTCTGATTGTACAGTATAGTGAACTCTCTATCTATTTAGTAACAAAGACAAAACATTCACAACTTACAAAGTACAGCATTCAGAATGTTTTAACTTCACAACTTATCACTAAAATGGCCACATAGTTTTCACCAAAGTGGTCACGTAGTTTTAAACAAAAGATAACATTCATTTAGTAAGTCCTTCATTTAGTAAATCCTTAATTCAGTCACCCTTATTGATACAAAGTACAAAGGTCAAAGCCCTCCACCCATGGGGTGCAATTAAGTTACAATATCATCAGTCCCTACTAAGTACCCTCTTAAGGGGTTTTGGAAAGTACAAAGGCCATCCACCTCTGGGTCACAATTAAGTTACAATCTCATCAGTCAGCATTAAATACCCAAGGAGAGGTCTTTTCATCTTGACTCGAGGCAGGCTCTCAGCTTCCTTGATTCCTCTTCCTGGTCCCAGCTCCTGCCTGGATCTAACCAATTGTCACCTGCGTTCAAAGGTAGACAGATCCCAGTTCCTTGTCTAGCTCTTTGTGCAGTTCCTGTTCTGTATTGAAGCTCACAATGTCTAGTCCACCTCAAGTCCTTATTCAAATACCAAGAAACTGAATCCCAGAACCAGAAAGTCAAAGTCATTACAGTAACCACGAAGTTGGTGCACATAGTTAATGCAGTGAATACCCACATTCCCAAGCCTTCACAACAGAAAGGTTCCCTCAAGCAGGGATCCTCCTGTCTCACTCATGGTAGCTCTGGCTGGCCCTTTGAAGTCTTGGCAGCTCTGGCTGGTTCTCAAAAACTCTCAGAAGAAGTCTTGGCTAGCTTTCAGAGGAGGCTTCACCACCATAAGCTCCATTCTCAAAATCAAAATCACTTTCTCTCTGAAGTTTCTGCTGGTTCTGGAAGAAGCTCCACCACCATAAGATCCATTCTCAAAATCAAAATCACTTTCTCCTCAAAGTTCTGGCTGATTCTTGGAAGAAGCTCTGCCACCACAGATTCTGTTCTCAAAATCTCTCTCCTCTCCAGCCTGGGCCTCCCCTTATATATGGTATTAACTCCTCCCTGTTCTACTCCTTCCTGTTACATTAGCAACAGGGGTTCATACCTTCTGTTTCTTAATAGAGGCTTGATAGAATTGACTTGAAACTAAGTGCTAAGTACCTGTTTACTTGCCAATACAAGGGGATCTTCAGATTCCATTACTATTACACCACTGTTGCTCTTCTAGAGTTTTCCATTCCTACCCTTATTAAGAATCTCTTTTCTTTTGATGTTCAATCCAAATTTATGTAAACAAATTAAAGATTCTAGTAGTTATTATCACCCTCAATTGACTTCCTCAATAAATGCTCTGGTGTTTAGTATGGATGTTACTTCCTTGTCTATGGTTCCTTTTAGTTATATTCTTTCTCTTTGACCCAACTCCCACCCTTATATGAAGGGACTTCAATATGTACATATACATATATTTGTGTATATGCATATATACACACACACGTACATACACACACATACATACACACATATACTCTCTCAAGTCCTCTTAACTTCTCAGTTTGTCAGTCTACTCAATTTTCATGACTAGGCCTCTTCAATTTAGCTATACATAGAGGAGACTATAACTTTGGTCTTTCCTTCACCCATAAGCATTCCAGCTTCATGTTTATGAACTCTGAAAATCCTTTATTTGGTCTCAGTGTTTTGTCATTTCATCTTTCCCTTTGCCTTACAATCCACTTGAGGCACAAGGCCTCTTCCTCAGCTGAAAGCAGATAGTGGCTTGTCTCTGCCTATTAGCTGATTCCCTGTTTCCTATAAACATGCCCATGTCTCCCCCATCCTTCCTCATTTGGTTTTCTCATTCCTGCTAGCTGTAATCCTGTATCTCTCCTCCTCTTCTCAGCTAAATTCCATAAGAAGGCTATCTTCTCTCTTTACTTATTCCCATCACATTCAATTCTAAAACCTCAGCAATCTGGCTTCCAATCTCATCATTCAACTGAAGTTCCACTCTCCCAAGTTATCAATGATCTAATTGCAGAATCTAATCGCTTTTTTGCAGTTTTCATCTTTTTTTACCTTTTTGTAATCTTTGATGCTGAAGATCACCCTCTTCTCGTAGAGACTCCTTCTTCTTTACTTTTCATGACACTGCTCTCTTCTAGTTCTCCTCTCTGAACTGTCTTTCTCCATCTTTTTTGCTATATCTACATCGTATAACTATAGTTATTTCCCCTCCTCTCCACTTATAGATACAGTTGATAAATGGTTAAAGTATATGAATGAGTGGTTTTCAGAAGAATTCAAAGTTATCTATAGTCATATGAAAAAATACTCTAAATCATTCTATTATTCAGATAAATACAAATTAAAACAATTCTGAGTTACCGCTTCCCACCTATCAGATTGGCTAATACAACAGAAAAGGAAAATGAGAAATGCTAGAAGGGATGTGGAAAAATTGGGAGATTACTGCATTGTTGGTGGAGTTGTGAACTGATCCAACCATTCTGGAGAACAATTTGGAACTATACCCAAAGGGCAATAAAACCATGTGTACCCTTTTTTCCCAGCAATACCGCTGCTAGGTCTGTATTCCAAAGAGATCAAAGAAGAGGGAAAAGGACCTAAATGTACAAAAATATTATTTATAGCAACTCTTTTTTGTGGTGGCAAAGAATTGGAAATCAGGATATACCCTTCAATTGGGGAATGGCTGAACAAATTGTGGTACATGATTGTGATGGAATACTATTGTGCTATAAGAAAGGATGGGTAGGAGACTCTCTGAAAAACCTGGAAAGATTTACATGAACTATTCAATGTGAAGTAAGCAGAACCAGGAGAACATTATGTATAATAACAGCTGTATTGTGTGATGATCATCTCTGAATGACTTAGCTATTCTCAGCAATACAGCAATACGTTTAAAAATAAGAAATGTGAATACAATCCCAAAGGACCTAAAATGAAAAATGTCATCCACCCCCAGAGAAAGAACTGATGGAATCTGGATGTAGATTGAAGCATCCTTATTTAAATTTTCTTTCTTATTCTTTCTTTCTTTTCTTTTTTTTGGGTCTGTTTTCTTTCATGAGATGACTAATATGGAAATGTTTTACATGACTGCATATGTATAATCTGTATCAAATCGCTTGCCTTCTCAGTGAGGGGGGGAGAGAAGAAAAAAGGGAGAAAATTTAAACCAAATGTTTAAAATGAAGGTTAAAATTATTTTTACATGTAATTGGAAAAAAAAATAAAATCATTTTAAAATAAGAAATGTGAATCAGCAACTGCTCTGTAATTAATAATCTTAGAGAGTTCCCTGGTGACCCCAAAAGGTTCAGTCTTGCCCAGGGTTGCTCACACAGCCACTGTGTGGTAAGCAAGATGTGAATCTATGTCTTCCTCATTCGAGGGCTCAGCTGTCTAATCATTCTGCCACAAATGCATTTGCATCCCTATTTTGCAGATAACAACAATAATAATAATAGCTAACATTTATGTAATGCTTGCTATGTACAAGACACTGTCCTAAATGCTTTATAATTATCATCCCATTTGTTCCTTACCAGAAAACCCTAGGAGGTAAGTACTATTATTAGCCCCATTTTGTAGATGAGAACACTGAGACCTGTAGAGGTTAAATGACTTTCTCAGGATCCAGTCGTTAATAAGTGTCAGAGCCACAACTTGAACTAAATTCTTCCTACTTGGAAATTAGTATTTTTTTCTCTCTATATACGTTTTCTGTTTCCACATGGACTCTCCTTTCTCCCCTTTCTTTTTTTCCTTTCATCCCTTGAATTTAACCAAACATGATACTTTAAAAAAGCATTTCTTATATTTATTGCATAAAAATGTATAGTTAAAGTTCTAAATTTTAAAAGTAATTTGAATATATGTATACATACATACATGATACATTTACACATATGTAACATTCACACATACACACATATATGAAACTCCTAAATTAAATTTCCTTCTTGTTAGGTTTTATGACTAAATTAGTTTTATTTTTCAGAGAGGCAGTGGCCTTGGTAGGAAAAAGCATACAGGTTGCCAATATGTACTTACTGCCAAATAGAAGAGGTACAAACCCAGGCCTTTCTTTTGCTGATTTGACTTCATACTCTTGTTTTCACTTCCAACAGGGAAGATTATACATACATATATACATACATACACACTCCTATATATTATGTGTATGTATGTGTACATATATATGTGTGTGTATGTGTGTATATATATATATATACGTATATATATATGTATATATATGTATATATGTATGTATACATTTGGATGGATTGAATGTAGGAAAAAAAGGCCATCTGAAAATAAGACTTAGGACAAGCCCTAACATATTCAGTCCACCCAAGTGTGGTGTGAAGTACTGCCTGAAGTGTCTCCTGGAGTAGTTTCCTAACTACAGCTTTATTTTTAAGATAATTGTAGAGCTCTTACCTCAGTCCCTGATCCATTCTGTGTGTGTGTGTGTGTGTGTGTGTGTGTGTGTGTGTGTGTGTGTGTGTGTGTGTGTTTCCTCCCTTAACTGAAATTACCTTTTAAATTATAGACAGAGCTTGTGGTTTCCTACTTTCTTTCCACCCCCTCGCAAGCGACTGGTGTTTGCAAGGAGAAAGCTGAGAGCTGATAAACCGAAGCTTTTACAGGGTCAGAGCAGAAAGGAAAATGCCTTCTCTGCCTCATCGCCTCCATCACACAGACATTCTCCCTCACATTCCTCAGGACCCCCCACATGCTTTCAAGAATCTTCAGCTACAGGAAAAAAAAAAGGGCTGATCTTTGGTCTTGATGAAAGTGAAACTGAAGGAGTTTAGTGAATTCTTAATCTTACATTTTGAAGTCCTCTCTGTTCCCCCTTTCACACTCATCCTTTCCTTAAAAAGAGCTAGTAAAGGGCTTATTTCAATGCACATAATGCCCTGGCATTGTGTGGTTGTTTTTTGTTTTAATAACCCTCCTTTGGACCAAATAGATTACATTTAAAATATGTGTTTACCATTGTGGTTTGTTTAACATGAAGCATCAGCTCTTCCAGAATTTGGCATTCTACGTTTATTCTTAGAAAAAAAGGGGGGGAGGTGTTCTTGGGGAAGAATTTTGGAGTTCATGAATGATAAGAGTAGATAGAATTTTGCAAATTAAATCGGTTAGTAAAAGGAAGTAAAAGTAATCCCCTTGTCCTTTCTGTATTTCTGGCCTTGTTCCCCCTTCTCCTCTCTTTATTAAAAAAAAAAAAGATCTGATTCAAACCAAGTTTTAGCTTTGGCACCTTGCTTTCTAGGAGCCTATAGTCCAAAACAATGGTGTGAACAACAGATTCAAATTCCAAGAAGTTGATAAGTCCCATGAAAATATTTATGTTACATTTAGAATATAGACTGAATGTGCCCAGAAAGTTGAGTAAACTCTGCTTCCTTTTTTATCTCCTGAGAAATGGTGAATTATCTTGATGAGGTATACATTCCCCATATTTTAGATTCTCATTGTTCTACTGACCTTTCTTTGGGAAGCAGTGGGTCAGTAGGATCAGTGAACTGATTTTACATTAATGACATAATTCATTTATTTAATCTGGCCTTTGGGTTTGGCCTTTAAAAGGAAATAGACGCCTCAAATGGAACTCCATTCAGCCTCTACAGGTAACATGTGTAACTAAAGACTAATGCCAGATATAGACTTAGAAGGAGAGCTAGGTTCTTGTCCAGAAATAGAAGGGCAAAAAGGATTAAAAGCTTTAATCGGAGGTGGGAGAAGAGGTGGAGATGGCCAGTCTCATGTCTACCTGGAGAGATGATGCCAACCTCGTAGGTTATATATTGGTGTTGTTCACTTGTTTCAGTTGTGTCCAACTCTTCCTGACCCCATCTGGGCTTTTCTTGGCAAAGATACTGGCCATTTGCCATTTCCTTCTCCAGCTCATTTGACAGATGAGGAAGCTGAGGCAAACAGAGTTAAGTGACTTGCCCAGGGTCATACAGTGTCTGAGGCCAAATTTGAACTCAGGTCTTCCTGATTCCAGTTCTGGCACTGTGGCACCTAACTGACCATAAGTTTATCTATTTTTCTGCACAAAAACACACACACATACATACATATAATCCAAAGACTGACATATGCCAAAATTATCATAGCAGGGAACCATGTGTGCTGCAGAACATCCCAGGCCTATCTGTCTGTTGATACTGTCATTTCAGAGGGACAGTTCTAGATGGAAACATTGCTTGATGTCCTCCAAAATAAGGATATCTTGGCTGTCAAGAGGTTCTGCTGTTAGTCTGTTCTACATTTTGGGAGTGTTATAGAGAAACTGTCTACTGTATGATATCCTGTTTGTTTATGTGTTTGCAGCGGGGAGCTTAGGGCTATTAGAATGATTCAATCCAAATTCTGATGTTTCCTGAGAAATTCTTGGTGAGGCCAAATGCCAGAGAGATTTTTAGAGAAAAACAAAGTAGATACATGTGTTCGCAGGAGAGAGTTGGAGCAAAACAAAATATAGAGAATTATTGAGAAAGGCCCCAGAGGATATAGTGCTGTGCACTATTAAATACTCATCAGAAGTTTTTGGAGTTTAACTGAATTGAAAATGAACCCAATGCCTGTGATAGGAACCAGGGTTTAATTGACAGTGGGTTGCAGGTATAAGTAACGTATGGTAAATGGTAGAGGGGGAGGAAAGGAAGAGATCAATAAGTCACTACTTCTTCAGGACGCTGCATCCTTTTAATAAACAAAACAGAGGGAGAAATGCCCCTTCTAGTTGTTATGTACAACACACCTAAGATCAGCAGATGCCCCCAATACTCATGATGAGCATACGTCGCCCATAGCTCTTCCCGGAGTGCCCAAGTGTTCCCAGTGGGAAGTATTTAGTTTTGTGACTCAGTGGGAAATCAAATGGAATTAAAGTATATTCATGGTATTTCATTAACTTTATTATAAAAATAATAGTTTCCAGCACATGTTACTTCTACCCAGGAAAGTTTGTGACACTTTGTAGTTTATGTGGTGGTGCTGGTGTGTGTGGAGGTGGCATTTGGCAGTTGTGGGCTGCGTCAGATTGAATCATCTGTGTTGCCAGATTAGAGAAGTAAGAGATGAAGAGGCAGTGTTAAAATCTTCTCCTGAAGGAGGAAGAAGAGGGCACGTTTTGTCCGCTCTGACCTTATTCATCTTAGAGAATGCTACTGTGGTGAGAACTATTTGTGAGTGTAAGGACATTCCAGTCTAATGGTCCTCTGTCAAATATGCTTGCTTTTCCCATTCAAGAAAGAGGCAGCCCCCTGGCAATACTAGAAAGAAGATTTAGGAGGGGGCAGTGAGGAAGGGAGCCAGGGCCCAAGTCCAATCCTCTCTTAGACACTGTCTCAGCTGTTTTTCACTTTGGTTCTGACTGAAAATTCTGGTTTTTAATGAAGTCCTGAATTACCCATTGCTGTTCTTGTTAGTGGCCCTTATATAGAAGACCAATTCAAGTAGCAAACATGTTTTCAAGGGAAGGAGGGTATCCAGTTACCCCAAGAATCTGCTTCTTTCTTTTTGATGCACATGTGAATAGGACCAGGTAGTAAATATTCCTGTCAGTCAGCCCAGGCGGAATTTGAAAACATTCAGAGGACAGCAGCAACCAGATATTTCAGATACTCTTTTCTGAATCAGCTTTTTGAGGAGTGGAAAAAAAAAGATGAGGTTTCAAGATTATTTCCAGATTCCCCAGAGCTGTAGGGGCTTTCACACCTGAAGCAACATTTTGCTTTTTCTTTCCGTTAAATCCAAGAAATGCTTTTCTCCATGTTCTCTCCCACCACCCAGTTTAAAGGAGACTTTTGCAAGATTCTTTCTGTTCTGTTCTCCCCAAACAAGGTTCTCCACATCGTGGCCCTAAGTGTGGTATTTTCTGATATTCTCACCGAAGTTCTTCTCTTTGTACAAAGATGCTTGCTTTCAGAGCCTTTCATTGACAGGGAGGCAATGGCAATATATATTTAGACCTGGAAATGTTACCGGTTCTTCTCTACTTTATCAAATCTTACATTTTCCCTGGATTGCTCTTAATGCAAGTGGTAGAAACATGCATTTGTACAATGATTTCATATCATATAGGAACAGGTCAATGAAATTCTGCAAATAGTATTACTACATATGGATAATGGGAAGCTAAAAGGCTATGTGTAATAAATGCTTTTAAATTACGGTATTGCATGATGCATGAAGTAACTAGAGAGGGAGCAAATAGAGAACTTACCTTGAGCCAGGGAGAACTGAATTCAGATACTGACTCTTAAACACATACTGGCTGTGTGACCAGTCATTTACACCTCCCAATGCCCAGGCCACACTCTAAGTCCATAAGTGACATAGCAATTGCACATGTGCCTTGAGAGAAGGAATTTCCTACTCAGGAATTCTCATCACCAACTAAATCACAGATTTTAAAAAATGTGTCAGCTAATATGGGATTTGGACCTTTAAGAATATAATGAAACTAACACATGACATAGGCCCCTCTAGCTTGCAGAAACCTTGCTCCTTAAACATTTAAATGAATTGGAATATACTCATTCATTCATTGTGTAACCAGTTATTAATCTTCTATCATAAACCCTGGGGGAGAGACAAAGATAACTAAGACATGGTTCTTGAAACATTTTGGCTTCAGGTCAGACCCTTAATATTTACATGTCTAATTATTCTACAAATGAGCAGACTGATTGAGCAAATTAATTAACTTAGCACTTTGAAACATTTACATTTTTTGGTTTCAATCTTAGCTTGTTAGTTATAATATGGTAATTATAGTCTAATTGATAGACTCAGAATAAGGCTGTGTACAAACAGAACATCCAGTCCAATTGGTCATTAAAAAAAAGTCACTTTTGTAAAACAACCCAATTTTTTATTTTATTTTATTTTTATTTTTATAAAAAAAAATTTAATTGATTTGTTTGTTTACTTTTAGTTTACAAGATTCAGTTCCACAATCCCTTGAGTTTCAAATTTTCTCCCCTCTCTCTCCCCCCCCACCCATGGTGACATGCAATCAAGTATAGGATCTGCAAATACTTTTACATTAGACCTTAGTCTGGTTGTATAGAAGGGTTGTAACCATTGGAATGAACAGGAGGAAAGAGGAAGCAAAACCAAACATGGAAAAGAAAGGGAGCATGTAGTTTGCTTCAGTCTGCATTTAAACTCTGTTCTTTCTAGATCTTTCTCTGAATGTAGACATCTCCTTCCATCCTGAGTCTTTTAGGGTTGTCTTAAAACCTTGCGTTGCTGAGAAGAGTCCAGTTTATCAGAGTTGATCATCACACATATGTTGTGTCTGTCATTGTGTACAAATTTCTCTCCAGGCAAATATGAAGTCCATCTGCTCTTTATAGCATGAAAGTGTTTCTTATAGCACAATAGTATTCCATTACATTCATATACCAGAACTTAAAACAACCAAATTGATTCAGGCAAATAATCGTGTAGATTATTTTCTTCCCCTATTGGATTTTAGTTTTCTGCAAAATTGCATAGATACAACCTCTGTAGGGGCTAATTCTAATGCTTATAATTAAGTGCCCATAATAAATGCAATGTTTAGCTGATTGAAGCATACATCTCACTTCATTTATCTTGCTTCTGATTTTTTAAAAATTATATTTTATTAAATTTATTTATCTACTTTTAGTTTACAACATTCTGTTCCACAATTCCATGAGTTCCAAATTTTCTCACCCTCCTTCTCCTCTCCTCTCCTCCCTCCCTCCATGGTGGCATGCAATCTGATATAGGTTCTACAAATACCTTTGCATTATTGCTGCTGATTTTTCTTCCATTTTTATGAATACATTTAAAGATCAAAATGCCTTTTAGCTTATTAAGTTCAATTTAGTTTATGAATCAGCAGATGATTTGGGGAAATTTAACATTTTTTACACAATAGATTGAAAACTAAAAGTAGTAATTAAAAATCATTTAGAAGAAATCCAGGAACGTTTGTTAGATCTGACTTTGACTTCTTAAAGGAATGTTTCCTACATCAAACAATCAAAGGTGAAAAGATTTGAAACTCCCAGTACTATCTTTCTATTTCTTTGCTCATCTACTTTTATTTACTGTTAACCAAAACAAAAAGTCACCTAAACTTGTCAGACTTTATACAATCCATATCCCATTCTAAATAAGTGACTCAGCACTACCATCTAGTGCAGATGCTGAAATTTCTTTCAGCAGGTGAAAGTTACAAAAGTCTCAAAATTGCCAATAGTAACAATACCCTAAAGCCAGGAAATATTCACATAAAAAGGTTAGTTTTTTTGTTTTTGTTTTTGCTGTATTTGTGGGCATTTGCTTGTTCTTAAAGGAGGATCTTTCTCTGCCATGGTTCTAGGGATTTTCTTTATGGCAAAAGCAAATTTTAAAAATTAAAACATAAAATATATTAAGAACTGTGAGCTTTATACAACTCAAGTTATAATGAGAAAGCAAGTTTTATTTCTGTGTGGGGATTGCAGCTAAGAGTAAAGAGGGGTTGTCTGCTTAGAACCAGACTTCCAAATTGAACTTTATAGTTGGCACTCAGTCTCTAGTGTCTTTGGGTAAAGGGAATACCTTTGGACAGGGATGGCTTTAAATGCACATGGATTAGGCTACCTGAACAATGTGACTCAAGAAATACCAGAAAGACCCTTTCCCTTGCAGCTGCTCTTTTCCATGCTGGCCTACTCATAGTTCCTCATAATCTTGTGGGATCAGTGAATTGATGTAGCATCAGTGATGGAATTCATTCACCTTTAAAAGGTCAAATAATAAATTCTTTTCAGATTAAGGGATTACTAACTCAATTGACTGGTCTCACATTAGCCAGGATGAATTTACAACATCTTCACATCAGCCTTCCCTAATCTTCCCCCAGTTGGAAGAGATCTCTGTTTTTTCTGGATTCTCCTAGCATTTTCTTTGTGCCTTTCTTATACACACATTTAGTTATCCAACAAGCATTTATTAAGGTACTAGGGTATATTGGTCTCTGCCTTCAAGATTCTTACATTCTACTGGGGGGACACAATATAGATACCACTTAGACATAAACTAATTTCGTAAAGTGTAAAGGAAGGCGTCAGCAACTGGGAGGATCAGGATAGACCTCTTGTAGCTTTTGGTACTTGGACTGAAACTTCATGCAAGTTAGGAATTATAAGAGGCACAGGTGAAAAGGGAGCACATATCATGTTTTATCTTGGATTATAGTTATGTGTATATCTGTCTTATATGTTCTGCTGTCTTATCAACTTGCAGCGTGATGTGTTGGAAAAGATGTTGGGTTTGGAGTGGGAGGACCTGGATTCAAGGGCTGCATCTGCCACTTATTACCTGTGTGACCTCTCTGGGCCTTAGTTTCTTATCTGCAAAATAAAAAGACTGAACTAGCTGGTCTTTGAGGACCTTTTTAGTTCCAAATTTAGTATCTTTGAAAGAAGGGGCCTTGTCTTATTACTTGTCCTCTCCTCTACTTGTACGTTACAGGCCCCCTTAAATATTAGATACGTATTTATCATGTGTCTATTGCTGAACCTTTATCAGGTATTCACGTTAGAGAGGATTGGACCCCGAGACACAAGAAATACTCCTTTTTCTGGAGTTTAAGTCTAGGCTTAGGTGGGGCCCCTGGGTAGCCCACGAGATGTGAGGTACTGAACATTTTAACAAGGCCCCTTGTTAGAGGCAGAAAAGCCCCCAACACAGAATGAGAGTGAGTTCACAAGGAGCCGTCTTATTTGTTGCATCATTATTGGGTATCCTTCGTTGGAAATTGTTCATTTGGGTAAGAGAGTGGCCTCTTCTCCCGATGAAGGTCCTATAAAATACGACATGAGGCTACTCTGCCCATCTGTTCTCAGTCAGTGGGTTTGTCAGGGACACTCCAATCCTGGAGCTTCAGGGATTCTGGAATTTGCATTGAAGCTTCTGTTTGGAAACTGAGAATTTGGGGATGAGTTGATCTCTCTTAGCTTGAAGTCGATCCAGTTGTTCTGAGAACAAGGGAAGGAGACCAAAGAGTCCTGCAGACCCACGGAGATAGAGGCAACGGGGTAACGGGGTGGTGTGTGGGATAGAGCGCTGACCTGGAGTTCAGGAAGACGGAAGTTTAAATCTGACCTTAGACATGTTGCTGGCTGACCCTGGGCAAGTCACTTAACCTTTGTGTGCCTCAGTTTCTTTGACTGTTAAAATGGGGAGAATAATACACTTACCTCCCAGGGAGTTGTGAGGATCAAAGGACATAATATTTGTTTGGTGCTTAGTACAATGCCTGGCACATAGTGGATGCTTAATAAATGCTTATTCCCTTGCTCTTCTCCCATAGGACCTTTATATGTGTGTATAACACCAATGCAACAAATATGGCATTGGTACTACAGTGTGAAACAGAGAATTAAACCTAATATTAAAAGAAGGCTGGGCATCATGATATCTAGATGCTTCTGAATTCAGTATCTGTTTTTGTATAGGTTGACTTTTATTTGATTTGTGTAGACAACATGACTAAAATATGTCCCTTTTTGTTTAACCATCATTAGTGATATTCACATTCTCTATGGTAGCAAGGAAAAAAAGAAAAAAAAACAGCCATAGCATATCATGGAATGGTCTCTGTATATCCTCTCTTGATTGCAGATTAGCAAATCTAAAAGGACAGCTCCCTGACCAGCAAATGGTAATAGCAAGTTTCATGTTTACTTAAGTTGTACTATATGTACTGTACAGACTGTGTAGGGTAATTGAATATTACACATGAACATAAAGTCAGCAAACAATTAGCAGTATTTATTTAAAACTAGAAAATGTTCTCGGCCCCTATGTGACAGTAAAATCTCTCCTTTCTTGGCACATTTGACTGTGGACTTAAAACTGATAGCTCTAAATTTACTCCCCAGAGAAAATATGACCTGTTAATATTATGTCTGGCCTGTGTTATCCAAATGTAGAGTAAATGGTGAACTATGTGACATGTTCAGAGAGGGTAGTGTTGCTAATCTTTCCACACCAGTATAGTACTTGAATGTCTTTCCTTTCTTTAGGTTGTCATCCTGTCTCAAGAAGGATTCTGCTAAAATGGTATTTGAAGCAGTTATATATTTACCATTTACATTTAGCAGGGGCCAGTTTTTCAGATCGGCCAGCCTTAGAGAATTGGATCCAATGAAGCAGGACTTGGAATAGAGACATTCTAATAGAAGGCCAGTTGACGTAAAGATAGTCTTGGAGTTTAGGATACTATACTTGTCTGGTAGAAGGATGTTGACTGATAAATTAAAGGACAAATCTTTCAAAGAGTCACATTATACCAAGAATTATATTTTGAGGAAAATTAGAGATAGCATATGTTTGTATGTGTGTGTGTGTGTGTGTGTGTGTGTGTGTGTGTATGTGTGTGGTCTATATGTGTGTGTTGGGGTGGGCGGGTGGAGTGAATGAGGAGAGCAAGGGTGCCAAATCTAAGTCCTTCAAGGGAGATCCAGATAGTTTGAACCAGGAACTGGTTAAAAATCCAAATAGCCCACAGGCGATTTTAGTGGAAATCATGGGACTGGCTTAAATTATCTGAGCAAAGACCAATAGCCAGGACAAAAGGAGCAGAGTCAAGAAATCGAAGTCAGGAATGATTTATAATTGATGGTTCTGGGCAGTTTGCATACTCATTATTTCATTATCTTCCAGTCATCCCCACTTAGTCACAGCTCCCCAGCAGTGGGGTGATGTTTGAGGAAGTCAGATCCTGGAGGAAAATGAAAAGGAGGTAGTATAAAGGTATAGGGCACCTAAGAACTATATTGAGAGTGGCTGGGTTGGGAAGGGGAAAGAAACCTAAAGGAGAAAGTAGAAATGATCTAAGACAAGTATCACTAACATCCCAGTAGGTATTCTGAAAGCTGGTCTTGGGCACTGGAATTGATTGCTCTGACTAAAGATAAAAGTTGACTATGTAAAGTGCTGAATATTTTAGCATGCATATTCTAATGTCTAAATTCAATTGGGGCTATAAAAATGATGTATGGATGATTTTCTCTTTTTTAAGAGTCTATATTAAGATTCATACCTCACTTTTTTTTTCTCAAACTAACTTGATACCAGATTCTAATAGCTACTGTTAATGCCTAAGCAGCCAGCCATTACTGTAGTTTAGTTGTTCAGTCATTTCTCAATTGTGTCTGACTCTTCGTGACCCCATTTGGGGTTTTCTTGTCAAAGATACTGAAGTGGTTTGCAGTTTCCTTCTCCAGCTCATTTTACAGAAGAGGAAACTGAGGCAAACAGGGTAAAGTGACTTGCCCAGGGTCACAGAGCTAATAAAAGTGTCTGAGCACAGATTTGAACTCCAGAAGATGAGCCTTCCTGATTCTAAGCTCAGTGCTCTATCCACTGTACCACCTAGCTGCCTGTACTATAGTCACTGGTATGGTAAGGAAAGAGTTCACATGGGAAAGAGTATTGACTGACATACAGTAGACAAACTTTAGAAGATTCTGCTGTTGCTGCTACTTAAACTAGCCACCATGAGACCAGCTGATCATTTTGGCATTTCTGCTGTTGTAGTTAGATACTTAAGGGAAGTGGAATGGAGGAATGGGCCTTGAGATCACAGATAATAAAGGACTTTTTCTAGTTCTGGAAGGCAATCCAGGTTGCTTTCCTCTTTGTATTTAATACTGGGTCGAATTCATTGTCCATTCATAGTGTGTGATTTAGATACCTGTACTGATGGACAATTTCTATAGTTTGTCCATCCAGCTAGATGCCATAATGTGGGTAATAGAAACCCTGCATCCATTTGGTCTTTCTTGTGTGGATAGTCAGGCTAAATTCTTCTGAGTGGTTATGCATATCTCCCTGGAGACTTTGATGTTTCCTGAGGCTTGATACAATTAGTACAATGTCATGCGCCAAAAGGAGCAGCTGTAGGACCGCCCCATCCTCTTCATTTTGTATGTCCTCCATCACTGTGGCAAATATCTTTGGTGAACACATATCTCCCTGTTTATATGTCTTGTCTGGTGTTCATGATCAGAAGGTCTTTAAAAAAGGTTATTTGTTTTTATATCTTTGAACACTTGAATGATTTTAATGTCTGTGTAACAAAGGATTGGTGAGTGAGATCCCAGCTCTTATAAAGCATATGGAATATGCTCAGCCATAGGACTTTTAGAATATGTGTAGGTATTTTGTGACTTTTCAGTCTGCTTACCATGTGGTGAGGAAAGATGTTTTGACTGGCATCTGAACTGGAACTGAGTTTGCATATAAAAGGTTCTAATCATTTGGCCTTATTTTATTACTCCCTGGCCATGTTCAAATGAGAAGGCAGGGACTTCTGCAAGCTTCCAGATGGGAAGAAAGAACTACAGTAGGGGCCTACACTCCCCACCTAGTTTGACATGAAGCCATGAGCAAACAGACTTACTTCCCTTTTGTGTCTATTTTTTTTTCTGACGTAGCAAAAGGAACATTTGAGATGGAACAGATCAGGCTACAAATTTGTGAGCTTTGAAAGATTGGGAGAGTACCAAGGGTCAGTGAACTGCAGTCTCTGCCAAAGGTTGTGGGCAGCTGAGCCTGGGGAGGAGTGAAGCCCTCTACAACCTGTTTGACCCTGCCAACAGTGGATCAAAAATGAGATCCAGGTTTCTGTGAGCAAGAGAAATTTTGTCCATTGGGTTTACTACATTTGGAAGTAGATTTAATGGGATGAATTCTTTGTAGCAACTACTTTAAATCTGATCTCATTCTCTCTTTAAATCTGATCTCATTCTCTCCACAGATCAAGGTGATAGAGGCCAGAATAATACCTATACTTTTTTCGTACATCTTCTTGGTAAATCTATCCATATTCTAAATGCTGATTGGTGTTTAATTGGTTTTATGTTACTGGGGGGAACTAAGTAAAGGTCACTGATAAAATTATATAATCACTGATATAACTATAATTGGCAATTCATATTAGGGAAAACACACCAGAATGGGCACTCAAGCAGATGGCATTAGAAAGATACCCCTAAATCTTCAGAGGTACTTGTAAGAGATTATGGGGAAAATATAGCCAATCCTGTGGGGTACCTGACTTGTCAAAGCAAATGGGAGTTTGTAAGAACTGGAACTTATAAGGTCTATGTATAGAAGGGAGACACCTTGTTGAAAGACATCCTTTGAAGCAGTCCTGCACAACTTTCAGCCTGCCAAAGGATTTCCTCTATATACAAAGGATGTTTTCCTCTATGTTTTTCGTGAGCCACCAGAAATCTTTGGTGAGTCACGGGCTGTGCAGGCCTGCTTTAAAGGAACATTTTGCTCTATCAAATAAAATCCTTTTTTCATAGTGAACAAATAATAGACGTAATGGAATTTTGTATCTTCTGCCTTTCAGTCAGTTGGGAGATGATAATGACATGGCCCACCGAAGCTTGTCTGTTCCTCCTAATGCTTTCATCAAGTATTCCCTCAGTTTATGTAGAGGGGATTTTGTATAGCTGGAAAGTAGTTATATAGCTTGGTAGTCACTGATGTTTTTGATCATCTTTTAAAAATATTAATGAATTCTAAGATTCTTTCCCCATGTGTTACTGTCCTCTTTTCAGATACCTTACACATCAATTCAATCCCGCTTACAGTTGTCTGAGTTTCGGCATGAATCTGTTTTATATGCATTTGGCTCATTTTAGCTGCTTTCCTCATCTTTGTTCTCTTTAGTAATATTTCTGCTTCCCCTATAAGTTCTTCCAAGATTGTGGTGTTAGAGTTGGATTATGGTGGCTCTAGTGTCCTTTGTGGTGAAAGTAATTTGTTATAAACATCTTTGCAGATCTTTTTTCCTTCTGTTTGTTGCTCTTCTATTTTTATCATTAAAAATCTTTGGAATAATTTTACTTAAGTAGACCTTACCAAGCTTTCTTGAAACTGATTTAACTCTCCGTTGTCTTCCTCTGCTTTACACAGGGATACTTCTCATAATTATCCCTCATCCTCTGCAGGATTTTACAAATGAGTTGATGTTCTACACCAGCATTGCTATTGACTGCCATCTCTCTTTGGCAAAGAAGTTAAAGGTTTACTGATTAAGGTTCTTTCTGAATACTTGCACTCTTTATTATCATTATATTGGCTAACCTTCTGCATGAAATCATGATTGGTTTCAGTGTTGTTTCTGCTGCTCATTACCCACTTTTGTCATTTGCTTACCTGAATAGTACATTGACAAAAGTATGCTCATTATAATTTTCTTATAAGAAGCTTGGCTGCTCCGGTATGCTCAAGTTCTTTTTAAAAAATGTAATATTTTTGGTATCTTTTATTTGTACTTCACTTTTGCTTTTAAA
Organism: Pseudochirops cupreus; assembly: GCA_028627135.1. NCBI lineage: Eukaryota > Metazoa > Chordata > Mammalia > Diprotodontia > Pseudocheiridae > Pseudochirops > Pseudochirops cupreus. The sequence continues at coordinate 401,126,438 of CM053582.1, read as the reverse complement.
TACACCCCTCTCCATTCTCCTTGTAACAAAAAAGAAAAGGAAGAGAAAAAAAATTCTATAAAACCAACCAGTGTATTATTCAAGTCTGACAGTAGCATAATCAGTTACGTGTCTGGACCACTCATCCTATACTGGGTAATGCTCCGTAATGTTCCATAGGGTATACTCACCACTTTCTCACGTTTAAGCACAATTCAGGATGTTGGCTTCACCTAAGAATTTTTGTGCAGTTTGAGACTTACTTTGTAGAGGTGGTCTCTCAAACTCTGAAATATCACTATCAGTTGTAATCAATTTACCACTATTGCTTTGGGATCCCAGATTAGAATTTAAAGTTAAATGAAGGCTTCCTTTCTTTCCCTTCCCGCAGCGTTTGAGTTACTATTTAGTCAGATTGAGGGAGTTGAAGCATGATGAAGTTTCTTTGGTTAAGTTGATGGACTACAAGGGACAACATGTAGAAGTGCTGCTCCAGATGTCAAATTTACATGATTTAAAATAGCAGAAGACGACTTGATGAAATGCTCATTTCAGCCTCACAGTGAATACTGCCATTTTGGGTGCCATGTGCCAGTGACAGCTGCCTACGACTTATGGAGCTTCTTTCATCTCAGCATGAGCTTGAGAAGTGGGAGAATGGCATAGAAATGGGATTGAGATGGGCAGAGAAGAAAAAAAAATACTGGAAATAGATTCCAGGAGCATTTCCTGTCCTGGAATCTTGAACCCAAAGAACTGTCTCTATTAATGTGAAGTGATCCACTTTGTGTCCACCAGTCTCTGGGGGCTTCCAAGTTGAGCACTATGACTTTCTGGGCTAGTTGTAGTCACAGGCTATCTCTGGCACATCACTAATCTCTTCTGAAGGAAAAAATTTGTTGTCTTGAGACTTCTCTGCAAGCAAATCAGAACAGCTTTGCATTAAATGAAATTCCAGAATCTTGTGATTCTGTTTGAAGATATAGTTCATGTATGTTTTAATTTTTAATTGATCTCGATGTCTATCAATCTTTAATGGTTGGGGAGATGTCAAAATTTCACACACTTAAAAGGGAAAACAGATTTTGGTAGTCTTTTCCAGTTTTCCATTTACTACAGAAAATTTTTAACTGACAGTTGTTGAATGTAAAGTTCTGACATTTCCTTTGAACAGTTAATGACTTTATGGTTAACACTTTGATACGTGGGAGTGATGACCTTATGACTACTATAGCATTATTTTATATATCATATATATCTATATCTATATCTATCTATCTATATATACTATAGCATATTCACTAATTCTTAGATGTTAGTGACAACATCTGTTGTCACAACAAGCAATTGTAAACCCCATTCCTGGTAATTAAGCAGTTGGAAGTACACCTGGGTTGTTTGATTTGAAACTGAATTCAGCTTTATTTAAGGATATTTACACATTATTCTCTCTGTGTGTTAATCATTCAAGATTCTGGCTTTCTACCCTTTATTACCATTGGCTTGATTTCCCATTATTAACCAACTGGTGATAGTGTCAGTTTGTCAGGGTGGGTCTTCAGGGATTCAAGTGCTGGCCAAAAAATGATGTAATATATCAACTAAAAAGATTACACTTTCTGTTTTTTGATAGTGACTTTCCAATTATGTTAGTCAAAGATATAGGCCTGAGTGCCTTGTCAACAAGTCATAAATCAAATGACTCGAACCCCTTAGAGCTTGGGATACTCTGGTTTTATGATATGGGAGGGGATTTGGGGACGTCCAAGTTCTGTTTTCCTCTGAAACTTCAGTGAGAGTCAAGTGAACCCCCTTGCTTGCAGAGCAGCAAGGTCAAGACAACACATTTTATCCTTTAGCCTCTTTGGATGTTCTGACAATCTTAAGTGGTGCTTACTCACAAAACCTCCAATTATTCAACAAGTATTTGTTACACACCTGTTATGTAATATGATTGGCACTTGGGATACAAGTGTAAGAGTGAAATAAACCCTAACCTCAATGAGTTTACATTTTACTGTAGCATAAACGCCTATCTCTAGGCATACAAGAATAAAATGATGTTTACCATTAGTAACATCAACATTTTAGAGCCTAAAGGACTCTTAAAAGATCATTCAGTCTTTATAAATGAAGAATATCAAAAAAGGTAAATGACTTGTCCAGGGTCACTCTGCAAATTAATGAAGCTTAGAGTAGCACTGAAGACTCCTAACTCATAAGCAGTGGTCTTTTCTCTATGTCCTGCTACTTTTAAAGATTGACATGGGGTGGAGTGTCATTAGATTCTCTCATTGTCCTCCAAGGAAAGAGAAATAGATTGGCATAAACCTCATGATATGAATCTCTTATTGGCAGATAACAGAAGGATTGGTCCAAGTGTTTCATTGTTATTTATAAAGTGTAAAATGTAAAATGTAAAGAGACCTAAAGGGAGGTTATTGCCATCAGATCTGGGTAGCCCCCTTGATATTCAAGTTTCCCTTCCCCCCACCCTTGATATTCAAGGATCACCATAATCCGACCATAGTCCTACTGAGAAACCAAGTACTTCAATCATCAGAAGGTTTTCCTAATAAGATGGAATGGGTGGAGCCAAGTCAACAGATACTAGTGATTCTTATTCAGGAATGTGACTGAGGTTTAAGGAATTTGAAAACAGGTAAAGCAGCAGCTGATAATTGAAACTTTTGAGTGGATGGTTGGTCAAGTAAGACAGATGTCAAGTCACAGTAAGGCGATAAGTCAGGAGAAAAGACAATGAGGGACCAAGGGAGATGGAATGGAAGTTCCTTGCCAAAGTTGGTAAATGGTATAAGTAAGAGAAGAAACAGAGACTTGGTTAAGAAAAAGTAGGCAAAGGGGTTGGTAAGGTTAGAAGCAACAGGAATAAATTTTTAAGGAGAGTGAATTTACTATGACCATGTCTTCCTTCCATGAAAAGTGTGTCTCTTAACAGATAGTCTAGAACCCTCCAAGAAGTCCTTCTCCTGCTGAGTGGGTCCACCCTAAGGCATCCCAGAGGTCTTACAAGTTAGATAGGCCTACATTTTAGGTGGAGATGACAAGGATGACCCTGGCTGAGCTGGTAAGGGAAGTGGCTGCACTGATAAGAGTTTTGACAGGAAGACAAAAAGGGAAGACTTGAGGCACACAGAGCAGTAAAGGACTTTGCTCCTTCAGAGACTTAAAGCAAACCAAAAGCAGTAACTTCATGTTAGAATGTTGAAATGGTATATGTAGAGAGAACCATGACCCCAGTGAAAGGGCCTGGGATCTAAGGGGGAAAAGGAGAACAGAGATCCCTTGAACTGAGTTGTTCTATTTTTTAAATCTGGATCAAGCTAACTGAATAATGTGAAACTGGCAATAATTTACCTTTGCATTTCCATCCTGTAGTTTTCCTCATACTGTTATGCAAGTTTTGTTGTACATTTGAACTGACCCTGTTGGACTGCAGTGGATAAGATTAAGGAAAGGGGTATTCATTGCCAGGAAAGGTAACAGTGTCAAAGCCCAGGATTGGAGGAAGGAAGGACGGATGGATGGAAGGAAGGAAGGAAGGGAGGAAGGGAGGAAGAGAAGGAGAAAAGGAGGAGAAAAGGAAGGGAGGGAGGGAGAAAGGAAGGAAGGAATAATTTCTACCATACGCCAGGCACTATGCTAAACATTTTACAAATATTATCTCATTTTATCCTCAGAACAACCTTTCTGAGGTATATAATTATTCCCATTTGAATAAGCTAAAACCCTTCCCAGTAAGATCAGGGATGAAGCAAGGATGCCCATTTTCACTACTGTTATACACTAGAAATGTTAGCTAGAACAATAAGAGAAAAAAAGAAATTGAAGGAATTAGAATAGGAAATGAGGAAACAAAACTATCACTCTGTGCAGATGATATGATGGCATACTTGGAGAAACTTTAGTAAAGTTGCAGAATATAAAATAAACCCACATAAAACAGCAGCATTTCTTTATATCAGCATATTCTATATATTAACAAAGTCCAGCAGCAAGAGAAAGTTCTTTTAAAATAACTGTAGACAATATAATTATTTCCATTTTACAGTTTGAGGCAGATAGCACTTTAACAACTCACCCAGGGTGACATAACTAGTAAGAGGATTTTCTAATAAGTATCTGAGGCTGAATTTGAACTCAGGTCTTCCTGACTCAACTCCCAGCATTCTAACCACTGTGACACCTAGCTGCCTTAGAGAGATACTTGATGATAGCAATGAAAAGATAAACTTGGATTCACCATTTGATAAGGTAGGGGTACAGCTGAGAGTGCATCTAGTCTCTTTGAGTGAGTTGTCCCTTCCTAGACCTAAAGTTATGTTCTTCTCCTATAGAGGACTGACCTTGAGGTAAGGAAGACCTGGGTCTAAGTCTTGCCTCTGACACGTACTGTGTGACCATGGAGAGGTCAGTGAACCTTTCAGTGCTCCAAGTAATGCCCTTGAATTGCAGAGGAGTTACTAATCTTCACGGTAAAGAGAGTTTTCACACCAAGAGTTTTTAATGCCAATAAAATCAGGGATCTGGACCCCTAAAGGGTGGGTACTATCTTCACTCCTTTCAAATCCTTCTTTGCACTTAGCTCAATATTGGCCCTTAAAAGGCACCACAGATACTCTTTGGTTTAGTGACTAATCATATTTATTTATTTCCTCAGGTGAAAGCACCACAAATTCTCTCTGAAGAACAACTGAAAACTCTTCTAGAGAAATGCACGTTGGAAAAAAAATCGGAGGATAGCCGAGACACTGATGGAATACAGGCTGAATCCATTCAACCTTCCATATCCTTCGTCTCTCAGCTGCTAAATATGTCACCAGATCTCCACAGTCCTGAAGTTGAGAATGATGATGTCCCTGAAAACGGAGAATGTGAAACACCTGGCTATTACCTTACCAAAGCACTGGGTGGCCAACATCACATAGCAGAATTTTTGGTTACTGAAAGAAAGGAAGAGGAGAGTACCAGGCCCTCAGGGGATGTAGCTGCTAGTGACATAGAAGGTTACTTTATGTCGAAAACCCTTGGCATTGGAAGACTGAAAAGGCCTTCTTTCTTAGATGATCCTTTATACTGTGTCAGTGTAGACAGTGGCCCATTGTCGGAAGATGAGCATCTAAAACTGATTGATTGTTCCAGTGAAAGTCCATCAAAACCTGGTGAGTCTTAGAGAAGAGGAGTCCTCTATTGGTGATGATTACAACTTAGTGTTCACCCCAAGGGTTTGCTCTAATCCAAAGGTGAAATGAGGAGCTACTTTTTTACAAATCCCAAACTCACCAAAATCCATCCTTCCAAAGATAAGATGAGGAGCCATTTTTGCAAATTACTAAACCTTACCAAAGTTCTTCAGTATTTACATGATTTGCCTTCTCTATCCACTGATATGAGGAATATCCTTTCATATGACTTGGAGCTCCTCTGATCTCCTTTCTAATTCTTACACTCTCTGATTCAGTCCATCCATTCTTTCTCACTCTTTGAGAATCTTGTGCAGATCAGGATGTAGCCCGAACAGAGAATCTACCCAGTCCTTTCTGGATGCCTCCCTTTAGGTCTTTTTACATTTTACATTTTATCAGTAACAGTGAAACACTTGGATCAATCCTTCTGTTATCTCTCACTCCTAAGATATAACCAGCCTACATCCTCTTCCAGTAAAACATTTAATCAGTCAATCAATTGTTAAACATTTATTATGCCTCTACTATACTCCAGGGACTGAGGATACAAAGACAAAAGCAAAAATTGTCCCTGCCCTCAAGGAATTTACATCTTATAAAGGAAAAAAAAAACAGGTACAAGTTTCACGCATACATTAAAACATATCTCCTCAGTGCGAGCCCTTATAGCATTTCTTGAAAACAGGTCATCATTAGAAACATGTTGCAGCTTCCTTATACCCATCAAGAATCTTTCCATTGCCCTTTAGGTAACCCACAATTTTGATTCCAGAGTTGTATAAAATCCTTGCCATGACATCACATAGGATGAGTTTGGTAGTCATGAGCTGTATTAGCTTCAATCATGATTAATTCAGTCAGCCTAAAAGAAAAAAAAGTCACTTTCATAAGAGGGAGTTAGAAGCCAGCTAACTCTTTAGGAAATTAGATTTTTTCATTCCTTCAACTTGTTTTGATTGATGAAAATTTTATCAAAGTGAGAATTTAGAAGAGTACTATAATGTGACCAGACCGGACATACGTACTATAAAATGACACCCACCGGGTTGCATTTTCACAGACTGAGCACTCATTTGTACGAAATTCTCTTTGACTCTTCAATGATCCACCCACATAATATTAGAAAAATTTGTAAGGATCCAGTGCCCTGTTTATTAATATAGATACAGGCAGAAATATCACAGACACTTTTGATGTGAGTTAGGAGTAAATTACCTGTTTGATTTAAAAGCATCTGTGGTTTTGACGATCAGTTTCAGGGCGGGGGGAAGCTATCACCATTATGCTGTTATTAGAGATTCTATGGAGTCTCTGTCTCTTGCTCTGACTTATCTTCAGTCCTGAGCTCTGTTTCCATACTTCCACTTGCCTGTAGGACATTTCCACTTAGATGTCCCGCTTGCACCTCAGACCCTACACATCTCAGACCAAACTCCTCTGCCCTTCCTCCGGCCATAAACCACTTCCTCTTCCTTCTCTGTTTCTATAAATAGCATGACCAAGGTTTGAAACCTTGTAATCTTCAACTCAAAGAAAGGGAGGATCTTAAAGACTGGCCAGTCTCACCCTATGGGTAATTATCGCATGTTTTAGACTGTACCTGCAATTTCCTTGGAACTTCCAGTAAAGGGTCTTCTTCTACCAATGCAGATGGGCACCTTCTTGATAATCTACACTAGTCTTAGAGAGTCTCCTGGGGCATCTAGCACTTAAATGACTTTGTTCTGGGTGGCAGAGTCAGTACATGTCAGAGGCAGCACTGAGCTCAGGTTTTCCTGACTCTAAGTCTGGCTGTCTGTCCAGCCTGCATGGCAGAGTTGCCACTTACTTATCTCACATTACCTTTTATTATGGTTGTTGGTGTGCTTATCTCATCTACTAGATTGAAGCTCCTTGAGAACCTTCTTACTTAGCTTTGATTCTGCCCCACTGCCTATAGCTAGGTGACCAATAGAGTGCCTTGTACAAACCAATGCTCAGTTGTATTTGTTATATAAGTGAATAATTTTGTTTTTGTTCAGTCACTTCAGTCATGTCCGTGTCTGTGTCAATCTTCATGATCCCTTTTGGGGCTTTCTTGGCAGAGATACTGGAATGGTTTGCCATTTCCTTATTCAGCACATTTTATGGATGAAGAAACTGAGGCAAACAGGGTTAAGTGACCTGCCCAGGGTTACCTTGCTAGTAAATATCTGAGGCTGAATTTGAACTTTGGAAGATGAATCTTCCTGATTCCCAGTACTCTATCTGCTGCACCATGTTGCTGCACGTGAGTAAGTAATGGTTAGTGTTTATATAACCTTTTAAGATTTGCAAAGTACTTTACAAATATCATATAATTTGATCCTCCCAACAGTCCCGGGAGGTGGGTGCTACTATTATCTACATTTTACACGTGAGGAAACTGAGGCAGATAGAGGTTTAAGTGACTTGTCCAGTGCTAGTTTCTAAGTGTTTGAGGCTAGATTTGAACTTAGGCCTTCCTAACTACAGGCCCAGTAGGATTCTATCCACCGCACTACCTAGATTTTTCTTGAATGAATTCAACTTGATGCCCGGTTTTATAATAATGTTCCAGAGATAAAACTTTCATTTATTCTCCACAATCTGGATAGAAATAGAAGTGTTGGTATTGATGAAGAATTATATAAAGTACATAGACCGACAGTTTGCATGAAAATGGATTTTTTCTATGTTTAAAATAGTTCATAAGTTTTAAAGTCTTTTTCCAACTGCAGAGAAAGTATATGGTTTGCATTTCAACTAGATGAGGAGAGGTTAATTTTTTCTTTCTTCCTTCCCTAAACAAACTATGAAATGATTGCTCTTAATGCTGCACTAAAATTATTACAGATTTAGTATTTTGTAAAAACAAAACAAAACTGGTTGTAGAGAGAGAGATTGTTTGATGTCCCACACTCCAGAAATTAATTAAGCTTACCACATTGGACACATAGATGTGTCATATAGGTCAGGTCAATGGCATCTCTGGTGTGTTGTTTAGATGTGCTTTATGTGAATTTATTTACACATAAATGTGCTGCTTTACTATTATTTTCTATCTTGAAGTTCTACTATGATGTCTAATCAAAGAATGTGGTTCTTTAAGGGTATGCCTCTGAAGTGAAAGTCTTTACCAGTCTTACTGAATTGGAATAATTTCACATATGGGTCATAGGATCCGTTTAGGATGAAGAAAGACCTCAGAGATCCTAAGGTGCAACCTTATCATTTTACAGATGATGAAACTGGAAACCTAAGACCCAACAAGAATATGTGACTTACCTAGGGTCGCACAGGTATTAAAGGGCAGAGCTGGAATTCGAACTCAGGTCATCTGACTCCAAATCCAGCTCTCATTCTACAGTACCATGCTGCCTTGTTGTTGGATCTTATGTCTGTCATCATCCCAAGATCAGCCTAACCAATTTCAGAGAAACTTATCTCTAAAAGGATAACCACTGCTTGAATTATGAGAGATATTGAGAAAATCACCAAAATCATTTAAGGGAGGGGTTCTAAACCTGGGGTCTAGGTTTCATAAATATTATGAGATCTATGAATTTGGATGGGAAAAAATTGGATCTTTATTTTAATATAACTTGTTTCCTTTATAATCTTATATATCTTTATTTTATGCATTTAAAGATATTATTCTGAGAAGGGATCCATAGGTTTCGTTAGACTGCCAAAGGGTGTTGGAGTGGGTTGAATGATACTTAAAAAAAAAGAAAAGACAATGTAAGAATCCTTGATCTAAGACATGGTGGGATCGCTGTCTTCATTGGTGGAGAGAATGCTTACTTTGATAAAGCCATGAATTGTAAATAAATGTGTGAATTATACTGGTCTGTGTCTACTAGGTAGAAGCTGACAGGCTGAGCCCGAATGTGCTCTGACAGTTGAGATAATGAAAGAAACTATTTAGTTTTATTTGGTAGAGCATTTCTTTCAAAAGGTCCTTCAGACCTCCTAACACCATAAGTATTCTTAATGTGCAGTGATTATAATCGTCCCTGGTATGTGTGGGGAGTGATATGGTATAGATGTGGCTTCTATACAGACTATATTTAATTTTCAGGTTTATTTCATCATAAGCACTGAATGAATAGTGCCTCTATTATATCAGCCCTAATCCACAGCAAAGTAACTGAAATTGGTATTTTTCCTTTAAGAAAAAGGTTAGCAATGCCCCATGTCCTTAATTATCATTGTTAGAACACAATTTATTTATTGATTACCGTTATTGAAGGTCCCCATCTGTGAATCAGAGGCTTAATACAAAAATATGTTCTATGTAAAAATGTCTTACCCATATTTTTGAGGGGCCAAAGCTCTTTCAAGACTGTCATCCTAAGGCAGGAATAGGTGGTAATCACTGTTATACTGGTAAGACTGAGGCTAGCGGATTGCTTCTGCTCTGGAGTTCTGAGCTGCAGTGTACAAAGTCACTGGGGTGTCTGTTTTAGTCTGGCACCAATTTTGTGAGCTCCTGGGGTGGCGTGGGTGGCAGGGGAGGGGAAGAGGGGCACCAGGCTGCCTAAGGAGGGATGAACCAGCAGTTAATTCCATGTTGATGAGAGGCAATGAGGTATGGCCCATGAGTGGCCATTGCACTTCCAGCCTTGATGAGAAAGGGAGGCCCAGTCATTTATTTCATAACAACTCTATGAAATAAACAGAACAGACAGTATGGTCCTCATTTTACAGACAAAGAAATTGAGGCTTGAGGCCCTTATGTATTAGAGGCTGAGTGTCCCAAAGGTTAGAGGGCTGACTTTGAAATAGGGAAGACCAGAGTTCAAGGTCTGCCTGACACAAATATTGGCTGTTTGACACTGGACAAGTCGCTTAAGCTGGAAGTACTCTAAGCAAAGTACTCTAAGCAAATCTGCCCTAGGCCAGATTAAAATTTATTTGGGATATGTCTAACAAAATAAATTTAAAAATGCAATGGGACATAAATAGTATGACTATGTGTTTTTCTAAGTGGTTAGTAGGGATCCTTAGCCTTAGGTAGGGTTTAGTGACCTGAATTTCTGTTTGAATTTGACACCACTGCTTTAGTCAATTCTTTTTAAGACTTTTAAGTTACAAAGGTCTGTTCATAGAGGGAGTTTCTTCACTCAGGAGTTCCCTACAGAGATTTAGTCACTATCCTTATTCCCCCAATTCCATGTTAACTCATAAAGACAATGCACAAATCCTAAGTACAACCAGATCCCTGTGCAGTGTTTGTTTACCCTGGTGACGACTCTGGGATGACTCACTTCTCAATGGACTCTTCTTATACTGAATTACAGGGACCTTGGAAAGGAGGATAGGAATTTTTTTTCTATAAATATGGTGTTATTATATGTGAATCCTTTCTCTGTCTCCTCTGAGATATTTTAGTCAAAGCCCCTTCACTCCCTCTCTTTATTTGATTCTGAGGCTTTTCAGTGTTGCCATGTCTTTTTTATTTTTTTCTTTCTTGTCTTTCTTCCAGTATTCCACTCATGGTCTGATTCGAGTGGAGCTGTTGTATCATTGATTTTGTTGATTGATGATGATGTAGTTTAAACCTATTAATGTCCATCTGTCCTGAGAGACCGTATCTTCCCATAAATTCCTCATAGGAAAATTTCCCAATGTACTGGAGGCCTTCCTTGCTTTCTCCTGTCATTTCAACAATTCCAGTGGAGAACCAGGGCTAGTCACTGGTCCTCCATCACTCTTGCCATATGTTCAACCCATCTTATCTTCTGCTCATATATTTCCCCGATAAAATCTCTTACATTTTTATCTAGGAAGGAGGAGGTTCCTGGAAGTCTTAAGTATCATTTCTATTTTCTCTTGAAATAAAGGCTATGCTATACTCAGTAACCATATTGGCTACTGAGCACCTGTGCAGGCTTTAGGCACCCTGCCACACACATTTGTGGCACTCTAGACACAAGCTGTGCCTGTTTATCTTGGAGATCTTCGTAGATTAATACAGATAGACAATGAGCCAAAGGAAGACAATTGACCCTTTGGGCTCAAGTACCCAAGATGAGACCCGGTCTGTGTAAGCCCAGAGTCTTTGACTTGAGACCATATATTTTGGAAGGAAAGAAAAAAGAGGAAAGGAGGAAAAAGGGAAGGAAGGAAGAAGGAAAAGCAGGGAGGAGGGAGAGAGGGAAGAAAGAAAGAAGAAGGAAGGAGGGAAGGAAGGATTTATTAAGCATAAGGAGGGAGGGAGAGGAAAGGGAATGGGAAAGAAAAAAGGATGGCATGAAAAGGGAGGTAAGTGGAGAAGTTGTGAAGTCAGAGGAATGCCATCTGATTTGCCACCTTCATATCTTTTCTCCACCTTTCTCCTGCTGCTTCTGTACCAGACATGGAAGTATCAGTGAAACAGTGAAAAGGAAATAGGTCTCAAAGTCCCACTGAGTGAGTGAATTTTTCACAAACAGAAAAGAGATTTAAGAATGTCAAGGCCAGGGATTTTATTGCCCTTTATTGTTGGTAAGTTGGTACATTCCATCAACTGAGTACTAGATTTAAGATTTTCCCGCACAAATTTGTAAGACACAGGTTTCTTTGGAAGTTAACTTGTTAACTAGAACTTAGAAAGTGTTTTATTATTTGTTGATTTCTTTTAACGGCTTAGTTGAAAGAAAGTCTGATAATTGTTGTTGTTCACCCTGCTTACTTGAAAAGGATATCATCAAGTTGGGGTCAAGGTACAGTGTGTTGGGCTGTGGCTGGTCCACCCATTACAAACTTGGAAGACTATAACAGATTGGGCACAAAGAGTCCATTTGAACATTTGGGAGGGAGATGTCTCAAAATTTGCACATCTAACGTTTCCTTTTTGCTATGGTGATTCAGCTTAGCTCATAGAGCATATTACCTTCTTTGATACATTTCTCATGTCTCACAACTGATACTAAAATTCTTCAGAGAGACCTTGAGAGGATCCTTCTACCAACTCTTTGTAAGCACTTGCTTTGTGGGAATTCTCTGTAAAACAACCTTAGGCAAATGTGTGTTTGGCATTCAGGCTACACGGCCAGCCCTTTGGCATTGTTTTCTCTGTAGCAGAGTTTGAGAATTTGGCAGTTCAGCTCAAGAAAGGACCTCAGTGTCTGGTATCTGATCCTGCCAGGTGATCTTCAGAATCTTCCCAAGACAATTTAAGTGAAAGCATGGGGCTGATGGACTATCCAGGTTTCACAGGCATACAGCAATGAGGTCAGCACAATAGCTCTGTAGATGTTCAGTTTGGTAGGCAGTCTAATACCTCTTCTTTCCCACATTTTGTTTTGGAGTCTCCCAAATGCTGAGCGAGCTCTGGCAACGTGTGCAGCAATCTCATCATCCATGTGGACATCACTGCCTTGTGGTCATTTGATAGAATGAATTCTCTATACTCAAGCAACTTTATGTGGCTATCTGATTAATATAGGCAGAATATTCTGCTATCAGAAGGCCCATATGATTCATATTTGCTTGCTAAAACCTTGAAATGTGAAAATTGTTTTCTAGGCCAGGTGCAGGAGCCTGCAGTGCATACATATTGGTATACTTCATGACCCCCTCCACCTGGAAGGTTTCAAAGGAAGCTTCTCTTGTTTTGAGAAAGTTAAGTTATCAGCAGTACAGGTATTAGCTATGTGGACTAATTGCCTTTCAGTGAGTGGGAGCGGGAGTAGAACAGTGAGTCTGTTATCGGTGAAGTTTTCAACAGAGAAAAACTCTGGCTTGTTAATAAGGAAATCCTTAACACACCACAGCTGAGTGGTTGCCTTTGATGGATTTCTTTCCGTGTCTCTTAAACGCTGTATACCTTGAGGACACTTGGATATCATTTAGGTAAATTGCCTTTCCAAGGGCATCAATGGGTTCTCCCGTGCCTTCAATTACTTGAGGTCTCATTTCCTTTCAGACAGCTTGAAGCAGTTCCCTCAGAGAATACTTGGCTCAGCAAACCCTACTGTGTTTTTATTTATTTTAAAAGTGTTTATTCCCATTGGTTTTAAGACATTTAAGACTAATAAATATATATGAGAAAAATGCCTGCAATAAGGATTCTTTCCATCCAATGCTGTAGTGACTGTAAAAAGCATGTAACAAACCTGAAAGGGCGACCTAAAACATCAGCTGTTATGTCTTTAGATTTTCTTTTGATGTTTGTGTTTCTCAGGAAGACTTTTTTATAGAGATTGGCCTGACTGGCTGGCCATCTATTTTTCCCATGGTACATTCTCTAGTAATGATAGTCGCCATTTTTGTAGCATTTTACTTCAGTTTGAACTTCACAACAAGCCTATTATATTGTGAGGGCAAACATTATCACCCTCCTTTTGCAGATGGAGAAACTTAGGATCAGAGAACGTTAAGTATGACCTATGCAAAGTCACATCATAAGTAAGTGGCATCCAAACTCATACCCTAGAACCTTGTTTAATGGTGTGAATTGAACAGTGATCTTTCTGAACCTATTTTAAGTATATTTTAGAAGTATCAGTCAATTTGTGAGCAGCCAGAGGTGTAATGAATAGAGTACCAGGCAAGGATTAGGAAAAGTAATCTTCTGGAGTTCACATTTGGCCTCAGACACTTAGCTGTGGGACCCTAGGCAAGTCACTTAACCCTGTTTGCCTCAGTTTCCTCATCAGTAAAATGAACTGGAGAAGGAAATGGAAAAGCACTCCAGCATCTCTGCCAAGAAAATCCCAAATGGGCATGACTGAAAACAACTAAATAGCAGCAATTCATCAATTTGTAAATCACTAATAATTTTTAATTTTACTTTACAAATTAGGTACTTTGGTGTTGTGAAAGATTCATGATTTCATCATTCTTCTTCTTCTTTCTTTAGCATAGATTGTAATCCCTTCCTTATGCCTTCTTAGCCTGGGCTAGAGGTGGGGAGCCTGAAGCCTTGGGTGTGGCCTTTTGACCAAGTCCGAGTTTCACTGAACAAATCCTTTTATTAGGGGGATTTGTTCTGAGAAGTTTGGATTTAGTCAAAGTGTGGCACTTGAGGACCTAGAAGGCCACATGTGACCTCAAGGCTGCAGGTTCCCCACCCTCGCTGGGCAGTCCTTGTCAATATTTTTCCTGTAACTAGAATCTTACATTGAGCATTTATCTCTTGTTCTCTAGGTCTTCCTTTTATTCTGATGGTTTCCCAGGGCTACTCATGTACTCCTATGATCTTATTCTTTTTTTTTTAATTCCAAAGAAAATCTTGAAATGGGCCAGTCACTTATAGCAATTTAAAGAATGGCCTTCATTGCCAAAATAGCATTTATGGATTTTGTGTTTTGTTTTATTTTGTACTTAATAATATTTTTTTCCCAATTACATGTAAGTATAGTTTTCAACATTCATTTTCATAAGATTTTGAGTTACAAATTTTTCTCCTTCTCTCTTTTCCCTCTTCCCTTACCAAGGCAGCAAGCAATCTGATATTGGTTATACCTGTACAATCATGTTAAATGTATTTCCACATTGGTCATGTTGTGAAGGAAGAATCGGAATAAAAGGGGAAAACCACAAGAAAGAAAAAACAAAAAAAGGGAAAATGGCATACTTCCATCTGCATTCAGACTCCATAGTTCTTTCTCTGGATGCGGATAGTATTTTCCATCATATGTCTTTTGGAATTGTCTTGGATCATTGTCATGCTGACAAGATCTAAGTCTTTCATAACTGGTCATCACACAGTGTTACTGTTACTGTGTACAATGTTCTCCTGCTTCTGCTCACTTCACTCAGCATCTGTTCATGTAAATCTTTCCAGGTTTTTCTGAAATCTTCTATGGTCTCATTCTTGCTACATAAATGGTTCATCTCCTTTTCCAGACATGCCGTAACCTAAATAATGTCTTCACCAGCCCTGCCCTTTTCAGCTTTGATCAATTTTCTTCTATTCAGGAGAAGCTCCACTAAAGATAGCCTTCCACTCTCATTTCCATCGTGACCTTCTATAGAGCTCTCTGCTGGTTCTACCTGTCCCTCTGTGTAAAATCCAAAACATCTTATATTTGACATCTAGGCTATCTTTCCATTAGCTTCCTTTATTTAATTCTGAGATTTAATTCTGTGCTACTCCCTAGACTTGGAAAACCATCCCTACTCCATTTTGCTAAGCAGTCATTCGTATTGTACTGCTTCAAGTCACGAATCAAAGAAGCAATCACCAAGGGCAGCTAGGTGGTAGAGTGAACAGAGCACCAGCCCTGGAGTCAGGAGGATCTGAGTTCAAATCTAGCCTCAGACACTTAACACTTACTAGCCATCTGACCTTGGGCAAATCACTCAACCCCAACTGCCCTGCCTTTCCCCCTCCAAAAAGCAAAAAAAAAAAAAAAAAAAGAACCAATCACCCCTCTCTGGCCACCACTTTCCTTATCTGTTCTTTCCTTCTCCCTTGTTAGGGCACAGATTATCTTGCTTTTAAAAATGTGTCCTTAAGTGTTTAGCATAGTACCTGGCCTATACATAGTAGGTTCTTAATATATACCTTTTCATTCATTCAGCTCCAAATAGTCATGTAGTTCCTCTTCACAGTAAAATGGCTTATGGGAAGGGAGAAGAGAGAAAATTCCTCTCTTCCCTCCAAAGAGCAGTTCCCTGTCAGGGTCTGGGTTCTTGCTCTACTTCTTGGTTTTTATTTGGACGGTCCTCAGCTTTCCAAGATGTAACTATTTTGAATCCCCAGGGGCATGATAAATGTGTTTGTTCTGCCAGATACATTGCCCCTTTTTGACTCAATCAGAGTAGCCTTTGCACTTTGTAAAAGAATTGTGGGAAAACCCCTTAACATCACCTGCATAAAAGAAACGAAAAGGGCAATTTCTTCTTATCTAACCTGCCTTCCAATGTAATTTGTGGTTCTTATCCCACTTTCCAGAAACAACACAGGATAAAAAAAATACAAATCAAATCCCTACCTCTGCCTTTTCTTTTTAGGAGAACAATTTAATTCCAAGTTTCAAGTTCCAAAATCTCCCAAGTTCCTTTTCTATCACCCATAGCACTGGGAATCTGCATGATTGCTCCCTCCCAGCTCCCCACTCCCAAGCCCAAGTTAGTTTGGAGCCACCAAACAGCAAATATTTGTCAACCACTGCTTAAAATGGAGGTCCCTGAAGGGCCAGGCAGCTTTCTTTTGCTTGCATGGTTAACTTTATAACACTTAGTACGTTGTAGTCCTTAGTAAATATTAAAAGTGAATGTTATTAGATTATTGAGCTAATTTTGTGAATTTACGAATCTAGAGAATCACAGAATTTTAGGGTTGGAAGTGACTATTTCTTCCAACCCATATGTGAAAAGGAATCCCCACTATAACATACCTGCGAGGTAGTCTTTCAGCTTCTGCTCTAAGACTTCTAGAGAGGAGGAGCCCATTCCTTCCTAAGGCAGCCTGTCCCACTTTTAGAAAGCTCTGACTGTTAGAAATTATTTCCATCTACTTCCTTATGTGCCAAGGTGGTGGGAAAAGCACTAGACTGGAAGTCTAGACCTCAGCATCTGTCATGAACTAATAACTATGTCACCTTAAGTCCTTTCCCCCTATTTAGGCCAAAATTTCTCCATTTGTCAAAAAAGAGGGGACAAACTGACTTTTAAGGTCCCTTCTCACTCTAAAATTCTGTGATTTTTCATATTAACTTCCTTTTTTCCCCCGATTGCTCATGTGTATATTCCCCATGGCCTAATAATTCTGATCTTGTCTTCTTATGCAGATGAATTAACCACAGAAGACAAGACAGAAGAGGAAGAAAGAGACTCCTAAGGAAAACGAGTTGCTAGGATTTACTTTAGACAGTTAATCCGGTTAAAAGGCATGCTTTTTTTCTTCATATGATTGACTTACTAAATCATTGAATTCAATGAAGGCCTCCCTCAGTGATGAATGTATGGGTGTCATTTCATCTGTTTGCTTGTGAAACTAATTCATTCACTCTTTTTGACATTCATAATGTGAATGTGAATTTGCTCACAGATGCCTTTGCTAAATGTTAATTTTACATCCGTTGATGGGCTGAATACAGGAACAGACACACTTTTTCAGTGTATTTCTTTTCCTAGAGTTTGAAGTGTTGGCATTGTTTTATATATTTTAATTTTAAGTGGATTTCAGCCACATTGCAATTTTGCTAACTTTTACTGGGGTTCTCTTCTTCCTCTACACTCTAGGAAACCACCCTTACCCTATGGTCTTTACAGTTTAAAGGCATGGAAAAAACAAAGAGAAAATGTATAATGTGATTTTTTTTTTTACAAATTTTTGTAGTAGCTTCTCTCATTCTGCAACAGAACAATCCCTTTGTAAGATTATCATGTCCTACCTCCGTACCAGAGTTACTTATATTAAATAGGAGTTTGACTGTTGTCACCTTCATTTGAAGTCTTTCAGAAAGTCACAGTCTTCATTAATTCTTTTTCCTCTGGGGGTACTTTGGAGGGTATTAAAGGGACAAGTCAGTAACTTGGAATCATAACAAAATATCTTATGTCAAAACAATATAGGCTGAATTGGCTTTGGAAGTAAGAACCCATCCTGTTTTTGATTCAGGAAATGACCAATCTGTTATGCCATTTTTAATGAAATTCTGAGTAGTATCTATGAAACTATTGTTTCATGCTGGCCAGTTTTCACAGACTGATCTTGGATAACATTAGTGATTCCTTGTGTCAGTTTTACTTGCCTCCATTTTAATGAATTCCATAGCTATTTTCTAAAAAAGTTGTTGACAGGCAAATTTCACATTCAGGCCCTTCTTCCATGGTTTGCTGTTCACTGGTTGAAAATGAAAACACCTCATGCTAATATAAAGGCTCTACCATGTCAATGTAACTATACTGATGCCAAGAGGTCTTTTATCCTAGTGCCAGGGGATGTCAGTGTCAATGAATTCAGAGTGTCCTGACAAATTCAGTGTGACATATCATGATACACTATTTTGTGTTATTTTAACAGATGACAGAATTTTCATGGGGCACATTTTTTTTCAAAGCACTCACTATCCCTGTAACTTTCTGCTCTAAAGTGCTTCCTCCCTGTCTACCATATTCCTACGTAATGTGTTTGTTCTTCTGTTAGAATGTTAACTCCATGAGAGCAGGAGCTATATTCTCTTTTGAGTTTATATCTACAGCATTGGATGCAGTTCTTGGCACATAGTAAGCAGTTACTAAATACTTTTTCTTTCATTCATTCATTCATTCATTCATCTGTCCATCCATCCATCTATCCATTCACATTGCCAACAAAATTAATATTAATTGTGGTTAAAGAGGAGGGCTGAGAAGAGTTAGAGTTACCTGTTTGTGTCCTGATTCTTCATTAGCCTCACAGAATATTTCAGTTTCACTAATATTTCCTTCCCTTTCTGTCTCCCACCCCAAGTTTCTTTCTACCATACTTTCCTAATTGAGATCTGTCTTCAGTAATGATACTAAATGTAACTAAAGGTTTAAGAAAATAGAAGTATTTCCAGACTGGAGCCACAACACTTGTGTATCCTGAAAACACATTTGGTTTTGCAAATGAGATTTTGCATACAAAGAGAGTTGTCCTCTAGAGAAGAAAGGTAAAGCAGAAATTATTTTAAAATTAATCACACATTAAAAATAAGAATCAATGTGACATGGCAGATAGTGGGCCTTGGAACCAGGAAGATTTAGGCTTAGGTCCTGCCTCTGACATATACTGGCTGTGTGACCCTAGATTAAGTCTCCCAGACTAGAGTTGCCATCTACCATCATTGGAAGATGGAGCATCATCTGAGAATTCCTTACACTAAAGACATCACATTCCGGTGCCTTTAAAAGTGCTAAGACCATTCCTCCTTGTCAGTGAGCCAAGTGTAATTCTATAGAGGGCCAGATAAAGTAATTTTGCATCGCACTTCAATGTAAACTTTATTTAAAAAAAATAAAATGGCATACAATCTCAGGGAGAAAAAAGAAAGATGCTTTTGTTCCTATGTTAAGGTTCTCTTTGGGCTCAAGTGTTTTCCCTAGAATAAGGTAGCTGGGCAATGATGTGGAAAGGAGAATAATTCTTGGTGATGAACTTAGGAGTAGTAAAGCTGAGCTTTTCTATTTATGGTTCTTTATAGGATCATAAAAAAAAATGCTGGTACCACCTTCATTATAAAAGTCTATGGAACTTGAAGTTTATTGCCCACCAGAATATCCATTCCAGAAATATACACAATAAACTCTTGTCATCTGAAAAAAGCTAACACCTCAATGACAGTTTCATTTTTAACAAGGTCTTTATTTTCGTGAAAGCAAAGTTTAGTAGTATTTTAGAGAGAAACATGCAGACTGACTAGAGAAAGAGACCATTCCCTAGTTTCTATGTTCTGTTTTTGCTTACTGAAAACTCCTAACACATCGATTTAACCTGTTTGTCCGGGAAGCCACTGAAACTATTTCATCTGCTTCTGTCTTTAGACTGAATGGTGTGTTAGGCTCAAGGGATTATTTGCTTAAAGAACACTTTACCTGAGATTCTTAGACAGCATACCACAACCATTGCTTCCGGTATCTCCTCTTCAGCTCTATACTGTTGAGATGAAATTGAACTGTTACAGTCAATATTCTATGTGATTAGATAGGATCTGCTAAAGTATGTGTACTTGAGTAGTGATCTTGTAACCTCTGAGCATTTGGAGCAGAGTAATTCATTAGGTGCCTTATTTGCTTGTCTCTGGATGCTCTAAATGCTCTGGACTTCTTATCTTCATCTGATTCTGACTATGGGATTTTTGTTTGTTCTTTCTAAAGCAGGAGTTCTTAATGCAAACTCATACGAATGTGTGTATGCATGCATGTGTGTGTGTGTGTGTGTGTGTGTGTGCGTGTGTGTGTGTATGTGTGCGTGTGTGTGTGTGTGTGTGCGTGTGTGTGTGTATGTGTATGAAGGACCCTTTACACTGTATAGTAAAGCCTACAGTTAAGTACTATCCATATATTGTATTTCATTAAGTATAGAATCTATAAATATTTCATGAAGTGAAGACCATACAGAACAAATGAAATGGGAGTCAGTAAGCATAAATATAAATTTCCATATTGATTTATTGTTCCTCGTATGTAAGAAACTGTACAACTTACACCGCGTTAAACTGTAAAATGGATACAAATGTGTACCAAAAAAACCACCCAACAACAAACCAACACATTCTTAGAAAAAGAATAGAAGCAAATAGTACAAACCTGGGGCGAGGGAGTCAAAAGCAAAAAAAAAATGCTTCAATTCAGTGTGCAAACATTTTATAAAAATAGAAACACTAACTCTACAGGTAGCATTTCCTGATAAATTATTTAAATAGCATATCTACACAATATGAGATATCTATTCCAATGGCAATGAGAAAAATAATTTATAAAAATAAAGCAATGGTATACAAGATGACAGAAAAACATAACAACATTAGAAATCGTATTTAACATTTTGATGCCATTTTCTTACAGGGAATACGTTTTTCTGCAGTTTCTTTTTTTATACTATGTACAACATTGAATGCTCTTAGTACTACAGTAGATTTAAAAGTTTGTTAGACATTAAAACTCTTTCCACTTGATCCGAAGGTTCTTATCTCAGTCACACAACAAATGAGGTAATATTTGTACATAAGTTTCACCTTTGTCATTTTTTTTTCTCTTTTGGAAAAATGAAAGGTAACAGTTATAAATGATTTTTCCCTCTCCCTGGTAATTGACACAAGAGATTGGGATAGACAGTATGTAAAGGCCTCTTGGCATTCTTGGTCATCTGAAAGTCAACCTACTAGTCTATAGCCAACCAAACTGCCCAAAGACAAAAACAAAAACAAAAAAGACCAGAAAAACCAATCACTCGTACTTGCTAACTGAAAGAACAGCCCCACTCACTGCTTCTCCTTGAGCCACATTCTTAGGGGACATTTACTCTTTTGTAGTTGATAAATCTCAACTATCTGATCCAAGCACTTTCAAAACTAAATCTAAATTCAAGGTAGAACAGAGTTAATAAATAATCTGTATTTACAATCTTACAGTCATGAAGACTCGTAACAATGATTATATGGATAGTCTCTACGCTTCTTCCTTGTTTCTTCAGTCATAGGTCATCCAGGAGAGGTAAAAAATAAATATGTTACATTTTAAAGGGTTTTTAAAAAAAATCTACAATCCAAGAGAGTTATAAAAGTCCATGACATCGATTAAAAAAAGACAAAAAGGAATGTCTGTTTAAATTGCTAATAATTTTTGTGCCTTTCTAACCATAAAATATAAGCACAGTTGCCTATTCCTTGAAGGACAACACATGTGCTCATTGAGATGGTAGGTCTTCCTACTTTTTTTTTGCTACATCTGCAAAAGCTACATCTGGAATAAAACAGATCATCTTTATTTAACCAAGCAATGACAGGGAAGCATTGCCTTCCACCAGTTAATTGTGACTGCCAATTTGGGGCATTAAAGGTGATGGTGATGGGGAGGGCTGGGAATCCATTGTGCCAATTCTTCCCTTCCTCCCCTTCCATTTAAGCATCTATTGGTAAGGATTAACCAGCTAACACTGTCGGACAGTATCCTGAAGTCCAGTAATTGTTTTTTCATTCACCTTTAAAAAAAATTCATTACTGAACATGTAACAGTTCCTCCATGCTTTCTCCAGACATGTTACGTGGATCTACCTGCCTCCCTCCCCACCCCTAGAAACATTCTCCCATCTCACTTCGTTCATTTTTAAAAGAGGGTAAGTTAGGGGAGTTTCTTTCTTTTTCTTTTCTTTTCTTTTTTTTTCATGTTTGCTAATCCCACAGTTGTTCTGTCCCTCACATGCATGAAAATGCTTTTGATGTAATTCACAGCTCATCCAGAGATGTCCTCATTACAAAATGCCGTTTCTTGGGGCTGCCAGTTGCAGAGGCAGCATAATTACCCTGTAATCAACAGCATAGCAAACATCTTTCCAACTGAAGCAAGCAGATGCTTTTTCTTGCTCAACTGTAGACTAAAAGTAACCCTTTATAGCCTTGAAAGATGTCTTCTTGTTCCATAGAGGCTGAGTACTGAGTCTGTTTTTAAGTTGCATTTTCTTGAGGCAAGTCATATTTTAGAATCCACATTTAGTTAAGCAGAAGTCAAGAGGGAGGAAAAGGATGATCCCAGGGGCTCTTAAAGTCCATTGTTTGAGAAGGTGCAATACAGCATTTTGAAAGTTCAGTCTACTGAGCAACAGTTTGGTGATTAGGAATCTGCAGGAAGAAACAACGAATACCGTTAAGCTCAGATAGGCATTACAATTTCACCATCTTACAATCTAGCAGACAGCATGACTTTATTTTTATGTTAAAAATTATAGGCAGAATTCAAAATTATTCATGTATTCAAATTCATTAGTTGCCAATGATGCTAGTGACCATACAATCAAATGGGATCATAGATCCAGAGCTATAGAGGACCTTACAGGCTATTTATCCCAACACCCTACTTGTCCAGATGAAGAAATTTGAGTCCCAGAGAGGCTGAATGACGTGCTCAACGTCACACAAGTATAAACTGATGAGAGTGGGATTTGAACCCAGGATCTCTAGACAATGCTCTGTTTCACAAATTTTAGCAACTAGAATTTAGCAATTAGAGCTATGCTGCGTTCCATGTAATCTTGGGCAGCTGAGCTTAAGAAAGATCTTTTCCAAATTCTGTTCCAAAGTCTTACTACCTTTCAGAGCTCATTTGTGAGCTAAGTCAGTCGATCTCTTACACTCTGATTCCCCTCACTGGCTTGAGCAGTGGTTTGCACAAATGGAAAGAATTTCTAGGACAATGTTGGATGCTTAGCAAATATTGATAGAGCAAAAGAGAAGATACAAAAGTCTAATGAATCTGAAGATTAGTTTAACCAACACAAATGACCATATATCCTTCCTCTTTGCATGTAAGGGAAGATGCTATGAAAGATGAAGTGTAGATTATTTTAAATTGTTAGAAAACCTTGTTCATTATACCCTCATCATTGGGAATCTGGGATAATTTGAAAAGTGAATGGACTGAAGTCAATACTGAACTATACAGTATTATTATTTTTAAAGGGAAATTTCACAGGACACTTAATTTAATATTAGTTTGTGTACTTCAAAGTTAAACAACTGTTTTTTCTCTTAAAGAACAAGCACAGGCACTTCACTTTTGATGTCATTGGTATAGGGAACTCCTGGGTGAACATCATAGTCTTAGAGAATCACCCAGGACAGTGAGAGGTTAAGTGATGAAGTTCAACAACCAGTCTGTATCAGAGATGAGACTTGAACCCAGCCTGCATTTCTTTATTTCTAGGTCAGTTTTCTATCCACTAAGCTAAGAAGCCTCTTTTTTCTTTTAAAAATGGTCCATAATTCTAGTTTTTCATTGATTCACATTGCCCTTCCTCCACTTAGTCTCAAGCAGTGAGATTTGACTACACTTTAGTTGATTCTGTTAGTCTTACCTCTGCATTCATATTTAAGATCAGAGAAGAACACCATTTCTTGAGAAAAGACAAATAATCCTAGTCTTCCACCAGCATAGGTCTTGTCATAGATGGGTCCTGAGTCAGCCATGATTTTCTTTCCTTCATACATCACCACTCTTAAAAGACAAGCAATTGTAAGTTACCCAAGTCATTTCAAATGGAAAACTAAATCTGAGTAATCCCACCCTCCTCTCTTCACCAAACTACTTTGGAATAATATTGGTCCATGACAAATTAATCAGTACAGATACCTGATAAAGCCAGTTTTGGGTCTGTGGCTAAGACGCCATCTGTAGGCAGTGAAGTCTTTCCAGCCAATATGACGAGGATCATGCCACAGGGTTCGAACCTGAAGGAAAAAAAAATAATGAAAAGTTTAGTTTAATGTACAAAACAAAAGATACTTCATAAGAAATCAATTCCTAACATTCCTGAGTAGCTCTAAATGGCAATGTTTTGAAGTGCAAACTTTTCACACTCTTCCCAGTTTTATGTGCATTCTTGTAGGTACATCTAAAATGTAGCTATTAACTCAAACAGAAGTGTTCTATCTTTGGGGAAGAGGAAGAATGTAAGTTTTCCTCTTCTCCAAGGTCCAGAACTTCTTTATGTCCTTGAAAGGGAGCTTCCTAGACACAGTATGCTTACTGCACAAACTATCATACTCAAAGCTAGGTACAGAGTCAGTGTGAGTGGCGGTTATTGAAACTTTTGGGCATCTTGACTTCTAAAACTTTCATGTCAATAGAGTCATTCAAAGAACAGTATTCCTCTTGCTCATGATATTCCCCATGTGTCCCTATACCATTACCTAACATTGCTGTGGCTTACCTGCCCAGGGGTGTTTCCTGTGTGCCACAGAGCATTCCTCAGGTGCTCCCCTGGCCCTGTGGTTGAGTTGACCACTTTGACAGAGAGGCCTGCATAGCCCTGAGCTATAGTGGGAGAGCTGTCCCAGTAGGACTGGGTGAGCTGTTTCCACATCACGACATAGAAGCGGCTGCTGGATTGGTAGCCAAACACAAAGCCGGCATAGTCATCATCTCTTTCGGTGTTGATGAAGAAGGTGCCACTGAAGTCCACAGCATTAAATTCATCAAAGCCTGAAAGAAGAAATACGTCCAGTTGACTGTCAGTCCTCAGCTAGGTCCTATTAGAATTCTCCAGTGTTTTTAGGACTCCCTTAAGATCTAAAGGGATCTTATCCAACCAACAGGTTTTATTTATTTCTTCATTATCATTTATTTATTTATTTCTTCATTAGGCCTTTGTTTTGAGAAAATTATACCCACCTATAGCAAGGCCAGGATCACAGTTCACAGTCTGGACCAGCTCTTTGCCCTGATGACGCACAACCCAGTTGGGATCATTCTGGGATGTCCCCTTGGGGTCTAGAGGGATCATCTGGAATCGTCGGAAATCGGTCTCACTAATATCATAGTTCTCTGGGCAGATATCGTCAATATCTGGCACACTGTCATGGTCAAAGTCATCTTTGCACGCATCACCCCGTCCATCACCTGAGGTTAAAAAGAGAAAATCACAGAGATAATTCAGAAGCATTAGCATGACCCCTCTCAGAAATCAAAACTCCTTTACCCATTTTCCTGGGACAATTAGGTAGGAGGCAGAAAGTTCAATACTGTATCCAAATTGTCATAAGAAGTGAGAATCTCTCGGTTTTCATTCCAATAAACTTATTTACCAGGATTATATCACACTACTTAAGATACAATGTGAAGATTTTTAAAAAGGACAAAATATTTCCAGGGCAGATATGATGAACCCCTTTTGTAATTCTGGGGCCAGGGAATATTAGAAATGCCCACCTCACAGGATAATAGTATTTTTCCCTATTTGGTTATTGTTATATACCTCAGTAGTGGTTTTGTTTGCCTGGAACATGGAATACTCAGGAAAGTACCCCTGTGAAATCATAGACTGAGTCACTCACCATCAGAATCTTTCTGGTCAGGATTGGGCACCAGTCTACAGTTATCTCTGTCATCAGGGACACCATCATTGTCATCATCATGGTCACAAGCATCCCCTTTGCCATCTTTGTCGTGATCAGCCTGATTGGCATTGGGCACATAGGGACAGTTGTCCAGATTGTTCTGGTGACCATCTTCATCAATATCCTGGTTGTTGTCACATGTATCACCAATACGGTCAGAGTCAGAGTCCAACTGGAAAAGGAAAGGAGGAAGGAGAAAAACAGAAGAATCAAGAACCATTCACTCATTCTTTCATCAGATGTTGGCTGAATATCTTGTATTGGTAAAATACTATGTTATATGTTAAGAGGATATAAAAATGAATGAGAAACATTTCCTGCCTTCAGAGAACCTACAATCTGTTGCCAATGGTCTATTTAACTCAAAGGTGAGAATTTCATTGTTTGAATTGCTGTTTACTTAAGAAACCCCTCCAAAAGAGAATAAAGTGTTCAGTCTTTTTCTGTATAAAACTGAGAAAATTCACTTATGCTAAAGTTTTTCACCTTTAAAATAGTTTTTTCTTGATCCTAAATCTTCCTGACAGGAAGATTTGAGACTCCAGGGATGTTTGAAGTTTCAAAAGAAAAAAAAAGATTTGAGACCAATAATATCCAATTAGGGATTTTTAACATATATGTAGGTTTTATTTCCATTTCCAAAAGCCAGTTGAAATCCTGAGACTAAATCTTGTCTCTGTCCTTTGAGCTTGGCCTTGATATATTTACTGATATGATATAGACAGTAAATTGGCATGTCAGACTCCATTCTATGTTCTTAAAGTACAGAGAATACATGTAAATGCAATTCTGGTAATAGGCTCTAATTAGAACTCCAGAACAATATCAAGCGACCCAAAGGAATTAGGTTCTGTGGGCTTTTATACTGAAAATGACAAAAAGAGAACAGAACCTTTGACAAATGTAGCTGTTAAGAGTGAGCAGACCCCAGACATCTATGAATGCGTTTGTTTTTTTTTAAAGCACAGGAGTTGGTGGAATTCCTTTGCTGTCAGTGTCCCCAATATTTTCTGGGCCAGCTCTCCAGAAGAGATGTTGAATGAGGGCTAACTTCTGGCTTTTTTCCTTTTTATATAGTCATTTGATCATCTGATCTTAGCTCTCTTAGGACTGACACATTTGCTAGTGTGAAAGATATGTTTACCACATTCCCAATTCTATATGTCTTCACCTTGTAAGTTAGTTTGGGATATTTTTACACATGTCTGCCATGTCTCATGTTTTAGAGATTTTCTAGGATAGATTAGGCTACTTAAGAAATTCTTGGTGGTTCTTAAGATAACATTCAGTAAGTTTCAGGAACTTTAGTAAAGTTTTGTTACTTTCTTGGGAAGGAAGAATCTCAACTTAGGAGCTTTAAATAAGTTTTGAATTTTATGCAAAGCCCCAAATTTAAAAGTACATAACACTTAATGTCTTTGAATTGTCAGAGCTTCTTTAGGACCATACAAACATTCCACTTAATGTACCTGAAGCTATTAATCCTGGTATTTTTTTTTCTTCTTCTTTAAAGAGTTGTGCAAAGCTTTAACTGCTGTAAAGTATTAGGTATTTGGTAGGTGGGGCAGGACTTTCCTTCGCCTTAATCTAGCAAAGATTAAACCTTTCTACTAAAGCTGTTTTCTCCACTGCCAATAAGGGAAAAATAACAATCCTTTGAAAGGTACATTGCATCTTTTCTTTCTTTTACATTCATCCTTGAGGAAAAAGTCAATGTATGATTATAACAACCACACAAAAAAGAAATGCTCTAAAATTTTGAACCTGCCCTGGTTAAGACCTGTTCCCAGGATGCCTTAGGTTAGGTAGAGCAGGACTTGTTTTAATGCCAAATTCATAGTAAAGTAGACAACTGATATCTCCAAGCCTGATTACTTATTTTCACTTTATCTGTCTTCCCAAGGCCAAATTCTAGACCTAATTTAGAGCATAAGTTTTCCTCAATGGTCTTATTTCTACATATATTTAATGTTACATTGTTCTAGGGCCACCAAAGTCACAAACCTCCTCTTTTGTCAAAAAGAAAACATTTGCATGTTTTTGCGTCCAAAGATGAACAGAAATTCAAATATGCCAGTATTATTAGATTCCAGGAAGAAAATTAAGTAAATGAGATTTGTGCTTCCTACATCAGATGACCCAGGGAGATCTGCATGAGCTCAGATCATCAGTACAGTGTTTATCAAAGATTGGCAATTGCTTATGAGACCCTAATAAAATATAATCATGGAGATATAGAAACTATCATATTTGCATTCATGGCATTGTTCAAGGCTTAGAAAATGGTCATTGGAAGACCCATTTTTAAAGACACTTACCTGATCTGGATTATGTTCTAGTGGGCAATTGTCACATTGGTCACCAACGCCATCCATATCCGTATCCCTCTGGTCAACATTATATACATATTGGCAGTTGTCTCTCTCATTGAGAATACCTGCAGAAGGGAGTAAGGTAAGGTAAGATTGTGTTAAACATAAGATTTTGATACCCTGGCCTAAGGCCTCCAATTCAAACTGAATATTACTAGCCAAGGCTGGAGATGATAATCCAAGGTTATGGCAGGAGCCCTTACCATCTCCATCAATGTCTGCAGCACAGGCATCTCCTTCTCCATTGTTATCTGTATCTGCTTGATCTGGGTTGTGGTTATAGGGACAATTGTCACAGCGGTCACCAACGTCATCTCTATCATAGTCATACTGGGCTGGGTTATAATGGAATGGGCAGTTGTCCTGAATAGGAGAGAGAATTCAGAAATGTTAGGTTGTTAATAATCAAAACCATTTCAGCTCACCAATGATAGGTAACAGTGTGATATACTTCAAAGTATAACTGTATATAATTTGGGTACTCTAGGTAACAGGCATTATTAATTTCTTGCTATATATGTACTATAATATATATATTATATATATAACTATGCTATATTATTTATATTATATAATCATATAATCATATATTATATTATTTTTATATATTATATTATTATTATATATTATAATTATATAAATATATACTATATATACATATATATACACACACATATATATACATATATATGTATATATATATAGATATAGATATAGATATATAGATATATATATATACATAACTGTGCTAGTGGCTGGCTAAGCAGCTAGAATTTTAAAAAAAATCACAGTATAAAATAATAAAAGCCATGAAATTACATATGGAAACGAATTCTCATTTATATTGTAGATCACTGTGATTGAAGAAAAGATTTTTGCAGCATTATCATCATCCTTATCATTCACCACCTCCTATCCCCAAAGTCACCCTACTATATAAGTTAGGAATGACATTAATAGAGACCATATGGGAGAAGGCTTATAGAAATGTGAGAATAGCTTTTAATGAACTCTAACCTAGAGGATGTAGCATCTGCAGATGCTCGGGAGAAAAAAGATTTGCAGACAATTTTTAAAAGCTCATCTGGCTTTCAGACTCTTTAAGTCTCCTCCCCTAAATCTTTTTCAGCTAAATATACTAACAGTACAATTTCTGATAACTCTGCAATTGTCTTTAATTTTAAGGAGCTCCGGGCTACCAGGCAGCTGTTAAATGGGAGAGAGGAAGGAAGAAATGGGAAACATGTTTAGTCCTTTACCCTATCATCTGGGATTTTATCATTGTCATCATCACTATCGCAGGCATCACCAATTCCATCTTTATCATAGTCTTCCTGGCCAGAGTTGGGAAGGTTGGGGCAATTATCCTAGAGGAATAGAAAGAACATTGTCGTTACAATCCAAATTTCCATTCTCTTCATTCACCTTCCTTAAACATTGTGGCTTAAGTACCCATATAGGCTAAATAGAACATATCAAAGATGCTGTAAATCACACAACTTGTGCAGGCAGGCAGGCTTCTTGGGGATGTAGAGAAGGTATTTGTGTTGCCACAGACTCAATAGTTTTTGCATGTTGTAAGCATGAGTCAACCTCTCTAGTTGGTATTGTCTTGTACCACTTCTGAGAACAATTAATTATGATATGTAACCCTCAAAGGGATGGCTTCCAATTAGGGTTGTCAGTACTTTAAATGATTTTTAATCCCTCTCATTAGACAGATTAGATTAGATCTTATACAATCTTCACTTTCCAAGTTGGAGCCCCACTCAACTTCTTATCAAAGGAAAAGCTGCTGCATCAAACTCTTTGCAAAATGGTATTATGGGAGGCTCAACTTACTCTTTTGCAGTGATAAGTTGCATTGGCAACACAGACAAGGTCCTCATTGGGCCAGCCATCCAAGTCAGTGTCTTCCCCACAGATGATGCCATTGCCAGCATAACCTGGCTTGCACTCACAGCGGAACATGGGGTCACTGTAATGTCCCAAGTAATTGCATTTGGCATTCTTATTGCAGTCATGAGTTCCATCTGTGCAGGGATTACGTGGCTTGCACACCTGAAAACACAAAACCGTCAAGCAGTTAAAACCACTTTAAGAGAGCTTCTCAGAACTCCTCAATAGCAGATAAGATGAACTGAGATTCTTCCTATATCCTAAAGTTAGGGACACACTTCATACGAAGTCATTCTGGCTGCCTTCTCACTCTCATTCCTACCCCCCAAGAGAATCCAAAATTACATTCTAAAAATGAATGAATATTTGTCTTTCTTGAAACTTTCATCTACTAGATGGGCTAAGAATGTATCAATCTAAATCCTCACTTATGAATGAATTCTGCTGTTTATATTAGCAACATTTTCAGAAACCGAATTTTTTCCTTTTGCTCTTCAGTGCTGCTGCCTACCAGATCCCTAGTAGGATTTATCACTGCCCCTCCAGATTATATCTCTATAGCTAATGTGACCAAAGTGCAAGGTATCTATCTTTTTTGTTTGTTTGTTTTTCCTTTGAGAGGACTTGATGTTATAAGACTTCTCCCTTTACTTACTTCAGCAAGGAACACAAGATAGAAGCAGTACAGTATCCTTGGAAGATTTCTGGATTTGGAATCAGACGTTCTGCCATGTACTACCTTTGTGACTGAGCTTGGGCAAATCGCTTGACCTTGGGGCCAGAGAAACCCAGTGGGAAGTCTGGACTAGATGACCTCTGCGGTCCTTTCTAGAGCTAAATTTAAATCTAGGATCCTATGAACTTCTCTCCCTATGCCAGGCATATATGCTGTTGTACCTGTTTGTTAGCAGTGGCATGCTCGACACCTCGTCCAAAAGGCTGAGATCCTGTGAAACGTGGTGGACAGGGCAGGCAGTTATAACCAGGGTCAGTGTTCTCACACCTATGCACTCCATTATGGTTGAAGCAGGCATCAGGGACCTCTTGGCACTGTGGGAAGAAAAAGAAATAACAAAAGGTTTTCCTGATGTTAAGATGTCTACATCTTAACAGGTAATCATGAACAAGTGTATTGCTTCTTTGAAGGCTCGAATCTTGACATTCTTGCTGCTGAGGCCCATTAATTACTTACCTCATCAACATCTTTGCACTGGATTCCATTTCCAGTATAGCCAGGAGGACAGGCACCACAAGTCCAAGAGCCATCGGGGTAACTGGTACACTTGGCACCAGCAAAGCAAGGATTTGACAGGCATCCATCTGGGCCAAGATGAAAAAAGTCAAGTAAGATTTAGAGCAAAACCTCTGTAGCTGCTGGGATAGCATACCAACAAAAAAATTATAGAGGAAGCTATTTTTGCCTCTCTGCCCACTGATGATGTTTAGAGATTATGTTGTCTAATTGCATTTCAGAACATGAAGACCCCTGCAAATAGAAGGGTTTTAACTACTTCATTTGCTGACTGCAAGTGTGTAATCAAATGGAAACCCACTCAACGCAACTGTCTTGTGGCTCGCAATAAAAGGGTAATCAATGATTCACTTACCAATGGGACAGTCCTGCTTGTTACAGATTTGGCTTCCAGTAGCATCACCCACACAATCCTTGCCCCCAAATTGGGGTTTGGGATTATTACAGAGCCGGCTACGTTTCTGCAGGCCTCCTCCACAGGTGACAGAACAGATGTCCCATGGTGACCAAGGTCCCCAGCCTCCATTAACTGCAGGGAAAGAAACCAAGGTTAATCTGTGGAGAATTCCTTTGAAATCTTGGAATACTCTCTTAGGACAGAAATTTTTACTATACTTAAACACATGGTGGGTATGTTTGATATGGAACTAAATTTCAAATAATCAGTTTTCTGGCTGTTGAAGTTAAAAGAAAGAGACTAAATATGTAAGGTTTTGTTTCCATTTTTAAAGAACGTATCTTTTGACCAGTCTTTCACTGAATGGTCAACAAGACATGCCAGAATCCAACTGGGTCACAGTTGTTTGGCCCAGATCTCTGTTTTTCATTAATGACTATACTTACTTGGGCAGGCCTCTTTCTGGCAGGCCTTGGTTTCTCTTGCTTCTCCTTCACATGGCTTTCCATTCATCTGGGGGCTAGGAGAGTTGCAGAGTCGAATCCTGGTGATCTCACCACTGCCACAGGTCACAGAGCAAGATGACCATGGAGACCAGTGGCTCCAGCCTCCATCCTGTTTGACTAAAGTAAATTGTTACTTGTTACTGACAGTATCAGTTTGGAACTCTTGTGGAGAAACAAAGACTCAGATCCCTTTTTAAGCGTCACCAGCAACGTCCCTAGAACACAATAGCAGCTCTATGTTTGACACTGAAATTAGTCTTAGCTACTGATGATAATGACGATGATGATAAATAGCATTTATATAACATTTTAAGGTTTTCAAAACTTTCATTACATGTTATTTCAAATGCTCCTTATAACAACCCTGTGAAGTGGGTGATATATTATTCCTACTTTACAAATGGGGAAACTGAGATGGAGAGGGATGAATTGCCATGTATGTCTACATGTAAGTCTACAAGGCAGGATTAGAATTTAGTTCTTTTTGAATCCAAGTTCAACTTCCCATCCACTGTGCCACCTGACCTCACAGACAAATGCTGTTTTAGATTGTGTTGTCCCAAAGGAGAGATGACACATGTAACAATCCTTTGGGGGATATCATAACACTATTCATGTGCTCATGGTAAACACTACTTGATTGGGGATTCCTAATACACCACACTCCCAAACCAAGAAGATACTTACATCTCTTGTCACACTCTTGAATGTGGCAAGTACGTGTCTGTACAGAGGAGCCTTCACATCGGTTGTTGAGGCTGTCACAAGAACGGCCTCTCTGCTGAATCCCATTGCCGCAGGTTACCGAACAGGATGTCCACTCTGACCATGGAGACCAGCCATCATCAGCAGAATCGCTGGCTGTAAGAGGAACAGAAGGCCATTGAGAACATGAATATAAAACAAAACAAAGCCATTCCTGTTTCAAACCTGATGCCTAGATTTTTCCTCCGTCCCTAAAGAAAGGAGCTGAATTTTATTTCTTTGCTTAACAGCTATGGGAATATGTTAGACCACCATGTGTAAAGCACTGGGGTCCTTGAGTGGTTCTGTTTGGCTAGATTTCCCCTCAGTTTCTATTCTCAGATTCACTGCAACCACCTTTCTCCCCTTAGTTTTTTAGCTGGGTTTAATTTCAACAGTTGAAGATGTTTGGATGAGAATTTCTAGTCCCTTGAATCCCAAGAGTCAGAGGGCAGCTAGTCTGAGTCACTTCTTGTATTTAGAGGAGCCACAGGCAGTGTGTCCCATAGATCATCTTGAAAGTAGCTTGGCTGCTATTGCCTCTTATTCCAACTAGGTCATGAGGTTAATCAATGTGTTGATCCTTCCACCTCTGGCTTTGTGGGCTCTCCCTCCATAGGCTTTCACAAGAGGAAAATGTTTGTTTTCCATTTGTACAGGCACCATGACTACAATCAACTCTAGCTGTCCTAAGCCTTAGACATAGAGAACTTGTTTTCATTTTTCTGTCTTATCAGTTGGAAGTTACTCCTGGCAATCCTTAATTCACGTTTGGAGCTCAGTCTGGTGAGTTCACTGTGCTCTCTATAAACCAAGAGCTAATGTAAACAGTGAGAAAAAAAAACAACAGAAAAACCACCCCAATATACAAACACTCATTTTCATGCCAGTATTACTAAAAAAGAATCCTAAGATGGGACTGATCATTCAGAGTTAGGGCTAGGAACTTTTTTTTTTTTGAGTAAAGAATAAATGTTTTCCTATTTATTTTCCTCTTCTTCAGCAAAATGCAAAAAGAGTGATAAATCATTTGCATAATTTGTATTAATTCCATTCAGTGATGACCTTGAAAAGTGATTCATTTGCACTAGCAATAAAACCCAAATGTTTGTTTGTGTGTTTTTTTTTGAGTGACCTGAATCCCTAGCTGCTATTTATTCAGACAGATTTTCCACCTCTGCGTTCTCAGAATTTCCAGGCTGTGATGGGAAATGTATTTGAGTCAGGAAGCTAGGTGGCGCAATAGAGCACGGGACCTAGAGTCAGGAAGAGCTGAGTTTGAATCACTTTATGATTTTAGGACTCTAGGCAAGTCACTTAAACTCACTGACCCTGTTTGCTCATAAAATGGGGCTAATAGCACCAACTTCATAGGTTGTAAGGATCAAATAAGATAATATGTAAAGCACTTTGTACACCTTAATGTGCTATATGAAAGAATATATACGAAGTGCTTTGCATAGCTAGAAGTATTAGACAAAATTGGTTATAATTATTATTATTCAAATGCAAGTAGTTTCAATTCACCATCACCACAGAGCCATCACTTCCTTTAGGGCCCATCTCCCTGACCCAGTGGCATTGAGGGCAAGCTAACTCAGAAGAGGCTCTGATTACAATTGATAATGCTCTCTTACTCATCACCACTTTCCTAAGTTTAGATGACTGCAATCAGTAGCCTGCCTGATCACTGCTGTCTGGACAGCGGCTCCAATTTCTGACTTAGCTGTGATTAATTTTTTTTTTTCATCAAGGTGAAAGCAAGTTGTCAGCTAATCAGCTGTGGCATCCTGAAATGGAGCCCTGGACAAAAAAACATGGTTCATGTGTATGATTGAAAAGTAGACTGCACTGCTACATTCTGGTGTCTAGTATGCATGTGTGGCTGGTTTATCACTGCAAAAGTGTTATGCCATTTAAAGAACTCACGCCAGCAACGTGGGCAGCACTCTCCATCAGGAATTGTGGCATTGGAACAGGGCATGAGGGGACAAGACACTTTTTTGCACATGGTCACTGAGTTCTGCAGAGAGAGAAAGAGAGAAAAGGATTACTAAGCATATTTGAAACAGAAATTCACAAGCTGTGATATTTACAATTCTGAGCTGAATTTGGTTGGGACTGCAAACTCTTTACTGGACTGGATCCCATAAGGAAGTTGGCTCCTTGCTAGATCTGCAGCTGCCACAATAGTAAAGGCAGTCTCAGTGAGTTGTCACTCAGCCCTCTAGACTTTGCTTTTAATTGCAAGCCAACGGTGGAAGTGTTATGGCATGCAGAAGTTATCCAAGGGGAACCACCAAACACCATGAATCATATTCTACTGTTGTGTTGCAAGCAGAGCTTAGTGAAAGCTATTTAAGAAAATAAAGGATCTATAAGCAACTTTTTTTTAATCATCTGTAGATCTGACTCAGAATTGATTAGACAGGAAGAGAATGAGAATTCAATAGATTTGAGTCCCAAATTCAGGGATCACAAGAGTTGTACTTAACAAAGAACTTTGATCCCTGAGCCAGAAAACCCTAAACATTCACCCATCACATGCCTGAAATTGGCCTAAAGTGAAACACACACTCTGGGAAGTGCATTTCAGCTAGTCAGGTAAACAGCTCTACCCTGATAGAATGCCAACTGGAGTGATTTGAGCAACAATCAGTGCTCTATTAAAAGAACCACAGTGTCATACCTGAATACAAATTAGGACTTTAAAAAAAAGAGAGAGAGGAATGTTCTAACAGGGTTTCATTTACTTGACATTCAACACTTAGCCTTTGATTTCTAAACTAAAGTGGCCAAATTATCCAGCTTTCTCAGTAGATTTGTACTCTCAAATACTCAGCCTAAGGTATAATTAAGAGAGGTTTTCCAAAGTGTCTAAAGAAAATGTGTATGGATGCCATAATTAAATTTTTAAGCCACTTTGGGGAATCAGGATTTCTTTCAGCCTGACAAATATACCACTAGATATTTGGAAATTGCTAGTCTCTTTACCTGGCAATGGCATTCAGTGCAGCTATCAATAGTCCACATATCATTATTATTATACTGAAATCCATTGTAAGTGCATCCAGGGTAGGACCAAGCTTTCTTCACTACATTTGACAGTAGTTCATTTTCTTCAGTCTAAGAGGGATTGAAAAACAAACATTATTATTATCTAGCTATACTTTCAACAATTCAGAACCATCCATTAGGGGAAATATCTCCTTCAGAATAATTGTTGTCACTTACCACCTTGCGGACACTGTCTTGTAATGTGGTCACTATGGTCCGAAGTCCCTTAAGCTCCAGGAACATGTTGGTCAGTTCATCACAGGAGAAGCCACAGATTGCCTGCAGGTCCTTGGTCTTGTGGCCAATGTAGTTAGTTCGAATGGCAGGGCTGGAACCATTTACTGGGTTGTCAAGTGTGATAATTTGATTGGTGGCTACCAAGAAATGGAGGAAAGGCAAGATATTACAGGGCATCCCCAAATAGCCATGCATGCTTGTACCTAGAGTTCCAACTTCTCAAGTTACCATATCGTGAGAGTGAATGTTGCCTATGGGTCATTTTCATATCTTTCCAAGATGTTAAAGAGGAATGTGGCATGAACAGTTTATGCACAACTCCCAGAGCAAACATTTCTCACCAGTTCTAAGTGGTTTTTGTTGTTACTATTTTTATTTTTAACTTTTTGCCCTCTTCCCTTCCTGTCTCCCAGTGAAAAAGGTTGCCAACTTACAGCTTGAACAGCCTTTGTTCCTTAGGATATCCTCTGGTGTGGTTCCGAAGACAAACCTCACATTTTGCAGCACCCCCTGGTGGCAGAGGCAGAATGAAAATTACTCAGTGCAAGCAAGAACTGTTCCCTCATTATCACCCCAAAAATTCATTTACAAAGAAGTGTTGTAAATCAAATAATCTTATGGACAAAATCATAATTTTCAATATTAACATGCCAGA
The DNA here is from genome assembly GCA_028627135.1 of Pseudochirops cupreus. Lineage (NCBI taxonomy): Eukaryota > Metazoa > Chordata > Mammalia > Diprotodontia > Pseudocheiridae > Pseudochirops > Pseudochirops cupreus. Next base: position 401,089,617 of record CM053582.1, on the reverse strand, counting down.
TAATTTGTCAACATAAATCTCAGCATCTCAACAGTGCCCTCTGCCAACATTTTTCAACAGCTGCTGAATCTTTCGAAGAATTCAGCCCATTTAGGCATTCAGGAATTAAAATCTGATGGTGAATACTGGAGACGCTATGGAGCAAGGCAGGTAATGGTACAGGCCAATGTGTCAAAAGGTTAAGTGTTAGAACACTGGAGAAAGAAGCCAGGTAAAACCACTCCTTCTAACTCAATACTATACCTGAGCTAAAGAGAGTTGCTTTATTAGGGGGGAAAGGGAACAAGTTGTTTTTGTTGTTACAAATGTCTAACTTTAAAAAGCATTTCAGACCTATTTGTAACGGGCCTTTTATGATCTCAGTGGGGAGAAACGAAAAGTGATTCAAGAGGCTGGGCAGACAAGATAGATAACTGCATAAGAATACTATTTTAAAAAATCATTCCCCAGCCAGAATTTGGAGTCATAATGTCTCCTTTACCAACTATACACTACAGGTGGTCTCAACAATTCCTTTGGCAGTGTCAGACAGCTGGAAAAATTCTCTTTAGATGAGGAAAAGAAATCTCACCTGAAAGTTATCATTGACATCTCCCTTAGCCACACGGAGTCTGGCACTGCCGGCCAGGTCCCTGGTGAAGATGCTTTCAATGGGGGCATCTAATTCAGCATTCTCCATCTTTTCACAGCCTACATACAACTGAGCCCGGTCCTCCTGAACAAACAGGATGATACTCTTCCATTGGCCTGTGGCCAAGAGAGCTTCCTCCACTGAGACCACTTGCTGCTTCCCCTGCACTGACATGCTCAGGTCCAGTGTGCCTGCTTTGCCATTGGAAACTAGACTGAAGATATGGCCGGAGTGATCCTTGTACTCCACAGTCATCAGGGTGCCCCTGGTCTTTTTCATCTGCCTCAGGGAGGCCAGGAAGATAAAGCCCTTTTCTGCTCGGATTGCATCCACCAGGTCTTGGAACTTCTCGTCTGGCATGGCAGGGATCCTATTGGCATCCTCGATTCGGTAAGCAGGGCTGGAGGGATCAGGACCTTTCACCAGACGCCGCCCAGAGCCCTTGTTGGCAGCACCAGGGAGATCAAAGAGGTCGAACACACTGTTGTCACTTCCAGACTCTATGGGACAGGAGCAGAAGATGGATGCAGTGAGTGGTAAGTAGGGAGTGTTAGACTTATGAGTGCCAGGCTCTCAGTTGCCCTGCTGAAGGAGTAGCCTTAGTGAATTAAACAGTAAAAGGCACAAGATGAAATTCTGGCAGAAGAGTACACAAGCATCTCAGAATATCAGGGCTCCCCCTCAGGAGAAAATTCTCAACATTCAACCTTGAGAGGGGTTGAGTATACCTCTGGCTGTGTTTAATGTTTAATCTGGATATTCAATATTCGGAGTTCTCATTCTTGCCTCCCAACACCTGCATTTTTTTCTTTTCAATCATTTCCACCCCCAGGCAGACCTAGGGTACCTAGGAACCCTACAAGAGCATTGCCTAAAATGATCTAGAATTGGACCCCTCCCAATTCCACCCTCTTCCCCTCCCCCTGCCGATTGTGGCAAAGGCTCACCTGAGATCCTGTTGGTGCCACACACTTCCAGCAGCAGTAAGAGGACGAGCCACCAGGCCAGCCCCATGATGGAGCTATTTGTGTCTAGTACCCAAAGCCTGTAACAGAGAGAGCACAGGGTCGGACAGCGAAGCTCTGAAGACCTCCCAGAGGGAAGCGGACATAAGAGAAGGAGAAATAGCTAAGGTCCCTGGTGTGGGGTTTGGGGTAGTGAGGTATACAGACTTCCCCGTGCTTCCAGGCTTGCTTGAGGGAGAAGCTCTAGACGGTCCAGTCCAGAAGAAAAGTTATGGAGTGGGACAGAAGTGCTCCGAGGGTTGTAGGGGAAACACTTAAACCCTGGGAATTTTTTCTGGGAAAACTTGGGGACAATGGATCCCTGAGACAGCGAAACACAGAGAGAGGGAGACATCACTTTGAGAGGGAAGCTGTAGCCTTTTCTTGGATGACTGTCAAACGACTAAAGAGACCCCACTTTTGAGTATGTTTTGGAGGTCAAAGAAATATTGAGACTTCCTTGTGAAGCTGGGGTTCTGAGTTCCATTGTCTCCTGAGGTTACCCTTGAATTTCTCAGAGGTGTGTGTGGGATGCACTCCCAGGCACCCGAGGAAGAAAGACTATGGTGAATGGGGGAATTAATTGAATGATCTTGGGGGCAGTTTCTGACCAATGGGATGAGTTCTTAAAGTCCTCCCCCCCCCCCCCCCCGCCAAAGTGGTGGGTGAGAGCGTACTGTTGAAATGATAAAGTTGGGTGAGAAGTCCTCAAAAGGAACAGAGCTGGGTGCCCGGGGTCCCATTAGAGTTGGAAGGCGGCTGTGATCTTACCTGTGTGGACTAAGGAACGCGGATTCTAACGATCCTCCGCTACAGGGATGGGGCCAGGGTAGCGCACAGTCCTTTGGTTATCTTCCAAGCGCAGCTGGTGCGCCTAAGTCCTGGGAAGCAAGAGCCGGTATAGGCTGGAGGAGATTCTTGAGCAGTCCAAAGCAAGCGCCGGGAGCCAGAGGGGCTCAGTCTGGCCTGTGAGGCCCGCGGCGGAGATGAGGGGGTCGGGACAGGGAGAGCTTCTCAGGGTCCCTTTCAGCTACTTAGCTTCCCCCGGTCGGGTGCAGTGGCTGAAGAAGCGGCTGAGCCGCGCTCCTTTAAAGGGTCGCGCACATTCCTGGGGACTCCCGCTAGCCAATCGGAGGCGGCCGGGCAGGAAGCGGGCGGGGGGAGAGTCTGACTGGGTTGGCCCCCACTCCTCCCTGCTCCCCCCCTCCCCCCGCGCGCCGGCGACCCATCTCCCCCTCCTTCTTCCCTCTCTTCTCCTCCCGGGGCTCCCGCGCCGGGGGCGGGCCGCCTCACAACTTTCCAGCTAGAAAGTGAAGCCCGCGGTGTCTGGGGAGGAGGGAACAACACTAACTTCTCTGGAGAGTACCTAACTCGTCTACTCTGTGTTCCCTGTTCCCCTTGGCTCACACTTAATTACATACAGAATCTCCAATTCAAATCGATTCAGTTCAACAAACATTTAATAAGCGCCTACAGTGTACAAGACATGCGTTATAACTTTCCTCCTATGCGCAGGGGATCCAGGACTGGATCTCGCTTGTTTGACACCCTGACAGAGTCTCACTAGGCGCTGCTGGCTTTGTAACTGAACGCTGAAACCTAAAAGGGATTGGAGTTAAGGTATAATAGATTTAGAACTGGAAGAAACCTTGGAAATCATCGAGTCCAAACTCTTCGAACCCTTGCCCCTCAAATAAAGAAACTCAGATACAAAGAAGGGAGGTCTCTTGTCCAGGGTCACAGAGTAAGTGGCAAGGTCAAAATTTGAACCCAGGCCTTTCGACTTCAAATCCAGTAGCCTTTACTCCGCACCACACTGCTTCCGGGGTGGGGGTGGAATGGGTGTGGGGGGTTGGGATGGAGAGGGAGACGAAGAGAAGACCACAAGGACTACTTGAGACTATCGCTGTAGGTAGCTTGGACCAGTTGTGAATGGACGGATAACGGGACTTTCTGGGGCACTCTTAGCACTCAAGTTGGGATCAGCCTGCCTGCTCCCCTCTCTTCGCAGCACCTACACGTCTCATTTGCAGTTAAAGGTGTTTAGTGGCGCACCACGTTGAGGATCTTCCCCTGGGGTGGAAGCTAAGCCTTGACTCCCTGACCTTACTTTCCCATTTCCTTGCCAGTCGGGAGAGCCGTTCCACTGCCCTCTCCCCTAAAGCTGGGTTGCTGCGGACTTGACTTTGAGTCCCCCCACCCCCAAAAGCTTGAGACCGCACTTTGATCAGTTTCCACTTGGGGGCGGTAAGTGCACTCTTCTTCGGGAGCCGCAGGAGGACTTTTTCTAGCCAGGAATCCTGAACCAAACTTTCACTTCTTCTTTCCTGCCCGCCTCCCCTCCCCCGCCAATCCTACCTACCCCCGCCTCTGGAAACCAAAATTAAGTTGAATCTTGGAAAAACAGTTTCTTTTGCCTACTCGTGCTTTTAAAACGTGACTCCTGGGTGGATAAATTGCAGAGCCACCTGGCTTCGGGAGTTTAGCCCAGACACACTAGGTGATAGATTACTTTTTTCTGCCTGCTCTTACTAGTTCCTTTCATTCTTGGGCTCCTGTAAGCGGAGGTGCGTTGTGACATTTTTGTGGGACCGCAAACGGGCGTTACCATTGTTGTTGCCTCATGTCTCTATCGGATGGAGACTGGTCTCCAAGAAACTGTCCCAAGCCAGCATGACACCAGTGGTTTGGAATCCCATTCATCTCTTTTGGCTGGGACGTCAGCAGCAGCAGCAACGGGGGCAGGAGTCACTCCTTTGCTGCCTCCCCCTTCTCCGGGCTGTCATTGGGCCCTGGAGCGCATACGTTAACTGTTCTGATTCCAACACACATAGACACAGGTAAACCAGCCTTCACCAAATAAGGATCTGAAAAACAGGACCTTACGAATCCCTGATCCTCCGTCTCTGCCGCCTCCTCACAGACACCAGGTCAAATTAGTAACTGCTGGAACTATCCATTTTTTTTACATTAATCACCCGACAGATTTCACTTTCTTGAGTGGGAGGGTTCTGAGGCAAGCTGGACTGATCGCTCTCCAGTTGCACAATTTGGAGATCAAACAAGAGACAACAGCCTTGTGCCTCGACAACACCTTTGTATGGTTGCCTGAATCGTTAATTGAACTTGCTGGACGGATGAGTTTCAGATGTTCAGAAGCTAAAATACCCGATTCTGGACGGGTTAGGATCCCCTTAATGGCAGTTGAATAAGGATTCACCTGAACAAGTCTGAGACTTTTGTAGCCACCTGCAAGGCACGAGTCTACACTGACATGGATCTTCATTTCTTCTACATCAGCCTTAGGAAATTAATCACCCAGACTACTCAGTCAACTTTTTGTGACTGGTCCCTAATGTCTTATGACATTTGATTTTGAGGAAAGATGTTTTTTAGATTGTAGGGATGGTTAGCTGGTGACTTACCTCGGACCCATAGCATCTTCCAATGATAATTCTATGGCATTGGAGGAGGGCATTGCTGGTAACCTCCTGCTGTTAACCAAAGCTTTGTCACTCTTGCCTTAAGAAATTGGTTTGGGGATGGGGGATTGGCAATCCTCAAGTTAAAAAAATTCTCAGGAAATTATGTATGTGTGTGTATTATGTATGTATGTATATGTGTCTATCTATATACATATATGGATGTAACTCCTAAAGAATATTATACACACACATATATATTCTGGAGAATATTATATTACATATGTGTATCCTGGAGAATATATATTATATCCTGTAGACTATACATACACTTACATATATATCATATATTAGTATGTTAATATAGTACAATTTCTGTCAAGGTATTCTTACAACTCCCTAAGTGAATTCCTGTTATATTATTGATATCGAACTTCTATTTCCAATTTATATAAAAGGTCCCTTGGGAGAATTATTTCATGACTTATTTTTCAAAATACAAACTTAAGGATGGCTGAATAAGACTATATACTATATATATACATATATATATACACTATATTACATATATACATGTACACACACACATATATACACACACTATACTATACAAGACATGCATTATAACTTTCCTTCTATGCACAGGGGATCCAGGACTGGATCTCCCTTGTTTGACACCCTGACAGAGTCTCACTAGATGTACTATATATAGAGATACTCTCTCTCTCTCTCTCTCTCTCTCTCTCTCTCTCTCTCTCTCTACTATATCCTATATAGAAGGCTATATATACTCTGTCTTAGGTTTTTACTAGGATACTTAAATATCACATCTAGATAGATAAGCAGTTATATTTAACTAATGACTTAAAGATGTCATATGGCTTTTCTTAGCTCTAAGTGTCCATAGCAAAATCAAGATAATGATTTACATCCTCTACATGTTTCACAAAGAATGAGTGTTGTGTAGTTGAAGATTCCAAAAGGGAATGAATTTCAATATCACCCCTTTCCCTTACTACCTATAGGATTTAGGGCAAAACACCTATCCTTTCTAGGTCTCTGTAAAATGAGGATGTTGGATTGAATCATTTTAGTTCTATTGCTTCAAGCACCAACATCTCATCAATAGTTAATGATTTTTTAAATTCCAATTGAAGAGAAAAGTCAGAAGGTTGTATACTGATGCCAGGAGCTCCCCCAAATTCTTATTTGCCAAAGGACATTGAGTATTTCCCAGGAACCCCATATATATTTTTGGGCAATCCTGGGGGAAACAGTAGTGAAAAAAGAAGTGAGAATCTGGTGCATGTTACTCATGGGAAACAATTCACTGTATCCACTTGGAGGTTTTGGTCTGTCAGGCAAGTGAACTGAAATGAACACTGATGAAGGGCCTTTCCAGCAAAGGAAGGATCAGGCTTTTTTCTGGGCTGTCATGGCCTTGAGTATTACTTAGCATAACCCACAACTAACAGAATTACAAAGTAAATTACATTTTCATCATGAAGTTTCTTTTTTTAAGTTTCCCTAATTGGGGGTGGAATTGACATAAGAATTCTCCTGCCAGTAAAGAAGGGGGAAAAAAAAGCACTGTCAGTAACAGTTAGTTTTAAGTTTGCATGTGAGTTAGGATGGCAAGACACTGAAGCTAAAAAAAAAATATATTTTAATTCCCCAAATGCCCAAACATTCTGAGGTTTTGTTAAGGATTTTTTAAATGCTTGAAATTTTCACTCTGCAAAAATTCTTAGAAGTGATCATCAACCAGAATTTTTGTGTGCTATAATTATTCGAAAACCACAGCCTCTAAGAAACAGCAGTCTAGTGAATTCGTTCCTCTGTTGACTATCACTACTTTCTTCTTCCTGGTTAATGGTTGATCCCAACCAACTCAGACTGAGAGCCAGGTTTTTCTGTGTCTTACTCATTCTTTAAGGTTCAGTTCAAGTTGGTCAGTGAATGAGAATTGATTAAAACACCTATGACTATATGCTGCTGTCCTCATTACTCCAGACTGACACTGATCTCCCCTCTCTCAGACATTTTGATTCCCCTGGAGTCTGTGCCACACATGAAGCTGCTGGCTTCCCATTGCCTTCTATTGACTCAAATTTGAACGTGCAATTCACTTCCCTATATGTGACCTTGGAAAAGTCACTTAAAACTTTCCAAGATTGTTTTTATATCTGTAAAATAAGGATACGAATACCTGTGCTTCACAGCATAATAGAGTGACAAGAGCACTAAACTTTAAGTCACTTGGCCAATGTGTGAATCCTAGCTTTGTCAGGATTTATACTAGGCAGACTTGAAGATAGATTTGGTTGCTCTCTATGGACAACTAGGTGGCACAGGAGACGGAATACTGGGCCTGGAGTCAGGAAGACTCATCTTCCTGAGTTAAAATGTGACCCCACACAATTACTAGCTATGTGACCCTGGGAAGGTCACTTAACCCTGTTTGCCTCAGTTTCCTTATCTGTAAAATGAGCTGGAGAAGGAAATGGAAAACCACTATCTTTTCCAAGAAAACCCCAAATTGGGTGGCAAAGAATCAGACATGACTGAAGAAAAGCATAACAACAGAACAAGACAATGAGAATGGCCTCCTGCAAAAAGATGGATTTGAGTTGAGTCTTCAGGGAAACCAGGGAAGCTGGCAAAGGGAAGTAAAGAGGGAGAGCATTCCAGTCAGGAGGACCACTGGGGCAAATGCATAAGATTTGGAGGTGGAATGTCATGGGTGAGAAATAGCCAACAGGTCAGTGTAGCTGGATTACAAAGTGTGTGAAAAGGGATAAAATCTAAGAAGCGTGGGAAGCTTTCTAGGTCACGGCTCCTCTTAAAATAAGGGGTTTGGACCAATGGCCCAAGGCCACCCTCCCTCCTTTTTCCAGAGGTTCACCATTTTCCCCTCCTCTCCAATTCCTGACTTTATACTAGATATCCACTTAGATGCTTCCTCAAAGTCCTAAGCTTCCAATTTCATGGCCTTAAATCTCATGACCTGCTCCTTCTCTTTACCTGAGTCATCTATACATAGAAATGAAACCTGTCCTTTATTGGGATCTCCAATCCCTCTGCCTACTTTCTTAGGCCATTATCCCTATTTCCTTCCACTTTCCTCTCTCTTCAGACTCAAACCAACAGTTATGGTTTTTTTTGTTTGTTTTGAATGCAATTGGGGTTAAGTGACTTATTCAGGATCACACAGCTAGTGTCTGAGGCTGTATTTGAATTCAGGTCCTCTTGTACCACCTAGTTGCCCCTCTGTCAGCCATTTCAACTCTACACTATCTTTTGCTCCTACATCCATTCTCCTTTTACTCTATAAGCAATTTTCCCTTGTCAAACCTCTTTCTACCATTCACCTCTTCTGCCCCTATTCATGAGTAGCTGAATGCAGCTAGAGGAAGTCTCAACTCTGTTGACTGGGTACATTACAAATTCATGTTATTCAACCTCAACTGAGCTATCACTGCAATGTGGCAGTCTTTTTATCCCTCCCAATTTCATTCCTCATAGAAGCTATTCAAAACCTTCTCTTTCCAGTCAAGCTTCCCACACTTCCCTTCCCCCCTTTTCCTCATTTGAAAATTTTGCCTATTACTTTCCTGAGAAAATTGAGACCCTTTAACATGAACTCTTTCTCCCATCCTCTTCGACTCAACACTCTTGATGTTATTTCCCACTTCGTTCCTTTCCTCCAGTCTCTGTTAGAGGTTGCCTTTCTCCCTATCAAAGTCAATCCCTCAATATGTACCCTTGATCTTCTCCCCTCATATTTTCCAGCAAATTGAATCCTCGAATCTCCAATTTTTATTGAACCTCCAACCTCTCGCTTTCTACTATTTTTTCTCTATTTCCTCTGAGCATCCCCAAGTCTCCCCCCATCCTTAAGACTAGACCGTTCTGGTGCCTCAAGCTATTGTTCTATATGTTTCCTTTTCTCAGCCAAATTGCTAGAATAAGATATCTACATTTTCTCCTTCCAATTTCTCACCTTGCATTCAGTCTTTACCCTATACAATTTAGCTTTGAACTCTTGGTACCACTGAAGTCACTCCATCAAAAATTACCAGTGATCTCTTAATTACCAAACCTTCTGGTCTTCCTCAGTGCTCCTCCTCCTTGGCCCATCTGGTCATTTTGCATTGTTGACCAACTCCTTATCCTGTATATTCTCTCTTCCCTCGGTTTTCATTATGCTACAATCTGGTTACAATTTGACCTTTACCTATCTGGCCACTCTTTCTCAGACTCTTGCTGGTTTGTCATACATGTCACACTCCCTAAAGGTAGATGTTTCTTCAAAGTTCTATGCTAGGCCTTTTTTTCTTTCTTTCTCCATACTTTCTCTTTTTTTTAAGCACATTTGCTCCCCAGGATTCAATTATCACCTTCATGTAGATAACTTTCAGAGATATCTATCTATCTACCTATCTATCTATCTATCTATCTATCTATCTATCTATCTATCTATCTATATATCTACCTACCTATCTATCTAAATATATATTTACCTGTCTCTCTACATATATCTATATATTGATATCTCTGTCTCTTTGTGCCTCTCTGTCTCTATCTCTGTCTCTCCAACCCTAGTCTTTCCCCTCAGCTTTAGTCCTGTTTCACCAATTATCTGTTGGACATTTCAAAACTGAATGTTCCAGAGACAATTCAAATTCATCATGTCCAAAAACGAACTTATTACTTTTCTCCACAACCCCGTCCACCCCTTCCAAACTTATCTATTTCTGTCAAAGGCACTGCCATCTTTCCAACCTTTCAGGCTATTAACCTCAGCATTTTCCTCAACTCCTCCCTCTCCATTACCTTGTATGTCAAATTAATTGCCAAATCTTTAAATTTCTACCTTCAAATCACCTATCTGATGCCTTCTCTTTACTCCCCTACTTTGATCTCTCCTCACCTACATTATTGCAACAGCTCTAATCTCAAGTCCCTCACCATTCTAGAGCATTCTTATCATAGCTGCCAAAGTAATTTTCCTTTAGCACAGATCCAATCATATGACTTCCCTACTTAATCAGCTAGTGTCTTCCTCTTGCTTTGAGGATAAAATATAAACTCTGATATTTAACTTTCTCAACTGATATTTGGCCATACTCGACCTCATCCCCAAGTTATTGTTCCAGCCTCTATGGATACTCCCTTCCTTCCTGCACTCAGGAATCCAATCAAACTGGCCTCTGAATTCTTCACTCATGATAGATACTCCGTGTCTGCTCTCCGTGCCTTTGTATTGGCTTTCTTCTGTGACTAGAATGCATTTCCTCTTTTCTTCCACCTCATAGAATCTTTCTCTTCCTTTAAGATGCAGCTCAGTAGTCACCTTCTGCCTTTCCTGATTCCCCCAACTACTCTTATCCTCCTTCCCAAATGATCAGTCAGGCAAGGAACATTTATTAAGTGCCTTCCACGTCCCAGGCATTGAGCTACATACACGCTGAGGAGGGAACAGAATAAACGTTTATATGGCACACACGACATGCCAGGCACCGTGCTAAGCACTTTACAAAAATTATCTCATATAACAACAACAGAAACAGCTAACATTTATACAGCCCTTTCTATGTATCAAGCACAGGGCTGAGCGCTTTACCATTAATTATTACCTCGTTTGAGCCTCCCAACCATCCTAGCAGGTAGGTGCTATTATTATTCCCATTTTATATTGGGAGAAACTGAGGCAAATGGGGTTAAGTGACATGTCCAGGGTCACACAGCTAGTAAGTATCTGACTTCAGATTCAAACTGAGGTCTTTCTGAGTCCAGGCCTAGCACTCTACACCACCAAGCTGCTTCATAAGAGAGGAGGGCAAAGAAAGGCAGAAGACAGCCTCTGTTCTCAAGGTGCTCATGGTCCAATGGGAGAGACAACAGGCAAACTATTTACAAATAAGCCATGGACAGGATAAACTGTAGATGGTCAACAGAAGAAATGCGCCAGCATCTAGGGGGATTGGGAAAGGCTTTCTGTAGAAGGTGGGATTATAGCAGGTACTAGAAGGAATGGGCAGCTATCTGATGCAGTGAATAGAATGTTGGGCCTGAAGTCAGAAAGACTCATCTTCCTGAGTTCAAATCTGGTCTCTCAAACTTATTATCTGTGTGACCCTGGGCAAGTCATTTAACCCTGTTTGCCTCAGTTTCCTCATCTGTAAAATGAGCTAGAGAAGGAAATGGCAAACCACTCTGGTATCTTTGCCAAGAAAAGCCCAAATGGGGTCCCAATTGGACATGATTGAACAATAGCAAAATTTAAAGGAATCTAGGGAAGCCAGGAGGTTTTGAGGAGAAGGGAGAGAATTCCAGGCTGGAGGACAGCCACAAAAAAATGCCCAAGGTTGAGAAATGGTGCATCTTGTTTGAGGAAGGGCAAGGAAGCCTGCCTCATAAGATCACAGGCTATGTGTTTGTGTGTGTGTGGGGGGGGGAGGGGGTCAAGGTGGGGTCAGTTTATAAAAGGATTTAAAATTCAGACAGCATTATATACAATGGGAATAAGCTAGAAGCTTTCCCAATAAAATCAGGAGTGAAACAAGAATGCCCATTATCACCACTATTATTCAATACTATACTTGAAATTTTAGTTTTAGCAATAAGAGAAGAAAAAGAAATGGAAGGAATTAGACTAGGCAATGGTATGATGTTATACTTAGGAATCTTAGAGAAACAACTAAAACACTACTTGAAACAATTAACTTTAGTAAAGCTGCAGCTTATAAAATAAACCCAGATAAATCATCAACATTTCTACATATTACCAAGAAAGCCCAGCAGCAAGAGACAGAGAAATTCTACTTAAAATAACTGTAGATGATATAAAATATTTGGGAGTCTAGCAAGACAAACCTAGGCACTATATGAATACAATTACAAAATGCTTTTCACACAAAGTCAGATCTAAACAATTGGAAAAATATCAATTGCTCATGGGTAGGCCAAGCTAATATAATAAAAATGACAATTCTATATAAAATAATTTACTTATTCAGTGCCATACCAATCAAACTACCAAAAAGTTATTTTGTAGAGCTAGAAGAAGAATAATAAAAATCATTGGAAGAACAAAAAGCCAAGCATATCAAGGGAATTAATGGAGAAAAATGCAAAGGAAGGTAGCCTAGCCACGGCAGATCTAAAATTATATTATAAAGTGGCAATCATCAAAATTATCTGGTACTGGCTAAGACATAGAGTGTTGGATCAGTGGAATAGTTTAGGTACACAACACATAGTAGTCAATGACCACAGTAATCTACTGTTTAATAAACCCAAAGACTTCAGCTTCTGGGATAGGAACTCATTATTTGATAAAAACTTACTGGGAAAACTGGGAAATAGCATGGCAGAAACTAGGCAGAGATGAACATCTCACACCCTATACCAAGATAAAGTTGAAATGGGGTATGTGATTTTAGACATAAAGGGTGATACCATAAGCAAATTAGAAGAGTGAGGAATAATTTACCTGTCAGAACTGTGGAAAAGGGAAGAATTTATGACCCAACAAGAGATAGAGAACATTATTAAATGTAGAATAGATAATTTTGATTATATTAACTTAAAGAGGTTTTTGCACAAACAAAACCAATGCAACCAAGATTAGAAGGAAAGTAGAAAGCTGGGAAACAATTTTTAGAGCCAATGTTTCTCAAACATATAACGAACTGAATCAAAGTTACAAAAATACAAGTCATTCCCCAATTGACAAATGATCAAAGGATATGAATAGGCAGTTTTCAGAAGAAATTAAAGCTATTTGTAGTCATATGAAAAAAATGCTCCAAATCACTATTGATCAGAGAGATGCAAATTAAAACAACTCTGAGGTACTACCCCACACCTATCACATTGGCTAATATAACATGATAAATGTTGGAAAAGATGTGGGAAAATTGGGACACTAATGCATTGTTGGTAGTGTTATGAACTGATCCAACCATTCAGGAGAGCAATTTGGAACTGTGCCTAAAGGGCTGTAAAACTGTGCATAACCTTTGATCTAGTAATACTACTACTAAGTTTGTATCCCAGAGAGATCAAAAGGGAAAAGGACACACATATATAAAAACATTTATCGCAGCTCTTTTTGTGGTGGCCAAGAATTGGAAATTGAGGGGATGTCCATCAACTGGGTTGTGGTATATGAATGTACATCACAAATTGTGGTGTATGAATGTAATTGAATACTGTTTTTCTATAATAAATGATGAGCAGGCATATTTCAGAAAAACCTAAAAAGATTTATACAAACTGAGGCTGAGTGAAATGAGCAGAACCAGGAGAACATTGTATATGGTAACAACAACATTGTGCAATGATCAACTATGATAGACTTAGCTCTTCTCAGCAATGCAAGGACCTAAAACAATTCCAAAAGACTCACGATGGAAAATGCTACCCACATCCAGAGAAAGAACTATGGAGTCTGAATGCAGAGCAAAGCAGACTATCCTCATTTTTTTTGGTTTTAAAATTTTCTTTCTCATGGTTTTTCTCTGTTGTCCTGATTCTTCTTTTAAAACATAACTAATATGCACAAAGAGCAACCAAACTGCATACCCTTTGATCTAGCAATGCCTCTTCTAGCTCTGTATACCAAAGAGATCATAAAAAAGGGAAAAGGAGGGGAGGCTAGTAGCACAGTGAATAGAGCACTGGCCCTGGAGTCGGGAGGACCTAAGTTCAAAATCCGGCCTCAGACACTTAACATTTACTAACCATGTGACCTTGGGCAAGTCACTTAACCCCAATAGTCCCTGCAAGAAAATTTAAAAAAAAAGGAAAAGGACCTGCATCTGCAAAAATATAGCACTTCTTTTTGTGGTGGCAAAGAATTGGAAATTGAAGGGATGGCCATTAATTAGGGAATGACTGAACAAGCTCTAGTACATGAATGTAATAGAATACTATTGTGCAATAAGAAATCGTAGACAGGAAGATTTCAGAAAAGTCTGGAAAGACTTGTATGAACTGATGCACTGAAATGAGCAGAACCAGAAAAATATTGTACACAGCATCAGCAACACTGTATGATGATCAACTATGAATGACTCAGCTCTTCTCAGTTGCATAATGATCCAAGATGAGTACAAAGGACTCATGAAGGAAAATGCTATTCATATCCTGATAAAGAACTGATGGACTCTGAATGCAGATAAAAGCATATGTTTCACTTACTTTATTTTTTCTTGTGTTTTAAAATCTGTTTCTTCTTTCACAACTGTGACTAATATTGGAAAAATATGGAAATAATTTTTACATGTAGTACATATATATACTGCCTACCATTTTCAGAAGAGGGGAGACAAAGGAGGAAGAAAATTTGAGAATTAAAAATCTTATAAAAATATGCTAAAATTTTTCATGACATGTAATTGGAAAAAAGATAAAATACTATAAAATGTAATACTATATAAATACTATATAAAATACTATAAAATACTATAAAATAAAATACTAATATGGAAATATGTTTAGCATGATTGTACATGTACAACCTAAAAAAAAAAAAAAAAGTAAGCCAAGGTGATTAGTAGTCAGAGCAAGGAGCAACAGTGTTTAAGGCATTGGGGACAGCCAAAGAACATGCCCAGAACCAAGAGATGGGGTGTGTTGCTCAGGAATATCCAGTGACCCAACTAGCTTTCCTTGACACATATTAAATACTTATTAAATAAGTCCCTTTTAGCTCTACACTTATAGTCCTATGATAACTCTTCATTTTCTTTTTATGAAAACAACTACAACCACAACAATGGAAATCAGTATGAGGGAACTACAAAAGGCCCATTTCTTTGCCTCTCTCTGTTTTTTCTCTTCTCCTCTCTATTGTTGCTATTCCTTCTTGGGTCATTCATCCTTTGTAACATTCCCCCTACTTTGCTGACCTCTTCTGCCCTTTATCTAGGATTATCTTCCCAGAAATGCAGACTCTAAGATCATCCTAAGGCCTACTTTTCAGCAGTGTCCTTCAGTTTCTTATGGCCTATGAATAATGAAATTTCTCTCCCTTGGAAACATTGTGGACTTAGAGGTATGCTCAGGCCGACTGGAGGCGGAGAAGCTGAAGTGTAATCGAATGCACATGTCCTGTATTTTGATTCAAAAGTTTTTCAGAAGACACAAAATCTTAAAGGAGAAGGTCTAGGTATGTGGCAGTCTGAGAAGGAATAGAATGATTTCTGATGTGAAGAAATAGTATGGCTTTTAGAGGTCCCAAGTGCTCAGAAAAGAGTGGGAACCCCAGATGAGTTGATATGAAGTAAAAAACTGGGGAGAATTAGCTCCTTAGAAAGAATAAAGAAGAAAAGACTAGAAGGAATAGAAAAGAGGGTGGATTTGAAGTGAAGGGATTTGAGAGACAAATGGACAGAAAGACAAATAGAGAAGATACACAGAGATAGAGAGAATAGGAGAAGGAGGAGGAAGAAGAAGTGGAGGAGGAGGCAGAGGAGAAAGAAGGAGAGGGATAGAAGGATAAGGAGGAGAAGGAACAGGAAGAGAGGGATAAGAAGAAGGAAGAGGATAAGAAGGAGAACAAAAAGAAGGAGGAGGAGGTGGAGGAGGAAAAGGAGGAGGAGGAGGAATGAGTGTATTTGGTTTGGACCAGAGGTAGAAGTAAAGAATAAATGGGGAAAAAAAGGATAAAAAGAGAACTCTGGGTGAAATCTTTCATGAAAACACACTATGGAACCCTTATGTCCAACTCTTCCTTAATCTCTTGGGTTTCAAAGTGAAAGATTTTACTTTTCAGCTAGAAGTTGGATTTGGAAGTCTTAAGATTCCAGGGTATACATTTTTCTCAGGTTGATCACAAAATCTTTTGTGATTTGAGAGGTGCTACATAGACTCCCTTAATCCATAAAAATATTTTTCCTATTCACATGTCAAAGGTGCCTAAAATTTCACCATTAGAATAATAGAATTTTAGAGCTGGAAGAGACATTAAACATAATTTAAAATGAATTACTTCATTTTACAGATGAATAAACTGAGTCCCAGAGAAGTTGCCTGGCTGGCTGAAAGTCACAGAGCTACTTAGTGTCATAGCCAGGAATAGAGGAGTCTTTTATGCATGCTGTAGCTAGCCCTCAGGTCTCTGTCATGACCCCAGACCTGTACACTTTCCCCTCTGCTTTTCTGCCTCCTGAAAATTTATGTCTTTGGGTCTTACAGGCTTTCCCGTCATCCTGATTGTTCTAGAGAAGATTGAAAGTTAATGCAGAAGTTTTGGGGAATATAGAAGGAATTACTGATTCCATCTCCAGAGAGAGTATTACAAATGATTAGCCAGAAGAATGTGTTAGTGAAAGAAGTTGTGAAATTTTGTTTTCTGGAAATCTGATTAATCTGGAATGGCTTAGGTGTTGTATAAACCAGAGACAGTGGGATGGAGCAAACGACCTCTTAATGTCTCTTTTTCATCTGTAGAGTTCTATCTATTTACAAAATCATGGAGTTTTCAGTTCTTTTGGGAAGGAGGAAGTTTCTGATGCTGCTGATACATGTCTTTCCTCTAGAGAACAGAATTTATCTTATAGTTTGCTATCCTTCCTGGTATTTCAAAATACCCTTTTTAAAATTATGATTTCCCAAATGATCCAAGCAATTTTCAAACATCCAATGTCTGTCAGATGTCTTTTCCAAGGTCTGTGTTCCTTTTCTTCAAGACATTCTGAGTGTCAGTTAAATGTTTAAAATAAACAGATGAAATGAAGAAGGCAACGGTTGTCTAAGTGTTGATGGAGCCATGCAAATGGACACTAGAGACTGAATAAAACAGTGAAGTTGGCACATTGTTTGAGTCTGGATTAAAAAAACCCAAAATGACAATGTGGAATATATACACACTAATGAAGTTGGCTGAGGCACTGGGAATTAAGATCAAGTGATATCAACCCCCAGGAGGGATTTTTTTTTTGAATTGCAAGATCATGACGAGTTTGTATACATTTAGAATTGAGCCAAAAGGACTGTCACTCTTTCTGATTTAAGAGAGTGAGTGTATAGTCTGGTGAAGGGTTTCTGATTGCTTAATGACACAGGGGTTAAAAACAGAGCCAAAATATGGAGGTGGATTTTTTTTTAATGTTGTTGTCATTGCTAGGGATCAGAGAATGCAGATATAATTCAGATTTACTAGGAATTTTGTAATGTTAATGGGATTTAAGATCTTCCCTGACCATTAATAGGCCTCACATGGAACCCATTAAGGGGGAAGGTTGCATGTAGGAAAGCTTGCTCGTAGGAAGGCTTTCATACATTTTGATAATTTCTAATTAGTCATTGAGTTACCAGGGTTGTGATGCCTTCTGGTTCTGAGAAGTGTATACATACTCTGAGTTGGTATTTTGCTTTGGGGGTTCATTTATGAGAAGGATCTTGTGATTCCCTGGTCGAGATTATGAGTGGTCATATGTTCAGAGCTCCCTAACTGCTCAGATGTAAAGGCTCTCTTGATCCAGGGATGTATGTAAAGTGTATAGCAATATTGCTTTGATTCAGGCAGTCAGAGCCCTGTCTGTTGGTCTTTATTTCTCTGCTTGTATCTTCTGTGTATTTTCTCTGTTTGTATTTTCTCTGAAGTTCAAGGTGCTGACTTTTCCCCTGAACTAGAGAATGTAATTAAAAATGATTGTCAACCCCTTAAACAGCTATCTTTCCTAGTAAAGCAAGTGTAAAAACCTGTGCTAGCAATCATTCTGGGTATGCCAGTGTGGTTGGCACTACAGATTTCTAGATGGAAGGAACTTTAAAAATTATCTATTCCAACCCACCCATTGAAAAAGGAGAAAACTGAGGCCCAGAGAAGTAAAGTGACTTTCTCAAGGTTAAGGGGATAATAAGTGCTAGAGCTGAGATTTGAACCCAGGTCCTCTGACACCAATTTCAATGCTCATTCTACTATACGATGTTTTAGAATGATAGTGTAGGTTAGAGGAAACTGTTCATAATGTTCCTTTAAGATGGAAAAACATGATCTTTCTAAGAGCATGAGGTATTAATAGTTCTAATATTTTGATCTGTTGGTCAAGAATCTCAAAACTTTTTTTTTACAAACATATTATTGTGCTTTATTGTTGAGATCTATAGAAGAAGTAAGTAGAACCCTGGGTAACGAAGTGATTTTTGCATAAAACAACACTCCTCTACCATTTTGTAAGAAGGAAACATTTATTTTCCCAAAGCTTTGAAATGGGTTAAGATGGACTATGCCTTTGAGAAAGAACTCCAAACAGTGAGGACCCTAGTTGAAGTCAAAGGTGGTAGTCCAAAAGAGACACAAAGTGCTTACAACTTTGGTGCTTACAGCAAAATCCCAGAATGAGTCAAACTTCCTTTCCTCCTAATACTCTTGGCAAATCCTTGAGAGGAAAGAAGAGAATTATGGCATAGAATAAAGCATCTCTGCCTTAAAGATCTACTATGGAAGACCTTGAGATCTATTCTTTAATGCTGATAAGGAGGTTGGAAGACCATCAAAAAACAGAAGAGTTTTTTTTTCATATTGTAGTACATATGTCTTAACAATTGGTACAATCAACCCACCACAGAGCTGCCATGTTGATATTTCTAAAGCATGAGTCTAACCAAGTTGTTCTCCTGTTGAAAAAGTTTTAGTGGGTCCTTTTTGACACTAGGATAAAATATAAACTCCTCTATGTGGTATATAAAGCACTTCATTATCTGGTTTCAGATTATCTTTCCAGGTAGATTATACATTACTCTAGCTCACACATTGTAGGGCAAGCCATACCTGCTTTTTCTTGTACACAGCATTTCATCCCCTATCTCTATGCCTTCGTACAGGCTATTTCATGTGAAGTGAATTCTCTAGCTCTTCACATTTGCTTGTTGAAACCCCCTATTAAGGCTGGGCTCAAATTCTGCCTCCTATGAGACACCTTTTCTGATTTTCCCAATTGTTCATTACCACCCCCTCCTGATATTTTCTATGTATTTAAAATAAATATATTTTGTATTTACTTATCTATGCACTTGTTTACTTATCTGTATTTCCCACAATAGAAAATAAACTCCTTGAAGGCAGAGACTACTTTGTTTTCCTTGGTGTCTCTCTGGCATGTTGCACATGACTGGGCACATAGTAAATGTTGAATAAATGCTTATTGAGTTGAATTGCCTACTAGGGTAAGCCAACTTTTATGGTTAATCATTAAACACAAGAGGGGTACTTCCAAATGAATTTTAGTTCCATAGAGCAAAATTTTAATTTAGAAAGGTCAATGCCCAATGCCAATCATCTTGACCTTTGTCTTGCCACTGAACTTTGATGACTCTGGAGAAGAGAATAAGGCTGATGACTTTGTGAGGCTCAGTCCCTCTCATATTTGATTCAGGCACAAGTCAAGATATCACCCTCATGAAGTCATTGATTTTCTTCAAGAATGAAGGACGAACAACAATAACAAAAACTTGCTTATATCTGAAGAATCCTCCCTCCATGGAAGCTATGGGATTTGTGATACTATCTTGATGATTATTATATTAAAGAATACTGAAAGAGCTTGGGATAGTGATTGCTGACCTGATGTTTATCTTGGAGAAACAGTGGATGATGAGAGAGAAATATTGCAAGATGGGAAAAGACAAGAAAGCAATTCCTCCAATTATAGACCTATGAGCTTGATTCTGAGTCTTGGCAGAATTCTAGAAGTCATTAATATTAAGATATTTAGCTTATAAGTACTTAGAAAAACATGGTGATCATGAAAAACCAGCATGGATTGAATAAGAGGAAGTCATGCTAGACTGTGTCTTTTTTGATAGGGTTATGAGGTTGGTATGAAAGTCAGCATGACATAGTAGATAAAATACTGCCCTAAGAGTTAGGGTGTCTTGAGCTCAAGTTACACATCTGAGACAATCCTGGATGTGGGATCTTGAAGTGTTCCCAGGCACTAAATCATCTAAGACTATAGAAAAGTCTATAGTGATCTATCTAAGCCTTTAACCTTTAAGTATAAGAAGAGATCAGGATATTCATTGATAGAAGGGGTTTACTCACTTACATCAATAGGTCCCTACATCAATAAAATCATAATTTAGACTAAAGCAAACAAAATGGACTAATAAGTCAAAGTTTCTATAGAATGACTATACGTGGATTTTAGCAAGGCATTTGATGAATCTCTCATGATAACTCTGAGAACAAGATGAAAAATCCTGGGTTTGATAGTCAAGCAGTTTTGGAATAACTCAGATGATCAAACCCCAAAAGAGGTGATCAATGGATTAACATCAACTTTAAGAGGGTAGGTAGGTGGAACAATGGATAGAACACTGGGATAAAAGTTAAGAAGACTAGAATTCAAATTTGACCATACCAGAGACTTTTTCTAGCTGTGTGGCCCTGAGTGAATCACTTAACCTCTGTCTGCTTTAGTTTCCTCAACTGTAAAATAGGAATAATACTAGCACCTATCCCCAAGGATTGTTGTGAGGATCAACTGAGATAATACTTGTAAAGTACTAGGTGCTGTGTCTGAGACTTGTTCATCCTTCATTTTTGAAGAAGACAAATGACATCAAATGTTGGGGTCAGGGTACAGTGTTTTCAGCTATGTCCAGTATGAAGTGTGAAAACTCTACCACAGGTCAGGCACAAATAGTCCATTAGAAAATTTGGGATGGTGATGTCTCTGTATTTGTGCAGCTCATCTTTTCTTTGTGCTGTGATTGTGCTTTGTTCATAGAACACAGTGCCTTCTTTGATGTGGGCATACCATGCTAGGTAGTCCTGTGCCAATTTCTCCTGTCTCACAATTGGTACTAAGATTCTTCAGAGAGAATGTAAGAGTATCCTTCTATCACTTCTTCTGACCTCGATGTGAGTACTTGCTTTGCATGAGTTCTCTGTAAAATAGTCTTTTAGGTAAACATATGTTTGACATTTGGGCTATGTGAGTTGTGCTCTCTGCAGTAGGATTTGGATGCTTGAAAGTTCAGCCTGAAAGAGGACCTCAGTGTCTGGTAACCTTATCTTTCCAGGTGATCTTCAGAATTTTCTTAAAACAATTCAAATGGAAATAATTCAGTTACCTGGCATGGTGCTGGTATACTGTCCAGGTTTCATAGGCATACAACAATGAAGTCAGTACAAAGGTTCTGTAGACTTTCAGTTTGGTAGGAAGCCTAATACCTTTTCTCCCACATACTTTCCTTTGGAGATTCTCAAACACTGAGCTAGTTCTGACAATGTGTCTGTCAACCTCATCATCTATGTAGACATCCAAGGAAAGTATACTGCTAAGGTAAGTAAACTTATTCATAGCATTCAGAATTTCTCCATTTTCTGTAACCAATGGTTCCACGCTGAAGGATGATTCAGTGTGGACTGGTGTTGATTCTGTCTTCTTGTTGTTGATTAGTACAAGGTGTTTACTAAATGTGTCCCTTCCTTCCTTCCTTCCTTCCTTCCTTCCTTCCTTCCTTCCTCCCTTCCTTCCTTCCTTCCTTTTCTTCCTTCCTTTTCTTCCTTCCTTCCTTCCTTCCTTCCTTCCTTCCTTTTCTTCCTTCCTTTCTTCCTTCTTTCCTTCCTTCCTTTCTTCCTTCCTTCCTTCCTTCCATCTTTCCTTCCTCCCTCCCTTTCTCCTGCTCTTCCTTCCTTCCAAATTCTAATACTCTGATTCCAATACAGACATATCACCACCCCAAATTCAATACTCTGTCTTAGGCTCTATTTTATTCAACATTTTAAATGAATGAATCACTTGAAGAGTGATGGTATAGATGCCTTTTTTTTACTCATATATTTTTGTTTTGACAAAAGATACATTTCCTAAAGAATATTTACAAAACTCTCTTTCCCTGAAAAGAATTAAGCCAAACCACTTTATGGAACAATTGTGACAGATAGTACGTACTCTTTTTCAATTTTGTAGTCTTTGTATTTTTAAGGAAAGGTTCATTCTTTAAGAAATTATTACTAACACCATCTTATTTAACCTGAATTCTGTTTATTTTGATATTTTCTTTATTTACATTGTTGTAAACATTGGATGTATTATTCTTTGGTCTCTGTATTCCTTTATATAATTCTTCCCATGTCTCATATTCTTCATATTTATCATTATTCATAGTGCAGTAATATTCCAGTATATTGCTACACCACAGTTCAGCCATTCCCAATGAATTGATCATATATTTTACTCCTAGTTTTTAAAAATCATACATAAAGATCCTTTCTTGTGGTCAATAACTTCTTTGGGTTATAAATCCTCAAATAGGATTTTTGGGTAAAAGAGCATGAAAAAATGTATTAATTTCCATTCATAATTCTAAATTGTTTTCCAGAATGATTGGACCAATTCATAGCTCCACCAACAGTGAATTACTATTCCTGTCTTCCTATATCCTTGCCAACAGTGAATTTTTCCATGTTTGTGAATTTGATGGTTATGGAATGTCTCAAACTTGTTTTAATTTTCCCTTTCTTTGGTCAAAGATTTAATTTTTTTTCATGTGGCTGCTTACAGTTTGTATTCTTCTTTCAAAAACTGTTAATATCTTTTGACCACATAGTCATTATGGAACAGTGCCTTATAATTTTCAGTGTTGAACTTTTGACAGAACTATTTAATACAAGAGTTTTTTTTCCCAAATCTGTATTTTAGTTTTATTTCTAGTTGAATTTTGATTTCGTTCATATACTTTTAATATTATCAAAATTGTCCACCTTGTCTTTTAGAATATCTATATTCTTATAATCTTTTCCATATTCTTTCCCTATCCATATGTATAAATTATTTAAACTTCAATACTTCTCTAATTTTTTTGTGGTGTGCCTTTTGAAATTTAGCTGAATTTTAACTTGGAAACAATATCCATTGTGGTATATTGTGTATTGTTTAATGTGGTGCATTGTGGTGCAAAGGCTTGTGTATATCTATTTCACGCCAAAATATTTTCCTGTTTTCCCAGAGATTCTTGTCAAAAAAGTAATGTCTGACAAAGTAATATTGGATGATAGGTTTCATGAACATTAGACAGATAAATGTATTTATTTCCAGGTCTTGTTTACTTAATCTGGTCCCCATATCTACATTGCTATTTTTTTTTAATCTAGTAGCAGACAGTGTCAAAATATTGCTTTGTAATATAATTTGGGATCTGGCAATTCCAAATGTTCTTCATGTCTACTTTTTTTTTTCCTCAGGCAAAGTAAAGCAAAGTAAAGCAAAGATTCACCTTAATGGGTAGACTTTTTTTATTTTTGAATCAAAACTTTTATTTATTTTAGTTCACATCACTCATTTCCATGAAATTTTGAGTTACAAATTTTCTCCCCATTTTCCCCTACCCACCACTCCAAAATAGCCATCCCATTGTATCACCCCTCCCCCAATCTATTCTCTCCTATGTCCTCCCCCCTCACCCCTCTGACTTTCCATTAGGATGGATCTCCCTACGACAGTGCCTGTGTATCTCAAGTTCCAGTTGGATGTAGTTAATAATAATAATAATAATTGTATACACACACATATTTTAAACATTTGATTATAGAACTTTAAATTCTAGATTCTTTCTCTTCCTCCCTCATCACCCACCC
>CM053582.1:401048640-401065456 GCA_028627135.1 Pseudochirops cupreus | reverse complement strand
AAAAAAAAAAGTCTGTTTTGTTGGCAGCCCCTCTCTGATTTTATATTCAGGTTCTAGCAGCTGAACTGTTGTCTTCCTTGTAACCAAACCTTTGCCTCACACCCCATTTCTAACAATTGGGTCTTTGATTTGTTTTATAGCCAAGACAGTTTGTTATAGGAAAAAATACCATGACATTTCTCATAATTTGACTTTGCTCATATCTGGAATGTCCCCCTTCTCTTCTACTTAATGAAATCTTACCCATCCTTTATGAGACTTTGGTTCAAATCTGACACTTAAAAGCAATGAACGTTACTTAACCTCTGAGCCTCAGACAACTCTAAAACAATGTACTAAGCAATAGTAATAATAATTATCTACTAAGTACTATCGACTAAAATGTTGGAGCAAGCAATTCTGACAACAATGAAGTACTTTATCATTGTACAGTTAGTAAAGGATGTATTTAATCTTTCTTTATTAGTTATGTCCTAGCATATAATCAATTTTATAAAGGCATAATACCCTTGTTAAAAATAGTTATGTTCCTCATTATTACTACTTAATAGTTGTCAAAACTAATTTTTTTGATATTCTATTCAAAACCTTAATTTCTTTACCTTTTCGTTAGATTTATCTAAGACTATCAGAGGGTATTGAAGGCACTGGCAATTACTATCTTGGTTACATGAATTCAGATTCATAGTATTTGAAGTTATAATCAGGTAAAATATGTAAGTTGGTTCCAGCCCAATGGAAAGATGCAGTGTGAATTTAAATAATGTGACCAATTCACAAGATATATTATTTGTATGAACTAATAGCCACTTAGTTGTACCGTCTAGGTTGGGAATTCTTTCCTTGGTGTCCATGAATAAATTTCAAGGGGTTCCTATAAACTTGGATGGGAAAAAATGACATCTTTATTTTCCCTAAAGTTTAGTTTCTTTTGTAATATTTTTAAATTTCATTTTCTGCCTTTAGAAAAGCATTATTCTGAGAAGGGAGTCCATAGGCTTCATTAGCCTGCTAAAGGGAGCCCACAAAACAGAAAAGGTTAAGAACACTTGGCCTAGGTTGGGTTCTGATTTCTAAATGATTCTTTTTCCTTTAATTTATAGGTGAATTCATCCCATTCACATTGGTAGTTATTAGTATTAATTTGCTTTTGCATCCATCAAAATTGTTATAATATATCTTTACATGTTTAATAAAAACCTTTGCTAGATATCTGTAGCTTATATTGTTCAGATCTCTTTCCTCCCATCTCCCCTCGCAGCATAGATCCACATCCTCAACTGTAAAATGGGGATCATAATACTACCTACCTCACATGAATATGAGGATTAAATGAGATTTTTGAAGCATTTAGCATAGTGCCTGGTGCACAGTAGTGCACCATAATAAGTACTTATTTCCCTCTTTCTCCAGCCACCCTTCCTGGAAAAGGAGGAGGAGGAGGAGAAGAAGAAGAAATGAGTTATCAGTCTATTAGGGAGAGAGAGAGAATGCTAGAGACACTGATTTGAAGAGAGAAGTTCAGTGGTTTATCCGGATTTATGTAATATATTTACAAAGAATTCACAGACTGAGTAGCAGACTAAGATCCAGGGGACTCATTCAGAAATTGTGGGAGTACAGATGGGCTATGTCAAGAGCAATATTGTTGACAGAGTAAGTTGCATGTTGGTACTGATACTCCTAAAAAATTTAATTTGTATCTCCAACACCATTTCCTGGGCTCTTATTCCTAAAAGATAGAAAATTGAGATAAACAAGCAAAGTAAATGAGCCTTAATGTGCGTTCCAGACTGCTCCAGTGTATTATTCTCTCACGATTCATGGATTCTAAAGAAATGATCCTCAGAATCCACTCCAGGCTGGAATTTCCACTGTCCTTTTTTGCATCTGTTTAAGGATGGTGCCAATATCACCAGTGTGTGTCTGTTAGTTTCTTTTTACTAAAGAATGTCAGAAAAGTTTTCATCCAAATTTACCTGTGGGAGTTTTGTTTGCCCCAAAGTGTGGGAAGCAGGATCATGTTGCAATGCCAGATTGGAAAACCAAATGTCGTTGTCTTTGCTAAACCAATGTTGTCACAGCGGTCAGCCTCTGGAGTTGATTTCACTTCTCTGGCATTCCAGACCTATGGCCCTGGTGGGGGAGGAGTGCTTTGAGGAGACCACAAAGGTGAAAGACAACTTTATTGGAGATGGAGGGGATTGAATGACTGCATTTTATGTTACTTATTATAAACAACTGCCTTGTGCAAAAACCATTGTTAGCCCAAAATGAATTAGGATTGGAATAATGCTTTTGGTTTGTTGAGACAACTGGTAGTGATTTTTCCACTTGAATTCATGAGTTATGTTGAATATACACAACCACATTTTGATTATGCAAGATGATGACGGAATGCTTATGTACCTGTATGGATCACCCACACTACCTATAATGGAATAAAGCATAGATTCTAAGCAGTAAGAAAGTTTATCTTGCCCAGATCCAGGCCACTACATACCTTCTAGCCATTTTCAAACCAGGCTTCCCACATTTTGGCCATTCTCCTCATCTGCTTCCCAAATGAACTTAGATTATGCCCCTGAGACTGTGGACTCAGATAGATAAGCTTACTGCTTTTCTTGCCTGAAACTAGACTTCCATGAAATTGCCACACATTTCCAAAATAGCTTTCTGAGTGCACATTCCACCTCCTTTTTGTATTGTCTTTTCCCGTTAGAATATAAGCTAATTGAAGGCAGGAACCATTTTATTTGTATTCCTGGCATTTAGTGCAAGGCCTAGCTCATAGTAAGCACTTAATAAATGATGGTTCATTCATTCACTTGAGTTTCATAGAAACATATATTTAGAGCAGGCAGGGACCTTAGAAAATAATCACCTAATAACTAGAGAGACCAACTCTTACATTTTATAGATGTAAAAACTGAGACCATAGAAAGATAAATTGACTTGTTAAAGGTCACATAGTTCAAGGATGGATGAAAAATCAAGTGGTCTTTCCACCATCTAAAACCAACACAGAAACCAACCTTATATATACCAAAGTAATGGACTGAGTGAAAAACCTGTCTAAATTACTGAAAAATTTGAAATTTAGAACAGTAGTAAAGAAATATAAGTTCTTTGTTGCTTTTATGAACCCTGTTGAAGTTTGAGTATGTCCGGCAAAAAACGGTTGGCTCTGTATGAGAAGCAGTGAGGGAACACATAGGTATGGTCTGGGAACATTTAAAATATATATTGGGGTGGCTAGGTGGCACAGTGAATAGAGCACTGGCCCTGGAGTCAGGAGGACCCAAGTTCAAATCCGGCCTCAGACACTTAACACAAAACCTAGCCACATGACCTTGGGCAAGTCACTTAACTCCAATTGCCCTGCCTTCCCCCTCCAAAAAAAAAAAGCAAAAAAAAAAAGCAGTAAAATATATATTGGTGTTGGAGAAGGTGTAGCGATACCAGCCCCTGAGTATGTGAGTTGGTGAGTGTCTCCTTAAGAGTAAAGAATAATTGAAGATGATCTAGTTGGTATGGAGAATGACAATGTGAATAACTGTGAAAGACGGCAGTAGAAGGAATTTCCAATGGCATGGAGCCCTGATGGTGACCCTAGGTAGAAGAGAAACAATGAATGCTAGGGCAAGTGCTCAGGGTGGCACTCCATCCTCCCTTGCCCCAGCACTCTACTAATGCCCCAAATAAAAGGGACTGCATGTTGGAATCCCAGTGCCTACCTTAAACAAAGCTACCATCAGTGGGGCTAATGATGAAGATGTCCAAGTCTGAGCCTGTGCATCTAAATGAAAATCGTCTGCTTTCAATGTAGTCTACCCATAGGAAGAAAGTGGACCCAGAGCTTGGGGCATGAATGAGGTAAAAATGCAAGAGTATGTTAGTGGTCTGTGATATAGTCAAAGTAAAATTCAATATGGGTTTTATACACCAACTAGTTTAGCTTTTTCTTCCTTCCTTCCTTCCTTCCTTCCTTCCTTCCTTCCTTCCTTCTTTCCTCCCTTCCTCCCCTTTTCCTCCCTTTTTTCCTTCCTTCTGTCCTCCTTCCTTTTTCCTTCCTTCTTTCATTCCCTCCTTCCTTCCTTTCTTCATTCTCTTTTTCTTTCCTTCCTTTCTTTCCTCCTCCCTCCCTCCTTCCCTCTCTCCCTCCCTCCTTTCTTCCATCCCTCCCTCCTTCCCTCCCTCCCTCCCTTCCTTCCTTCCTTCCTTCCTTCCTTCCTTCTTTCCTTCCTTCCCCCCTCCCTCCCTTTCCCCTCCCTTCCTCCCTCCCTTTCCCTTCCCTCCCTCTCTTCCTTCTTTCCTTCCATCCTTGCTTCCATCCATCCTTCCTTCCTTCCTTCCTTCCTTCCTTCCTTCCTTCCTTCTTTCCTTCCTTTCTTCCTTCCCTCCTTCCTGTAACTCAGAACTCTGAAACTGAAATCATTCACAATCCTCAGCACTCCTAGTAGCAGGGATTATAGCAATGTGCTACTTGACCTGGCCTCAAACTAGATGCTAAAGAAGTATTTCCAAATAGAAACTGCCCTGGGTATAATACAAAAACTAGATATTAGATATTAGCAACCCTCTTCTGCCCTTCTGAATTTGTACAATCAATTTCTTATTTATGCTAATTATTATCTTGGCAAAGCATTCCTTGTCTCTTACCTTCCTTGAACCTCATAAACCACATCTGTAAAACGAAGAGCTTGGATTAGCTGATTTCTGAGATCCCTCTGAGACATCAACTATTCTATGAACTTTTATAGATGGAAAGTTCGACCTCATCCCAGTGTCTTTGAAATGAGTATGAATGCCAGATCCCTGGAGGGAAGCGAGTGAGTGTGTGTGTGTGTGTGTGTGTGTGTGTGTGTGTGAGAGAGAGATGAGGGGTGGGGAGATGGTGGTGGTGGTTGCTTTTTCCTCTTTGCTCCTCCTCTCTCTTTATACTACCTCCAAGCCAGTCCTGGATCAGGTAAGAGGGGGCATAGGGTGAGGAGGAGGGGCAGTTCTAGGCAAGATCAAGCTAAGGGGAAAGGGAATGGAGGAAGAAAGGAAAGAAAATTCTAAATGGATGTAATAGGAGGACCTGAGTTCAACTCTGGTCTCAGACACTTAACATTTACTAGCTGTGTGACCTTGGGCAAGTCACTTAACCCCAATTGCCTTGCCTTCCCCCCTCCAATAACAACAAAGAATTCGTGTGAGACAGACGTAGATAAATCAGAGCCTGCTTGTTCCAAATGTCTGTATATGCCATCACGTCATCTACCTGGTAGATGCATCATAAATGCTTGTTGACTAATTAAGCCTTTATGGGCAATAGTTCCAAATAACTGATGTAAACAATCACTTAGAACACAAATTGTAGACTGAGGACTTACTGTATAAATAAGACCTTGCTATATATTAGATTTCTGGGCACTTTTTGATCTTGAAATCAAGTGAGAAGACTATCCAGAGATTAACTCTTTAAATGTCCTTTCAAAGAGGACTCTTGAAATGACATTGAATAGGGGGCAGCTAGGTGGCCCAGTGGATGGAGCACTGGCCCTGAAGTCAGGAGAACCTGAGTTCAAATTTGACCTCTGATCATACACTTGACACTTACTAGCTGTGTGACCCTGGGCAAGTCACTTAATCTCAACTGCCTAGTCAAAAAAAAAAAAGAAAGAAATGACATTGACACATGACTGAGTAGGATCTCATTATGGGCCAGAACTTAGTAGGTACTCAGGAAATATTTGTTAAATTGGATTGAAAGGAATCTGAAAATTGTAACCCTGTAAGACCAAAAAAAAGCCCCCAAACAAAACACAAGTAGCTTCACTGAGAATTTAGGTTAGGAAACTGACATTTCCACAGAAACTGTTTCTTAATTACCAGGTGAATGGGGTTAGAGATATCATTTCTGTCTCCTTGTCCAATTGCAGTGTGAGTGAGAGTTACTTTTCTGTTCACTGGATTCAGGTTAAACTTAAATCTGCCAGGCTCTGCCTGGCCTTGTGGCCTTGTTGCTTTCTGCTGCACCTGGTGGAACACAGGATCATGGCATCACAGAATCAGAGGATTTTAAGGCTGGCATTGTCCTCACGGTCTCAGGGCTAGGCTAGATTCTCAGTCCTGCCTTGTGGTTGTATCAATTCTGAGCATTAAGCTAATAAACAAAAGCCAGAGCCAATGTGTTGGAGTAGGGGCTCTTTTAGAACGGACCATCCCCAATGGGTACCAAGAGTGGCCCTGAGAGTATTTATTTTTAAAAAATCACAGTTCAGCTTAAAACCAGTCAACCCAACTTCACCTTTACTTTGTAAGAAAACAAGAAGACTTAATATGTCCTTCACATGACAAACAACCACACTTTTTTTTTCCCCAGGAATTTCCTGTCCAAGAAAAAAAAAGGCATTTATACAGAAGATTCTTACTTAATAATGGAAAAAATGCCATAGAGTCAAAAGAGAAAAGAAAGAAAATAGAATAATGGAGCAAGACTGCTGGCTGGAAGCAGGATGAGAGCTGAGAGTCACCTTCAGAGACATCAGGGACTATTCTGATGCAATGGGACATAGAAGGTCAGGGTGCTGAGTATTGAGTCCTGGCTCCATCCTGTTCATGGCAGACATGGAATTAATTAGTGCTAATTTAACTTTCTCACACTGTGTGACCCTGGAAAAATGACTAAACATCCTTGGGCCACAGTTTTTTTTTTTATCTGTAAAATGAGAGTTGAACTACATGGTCCCTGAGATTCCTTCTAAGACCCATGATTTTTTTTTTAATCAAACAATAAAGGCAGCCAGGTGGTACAGGTGATAGGGCGCTGGGCCTGGAGTCAGGAAGACTCATCTTCCTGAGTTTAATCAGACCTCTGACATTTACTGACTGTATGACCTTGAGTAAGTCACTTAACCTCATTTGCCTCAGATTCATCTTCTGTAAAATGAGCTGGAGAAGGAAATGGCAAACCATTCCAGTATCTGTGTTAAGAAAATCTCAAATGGAGTTATGAAGAATTGGATAGAACTGAACAACAACACAAACAAAGGCCAACAGTAAGACTTTGGTGGATGACAGTGTGTGTGTGTGCACATTTGTGGGAAACAGTCTGATAGAGTATTTGGAATCTAACGATGTGAGTTCGAATCTCCGCTCTGCTACTTATTATTTATGTGAACTTGGATAAGTTTTTAAGCTTTCTGGGCCTTAATTTCTTCATATATTAATGAGAGACCTTAACTTGACCCCCACGGATCCCTTCCAGATGTGAATCAGTATCTTTCTAAACTTTTCTCTCCCTTTTAAATTTCTTATGTTTGAGGCTCTGTCTGGTAGGAAACCTTTCCGCAGATTTCCTTTCATGGACATACAGTGGAGCTCATCTCGCCAAGTAAACAAGGCTGTTAGGCCAGTATCTCTTCTTTCCTTTGTGACAGGCAGAGGACCACTTCACATTCACCTTGCCATCTTGGCTGTGGCAGCAGCTATGTCTGCCTCTCCCCCCTCCCCTCCTTGTGGGTGGCACTGACCTGGTTGACAGTGGAATGCAGTAGAAGTAGGCACTCTGAACACTAGCCTGGATCCTTTGACTTGTTTTTCACTTCGGTCCAGGCACCCTTTGTACAGATCTAATTCCTCCGCAGGCACCTCTGTAGATCCTGGCGTTCCAAGACATAGCAACCTTATCTGAAGCCAGAGGGATGTGTCTATTGTTGTTGGAAACTTCAGCCTGGACCTACTGGAATCCAATTTCCCTACCATTTTCCCCTTGTACTCAACCTCAACTCCTTCTGTTCAGTAAACAGACTATCAAAGTTCAAAATGAACCAACCCCAACAGCTACCTAAGATTTTAAATCAAGTACACTGTTTTGTTTCTTTGTTACCTCTCACTTCTCTCCTTAGCTTTTGAGTCCTTAAGAGTAACTTGGTAGATATTCCTCCTACAGTGAAGACAACACCAATAGCCAGAATTTGTATAGAGTAACCACAATCGATAGTAAGCTACTTGAGGGCAGAGGTCATTTTGTTTCTGTCTTTTCATATTCTTAGCACCTAGTACAGTCCCTAGCACACAGTAGGGTCTTGTCAAATGCTTAAAGAATTGAATGGAGGCCACCCATCTCTTCCCGACACACATAAGTCCCAGTGAGAAGAGAGAGTGAAGCCTGGGAGAATTTAATTCATCTTCTTGGTGGATTATTTTAGCGTACAGCTCCCAAATTTAGCTTCTTGGTAAGACAGAGGTATCTAGACTCTGGCTTCTTTGTGTGCTCAGAATTTAATGTCCCTCAGAATGAAAGGAATCCCACTCACTTTATTGATCAGAGGTTAGTACTGCATTTGAAGACAAATGACATTGGGACCACCATTTTGTTCTTCTTTGGATGGGGGTGGAAGGAGACTTCACCCTCTTGCTCCCTAAAAGCAAGAACTAACAGAATGACCTTGATATGGATCTGGCCTTCTAGTTCCTGTTCTCTTCTTGATCTTCCGTCATGGCATTTGCTTATAATACAATCAAACAAATATTTACTAAGCATCTACTGTGTGTATGCAAAGCACTGTGCCAGGAACAGCAGATTGAGGGCAGTACTTGTAGTCAGGAAGACTTGAGTTCATATTCTGTCTCATGTTCTTATAAACTGTATGACTCTGAGCAACTCATTTCAACTTTATGACTCAGTTTCCTCATCTGTAAAATACGGATAATAATAGCATCTACCTCAAAGAATTGTTGTGAGAATCAAATAAAATAATAAGTCATGATCTTTGTAAATCTGAAAGTGCTCTAGTTCAAATCTGGCCTCAGACATTTACTAGCTGTGTGACCCTGGGTGAGTCACTTAACCTTGTTTGTCTGTTTGCTCATCTGTAAAATGAGCTGGAAAAGGAACTGGCAAACCACTCTATTATCTTTGCCAAGAAAACCTCAAATGGGGTCACAATGAATTGGACAGGATTGAAATGATTAAACAACATTATTGTTGTCGGTATTGTGAGAATCCAATGAGATAATATGCTAAAATCTCTGTAAATCTTAAAGCATTAGCTAAAATATGCCTATTATTATTTTAATTATTACTATTGTTACAGACCCCCAAACCATCCCTGCCCTAAATGAGCTTGTATTCTGCTGAATTTAATATGATAACATTGAGAACATTCTTTGCATATCTCTCCATCACTGTCTACTTTTTTGGATCTTAAATTGCCTTTGGGCTCATTGAAGGTTGAACTCTGCTAATTATAGGTTCAGTGTTATATGGATTTTATTGTATGCTCATTACTTGAAAGTGTGGTGTTTCCATGAAGTATGTGGGGCAGCCTCCTCGCACGAGGGTCTCCCAGATAAACTAACCGATTTTCAAGGTACTTGGTTGTAACCGCTCAAAGTCTTGGTCCACTAATCTTTCCTAATATAGTTACTTTTACTGGTCTGCTTATAAGCATTATTAGCTTAAAGCAAAGAAACTTAATGAAATAACATATGTAATGGGGATTTATTACATGCTCAAAGCATCTACTATGGCATCTGTGACAGAGACATGGAAGAGGCTGGGGCCTACTTCCAGGAGACTGGAGCATGAGTGAGCAATCTGTGTTGGCCTACCCCATGGTAGGGAGCAATCTTTTTCCATTGGCTGCATAACTGAACCTATCTTCATCTTTAAAACTGCCTGAATGAGAACAGTTTGAATTTTTCTTGCATTTTTATCTGAGGAGGAAAGGACTACTTCATTCAGAGCAAGTGATATCAGGAGCAAGGGAGAGAGGCCCTGAGGGCTACAATCTTCCCCCCTCTCCTTTATGCCACATGGTCCCAAGAAACGAGTCTTCAGTTTTATTTTTTTACTCTATCCTTTTTTTGTTTTCATTCTAGGTATAGAGAGTGGAGTCACTGACCCAGGAGCTTGAACCATAGAGATCTGGGAATGTAGGAATCCAGGCAGGATATTTCAGTCAACCTAGTAGTGAGGCCTTGAGGAGCAAAGGTTCTGGGTAGCAGGGCTTTGGATATGCACTTAGTGGGACTAATACTTTATAGGAAATGAGCTAAACTATGAGCTTAACTCCCTCGCCTCTCCAGAAACTGAGAAGACGTAGGGAAGTTGATGTCCTAGAAATGTTGGAAGGAAATCTTTGGATGTTTGTTCTTGCTATATCTTTGAAGTAAATATTCCTTTGTAAAAGTTAACGTGATGGTTGATGACAAAAAGGAACTTGGATGTTCTTATTCGGCTCTTCAAATTGGGGGTAACACAATCACTGAGAGCTCAAGCCATTTGCCTAGAAGAGACTCTAACTCCTTCAGGGTACTGGAGAACACTGCAGGTGTGGGGAGCAAAATGCTATCTTCCAGGGGGAGTAGGTGTGCAGGGGAGGTGGGGTGGTAGTGTTAAAAATGGGGGCCCAGAGAAAGTGGAGCCAGAGCAACCATATTATACAATATAACAGTCCAATAAACCTGGGAAAACACTGTCCCATAAATATGTACACTGTTAGTAGGAGAGATGGATATACACAGGAATCACATATGGTAGGCCACACACATAAGAAGCACATATGGCTGTATGATGGATAGCTATCACCTCTGACACTACAGAGCCATTGATGTCTTCTGCTGAGATCATCATGCTGTTATTCTGAGGGCCTGAATAAGAAAAGGGTGGGTGTGGGGAGGGAGGGAGGGAGAGGGACAGAGAGAGACAGACAGAGAGACAGACACACACACAGGAGAGAGAGAGACAGAGAGAGAGAGAGAGAGAGACAAAGAGACAGAGAGAGAGCTTATTATGCACGTACCAAGTCACTGTGCTAAGCACCAGAAAAAGAAATCCAATCAAGGCAGTTTATTCTCTTTAGGAGTCTATATTGTAATGAGAGGAGACACTTCAAAAAAGGAGAGCCAGAAAAGGAAATGTGTGTGGATTTGAAAAATATTGTACAATCTTTGTACTGGCCAACATAGAGTAACAACTTACCTATCACAGCCCAGGGTCCCAGGGGTAGAGACAAAGTTCCAGCCGAGGGAGAGAGGGGAGGGATAAAGATGAATGTCTTACTGAAGGCAGCACAGCTATCTGCTGTCAACCTCAGATAACTGAGATCTGATAATGAGATGGTGAGACTCTCTGCTTACATGAAAACACCTTTTTCTTTCCTTATAGAATGTTCTTTTATAGAGAATTAGAACTCTGACCTTGAGGGTCTGAAGAGCTTGACCAAAGTGTGAAGGTTGTAGGTGTTGAGGGGGAAGGCGTTTGGGTGAGAATATTCTGATAATGGAGATTTCTAGAACCTTTTCTTTTTCTCAAGTGACAGCAACAAAAACACATACAAATCCACCA
The DNA here is from genome assembly GCA_028627135.1 of Pseudochirops cupreus. Taxonomy (NCBI): domain Eukaryota; kingdom Metazoa; phylum Chordata; class Mammalia; order Diprotodontia; family Pseudocheiridae; genus Pseudochirops; species Pseudochirops cupreus. Next base: position 401,054,115 of record CM053582.1, on the reverse strand, counting down.
TTAAATGGGGTTCTTTTTCTTGGGGGGGGGTGTTTGGATAGATTTTTAAAAAATATTTTGATAACTGCATTTCAAATAAAATTGATTTCCTTTATAATAGTATCTGTTTTACTTTGTGAATTTAAAAATATTGTTCTGAGAAGGGGTCTCTAAGTTTCAACAGGATTCCATGACACACACTAAAAGATAAAGAGCAAATTATACAGTAATTCCCTCTTCCTCTAAAAACACTTCCACTCCCCACCTGAGTCTTAGTGTTTCCCATTGGTTTCTTTTATACCTGGCTCACTTATGACAACAGTCATTCTCTGCCCAACCAGAGGCCTTATGACTCCCTCCAAGGTGGGCCTTCAATCATCACTGGCCTCAAACACATGCTCTGCCCCCAAACCAGCAGTGTAGGAAATGCAGAAGTTGGCTTCAGTCCTGCTCTAGGAACAGGCTGATGGTTAGGGCCTCAGGTGGGGATTTTATACACTTAGCAAGGGGTATTCCTAAACTGTTTACCCCATAATTTGATTACATGTTTACTGCATAAATTACTAATAAAGTTATTTATAATAATTTTTCATTGGTAGTCTGTCTTATAAGAGGGTCCACATATGTTTATCAGTTGTTAAAGAACACATACATGTTTACTAAGTCATGTCATACAAGTGCTTATCTTATTTCAGAAAAAAATGTTTATAGATAAACAATTTACTCAAAACAGCTCTATAAAAAATAAAATGGAAACTTAAAACACAAAATACACCCAATTGACTTACTTTCTTATTAAGTTAATAAAACTTACTCTCATCACTCAATGAGCCTGGACAAAGCACTTTATCTTTTAGAGCCTGATTTTCCTCATCTGTAAAATTTGGGTAATACTAGCTCGACTTCACAATATTGCAATATGGCCCAATTAAGATAATGTTTATAAAGTACTTAAATGGTCTTAGAGAGACTCTATAAATGTTAACTTATAAATATTGTGACTATGTTTAGAGAGAGCTGTAATATAGCAGAATTTATACTCTGCTTTGGAGTCAGAGGACCTGGGTTCAAATCTCCCCTGTGATGTTTACTCCCTGGGTCTCAATTTCCTTATTTACATGGCACAATGGTTAGAGTCAGGATCTGGAGTCAGGAAGATTCATCTTCCAAATCTGGCCTCAGACCTCTCTATCTGTGTGACTTTGGGCAAGTCACTTCACCCTGTTTGCCTCAGTTTCCTCATCTGTAAAATGAACTGGAGAAGGAAGTGGCAAACCACTCCAGGATCTTTGCCAAGAAAACCCCAAAAGGGGTCACGAAGATTTGGACATGACTGAAACCACCAAACAACATCAAACAAAAAAGGGGGCAAGCTGTTGAACTAATTCTTTTTCAGCTCTAGACATATGATTCTATGACAGTAATAACCCAAAACTCTATTTTTTCCCTGTCACTCTCCCACTCCGGTCATACACAATTATGGCAATTATGGGTAAAGATCTGGAGATACAAGTGGCTGCTTATCATCTGATTTGTTGTCACTTTTCTTTTCCCTCGATAATTCTAGACTTTGCTTCCCTCCAAGTCGTTCTGCTTCTGGAATATGTATGCTTTGGATTATTTTTCTTCCAGTGGATCAATTTGCCTTTTCTCTAAACAAAGTTCCATTTCTGTTACTTTTCCCCACATTTTGTAACCTCAGGGTTCATCCATATTATCTAGCAGTCCTCCCTGGGATTTGCAACACCTCTCAATTTACAATCAGCTTGGATTTCATGCTCTGGTCCTTGGCTCTATTGCTCCTCCTCCTCCCCAACTCCAGATTTCTAATTAGAATGTCAAATGAAAACAAGAACTCCAACTCCCCATTGGGGCACCTTGCTAACTACGTCCTCCCTACCTGGACAATTGCCAAGGGGAACACTCACCTTTTGTTCATAGTCTTTTGTTAGTTTTCAAACCTGGGTGCCTGGGTCCTAGCAACTATTTAAAACTAACTTTGTAATTAACATTTTATGAACCATGATACGAAATACTGGAACTCTGAGTCCAAAAATACAACATCTGCTATGTTTCTTTTCTCCTCTCATTGGGCTACCCTTTCCAAAAAAACAATCTTATTGTCTGGCAGCGGTTTCTCCCTTAAGGAAGCCAGTTATTGTCTTCAAAGATATTCATATTTTCTCTGATCATTCTTTTCCTTTTTTTCCTAATAACATAACTTCATAGCAATGCAGAGTCAATTTCTAGAGAGATGTCTGAAGTTCACTCTCCCTACCTCTCCTTCCAAAATCTTCTCAAAGTGGGTCTCTGAATACTACTGGCTGCCTATTATGGTGATAGAAAGGTTTGGATTTTCCTGGCGTTACTCTACATGTTATTTTCTGTAAGCTATTATTATAGGGAATCCCTAAATGTCCAGATTTCTTTGTATTAAGTGGCTCATGTCGTGAAGTAATTTCTAGGCAGTTGGGCGCAGAGCTTAGAATCAGGAAGCCTAGGTTTCATTTCTGGGTCCTTTATTTAATGTGTTAGATACTATTTATGCTTCTGATAAAATATGTAAATTATTGATTTGCTTTTTAGTTTCAGTAGCAAAATGTATTGATGATAGTGAGCACATAACTTCATACTACTGATACAGTGAAGAGGGTCATTGGTCAGGGAACCATTAAAATGATGAGGGTTAAGCTAAGGTTACACAAGACCCCAAAATACCAACATGTCGGGTCCTACAGAATGAATTTGACTCAAGTCTTCTCTCAGCCAAAGAAAAGCAAAGTTTATTAAAAGTCTGCCATATTGGGTAGACTCTTAAGGAGCTCTGGTATCTATGACACTTGCGTGGGGAAAGCTGGCCAGAATCATATGACACAGAGTGAGTCTGTGCTAGGTCATTCTCTGGCCTTCCTCCTCTCATGAAGGCAAGATGGGGTCTCATATACAGAAAGGTTGTGGGAGGAATCTAGGGGTGGTCTAGAGGAGGAGTTTGGGGAGGGTCTTCAGAAGGAGTCAATGAGGTCAGACTCCAATAATGAGTGATTAAGGGTGGGAAGTTGCTTGAGGCTACCTGGAACCTATAGACAATGGTGGGCTAGGCTGGTTCAAGGGTGTAACAGATTTGGGTATAGATATTTTGGCAGGATCAAGGGTGGGGGGCTAGCTGGATAATGGAGGGCCAAGCTAGTAACAAAGGTTTGGGCAGAGCCATAATGAAAGGCTTATGGAATCATGCAAATGCCATATGTGGAAAGATTCAAGGAGAGCTCAAGGGGGTTCCCAGAGCCTGTACCTCATCAACAGGAAGTAGGGTATGAAAACCTCTCATCCAATGGGTCAGAGTGAGTCCTAACATCAGATTGCTTGACCACAAAGGCTAAGGGGATTCAAAATGAAGGTCCCCGGCATCACTCTAGATGTGTTCATTGGGTATCTCAAGCAATAGTTAGGAAAATCAGTCTCTAAGGTTATGTTATTTTATGAATAAGTTACATCATGGAATTTGAACATAATATATTTGTGTTTTTTTTTTGAAGGGGGAAAGGCAGGGCAATTGTGACTTGCCCAAGGTCACACAGCTAGTTAAGTGTTAAGTGTCTGAGGCTGGATTTGAACTCAGGTCCTCCTGACTCCAGGGGCGGTGCTCTATTCACTGTGCCACCTTACTGCCCCTGACCATAATATGTTTGAACATAACATAAACATACTTTTTTTCAAGCCCTTTTTTTGGGAAGGCTTACTTCAAAACCCTCTTGAATCAAAACATATACACACACACATTATACATACATATATATATATATATATATATATATATATATATATATGTACGTATATATACACACACACACACACATACACACATATATATACATACACATATATATATAAATATAAAACATATACATATTTACATACATAATACATACATACATATATCATATACATATCAAATCATGTAACCTCTGCTTGCTTCAAATTTCCTCACCTATAAAATGAGGGCAGGAATAGTGCCTTACTTCCCCTTGTTAGGCTGATGCCAGGAGAGGAGATGTTGTTTGGACAATGCTTTGGAAACCTTAAAGTACTATATAAATGCTAATTTCTCCTCCTCCCCCTCCTCTTCCTCGTCCTTTGCATTTCTCTTGTACATTCTGATTTAGATAACTTGTTTTCCCCAATAGAATATAAGGTACTCAAGAGAAGGGGCTGTTTTGCCTTTTTTTTTTTTAGTCCCCAGTGGTTAGCACAGTGCCTGGCACATTATAAGGGCCTAAGAAATGCTTGATAATTGATTGATTTGGACAAGAATGAGGATGGGGGAGGAGATTTTTGGGGGAGACATCTCCTGCGGACAAAAGATGCTGTTAAAGAGGAGTCATAGACCTGAGACTGAGGACCGCTGCTAGGGAGGCCCCCACTGGTGAGGGACCAAGAAGGGACAGGACTTGGAGAGGAGGGACAGAGAGCATCCTTGTGTTATAGGAAGGTCTTGAGAATGAATGAAAAATTTTTATTAAGCTCTTGTATGTACGGAGTCTTGTGCAAAACACTGAGGTTACAAATGCGAAAGTTATAGTTACTATTCAGTTGTTTTAGTCTCGTTTGACTCTTTGTGACCCCATTTGATATTTTTTTTTGGGCAAAGATACTGAAGTGGGTTTGCCATTTCCTTTTATTTTTTATTTTCCAATTTATTTATTTATTTTTGGTTTTCAACATTCATTTCCACCAGATTTTGAGTTACAAATTTTTCTCCCCTTCTTTCCCCTACCCCCACCCCAAAATAGCAAGCCTACCAAATACCCCTTCCCCAATATGTTATCTCTTATATCCTCCCCCATCCCCCCCTAACTTTCTAGTAGGGCAAGATAGATTTCTATACCCCAGTGCCTGTATATCTTATTTCTAAGTTTCCTGTAAAAAAACAATTTTTTTTAAACATTTGCTTTGAAAACTTTGAGTTCCAGATTTTTTACCTTCTTCCCTCCTCACCTACCCACACTGGGAAGAGAAGCAATTCAATATAGGTTGTACATGTGTAGTTATGCAAAATATTTCTATAGTAGCTATATTGTGAAAGACTAACTATATTTCCCTCCATCCTATCTCCCTCCATTATTCTATTTTCTCCTTTGACCCTATGCCTTTTCAAAAGTGTTTGCTTCTAACTACCCTCTCCCCCAATCTGCCCTCTCTTCTATCATCCCCCCTCTTATCTTCTTCCCCCCTATTTTCTTGTAGAGTAAGATACCCAATTGAGTGTGTATGTTATTCCCTCCTTAAGTCAAATTCATTGAGAGTAAGATTGACCCATTCCATTTCACCTTCTTGCTCTTCCCCTCCATTGTAACAGTTTACTCTTGCCTCTTTTGTATGAGACAATATACCCTGATCTGTCTTTCCCTTTCTCCTTCTCCCAATAAATTCCTCTCTCACCTCTTAATTTTATTTTTTTAGATATCATCCCTTCATATTCAACTCATCCTGTGCCCT
>CM053582.1:400972639-401048140 GCA_028627135.1 Pseudochirops cupreus | reverse complement strand
ACACACACACACACACACACACACACACACACACACACACACACACATGAATCCCCAGTGCTTAGCACAATGGCTGGCACATACTAAATGCTTCACAAATATTTATTGATTGAACAATTTTCAGTGGATTCTCATTATATTCCAGTATAAGGAGGTAGAGTCAGATAAGGCCACTAAGATTGAGCCTGCCTGTTTCTTGCTGCACGTTGGCTCCTGATTCCTTCCCCAGTCGTTTGGCTACATGATACTCCACTGTCCCATTATAGTGACCTTCGTCTGAATTTGGTGGCTACCTGCTGCCATACCCCAAATTATGATTGAGGATTACTGGAATGGAGGTGGAGGAGGTAGACCTGGTCACTTAGCAGTGTTCTAGGTGGGCAAACTTTGTGTCTTGGGTTCACTAACTACTCTTCTGTATTTTCCAGCAAAACTGTCATTAGGAACAGAGTATCTGGAGCACTTGTTCACTTATAGTCTGAGGGTCCCTCATTCTGTACTCATGTGGCCAGACTGAGTTCAGTCTTTCTCAAACTCTCTGACTCTTTCCACTCCTACCCAGAAGCCACAGGGAGAATCATTTCAAGTTTATCTCATGTCTACAGTCTCCTAAGAAAAAGGACTACACAAGTCCTCAATGTACACTGTAGCTTTGGTATAAGACCGCTATTTATTTCCTTCACATGAAAGAAATACCAAAAATACAAAAGACAAATGTGAATTGACAAAATATTAAAACATGGAGCAACAGCTTAAAATGACTGTTATGCTTTCTTGGGAGATTGATAATTAAAACATTGAAACATGAGACATGTTGTGAAACCACTGATCAGCATTTTGCCTTCACCTCCAAGTCAATGTCTCCTGGCAAATCAGGACAGAGGTTGGTCTCATCCTCATGCTAATCAATAGTCATCCCCAAGGTGTAATTGCTGCAGTGGGACAGAGAAGTGTTCAACTGAAGAGCTCAAGAGTTTCTGAACTCCCCAGGAAACTACTTTCCTACAACACACCCCTCAGTGTGAGGTTCAGAAAATATGTGCAAGACTGCAAGCAGTTGTGTCCAGGCACAGGGAAGTGTTTGAGGCCCGGAAATTAGTTGGGCCACGTGGAGGTCAGAGCATATTGCACTGTCCCCAGCCAAGGGATACTGCATTGCTGAAGATTCTCTTGCGTGGGGTTACCTGCTGTTCCTGACTGGCCTCTCCACACCCTGGGGCCTTCATCCCCTTGTGATTACACTCCTCCGCTCACAATTCTGCTCAGCTGGGCTCTGTTGTATGTGGATCTGGGGTATATATAAGACCTAGGCCTTGGAGGTATCTTTGAAGCCTTCCTTAGGGTATGGCTTTAAGTCTTCCCCATAGAGAGACCTTAATAAACCTTTTCTGTTTGGACCTCAGAGCCATAACTCTTCTGTTCTAAAAGGTACGCTAGCATCAATTAGTTGGGTGAGTAACCGGTTGCCCCTGCTGGCAAGTTAGGGTACTCTGAAAGAGAACCCTGACACCTCAGGATCACTGTTTGGATGCCTATGCTCAGAAAAAGAAACAGAAAGCAGAAGAGGCTCCCAGAGGTTCATATTCTTGACTTTATCTGGATAAGCCCTTGCCCTCATGGCCATGAGTAAGTACTCATCTCCTTTTCTTCCAGGGTGGAGGAGTCTCGTGGAGGAAATGCTGCATGCTTTAGGTTCCAGAGGAAATAGGAGGCCCCAGAGGGCAGATTCATTCTTAATCTCTAATCAGAATCAGAATTTAAGAAGTAAAGGAGACCTCAATGGTCATCTAGTCCAACCCATCCATGAAAGAAATTCCCACTTTAACATAAGTGATTATCCATTCTCCAACCAATAAGCTAATGTTTATTAAACACCTACCAGCTAGGCACTGCGCTAGCTGCTGTGTATACAAGTACAAAGAATGAAACAATCTAATGGAGGACTCCACAAGTGTTTATAAAAAATATATTCAACGGAAACATGTCAATACAGCCTAGGGAAGGGAAAGAAATTTCCTGGTGGGTAAAGGCAGAGTCAGAATTCGAGCCTTACCATTCTGGTCTGTCTCACCAGCACCTCACAACAATAGTTCATACAGTCATGGGGAGAACGACCTTGGAATGAACCAGTTTCCTGAAGGGACATTCTTCAGGAGTAGCAGGAATGAACTGAACGCCTACAGATGTCTCTCTTAGGATTCTTTGGAGCAGCGTGGCCTCTGGTGCAGTCAATGACTCACAGCCCCTGGGATGTGGGGGTGTAAACCTAGGCTGTTGCCCTCTTGCACATCAAACTTGGATGGCAATTGGGATCAGGACATGAGAGGGAGTAAAAAGTAGGATAGCGCCTGGCCAACCTCTTCATTTTTTAGAAGTTAGGTTTTATTATTTCCTGCATTTTAAATAAATCCCAGTTGGCTCCCTCCTATGGTCAGAATCATAGGATCATAAATTTAGAACCGGAAAGGATCCTAGAGGTCATTTAGTCCAATTCTCTTATTTTACAGCTAAAGACACTAAGGCCGAAAGAAAGTGAAATGACTGGACCAGGGTCATAGAGCTAAAAAACAGTAGTGCAGATGAATTTGAACTCAGGTCTTATGACTCTAAACCCAATGCTGAGTTTGTAATACCGGTAGTTTTCAAAATGGGGACTATCATCATCCCCTGGGAAAATCCAGTTCCTTTGTTACTCTTAAAGGGCATATTAGAGGGTGATATTGGGACAATGGGTCACATCTCATCCTTTCCAAGATAGCCAGTTGTGGGTCTTAACCTCATCTGCCTTTTCCCCATTATTGCTCCAAACTTTCTCACTTCCTCTCTCCTAGCACTGTGCTTGTTGTAGGCCCCTCAGAGTTGTTACAACCCAGCCTATCCATAGCCAGGGCATCCATAGAAGCAGCTGCTTGGGTCCTACTGGCAAAATCCTCTCATTGTGACCACAGCAGGTTCCCTTCAAAGGCATGTACCATAGACTTAGTGCTATTTTCCATACCAGTGAGTAAGGTGGGGGTCAGAGGGCCCCAACCCTTTTCATTTTGGGTGAGACTAATGAGTTGAATACAATGAGTAAACACAGATAATTGACATTGACCTCCCTAAATTTCCCTATTTCTGATGAGGCCATCACTAACCTTCCAGGCATTCAAGCTCAAAACCTTGGTATTATCTTCTCTTCTTCACCTTCATTTACCCTACATATCGCAAGCATTTGCCCAATCTTGTCATTTCTAACTCCACAACATTTTTTTGCATATGTTTCCTCTCCACTCACATAGCCACTCCCATGTCAATCATCATATCTCAAACCAGAACTATTTCCATACACTCTTAATTGGTCCAATCCAATCCATCTGCCACACTTTTACCAGACCTGTTAAAATATAGACTTAACCATGTCACCCACAAAACCCTCCTCCCCTATTCCATACCCTCCCCCCCTCCCGAAATGAACTCCCATTTACTCCCTGTTGACTGTAGGATCCGGTGTAAACTCCTCTGTTGGGCTTTTAAAGCCCTAAACAGGCTGGCCCCAATCTACCTTAGAGTCTTATTATACAGACACACCTCATTTTATTACTGTGCATTGTTTTATGGCAGTTTATAGATAGTGCATTTTTCACAAATAAAAGGTTTGTAACAACCCTGCCTTGAGCAAGTCTATTGGCCCCCATTTTTCCAATTTCCTCATCATGTCTCTGTGTCACATTTTGGCAATTCTTATAATATTTCAATTATCTGTGTTATTATATAACTTACAGTGATCTGTGATCAGTGATCTTTGATGTTACTATTGTTTTGGGGTGCACAAACCATACCCATGTAAGACAGCAAACTTAATTGATAAATGTGTGTTCTGACTCTTCCACCACCAGCAGTTTCCCATTTCTTTCCCTCTTTTCCAGCCTCTCTATTCCTCAAGGCACAACAATATTGAAATTAGAGCAATTAATAACCCTGCAGTAGCCTCTAAATGTTCAAGTGAAGGAAAGAGTCAATTCAGAGAGCAAACTTCATTGTTGTCTCATTTTAAGAAATTGCTGCAGTCACCCCAACCTTCAGCAACCACCCTCATCAGTCAGCAGCCATCAACATTGAGGCAAGACCCTCTGTAGTGGGGTGACTACAGTGGGGTGAAAGGACTCACTACCAGAAAGAACCAAAGAGCTTAGTGTGGCTTGCCACGTTATTTGGGCCTGTGTGTTGTTAACTGCCCTACAGATGTGAGATGAATGTGCAATTCAGTAGTCCTTTAAAGTACTTTCATCTTTTAGAAGAATATAGCCTTAATCCTAACCCTAATATTGTTTTCTATTGGTGCCTAACTCTAACCTTGTTTTCTATCAAACCCTTAATCCTGTTTTTTGAGAATTTAAATATGTGTCAATGTGTTTTTTTTTTGTTTGTTTTAGCTCATCTTTTGTGCTGAAGAAAATAAATAGCTGTCCTATATCAGATATCTACAGCTATTTACAAAGGGCTTTAAGGTTTGTAGAGTACTTTATAAATATCTCGTTTGATCCTTACAATTACAAACTTGGGAGACAGGTACCATCATCATTCTCATTTTATAGGTAAGGAAACTGAGACAAGAATTAAGTGATTGGCCTGGGGTCACACGTCAAGGGTCTGAGGGCAGATTTTAACTTCCCGAGTCCATGTCTAGCATTCTATCCACTGTGCCACCTAGGGACAACGGATTATTATTTGCTTTGTATAGTGAGCACCTTTTCTATCAGGGACCCTGGTAATCTCTTTTAGGGAGGACCCCAGATTGAACCATACCAAACTTTATTTAAGATATTTTCTCTAGAATTCTAGAGTAGGAGTATAATAACCAGAAAATGTAAGAAAAATTTAATTTCAATCTGCCCCAAGCCATTTACTTTGGAGTCAGGGTTCCTCAGGATTGAACACAATTCCTTCTGAGTTGAGCACCTGGGTCCCCCGTAGAGAGAGGTGTATGCCCTCCATTGTTGTTTGTTTGGATTTCCTTTTCAAAGAGGACTAATAATATTATGGGCTATAGAACTGGATTTAGTGAGGCACAGTTACACAAAGTCATCAGCCTCACTCTCTCTTCTAAAGGCATTGAAGTCCAGTGGCAAAACAAGTATCAAAATCACGAGGGTTGATTGCCTGGGATACAGTGGATGACCTTGGTTATCTTTGATGTTTGACAAAACTCTAAGCCCTCCACAGTGCCTGGGTTAGTCATCCTAATGGACATTGGAACAAATTGTTCTCATTTACCTATTCCTCTGGAAGACGTCCTCACATGTTTGGGGCAGAAATCCGTCCCCAACTCAACCATGAGTCTGAAGCCTGTTGGTTACCCTCAATCTGGTTTAGTCCATTGGTGAAGATGATTTACTGGGGCATGGCCACTGCCTATACTATAGCTTTTTGGAACCAGAAAGACACTCTGCAGGTAGAACAGCCCTGAAAAGAGATTGGCCAGTCATCATACCAGAGGTTCTAGTCCTCCTTAAATACCTTATATACCCCAACCCTGCCTTGACTATGGGGTAATCCAAAGTAATGGGGGGTAGGGAATGCTTTTAACAAGGGGGATCAAGAGAGCCCTTCTCTGCTCAGTAGTATTGCAATATGCTTTGAAAGAATCCATGTATTCTATGAGGCTGAAATAAGTCAGGAAAGCCTTCTAGGCTTGGGGTGTAGTCCATACAATGGCATGAAAGTGATAGATGGAACCTTGGGGAACATTCAGTATGTTAATTTGGCTTAAAAATATAGGATTTGAAAGGGAGTAATGTGAGAACAGAATAGAGAGATAGGTTAGAGTTAGATTGTTGAGAGAATGCCAAATAGAGCAGCAGCACAGTGTCTTAGGGAGACTGCATGATGGGAAGACCAATGTAGGTCTACATAGAAAAACTGAGCTTTGAGTACTGTTGCTAAACCAGTCTGTGGGGTGCTTTGAAAAAGCTGATGGATTTGGAACCAAAGGACCTGGGTTTGAATCTTGGTTATACCACTTGCTACCTGTGTGGTAATTGAAAGGAGTGAAGAGTCAAGCCTGGCTTGCCATTTTATTAGGACACAAGTGTTGTTACTGTACTACAGATGTGAGACGAATGTGAAATCCAGCAGTCCTACAAAGTACTTAGACAAGACTCACTTGCCTGGGCTTCATCTATAAAATAAGGGTGTTGGATTAGACAGTCTCTAGGGCCTCTTCCAGCTCTAAATCTATGATTCTATTAACATTCCACTTTTGTGCACATTAACTGTCATTTCATATCTCTGATCCCCTGGTGTTCTTGGAGCTGGGGATAATAATGCAGGCTCCTAACTAACCCCCATGGCTGTCATGATGAATAAAGGCAATTCTAGATATAGAGCTAAAAAGCCTCTGAATCTAAATTCAGCTCCTTTATTTTACTGTGAAGGGAACTGAGGGAAATAAGTCATTAAACCACTTGCCCAAGGTCACACTCCTTCCTGAGTAGATTCAAACCCAGGTCTTCTGATTCTATGTTCAGCGTCCAACCTGCTACCTCACATTGTTTCTCTAAGTAATCTATGTAGAAAAGCTTATAAAGCTATAAAATACAATGCAACTACTCAGATAATATTAGCCCTTCCACCTGGCCTCCATATCCCCTCCCCAAATCTGACCCACAAGGCAGAAATTTCCATAATCTAAAAAATAAATTGTAGATGACAGAAGTGAGGAGAATTACTGCCAGGAATTTCTGATCCATAGAGAATCCCTTGGGGAAGTTCCTTTCCATCCCCACCCTAACCCATAATCAATTCCATTTTGATTATTCAAAGATCCATACATCCTGGCCCAAGAAAACAGCCCAGTTTGTTTCCCCAAGGGCCTTGTAACGTAAAATGAGAGCTAGACTCCCATCTTATGTAGCTGCATCTGGTCCAGACCGGGAAATATTTTCCTCCAGTGAAGCACCTTCAGAGTTCCCTGAATGGGGGGACACTTATTCAGGCATAACCTGGCATCTCTTGACCATTGGCTTCCTGAGAATGGTGAGCTCATTCCCTAGTGGCGGAAGGAAGATTGGAGTTTGTGTCTTTTCTCTCCAAAGATGGCTTCCCGGATTCTGACCTCATGGAACCTTTTTGGCTTCAGGGAAAGTGATGTCACTTAGTGCAGCTGCTGTAGGCTGAAGGAGTCACCCTCTACCCTCAACCCCCAGAGAGGACTTGGAGTTTGAAGCCAATGCATGTGGGCCTGGAAGACTGGAGTTTCATACTAACATGGGAAAGGACCAGAGGAATAAGAAATTCAATACAGCCCAGTGAATAATAAGCATTAAAGCCTGATCGATTTGGAATGTTGGTGGTGGGTGCAGGATGCTGGAAAATATACAGAATGTACTTAATCTAGGGCAAGGTCTTTATTAGGACAAGGTCTCCTCTTTGGCCCTGAATTCTCTTCTTTGGTTCTGTCATCTACAAAAGCTAAAATGAATTCTCCTTTAAAAAGGTTCAACAGCACCTGGTTATCCCTACTGGACTGGGTTAAACCAATATGGGTGGTTTTGGGGAGGAGATTAACCCAGGTCTCAGATTCAGGTTTAGAATCTGACCATCACATCATAGGATTTTGACCTGCATGGAGCCTAGAGGTCGTCTGGTCCAAATCCCTCATTTTATAGAGGGGAAAACTGGGGCCCAGAGAGAAGGACCTACAGCCAAGTAGGAAATAGGGATTAGAATCAGGACATGAATGTATAAGATCCTTTAAGGGCATTCACCAGTGAATTAATCTTTTCTCACTCCTGTTATAGAGAAAGGAAAAAAAGAAGAGGGGCAGCTACATGATGCAGTGGATAGAGTACCAGGCCTGGAGTCAGGAAGACCCATCTTCCTGAGTTTCAAATCCAGTCTCAAATACTTACTAGCTGTGTGATCCTGGGCAAGTCATTTAACCCTGTTTGCCTCAGTTTCCTCATCTGTAAAATGAACTAGAAAAGAAAGTGGCTAACCACTCTAATATCTCTGCCAAGAAAACCCCAAGTAGGGTCATGAAGAGTTGGACACAAATGGAAAATGATTGAACAATAACGACAACACAGTAATATAAAACTCAATAGATAAAGAGGGAGGAAGGGGTGCCTAGGAACCCACACAGCTGTTTATCCAATTTGTGCATTCATTCAACAATAATCAAATGATATTTATTAAACATCTATTAGGTGGAGGGAACTGCACTAGATGCTGGGGGTGATGCAAGGTAAGTGTGGTTTCTCTCCTCAATTACAAGCTCATACAATATAGTAGAAAGGATACAAGATGTGGAGTCAAGAGTTGGTTGACTCCACTATTTACCATGGGATTTTAAGCAAGTCTCATTACTCAGTTTCCTCATCTGTAAAGTCAAGGGCTTGGAATCAATGTGTGCGTGTGCGCGTGCGCGTGCGCGTGCGCGCGTGTGTGTGTGTGTGTATGTGTGTGTGCTTTTTAGGAAATCTAGGATCCTAATTTAGGATTTCAAACAAGGCCAGATGACCCCTGACTCTCAGCTCTATTCCACAGATCCTATTGTTCAGTTGCTAGAAAACTGACCCCTGAGTGATAAAGGTTTAGGACCACCTCTGACACAATCTTGCTGTGTGACCCCTAAGTTATTTTACTGCTTAGTGACTCTTTTTCTTCCTCTGCAAAATCAGGGGGTTTCCAATTCATAGGTTTCTAGGGTTCCAGTCAATTCTAAATATAAAATCCTATAATCTTTAACATTTTCATTTGATCTTCAGAAAGAGGAGAGGACATAGGATGTGCAGGCCTGGACAAGGCATCAGCAATTGATGAAAAAGACCTGTTAAGGAACATAAATGCATCAGATGAGAGCTATGGCCCAGGTGATCCTCAGGGAAGTAGACCTCTTACAAAGGCCATTTTTTAGAGCATTTCCTCCAAGTAGTTACAGTGAAAAAGAAGCTCGTCTGGCAGAGGAATCTCCCCTCTGATCCTTCCTATCCTGACCTTGGGCACATTACTTAACTTCCCTGGCCCGCAGCTTCTTTCTTGTGTAAAATCAGGGGTTGGTCTCTGAGATCTTTCATAAATTAGATCTATGATCCTATGATACTTTTCCTGCCTGGGGAGATTAACACATGTAGGAATATAGATTCAGGATCAAAAGGGTAGCTTCAAAAGGGTCATCATCAAGGCCAAACCTCCCATTTTATTCTATTTAAAAAAGTTTATTTGTTGCCTTTTATTTCTAAATCACAGACATTTTCAGATATAACATGCTCCCCTACTCTCACCCAAAATGAGTCATCTCTTGTAATAAAGAACAATTAAACAAAACTAACCAACATAATGACTAGGTCACATAGTGCAGGCAACATTTTGTATCCGTAGTCTCTGTCTCTCAAAAGGTGTGAAATGCTTCCTTATCTTTTCACTGGGACCCAGGTCAGTCAAAAGAGATACTCAGTATTTCAGTTTTTCAGTTATATTATTGTATTCTAAGTATGTGTGTAAACTCATCATGTTATAGAAGAGTGACTGGGGCCTAGAGAGGCTATGATTTTGCCTTCAGGTAAGAGGTAGCAGACTTGGGATTCAAACCCAGTTCTTTTCACTCCAGAGAAAACAGTCTTTTAATCATGCCATATTGCTTTTCAGGTCAGTAAGTGTGTTTCCATCTTGTGTAGATCAATTTCAAATTCTTTTTTGCTGTTGTTCTTTTGTGTAAGGGAAGAAATGAGAATTCCAGCACCTTTTAGTTATGGGGATCTTGACTGTATTTGAATGTTTGAGTGAATTTGGGGGCCTTTTTGCTGGTGAGTTATAGAAGAATTTTAAGTACGCCACATGTAAGGCTCTCTTTATAAAAAAACAAGAGAAAATTTATAAGGATCTGGTAATATCATGTAAAAGAGGTTTAAAAAGTAGATATGAATGTGAGAAATCTATCTTTTTCTTGTACATAGTATGTGATGAAAAAATGCCTTTTAAGTGAATGATTCAATGTCCAGAGTCAAAAAGCATTGACTTCAAAGATCCAGGGTCGCCATGAATTCTAGGAACATCCTCACTTCATGGATTTTCCTATTTTCCTGGTGCCTTCTAACTTTAGAATAGAAAAATATGAAACATCAAATATTCATAACTTTAGATTTTATTGCATCAGTTTACTTTGGATTTTCCTAAAGCTTTTCCTTGAACTTGATCCCTGAGGGGAAAGATATGATCCTTTCCATCTTATAGGAGGCAGCATTGTACAGAGGGGATTGGTTGTCAGAGAACTTCATCTCTAAGATGAAAAGATTATACTAGGTGGTGTGTAAGGTATCTTTTTGATCTAAATCTATGATCCCGTGGTCTGGGTTTGTCCCTTTGTTTATGATCTCTCTTCCCCATCACATGAAAAGAGTCAAGAAAGGGAATCATCAGGAGTGGCCAAAGAACAGGCAGACAAATCCCTGGGCAGCGTCACATTCTGGCTGTGAATGTTACAACTAAGGCATTTTAGGCTAGTCACAAAGGAGTCGCTGGAAATCCTCAGTATGTGCCCAGAACATAAATAATGTGAAACCCTCTTACAACTTAGCTTCTTTTTAAAAGTCAAAATTTATACCCTTCAAAGAGGGGCAGGCATCCAAGCTTACAGAGAGGAACATAGTGTGGGATAAGAATCTTGAGATATTAGCACTGAAATCCTTCTGGAGGAAATAGAAGAAGTACTCATGTGGGACTCCAATGCATCTCTGTTTGTTTGACAGACAAAGCCCCTAACACATCCATTGAGGAAGCAATTCATGGACTTTTAGTCCAACTGGGTCATGCTGGCCACCAAGGAAACTACCTGAGGTACAGCTGGCACTGTCCGACCTGGGACAACAACCTTGGCAAAGACTGCCATAGGCTAGACTCTAAAGGACATTATGTTCCTGTTTCTTTAATTTCAAAGCAGGATTGGTTCCTGCTTGCTTTAGGCTGTGGCAGGCACAAAAACCTTTGGTTTGCTGCTCAATTGTTTTGGGATGTGGTTCTCTGAGGAAAATGAGAGTTTTATCATTGCTAGCTAAGAGAAATCCACATATCTGAGTCAAGCCTGCTTGCTCCAGGCTCATCTCTAGCCTTTCTTGAAGTTCAGTTGTTTTGGACTAATTCTGATGGGTGGTGAGGGTAGTGGTGGTGGGGGGTGTGCTTTGTAATGTGAGGG
Source organism: Pseudochirops cupreus (assembly GCA_028627135.1). NCBI lineage: Eukaryota > Metazoa > Chordata > Mammalia > Diprotodontia > Pseudocheiridae > Pseudochirops > Pseudochirops cupreus. Next base: position 401,036,967 of record CM053582.1, on the reverse strand, counting down.
GATTTTTGTGTTCTAATCGATTCCATGTGGGCACAGAACAATCCAAGAAATACACTATAGTTGCCAAGACTGCAAAGGTCAGGGGGGGGGAAATTTTTGCTGATAAACTGAGAACAAACCTATAAATTGTACAGAAACAGCATACGGCATGTTATTAAAACATCAACAGCAGACTGAAGTGGATTGGGGATGATGGTGTGAAGTGTAATTGAGCAAGCATTTGCAAAAGCAGGAAATAACGTGTTCTCGGCTCTCCTGTGGGTAAGCCATTGATCTTGCTGCTGTTATCGATCGCTTCTGGCTTTTTGCACCGTCCTGTCTAGACCTGTGATTTCACTGGCATAGGGAACCGGGAGGAAGTGGGAGGGGGAATCCTCCTTTTGCCAATATAATTGTCTGGGGGTACTCAGAGATTCAATTTTCTCATCAGGGTCACAGAGTCAGCATGTGTCAGAGGTAAACTCTGGTCTTCCTGGCAGTGTGCCTGGCCACTATACTGTAGCTCTCTGCATTGAGCTTTCTTTAGGCAGCAAGTTGGACTAATTAAAGTATAATCATAATGAATCCTAAGAGCAAAAGTCGAGGGCATATAGTGGCAGCCACAGGCACTGTCCCCAGGGACACAGCTTCATTATTCCATTCTACCATGATACTAGACTGTATAGAAGGGAGCCTTGTGTTAAAGAATGGGGAAGAGAGTGAGAATGTAGAGGAGTCTTTTTGTTCTTCCCTATTTTTTCCCTTTGAGTTGGTACTACCCACAATTCTGGAGCAGTTAGGTGGCACAGTAGACAGAGCACCAGAGTAAGGAAGACCTGAGTTCAAATGTAGCCTCAGACATTTATTAGATGTATGACCCCGGAAAAGTCACTTGTCTGACTCCATTACTTCATCTGCAAAATGGGGATAATAATAACACCTACCTCTCAGATCATTGTGAGGGTTAAATGTTATATATGTGTAAAGTGCTATATAAACGCTGGTTGCAGTCATTCATCTATCTTTATTTGGTTATCTATTCCTTCCTTTCTTCCTTTCCTTCCTTCCTTCCTTCCTTTCCTTCCTTCATTCCTTCCTTTCCTTCCTTCCTTCCTTCTTTCCTTCCTTTCCTTTCTTTCTTTTTTTTTTATCCTTCCTTCCTTCCTTCCTTTCTTTCTTTCTTTCTTTCTTTCTTTCTTTCTTTCTTTCTTTCTTTCTTTCTTTCTTTCTTTTTTTCTTTCTTTCTTTCTTTCTTTCTTCATAGAAACTACTTCCACCAATACAGATTACTAGCTTAAGAAGTTGTAACTTTCCCATGTTCACACAGCTAGTGTGTGTAAAAGATGCATCTTGGACCCGAGTCTTTGTGACTGAGGATCTGGCTCTCTAACCATAACCCCAAGTTATCTTGTCCTAAAGAGGATTGCTGTTGACTTGTTGACAGTGAGCTCTGCAGTGACTGAGAATAATTTCATTTGTCAAAATAGCCTCCCTGCTTGGATTTCAATGAAACCAAGAAAAAACATTAAAATGCTCACCTATCACCTTGATGAGTAATCTCTCAGGGAACAGGATCAATGTGACTTTTAGATCATTAACCATGTGGAGGGAAAAAGAACATTGGACTAGAAGTGAGAACAACTAACTCTGTCTGTGACAAATCACTCCATTTTTTTCTAAACTTCAGTATCATCATCAGTAAAATGAAGGGGTGAGACTAGAGGATGTCTAAGACCCCTTCCAGTTCCAACAGACTGTGGTTCTATAGTAAATACCCACTGTATGCCCAGCACTGTGATGATGAATAGTAAGTAAATGAATGAATGGAAAAGTATTTGTCAAGAACTTTTACTATATACAGAGCAAATAGTCAACAGTAAATAGATAAAAGGAATAGAAGACATGTAACCAGTGTTGAAGGAGCTTAGCTAGAGGGACGGGATTTACATTCATACTACAATGAGCCATGATTTCATTGATCTGGACATTCTCTCCATCAATGTAGCTCACAGTTCTTCCATGCCATAATGGCTAGTCTTCATAAGCTGCTGTGGATGAAAAAGTCACCACCATATGGGTGCTCTGGACATAAACCTCTCTGGTCATGAGGAAACTGGTTCTCCAGCAATAGCCATGAAGTCTGCCATGACTGAAATCTAGTCCTCAAAGTTTGGTGGGACCAATCAGAGCTTGAGATTTTGTAATATCACCTAAGAAGTCAGGCTCCTACTATGTTATGAATGAGGTCTTCCAGAGGATATTTGTGGAAAAGACATAGGTGACCCCAATTTCTAGCCAAGCCTGGATGATTTTGCATTAGATTCTCCTAGTGGTGTAGAGAATGTAGATGTGACCATGATGTGCCTCTTTTGGTGTGAGTGGTTAGAAGAGGAGCGAGAGTCTTCATTCTTTCTTTGAGCAAGTTACTCATGGTTCTAGTTTTGGAGCTAGTTCCAAAGAAGAGAAAGAGGGAAGAATTCAGATAGCAACTACTATGTACCAGCACCACGGTAAGTATTTTTTTTATGAGTACTTTCTCTTTTTGTTGTTGTTGTTGTTGTCTTTTCTTTTGGAGGGGGGAAAGGCAGGGCAATTGGGGTTAAGTGAATTGTCCAAGGTCACACAGGTAGTAAGTGTGTCAAGTGTCTGAGGTCACATTTGAACTCAGGTCCTCCTGACTCCAGGGCTGGTGCTCTATTCACTGCACCACTAGCTGCCCCAAGTACTTTCTCCTTTGATCCTTCCAACAACCCTCATTTTATAGTGGAGGAAATGGAAGCAAACAGAAGTTAAGTGACTTATCCAAGTTTACACAGTTAGTAAATATCTGAGGCTCGATTTGCAATTAAATCTTTCTGACTCGAGGCCCAGTCCTTAATCCAGGTGCCCCCAGCTGCCTCTAAATGTCTTGCAGATATGAATACTCCTTAAGCAGGTATAAGATATTATGTATGGCCAGCCTTCTCTACACCAGTTGGAGAGTCTCATGCGAAATGTTCCAGGCTTGACTTGAAACCTGGTTACACTTGAAATAGGTAGATGATAATATAAGGCCACGCTATGGGTTTGTACCCTTGTTGTTGCAAAGATTTCAAGGAAGAAGCAGCTCTAATTTTATACCCCAGTGAACCTGGGTTTGCCCTCTGGAGAGGGATTTGACAAATGCAGTTGGTTGACTATAGGAAAAGATAGATCAGTCAGTCAATATGGATTTATCAAGCTCCTATTATGTACCAGGCTAAACACTGACTGAGAATTGCATATTGGCTTTCTGGAGGGCAATTCTGCTTGATTGATAGTTGGATTTGGAGTAATTTAGACCTGGGTTCATATCCTGCCTCAGGCACTCACTCCCTGTGTGACCCTGGATCAGTCACTTCATTTCAGCCTCAGTTTCCTTTTCTGTAAAATCAGGAAATTGAAACTGGTGATTTTTAAGTTCTCTCTCTCTCTCTCTCTCTCAAAACTACTTATTTTTAGTTTTCAACATTTACTTCCATAAATTTTAAATTTTTTCTACCTCCCTCTCCACTCCCTCCCCAAGATGGCATGGAATCTGATATAGGCTTTACATATTAAGTTGTCTTTTATGACCCTATGATTATTTTATTTTTCTTAACTCAAAACAATCAGGATTTTACAAGGCTTGGAAAAGAAGGTAGACAGTATCAAAAATGTGCCTATGAGTTTTCCCAGGAGAAGAGTCTTCTGATTAATTCTCATTTCCTCTTATTATTACGATGCACATTAAGACAAAACCACTTGAATTCTCTGAAAGAAAGGTGACATATCAATAAAAAATATCCTTAATTGCATCCCCCCATTTGTTGGAAACTGTCTTCATGAACACTGGATATGGTTCTAGTCCCAATCCCCAAAGGAAAGGGTAACATATAGGTTTAGTCTTTGACAAGATATAGCCTGACTGAAGGCAGGGTGGGAGAGTTTCTAACGAGAATTTCCTTAACTCTTGCTACCTTTATTACTACAGATACATCTTGACTTGTTTCTGCTGGTCTCTGAGGTGTATCCCAAGGTGAGTCATAGAGTGAGGCAGAGGGGATTTCAGGAGTAAACAGGATGAAGAATTTTCAGCTTGAAGAATCTAAAGAATTAGTTTTTAGCCTGATACTTTAATTGTGGTGTGATCTGGGGGTGAATTGGTTGGGGGGAAGGGTTTCAAAGAAAGGAATCAGCCACGTATCCTTCAATGGGGCAGATGCTGCAAAAATTCTGCACTTAGTATTCCATGGAAAGGTATCTTGGCACTTCTCATTAATATTCTTGGCCTCATCCCACCAGTGGCTGAGATAAGAAAATATTTGTTTACCTTAGCACTTAGGATGGAAACAGACCTTAAATGGGGAAAATGTCATTAAGTGGGGAAGACAGTGCTTGACATATACAGAGGCAGGAAATGTACAAGGAGGATCCTATATTCCTGAGATCATTTCTGAGATCCTGATTAAACTGACTGTACTATTCTCCCCTTGTGAGCATGTATTTATTATTTGAAAATCTCCAAGAACAGGTGGAACTTGAACATGAACTTGATTTAAGGGGACTTTGGCCAAGTTGCCTTCATATCTACATGGTAAGTCCATGCACAATCTGACAATGAATGAGTGATCAAGTACTACAGTATTGATGGGTATTAGTGAACATCCTTGAATTCCTGCTTTGGCAGATATGAATGAGCTCCTCATCACAATTTTTGTGATGTTGCCTTTTGGGTGAGAAAGATTTTTCATTCTTGGAATAAAGGAAAGCTCATAAAACAGTCAGCCACTTCACCATTTAGGGCCTCTGATCTCTAATCTGTAAAATGAGGGGATTAGATCAGCAGCTTTTCCAGTTCTGACATTTTGTGATTCCTTCTTGTGGAGAGGTAGGTCTTTCTTCAGCCTTTGTGCACATTTGACCTTAAATCTTTCCGTTCCCCCAAAGTCTCTTGAAAATCATCATTGTCATTGTAATCGTCAACTACCAAAAACTTATTTTATACACCTGTGTAATATTTGCCTGTGTAACAGTCTGTGGAACCTTCAGAAGAACAGCAAGAAAATGACCTATGCTAGTACTGTTTCTGTCTGAACCCTATGAGAATAAGGTGATAATAATAATTTTAAATAAATTTCATCATAAAACATTCATAACTTCCAGACTGCATGGAAATTAAAACTGCCAAAATAAAGAGACCTCACAGGAGAAAGGAAAACTATATGAGAACAGGATAAAACATACATCATCCTTGGGGTCCTTCCTATATATAACTAGAGTTATCCCAAAGACAATTTACAGTGCCCACAGTCACTGTAAATATACCTGCATGGTGCTCGATTACAAAATATAACAGACTCTCCTTAGAGAAGACAGAAGCAAAATATTTATTCAGATACCAGAAAACCAAATCCCAACCCCAGGAAACTGAATCCGTCATAGCAACATAGAAATTAATGCACCACAATGTAGCAGACAGCCACACCATCCTTTAGCCTTCCCACAAACCAACACAAGACCAATATTTACTTACAAGCCTATCTGTCTCCCTTGGAAGTGTGCTTTCCTCCCAACCATCTAGCTTGCTCTGACTCCAAGCTTCCTTTGGGCTCTGCTCCACCCTTCAACAAACTTCTCCCACCACAGGCTCCATATGGTTACATTCAGCCTATTAGGGGGCAGAGTATATTTTCAAAGCATGGAAGGTCTTCAAATTACCTTAGACTTATTAAGGGGTAGGGAAGCTCTTCAAATTCCCATTACCATTACATTCAGCCCCAAGATTTTTCATGTCCCTTACATAACAAAAATACATTAACAATACATTTCATTACATAGATTAATGAGAATTTAGGAATAACTGGTGGGGTAACTGGTGTCAACAGAACTTTGCAAGAATAGAACAGGAATAGCACATAAAACAATATCTTATAAAGACGAACTTCTTTTCTTCAATAATAAAAAGAATCAACCAAACAAAAATCATTCTATTCCCTTGCACAAACATTAAAAGCGAAAACAACAATAGCAGGATTTGAATTATGTCAAAACCATTTCTATTTGAATTTCATGGAATAAAAAGATGAGAACGAGAATAACAGCCCTTCATTAATATTTAGCACTCATATATACATATATAATCTATTATATTACAGCCTATTATATGGTTTATATATATATATATATATATATATATGTTGTATAGGGAGACTTTTAACACTTTATGGTTTGCAAAGTGCTTTGCATACATTGCTTCATTGGATGTTCACAGTAACCCTGTGAGGTTGGTATTATCACCCCCATTTTACAGATGAGGAAGTTGAGGCTCAAGTGACTTCTCCAGAGACATGACAACTTGGGAATATCAGGGGATGTTCTAAGCCAAGTCCTCCTAACTTTGAATGCAGTGCTTGAGGTTCTCCATCTGCAGCATTAATTTGATCAAGGTGGGGACTAAAATAGGAAAAGTCAAAACTCTGGTTCTTTCCCCTCTCAATGATTTTTCTTCTTTAAACCCTTGAGCCAGCTTGGTATAGACTAGACTTGGAGTTAGGAGGTCTAATTATGTGATATTGGGCTCTTATTTTCCCTCCATGAACTTAGCTTCCTCATCCTCAAAATGAGAGAGTGGGACTAGATCTTCTAGCTCTAATGAATGAATGAGCTGAAAAATGAATTTATTAATAGTTTAATAGATAGCATGTAAATAGGGCTTCGAAGTTTGCAAAGCACTTTCCGTATGTCAACTCATTTGAAAAGTGATGTCCAGGATCACAAGTCAATATGTACCAGAGGCAGCCATGATGTTTCTCTCCTACACAATAGAGCACAATGTATACTCTGTGGATACCCTCTTACTCAACTCCATGTCATAAGTAGTCATTCTTCAGGCTAGAATGAACCTTCTGTTACTAATAAGTGTGTAGTCATTCTATACAAACCTCAATTATTCTAATATGTCAATCACACGTTCTTATTCCTATTCTAGTTACAAACCCCCTTTGGAGAAGGAAAGGGCAAACCACTCTAGTATCTTGGACAAGAAAACCCCAAATGGGGTCAAGAAGAGTCAGATGTGGTGGAAAATGAAAGAGTAACAAGTGTGCTTTGCATTGTACCAAGTGCTAGCAATACATAGAAAAGCAAAAACTCAATCTCTGTCCTCAAGGAACCCATATCTAAATGGAGGAGATGACGTCCAAACAAGCTATAGATAAGGTGAACTGGAGGCAATCTCAGAGGGTAGCCACTAGGATTGAGGGGGATTGGGAAAAGCCCCTTATAGAAGGTACGACCTGAGCTGAGACTTGAAGGAAGCCAAGGAAACCAGGAGGTAGAAATGAGAAGGGAAAAATCCAGAAAAGGTGAGCAGCTTGTGCAAATACAGGGAGTCAGAAGATGGGAGTGTCCTGTGAGAGAAAGAGAAAGGAAGGCTGGTGTCCCTGGATCCTGGAGTAGGCAGAGGGAGGGAGGTCTAATAAGCCTGGAAGCATAGAAAGGGGCCTGGTTGTGAAAGGCTTTTTAAAAGCCAAACAGAGAATTTTTTAAAATGTAATTATGTAGATAACAGGGGTAAAGATGGAATTTCTGGGCTTGATGATCTATTTGTGACATTTTCCATCATTACCATGATGCAGTTTCAATTTCCTGGATCAGATGGGTCTTGGGCCAATTTGTTGTTTAAAGCAGTCGACTCTCAATTATCCATGCTAACGGAATTGGTGATGGTGGGATGGGGGTGGCCTAAACAGTCCTTGCTCCTTTGTATTTGACATTGGAACACATTGCATGGTCTTTGTGGCAAATTTTCCTTCCTGCTTATATTCTACTTTGCCTCATACAACCAGAACAATTTTACTTTCTCCATGAATTTACCAGCTGATGATAGGGGTTGGAGCAGAACTGGCAAAAGTATGCTTCATGATAAGAGGAAGCCAATTCATCTTTAATTCCCACCAATATTCTATTAAGGGTAATGTAAAAATGGAAAATTTCCTCTATTTCCTGAATGACTGAAAAACAGTCTGACACGGTTAATTGAGGGCCAGACTTGGTGTCAGAAAGACCTGAATGCAAATCATACTTCTGACACTTAATGACCGTATGACCCTAGGTGAGTCACTTAACATCTAATTCCCCACTAGGCTACTGTCTCAGACTAAGTTACAGAGGAGCTTTTGATATGCATTGGTGAGGAGAGCTACCATTCCTGAAGTCTTCTCTCTAGTCGATTCTGGACCAAAGAAAAGAAAAATTGAGCATCCACCAAGTATTATATCCTACCTAGATTATCACCCTAACAAACAGAGATTGGACAACCCACTTGTTAATGTGTAACAATGAAGATTCCTCTCCTGAACAGGCTGGACCAGATGACTGCTGAGGTCCCTCCCAACTTTAAAATCTGGGATTCTGTGGTTCCTACTCACCAGCACCTTAAATGCTAAGGTAACATGACCCAGCTGTCATGAACACTGAGGACAGAGAGGCTGCTTGGCATCTGGCTTTCTTCCCAGAAGAATCATGCCAATGATTGGAAGTCAACAATTTCCAGTCCTGGACTTTTCCTCTGTACTTCATGTTTTGGGGGCCAGCCCTGCAAGACTCCCATGAGTCAGCCTGAGGAATCTGTCTCATGTGTGACCAGTGTCCCTCTCCTCATCACTGCTTCTTTTTTCTTTTTCTTTTGGTGTTTATCAAGCTTCCAGCTGTATTGTCTAAGTTTTCCCCCGTGTTACTTATCTAGTGCTGCTCCATGACTCTCAGACTTGGATTAAATTCTGTTCTGTTGCATCATGATGATTCATTCTTTTTTTGTTGTTGTTTTGAAAAAAATAAAGTCTCTTGCAGGAAGCAAGTCTGAATTGGCTTGGATGTCCTTCGTATTGAACTTAACAGATGATGTTACTCATATTAACGACCTTCATATGGGTGGGGATTCAGCTCACGAGTGTTTTGAGGAAGGGATGGCTAAATTACAGGTCACAGGTTTTGCATCTGGAAGGAACCCAAAGGATTATCTAATCCAATCCTATATTTTACACATGAGGAAAATGAGGCCCTAAGAGATAATGTATGTTACTTATGTCACGAAATTCAATTTCTTTCACCAAGTGTTTATCAAGATCCTACTATGTGTAATGAGCAGCTAGGTGGCTCAGTGGATAGGGTGCCAAGCCTGGAGTCAGGAAGGCTCATTTTCCTGAGTTCAAATTCTATTTCAGACACTTTCTGGCTATGTGACCCTGGGCAAGTCACTTAACCCAGATTGCCTCAATTTCCTCATCTATAAAATGAGCTGTAGAAGGAAATGGCAAACCACTTCAGTATCTTTGCCAAGAAAATCCCAAATGGGAACATGAAGTGTCAGACATGAGTGAAAAGCAAGTGAATACTAAAAGTAACAGACACAACCCTTCCCTCAAGGAGCTTACTTTCTCAGAGGACATATGACATATAATCAGGTAAATACACACTAATGAATGTGTAGCAGAGCATTGTGGACTTGTGGTGAATTGGGACAGACTTCCTGTAAGAGGTGTCACCTGAGGTGAGCCTTTAAGGGAGTAGGGAGCAGACACAGGATAAGATATCAGGCCTTCTGATTCCAAAGGGAGGCTAATCTCAATGCTTATCTCTGCAACAGCTATATATCTTGATCCCATAGGCCGGCAACTCATCCAATAGAATTCCACTGGAATTCCCCTTAACTCATACAGTAGCTTAGGGCTACCCTGATATTCCATTCAGTGATGGTGCCTGAATCTTTCATCCATATCAGTGTTTGCAAAACTATTTCAAGTTGAACAAAGAGAAAAGGAATGTAGGAGAGCCATTCCCTGGGGCTTTTGGGGACAGTAGAGTCATCCATCTGAAGAAATGGAAACAAAATCCGTGACTCCTGTCTCAGATAATGGAATGGATGGTATCTTTGGTACTCTTGCATCATCAAAGGCTCCTATCCTAGTGGGAAACTAGAAGAGTTGACCCTCAAAGGTCATCTACTCCAACCTCTTTATTTCGTAGACAAGGGCATTGAGGCCCAGAGGGGTTAATTAGATTACTCAAAGTCATGTGGGTGATATATGGCAAAATTGCATTTTAAGCTTTAACATGGATTTTAATTTTAACATGATTTTAATTCCTGCTCCCTCTTTCTACTAGGTGTGATTGGATATAGGACAATGTGAAAGATATTATAAATGATTTACTGTACCTAAGTGGCACAGTGGATAAAGTGCTATCTCTGAAGTCAGGAAGACCCAAGTTAAAATTTGGCCTCAGATATTTACTAGCTGTATGACTCTGGCTAAGTCACTTAACCCTGTTTGCCTCAGTTTTCTCATCTGTAAAAAGAGCTGGAGAAGGAAATGGCAAACCACTCCAGTATCTTTGTGAAGAAAATTGCAAATAAGGTCACAGAGACTCTGACAGGACTGAAATGACTGAACAACAATAACCACTGCCTTAGAAAAATCATTTCAAATGAGAGAGGGACTATGGGACTGGAGAATGTTATCCTTATTTTCAAAAAAGAAAATATAAGAAAAGAGAATGAAGTCTTTAAACTATAGTCCTGTAAGCTTGCCCTTAATTCCTGATAAAATTCTGGAATGTATTATTAAAGGGATGGCTAATGAAGATGCATAAAAGGAAACAGTGATCATATTAAGACAGCTTGGCTTTATCAAAAGTAGATCTTGCTAGACTGATCATCTTTCCTTTTGTGATAGGGTCACTTGATAGACAGAGCAAAAGATTTTGCTTGCATAGTTTACTTAGATATTAACAGTCTGTCAAGCAATTTTCATGGAAAAGAAGTGACATTGGGCTAGACAACAGTATAAATAGGTCAGTTCAGAATTGCTTGCATATCTGGATATGAAAAAATATTCATTAATAAGTTTGGAAGGGCAACTCCAATATGTGGTTTGCTCTCCACTATTTAACATGTTTATCAATATCTTGGATGAAGGCATACCATAGATGGTATGGTTCTCAAAATTGTAGATAAGGTAAAGTTGAGAAGTCTAGCAAATAGGCTGTAATACAGTCAAGATTCAAAAAGATCTCAAGAAAAGGGAATAAGCATTTATTAAGCACCTACTCCAGACACTGTACTAAACACTTTGAAAATATTATCTTTTTTGATCCTCACAACAACCCTGTGAAAGGGAGGTGCTGTTATTACCCGCTTTTTATAGATGAGGGAATTTAGACAGACCAAGGTTAAAGTTAAGCCCAAGGGTACATGGTTAGTAAGCATCTGAGGCTAGATTTGAATTCAGGTCAGTTATTTAGTCAATGGAGATTTATTAAATTCTTATTATGTGCCAGGTACTGTACTAAGTCCTGGGAATAAAAAAAAAAGAAGTCTCTGTCCTCAAGAAGTTTATGATCTAATGGGGGAAGGAAATACACACAAGGAAGCTTAAAGGTGGTTGTAGTGGTGATGGTGATGGTAGTGTGTATTGGGCTGGGGGAGGGAGGAAATATAGTCAGCCTAGGACATGCTTGAAAAATCCAAAGGAATGCAGCCATGTGGAAAATAAAGAAATGGAGTTGCCCTCCTTAAGTGAGGGTTCCAGGAGGAACCCTCCATTTCTACCCTCTCCATTCAAAAGCAGGGGCTCCTGGGGCTGGAGATACCAATGAGAAGTGAATTCAAGAGTGAAGTGATCTTGTAGAATGATGGAGTTTGTGTGGCATTACAAAGGAGTGAATCTGGGTGGGAATTACAAAGGAGTGAATTACAAAGGAGTGAATCTGGGTGGGAAATGAAGAGTTGGCTGGACTGGGTGACCTCTTTAAATACCTTAAAGGTCTTCCTATTTCCAGGCCCAACATCCCACCAGCTGCACCTCCAGTTGGTTTCTTGGCAGGCTGGAACATTGGTCTGATCTAATAAAAATGAAATTTAATTTGGAAAAATGTAAAGTTTCACACTTGGGTTTAGAAGATCAGCATAAAAAGTACAAATGAGGAGGTGGGGCATGACAAGGTCACAACCAACTTGACAAAGATATGGGAATTTTGCAGTCAATAAGTCAGCATTGTAACATGCCAATCAAGAAAAGGTATAAAGAAGGCCCTCCTTGAGGGTAGGGATGTGTCCCTTGCTCACAGTAGGAGCTTAATAAATGCCCCTTGAATGGAATTTAATTTTGTGACATAAATAAGTCACATTATCTCTTAAGGCCTCCGTTTCCTCAAGTATAAAATGGAGGATTGGATTAGATGTTCCTTTACGTACCTTTCCTGTAATTTAGCCATCCCTTCCTCAAAATGCACTTGACCTAAATCCCCACCCACAAGAGGATCATTGATATGATTAACAACATCTGCTGAGCCCCAGGCTAAGTAAAACTTAATGCTGTTAGCCTTATGGTAGTGCTGTGCTCTGATCTGGTCAGGCCATGTGTGGAGCATTATGTTGAGTTTGTGGCAGTGAATTTTTAGGGAGGATAGGAATAAGTTGGAGATCATCCAGAGTCCAGCTTTAGTGAAGGAAGGGCTTGGAGTTCATACCATAGGAGAATTACTTAAAGGAATCGAGCATATTTAGACTAGGAAAGAAAAGGATGAGTATTGGACATTACGTTGTTTTCCAGTCATGCCTGACTCTTTGTGACCTCATTTGGGATTTTCTTGGCAAAGATGTGGGAATGGGTTGCCATTTCCTTCTCCAGTTCATTTTTTAGGTGAGGAAACTGAGGTAAAGTTAAGTGACTTGCACAAGGTCACATAGCTAGGAAGTGTCTGAGGCAAGATTGGAACTCAGGAAGATGAGTCTTCCTGACTCCAGGCCTGGCACTCTTATCTGCTGCACCTTCAAATGTTTGAAGGCCTGTCACATGAAAGTCTGGAAGGCAATAAGCATTTAGTAAATGCTCACTGTGTACTGGTCATTGTTCTAAGCAGTGGGGAATACATATTTAAACAAAAAGAAAGGAAGTCCCTCTCCTCAAGGAGCTGCCATTCTAATGTGAGAAGAGAAAAGAAAAAGGAAGAGGTAATAATCTTGTTCTACTTGACTCTAGCGGGGCAGAACTGGGAGAAATGGGTAGAGGCTGCCAAGAAGCAGATTTAGTTTTATGCAGATAAATACTTTCTAACAATTAGAGCTATCCAAAAGTGGAATTGATTTGTTGGGTATCTGATTCCTTTTTCACTGGAGGCCTTCGAGCAAAGGTTCAGTGACCACTTATCAGCTAGATTGTAGAGGTCATTTTTATGCAGGTACAGGCTGGACTGGATAACCTCAGAGATGCTGTCCAGTTCTGAGATTGACGTTCTGTCCCCTGATTCCTGATCCAGAACTCTTTCCATTGAGCCTATGTGATATCTTTCCACATTACCCAAGAGAACATCACTGAGTTGGGAGCATTCCTGAGCACTGGTGGTAATAAGAACATAAAGTAGGTAGGTGGTGCTGTGGATAGAATTCCAAACCTGAAATCAGGTGAGTTTGGATCTGATCTGAGATACTTACTAGCTGTGTGACCCTGGGAAAGTCACTTAACCTCTGTTTGCCTCAGTGTCCTCATCTCTAAAATGGGAATAATAATAGCACCCACCTCCCAGGTTGTGAGGATCAAATGAGTTAATAATTGTAAGTGTTGGGCATATAGTAAGTGCTATATAAATGTTAACTATTCTTGTTATCCAAAAATCTATATAATCTGTTCCATAAAATTACAGCATTATTTCCATATGCCAGAGATCAAGTGTATCAGTTCTCTTTGTAGGCTTGAGGCACCCAAAACTTGCCCTAATGTCCTTGGTGATTTATTAGGCATTCATTTAGCTTTTTACTCTTTCCCATGATCTCTGGTCCACAGCGCTATCAGTATCCATTTGTGTAAATATCCAACCCAGTCAACTTCAGTTCTTGTTGAGAGTCTTGGGGCTTGGGTTGATCAGAGGAAGAAAGGGATTTGAAATCTGGGTAAACTTGGAAGCCTCCTTTTTGACCCAAGCGAAGGCCAACAAATTTTGTAACAATTAAAAGGAAAAGCAACTCCCAGGTCAAGTATCTGGACACTCTGGTGGGAAAATGTAGAATGCCACGCTGTATCTTTTCCATCTTCAATTAGTCTGATGGGGGAATTGGACAATATAACAATTGAGCTTACTTGGATATTGCCGTTTGGGGGGATGATGCTCTGTGTGTGGAGTGATTCGGAACACAGATGGAGAATGGAACAACTCCCCCTGTGGACCAGTATCACATGTGGGCCTTTTATCTGCTTCTTCGTTAGTACTCATCCATCCTTATTGACTCTGTGCCTCTCTCCCATCACTCAAGGGACACGGAGAAAACATTACTATGCATCGGTAATCCTCTGTGCTGTAAAATTATGCAGGGAACAGAAAAATATGTCATTAATGCTCTCTGATTTAGGCAGCTGCCTGACACAATGGATAGAGCATTGCACTTGGAGTTAGGAAGAACTGAGTTCAAATCCTGCCTTGGACACTTACTAGCTGAGTGACCCTTGGCAGGTCACTTCTGTTTGCTTCAGTTTCTTCATGTGTAAAATGAATATAATAATAACACCTAACTCTCAGGGTTGTTCTGAGGACCAAAAAGGTTATAATTATAAAGCACTTAGCATAGTTCCTGGTATAAAGTAAAGGTTATATAAATTTTAACTCATTATTTTATTAATGTTTGCTAATTTAGGCAGTAAGGTGACACCATGGACAGAGACCTGAAATTGGGCAAATGTGACCTTAAACACTTACTAGCTGAGTGACCCTTGGCAAGTCACTTAACTTCTGCCTGCCTCAGTTTCCCAAACTATAAAATGAAGATAATAATAGTACCTATGTCACAGGGTTGTTAGGACAGTATTTGAAACTTAATAGGTGCTTTAACAATGTTTGCTCCTTTCCGCCTTCTACCTGATTATACAAAGCAATACAGGGATAGAATGCCATCTATCAAAATTCCTGGGGTGTTTCCCAGACATTAAAAAAAACCCATCTAATTAGTGGTAAGGTGGTTTTTTTGGTGAGGTGGATGAGTGGTTTGGTGAGATAAGGAAAATCCCAAGTTAAAAGCAAATCAAACAAACAAACAAAAAAACCCTACACAAAAGTTTTCATTTCCTTTGCAAATAGGAGGGATCTAGAAAGTATATCACAGTCAGGCGCTTAGTTGGAAGAATGACTCAAAAGGCCATCGTATAGAAATGTTGAGGGCTTCGGGCCAAGTGATTAGATGATTTGATGCAGACCTAGGTATGGTCTTGATTGGGTGAAACATGTTTGAAGTACCTGGAAAACAGTTGCAGCAGTTAGGATAGCAGGAAGCCTGCCGAGATTCAGAGACAGTAGACCTGGGTTCCAATCCTGAATCTTCTACTTGCTACCCATGTGGCCTTGAGCAATTCATATGCTCTTTCTGGGCTTCAGTTTCTTTGGAAAATGAGGGAAGTTTGGACTAGATCACCTTTAAGAAGCTGCCTTCTACCTCTAAATCTATGATTCCACTTTCTGCTTTCTCCTAAAACAGGGGTGGGGAACCAGAGCAGTTTGGGGGGAAGGGGTAACCAGGTCAGCTGAAAACTTACTTCAATACTTCAGTTGTTTTACAAACTCATTGACATAGGTGACTTCCTCCCATGGCACACATCCTAACCTCTTCTCATTCTGAGTAACATTTGTCTGTAACCCCATAAATCCTCTATCCATGTTGCTTCTCTAAGTAATACCAGACATGCTAGGCTTCTTCCCTGCACTTTTTGGTTTTGAGAGGCTATAGAGGTAGAGTGTAAGACTTTAAGTCAGGGACACCTGGATTTGACATTCACCTCAGATGCTACTAGCTATATGACCTTGGCAAATGATTTATCCTTTCCCAGCCTCAATTTACAAATTTCTAAAATGAAGATTTTGATAGAGCCTACTTCACAAGATTGTTCTAAAGATCAATTGTATGTGTATGCATATATATGTATGTGTATGTGTATGTGTATATATGCATACACATGCACACATATACGCATTGCACGAGGTATGTAATATATGACACATACACAGATACACATGTATATATATGTGTGTATATATACATATATATTTATAAACATCTTGAATTACTGCTATGTAACGTCACTGAAAGGATGTTGAGACAGCTGGGTGGTACAATCAATAGAGCTCTGGGACTGGAGTTATGAAGAACTGAGTTCCAGTCCAGCCTCTGATATTTAATACCTGGGTGACCTTGGGGAAGTTGCTTGACCTCTGTCTGCCTTAGTTCCCTCATCTATAAACCCGGAGCAACAAAAGCACCTTCTTTCCAGATGTTGGGTGCTATGAAGATCAAATAAGAAATTTGTAAAGGGCTTCCTAAAACTGCTATCTAAATATTTGCTATTATTATTATCACTATGTTAAAAAGGTGCGCCTTTGTTTCAGGGAGAAGCTTGTAGTTCAGTAAAAACAGCTGTACAATTTCTGAAGGGAATCTTGGCTGCTTTTCTCTTATGGTTTTGTTCTGAGCCCAGTTTATCGTCCATGCACAGGGCTGTTTGAGCTGTCTATATCCTCTGGTGAACCAGTGCTATGGGCTGTGCATTCATCTGCATATCATATACTGAGCATCAGGAACCTTCTTCCATTTTGGTTTTCCCATGTGGATAGTTAGGCCTAGTTCTCTTGTGTGATCTTATTTAGGAAGCTTTATGACATACATTCATGGGAATGGCTTGTATCTGATTTCTGAGGATCATGTTAATTAATGACTCTAATCACTTATCCCAGACTGGTCCATAGTGATGAACTCTTTGTCCATGGCAATCATGGAACATAATAAAACAAAACACGGCCTTTGGTCATTTGCGCTTTTCTTGCTTCAGTCTCTAAGGTGAATGTGGCAAAGTGATAGAAAAGGGAGCAAAAGGTGCCAGAAATTCTACTTTTTTTTTTCAGGCCAGCTAGAAGCACTCATGTAATAATTGAGGTAAAAAGCAGATTGTCCAGGATTCCTACCTGTGGGGCCTTCTGTAACATATAGGCAAGCCCTTGCTGAAAATGAAAATGAGCTGAGGATTTTGAGGAAAGTGATATGGCCTGGAAGGGGCCGAGCCTAAACAGTTTAGCAATGTCTTTTCCTGGGCAGTTATTAAGAGTAATGCTAATGAACCTTTGACATGGCACCTGGATTGAAGCTGTGCCCAGAGCTGGTGATGGATGGTGTTCTGGATGGATATTAGGGAAATATTCATTCAGAAGTAGTTGGAAATGCCTCAAAAATGTAGATTGACGACTGCTCCAGTCCAGCTCAGCCAGGAACACAGCTATACATACTGAGCTCAAAAATGCTATTCTTTCCTTGCCAGTGACAGAACCAAATAGGAGACTCCTTGTTTTCTTCCTGAAAGGGAAATTCCTGGACGCAAGAACGACTGCTTCAGTTGAGAATGCCATCATTTCCCTGACTGGTTACCCAAAAAATCGCTGATTATTTCTCCCTCCTGTTTGGCCTCAAATGCCATCCTGCTGAGAGCCTAGCTGGGCCTCCCTCAGGCCTGTTAGTGGCCCACCCTGGAACCAAATATGACACTCTTAGAATTCTGGCTGCACAATTGCCCTTTTCAGTTTGAGTCTGAAACACATCACATGGCATCACCCTCTCCAAAGATGCTGAGGGCTAGTGGCATCTTGAGCAAGCATGTCAGGCAAGCTTCTGCCTTAAAGCAGAAAGGACCACACAGAAATTTTCATGATTGATTCTGTTTTTACATGTTCCCTGAGAGGGAGCCTCCACAGCCATTCAGAGAAAGTGATTCTAAGAGGTTGTGTTAACAAGCTTCTTGTGGTCAGAAAGTTCTTTATGTCTAACGATAATAATTATAGCTAGAATTTATATAGCACTTTAAGGTCTGCTGAGTGCCTCATAAATATCATCTCATTTGATCTTTGCAATAATCCTAGGAGATGGGTGCTATTATTAGCCCCATTGGACAGATGAGAAAACTAAGGCAAATGGAGGTTAAGTGACTTGCCCAAGGTCAGAATAGGAGGTAAACATCAGAGGCTAAATTTGAATTCATAGCTTCTTGACTCCAGACCCAGCACTCTATCCATTGCCTGATCTAGCTGCCTGTCTTTCTGCTCTGCTCCTTACTTTCCATTCTGTGACATGAGTCTAGAGCAGGAAAGAATCTCAGAAGCCTCTGACCTTTTATGGATGTGAAAGACAAGGTCTAGGGAGATTAAGTTCGAAAAGCAACAAGGGTGGGATTTGACCCCAGGTCATCTGACTCCATAGCCAGTGCTCTTCTACCATACATACTGCAATGTCTCCCTTCCTTCTTCAAGAGGATTGGATAACATCCAGCCCTGGGTCTTTTCCTTGTATTTGTTTTACTGACTGAAAGGGAAATAAGGGTGAGAAGATCTGGTCCAGTAAGCCATCCAAGAATCCCCTGTCCCTTTCTTCCTATAGGACTGTTCTTCTGCCCTTGTGTTAATAGGGGGAGAGGGAGAGGACCCTGATTGATTCAGAATGAATGTAAATAGGAATTGCTTCTGTTTTGGCCAGAAACCTTGTGGGTATTCCTTTCCACTGTATCCTGGGCCATCTCCAGTCATCCTGATGTGTATCTGGCCACTGGACCCAGATGGCTCTGGAGGAGAAAGTGACTTTGCACAGCCCTCCCTCACTTAAAAGGAATTCACTTGCATGTTGTGGCATCACCTCTATGATTTAATTCATGGTCCTTTTTGAGAATGAAGGATAAGCAGAAACAACAGCAACAGTAGGATAGTTTATATAACTCTATATCTTTGTTGATCTTAAAGCTCTTGAAGCTGTTGCTACATCTAGCTGATATTTATATACTGCTTTCAGATTTCTAAAGCACTTGAAACACTACAGAGTCAGTGTGATGTAGTGAATAGAGACCAGATGTTGGAGCTAGGAGACCTGAGTTTGAATCCTGCCTCGGACATATATTCACTGTGTGATCCTGGGCAAGTCACTTAAGGTAACTCTTTAAGGCTAAAAGTTGCACATAAGGTGCTTACCTCCATTGGTAAAGGGGGTCTCTCATCTGGGAGATGTTATACTAATTAAATCATAGGTCCAGTTCCTGGATATTTACATATATTATCTTATTTGAGGTTTATAACAACTTTGTGAGAGAAATGCTAGTTATTGTTATGCTCATTTCAGAAATGAGTAAACTAAAACTGGGAGAGTTTAAGTGACTTGCTAAGAATGACATGATTGGTAAATATCTAAGGCAAGATTTGAATCCATGTTCTCTTGACTCCAAGGCTAATGTTCTATTGTCACATACCATGATTCCTCTTGGTATTATGACTCGAATGAGTATTTAACGTGAGAAAACCTCACCTTAGAACGCAGAGTAGCAGGCTTAAAAATTGCCCAAGGCTGTACCATTTGGACTGTTTTAGCAAGCCAATGTTTAAATGGCACTTTTAAAAAATCTCAGAGCTAAAGAAAGTTAACCTAATTTCCACATTCTGTGTCAATGTATGTGACTCCCAGGGGCTTGTTCCCCTTTGTCCTCTGTGTACCTACTTCTAGTTTTGTTACTACAAGCTTTTCTCCTCCATTATATGCATACATGAGGTTCTATTGTGTGAGTCTTCTTCTACCCTCCCACTATTATATTGCCCAGAGCTGTGGGTGGTACCAACTCAAAGGGAGGAAATGGAGAACAAAAAGAAGGCTCCTCCCCATTCTCACTCTCTTCCCTGTTCTCCTTTACACAATGGCTCCATCTCATACATTCCAGTATCAAAGCAGACAATACTTGCAATGATGAAGCTCTGTTCCCAGGTAGACTGTGCCACTGGTTGCCGTTATATGCCCCTGGCTTTTGTTTTGATGACTGTGATGAATTCCCATTCTGTTATGATCATGTGCTACCACCTCAAGCTTCAGGGAAGTAATCTGGATTCTTCCAATGGCATTGTCTGAGAAACTTATATTCTCCCAGGTGTCATCCCTTCTTGGCCTTCAGTGGCATTTGATCAGACAGTGAGGAGTTGGCTTTTTCTGAGACAAAGTTTTTGATGAAAGGTTAGTTATAGAGAAAGCATTGATCTGTCCAAGGCTTGGTGGTGTTTGAAATATTCTTTGCTCCTCCTTGCCACTTATAGATTCTTCTACTACCACCATAACTCAGTGACCTATTCTCCTCTGAAGTTCACTCAATCAAAATTTTCTACCCTATCCAAATCATGGTGGCTCTTGTTTATCAGCAGCCAGGTTACTCTCCCTCCTTTTTCCAGGAGTCCAGTACCCGGCTCACCCTCTTCCTAGCCTCCCTAACTCTTGCCCTTAGCTAGGGGACTTTAATAATACCATAGATGTTCCCTCAAACCCCCTATTCTCCCAGTTCTTCAGCCTCCTTAGATTTCATGACATAGTCCTTCACCCTATCTCAACCACACATCGGAATAGTCACACACTATATCTCATCATTACCCATAAGTATTTCTCTTCTCTAATTAGAAACTCTGACATTCCTCTATCTCACCATAACCTCCTATCATTCCATCCCTTCCAATGCCTCACTTCTTCCAATCCTATATATCCCTGCAATCCCTCCACCTCCCAAGTCATTACCCTTTCACTGACTTCACTTTCCTGCCTCTCCACTATGAGCCCAAGAGTTAGCCATTTCAACTCCATACTCTGTTTTGCCTTTGAATTCTTTCCCTACTTGCTCTATTCCTGCTCATCTCCTGCCCCATGCCTCTCACTCACCTCTCTTAGAATCCCTATCTTCCATTAAAACTCATCTCAAGTTTAATGAGCTTCCAGGCTCATCCTAAAGTTACCTTGTATTTTCTTTGTATACATTTTGCATTTACTGACACGTACATATGTTGTTTTCCCTTAAGGAAGGTAAGCTCCCAGAGGGCAAGAACTAGCTTATTTTTTTTCTTTGTGTTCCTAGTGCTTAGTCAATAACAAGTCAATGAGCATTTTTTTTCCTTGACATATAATGTATTTAAAATACCTAAGCAACATTTTTACAACATCAAAATGGTACAACTGGGCTGTGGAGTAAATGATACAAGAGTTAAGGGGGTTGGCAAGTTTTATGGTGCTGTGCATGATTTTATAAAGAAGACGTTTAATATATACAAACACAGGAGGATGTTAATGTGCAACAAAAACAAACCTTTGCTATATTGAATCCTTGTACATTTCTGTAAGTTAGCTTTCAGAAAAGGTAGAAAAGAAGCTGTGAGATTACATAAATGTTGGTGAGCAATGAAATTATGATTTAAAAAAATACATTGATATTCTCTGCTCAAAATTTGTTTACATTTAACTAGATAATTCTAAACGAGGCATGAAAACTGTTTTCAGGGTAAGTGGGAAGAAAGCAACAGGTGATTAGCCCAAGTCTCACAAAAATAGAAGAGTTTTACTTGATATTAATAAACTCAGTGAGCATTTCTTAAGTGTTTACTATGTGTCAGGCACTCTACTAAGCCCTGGGAACATAAATACAAGCAGAAAGAAGCACAGTCCCTAACTTCAAGGAGCTTACACTCTAATGGGGGTGGGAGGGAGAAGAGAACGCATAAAAGAATAAAGAAGGGGAGGAATAGTATTGTGCCTAATCTATAGTAGATATATAATAAATGCACACTGATTGACAGATTGACTGACCCAACAAAAAGTCAATATCCACAAAGCTTTGAAGGGATCCTAGTGGAAGGTAGTTATTCTCAAGCTTAGAGTTATAACATTTTGTGATGTTTCTGACTCAGGTTATCTCACAGTTCTCAAGATTTCTTTCTAAAAGGAAATTTCTGCATACTTTGATGTTTAAAATATTAGTAGATGCCCTGTTTCTAGGGGTAGTTTTGTGGAATTAATTTACAAGGGGGATTTGAAGAAAGTTGAGAATTGCTGGTCCAAAGAAACCGACTGCAGACAGGCAGAAAAGAAGAAAGATGAAAGCAACAGGAAGTCAGGAGATCAATTCATCAATCAGGCAATCATCAGGAACTTATTAGGTGTCTAGAATGTTCCAGGCCCTGTCCTAGGGGCTGGAAATGTTTGAAATGAAGGGATTTTTAACTGAGTTTTAGAAGAAATGGGGATTCTAATCCCAGCTCCATTGCTAACTCTCTCTGTAATGACTCTGACCAAGTCACTTCCCCTTTCAATCTCAATTTCTTCTTCTCTGACATTGGTAGATTGGGCGACTTGACCTCAAAGTTCTCTTCTAATTAAAAAGTGCCTATTCTATTCAAAAGCAAGATCTCTAGTGGGAAATTTACCTTCTTGAAGGATTGAGAAACACTTAAACAGCAAAATTAGTCCCTCTTCCATTGGGAGTCTTACAGTCGTGGAAAAAGCATAGCTATATTGTTCAAACAATGATGAAAACAAGGAATGTATATGCAAAAGGATATAGAAAGGCCAAGTCTGGTTTTTCTTCCCAATTTGGCAGCTGTCTCTATCTGATGTGATGCTGAGAGGCTTACTTTTCTATGCAACTATTTTTCTTACTTTTAAGAAGAAGGCTAATATTTGTGCTGGGCTTTAAAAAATTTGCAGATGAAGAGATTAATGTATGAGTGAGAACTGAATCAATCACCCCTATGGCACTCCATGTACCTAACAAAACGTTTTATACCCTGATACCTTTGTCAAATAAGTCTACATTTATTGAATCAATCAGCATGTACTACGTATGAAAATAGTAAGTATAATGTAAAACCTTGTGTAATGTTCCTATTCCTAGGTAGAGATGGCTGTGTGCCAGAGAATGAGTCTAGTCTCTGCCTCTTGGACAGAACCCCTTTTAATCCAGATGTTCATATTTCTAATTCATTGGAGACTTTGGATCTCTGCTTGTCATGACTACCCAAAGCCAACTGGAACCTGTCCTTTGAGAGAGACTCTTGAGTCCTTCCACCCCATCTGCAGTGAATCTTGAAAAGGCCCCAGGGGTGGGCATGGGGGAAGTTGTATTCACAATATGGTTCGCATCCTATGATACCTGCCTGCCTAGCCATGAATGGAACAGGGAATGCTATGTGTAGCTAAATGGAAGCCATTCTAGAGAGGTGTGGTATCTGGTTTCCATTGACTATAGCTATGAGTAAAGGGTATCTCCCTAGTTTGGAGCCCAGTAGGAAATTTGCAAAGGCCAAAAGAGATTAGGAAGTCCTACCTATTCAATGAAAGGGATTAGGTTTCTTGAGAAAGAAATCTAGCTGTGGTTGAAAGAAACAGGGATGAGTGGTTTATTTTCTTTTCAGGGGAACTTTGAAGGAGAAGCAAAGAGGGTGGTATTAAAAGTTGCTGGCCCAAAGGCATTAAAATATTTTTTACCACACAGTGTGAGCTGAATAATGCACTGAGTTCATCTTTTAATCATAGAAGAAGGGGTAGATTTTCAGCTCTTTGTGTGAGGTCTCTCACTGGCTGCTAGGCTAGGAGGGTAGAGTGGATGCCAGTGAAAGGAGTGTCAAGATACTTCAGTATGTCCCTCAGTACAGTGTCTTATAGACTGGCAGGCAGTACTTAACATTTCTTTTTCATCTTCAATGCTTTCTTCTTTGCTCAAGATAATCAGAGCTATGTTGAATAGTGCAGTATTGAAGATAAACAGTATGGCAGAAGATAATGGCAATTAGAGACTAGGAGGGAAATTGCTACAACTGATAGCAGGTGATGGTTTCAGCATTGATGTTGTTCCCTACAATGCACTTAGCCCGTGTGGGATAATCCAGTGAGATCTCTGCCAAGGGAAACCAGGGCTGCCCAATGCCCAGTCCCACTCTTGACCCACCTTTGATTATATTATTTGTTTACTCACGTATTTCATTTGACAAAGATACAGTGAGCACTTTCAAGGATGTAAAGAGGAAAGATAAATCAGAAAGAGATATTGATTCTAATACTACCAACTCCTAAATATTCATTCATGCTGTCAGTTCATTTTTAAATTTTTACTGTTAATTAATTCAAAATAATATTGCCCAGAGAGGAAGCATGGGGTAGGGTATAGGGCAGTGTCAGGAATTTGGTGTCAGGAAATCCTGGGTTTGAACTGTAACTCAAACACTTACTTACTGAATCACCTAGGCATCTGTTTCTGTTAAATAATAGGGTTGGGTTAGATGACCTCTAAGGTCCCTTCCAGAATGAAATCTATAATTCACTGAGACTCAGGAGGCAAGACCTTTATGAGAGACTTCTTGTTTTTTAACTATTTTTTTTTTTGCCTTTTTTTTTTGGAGGGGGGAAGGCGGGACAATTGGGGTTAAATGACTTACCCAAGGTCACATGGCTAGTAAGTGTTAAGTGTCTGAGGGTGGATTTGAACTCAGGTCCTCCTGACTCTAGGGCCTGTGTTCTATACTCTGTGCCACCTAGCTGCCCTGAAACTCTCTGTTCTTGAATAAATTATTTTGTGGCTACATATGTAATCAGATTTAAACTTAATATAAACAAAATGTTTTTAGGATGGATTTATTCTTATTAGAAGTTTAGCTGTGCTTTGCACACACACATGCCAATTACATTTTTTTAATCTTGAATAATTTAAATGTCTGTGCAAGTGGAGAATTGACTTTCTATTGCTTAGAGTTCAATATCCTCAAATTTGCTTCCAGGGAACATATGTATGTATGTATATATGTAGGTATGTATATATGTATATAAGTATGTATATATCTATCTATCATCCATCTATCATCTATCTATCTATCTATCTATCTATCTATCTATCTGTCTATTCTTGTGTCTCTGAGGGAACCTAAGAGAAAATAATTGCATTCCATTTCCTGACTGTATAACATTTATTTGTTCAAGGAAAATGACACCCAAGCTCCCAACAATGTCTAAATGACTTGATTTTCTTATAAACAATTAAGAATTCTGCTAAAGTATAGACAGATATATAGTATTGTTCAGGGAGTTAGAGAACTCTGAAGATGGATGCATCTGCTCAAGCAGTCTCCTGGAAATAAATGTCTGGTGGTTTGGAAGTTGAGGATAATACAAAGCAAATTAAATCCTTACAACCACTTGAAAGGTCTGCAGTTGTCTGTCATTTGGCTTCTTTGGTGTATTTGGATCCAGAATCTAATACGGCAGTCATAGAGTCAAAAGATCTAGGTCTAAACCACACCTCTGATGCTTCCTTTAATAAGTAATGTTGGGGAAATAAGTTATATGACTTCCATGAGCCTTATCTATAAAATGAGGGGTTTGAACCAGATGTCTTCTGAGGTTACTTCTTGTTCTAGATTTATGATCTTAATAGATCACAGTATTGGTTATATACTTTTGCTGTTTTTTAAATTCAGTTCCACACAACTGCATTTACTGTGGGACAGTAGGTTGGCAAGATCCAAATTTATTTCATTTCTACACTAGCTTGACAAAAATCCCTACCCTGACCACACTGGCAACCACTGGCTCATTCTTTGTCCATTTCCAATTGGAAATAGTGACAACGGCAAAAGAACAGTCCACTTAAATACAACACAACAGAAATATTCACTGGTTCCCACAAATGAATATCCTATTGCAGATGTGGTCTAGCCAGGGCAGAATAGAGGGGGTCTATTCTTTGATGGTTGCTGTAACAAAGTCATCCAGTGGTTGATGCCTTTTTTTTTTCCTCGTGGCGATTTCAGCTCTCCTATAGCTGTACCAGATCATATTTATTGTGCTATAGGAGACATCATGGCTGTTACAAGGGACTGGCCCATACAATGTTCTGAACTCAGATGTATTTGTTTGCAAGCATGCATTCCTCAGAGTGGAGGGAATGGTGGAAGGGAAGCCAATGGTAAGACCCACAGGTATGAAAATGACTCAAGGAAACAGTGGTAGAGGACTAAATACAGGATCCCTCGCCCTACCACCGCACCCATGAAATAGTTTCATATTTACTTCGTTTTTCTTCCTGGGAGTTACTTATCCTAATAGAATTGAAGACCTGATTTAAAAAAAAATGTGTGAGGCACTGTAATCAAGATATAAATCTAACCCCTCGGGACCAGAGACAACTCTCCCAACACTACAAGTTGCAGAGTACTAGTCATCAATAGTTTATTCATTAGGAGTTCTATATGCTAATTAAATAACGGGTTTCAATCAAAAAGTACAATTTTTTTTTCTTTTTTCTGTGCATATGTTATTTCACCCCAGTGTCATGAAAACTCCTTGAAGGCAAGGACTATTTTAAATCTTATATCCCCAGCGCCTGGAACATAGCAGGTACCTGATAAAGGCTTGTTGGCTTGATTAGAATTTCAATTCTGATGAGAGCTTTCAGGTTTACTTTTCTAGAATGTGTATTGTAGCTAAGCTATAGAATTTCATCTGAGGAAGCAAGTGGATTCTGTTATCAAACTGAAAAGTTTGTAGGCCATCCCTCACTTGGAGCAGACCTGGTAGTTCTCCAGTTCCTTGAACTTGTGCTTAAATTTATGTCTCAACACATCTCCTTTTCTGGTCTTGGTTTCTCTTTGCTAGGCAACCAATGAGGCAACCTAATTCTGACCCCTCTCCACTCCTAACTTTCCCCTTGGGATTTTGCATATAAACAAGATGGGTATCGTCCATTGAAGGGAAAAAATTAAAATCAAAATAAAATTCTTTCCTTTCTGTCTAACCTCAGATTTAGCTACTTCTGGGAAATGTCATTGATGCATCAGTGGCAATATTTCATGCATTTCACTAAAAATAGTCAGCTGTTGAATAAACTCTGGTTTTCTTTTTAAATTCTAGGAACCTACCGTATATGGGGTAACAAGTTCATATAAGGCTTTTGCTATCACAGATGCCATTTTTGAGGGACTTACCTGAATATAATTACTTTTAGATTATTCAGGGATTAAGGGTTTGGTTTGTGGATTATGAAGTCATAGATCCTGGATGATAGAGCTGGAAAAGACCTATAGAGATCATTTAGTCCATCCTTCCCATTTTATGGACGTAGGAACTGCATCCCAGACTGGTAAGAAGACTTGTCCTTTGTGACACAGTTATTGTATAACAGAGCCAGGATGTGTCCGTAGCTAGGGATGAAAAGCATTGTCACTGGGTCCATATCTTACCATTACTCTTAATTACTTGGGTGAACTTGGACAAATTCTAATCTTGCTAAGCCGCCATTTATATATGTATGTATGTATGTATGTATATACATATATATATATATATATGTGTGTGTGTGTGTGTGTGTGTGTGTGTGTGTGTATGTATGTATATGTATGTATTTTAAGCTTCAAAATTAAGTGTTGCCCTACATGGGCTTGAAGATACCTTCCAGCTTTAGATTTAGAATCTTTCTCTGGATCCAAATCTAGCATTCTTTCTATTGTGCCCTGCTCTCTCCCCATCTAGGCCTCTTTGCTTCACTCCCTTAGACAATTTTTTAGTTGTACCATTGCTCTTTTTACCCTGGGTGTAAAAAATGAGATTGAAAGAAAAAGAAAAGCATAACATCATCACATCTTCTCACTGCTGACAGCTCTGATAGCAGTCAAAGTGGAAGTGACTGGTTCTCCTGAGGTCTTTATTTATGAGTTAGAATGATCCAGGCATTACATAAGTAAATAACTGACAAGTAGTTGGGTTTTTTTTTCTGGAATGCCAACAAATATATACTTTGGGGAGCTACAGATGTGCTCACCAGTACCGGGCCAGGGATTATTTTTGGGGATGCAGGGGACCAGTTCTGTGATTTCATCAGTGTAAATAAGTTCTGATGGGGTGGGTAGGTGGTGCAGTGAATAGAGCACTGGCCCTGGAGTCAGGAGGACCTGAGTTCAAATCCAGCCTTAGACGCTTAACACTTACTAGCTGTGTAACCTTGAGCAATAACCTTAACCCCAATTTCCCTGCCGGCCCCCCTCAAAAAAAAGAAGTTCTGGGGAAAAGCTTCATCTTCCACAGCTTAATAAGTGATTATTTCAACCATCCATCCATCCATCCATTCAATGAAGACTTTCACTCCTGAAATTTATAATTTGAGAGCAAGGATTCTTAACTTTGGGGAGGTCTGCTTTATAAAATATTTTTATTATACTTGAATATAATCACTTTCTTTTGTAATCATATGTATCATATTTCAGGCATTTAAAAATATTGCTCAGAGAAAGGGCTCAATAGGCATTACCAGATTGCCAGAGGGGTCCATGATTAAATAAAAAGAGGTCAAGAAACCCTGTCTTGCAGACTTGCCTGAGGCCCCCCAAAATTAAATTTCTTGCTTGGGGATTAAAGTCAGTATATGGTTAAGGAATGACTTGAGCTCAGGTCTTCCTGCCTCCATAACCAGCTCTTAAGGAGCTCTACCACCATTTCAGTGACTATAACCCATATAAAGACAGAAAAATATTGGGGTCTATGTCTAGGAACTGGAGTTCTGAGACTAGGAAGGCAGGATAATTGAGTGGAAGAAGAGACTGCCCTTCCTGACTACATTGTGACTAGATTGACACATCCTGATATGTGTCCACATTTTTTTGTCCAAAGGGCATACACAAAGCTCCTGTTGGAACAATGTGATTCCCAGTGTTGTAGAGGTCAATCCATTGGTCTATCCGGAGTCAGGTTGTCTTTACCAAAGTATTTTTTGCTTTAATATTGTCTAAAAGTAATTTCTGGGGACCTAAAGCAAATGCAGCCAGGACCAGAAGAGGAATGCATTCCATGTTAACTATCTTCTAGGATTCACAACTTAGGCTATGCTACCTCATGATGTTCCCTCCAAACCTGGTACCCTGGGGCTCTCTGCAGTCAATTGTTTTTCTAAGTTGGCTGAGGTCCAGACTCTTTGGACTTTTCTCAGTTCTCATGCTGGAGAGATCTCCAGCCCTATGGGCTCCCCCTCTTCTTGGTGATTTCCTCCCTGGAGTCTCCACTAGGGAAAGTACCCATGATAGCCACGCTCACTTCTCACCCAGTTCAGCTCCCAGCTGTGGACTTTTCCATCTTCCCCCTGGGAGGGCAAGGGCTGTCTTCATTTTTGTTTGTTATTTATATCCTTGGTGCTTAGCACAAGGCCTGGGACATAATAAAGGCTTAACAAACACTTTAATAAATAATAATTAAACAATTTATAATAAAATAATAAATTAATGATTAATTATTAAAATAGTAATTAAATAATTTATAATAATTTACAATTAATTATTAAATAAATAGTAACTGAATAATTTTAAATAAATTAATAATTAATTATTAAATAAATGATCTAAATAAATACTTTATTTAATTCTAAACGAATCCCATCTCTTTTTGCTTCCTCTTACCTGCATAGTCAGATCAGTAGGGCACTTCACACCATTTCCAAAAGTTCACTTTCTTGTCGCCATTTACTTGTTTAATTGTAATTGTGCCCTATTAGAATGGACACTCCTTGAAGGCAAGGCCTACTTGTCTTGCTTGTTTGTGTTTTTATCTCTAGCCCTCAGCTTAGTGCAAAACACAGAGTGAGCACTTCATAAATGCTTGTATTATTCATTCATTTTCAGCCATGGAAAGGTTGTGCCCTCTACAGTGAAGTAGACTTCTAATTTCTATTTCTTTGGGTGACAATGAGATGCAAGAACAATATCTTATGAGATCATGATGAATCTAAAGCAAACAGCACTAATTCTTATGGTGCAATTGCCCCAGCATTCCCTCCTCTCCAATCCC
Organism: Pseudochirops cupreus; assembly: GCA_028627135.1. Lineage (NCBI taxonomy): Eukaryota > Metazoa > Chordata > Mammalia > Diprotodontia > Pseudocheiridae > Pseudochirops > Pseudochirops cupreus. The sequence goes on along the minus strand of CM053582.1, from coordinate 401,007,308 downwards.
TTTCAAAAGCTGTTTTCAAATACAGAGCATTTTAGGCAAACATTTGCTTTATTAACTCCCTATACATCCTGTCCACTAGATTTTGGCAAGATCCCTGCTTGTAGAATTCCTCAAGTCTAGAAGACCTGCCAGGACATTTCATTTGCTTTTCCTTGGTTGCCCTGCTCCCCTGCCAGGGCTTTGAGGGGCACATGTGAGTGTGTATTTTGTACCATGGCCATCCAGGGCTGTTGCAAGGCTTTAAATAGTGCCTTTCTTTGCAGGTAGATTGGCAGATGGAACATTTGCTGGAAAAGCAGACAATTTAACGCCCTCAGCCTAGTGCAGGAAGGCTCCTTTTGAATTGCTTATTCATTTCTCCATTAAGGACTGAGGTCTCAACATTACACTCTGTACCTAGAGGATCAGGAAGATTTTATTTGCCACTCACTCTCAGAAGAGGGTTTATTTGTGAAAAGGCAAAACCCGAGAAGTTTGAGATTTCCTCTGCTTACCTCTCACTCCACTCCCTCCTGCCTTCCATAACTACTGTCTGTGAAAGAGTATGCGCCAGATCAAGCCCCTCTTTCCTTCCTGGGCTTGGCATCCCTTTTCACTGCTTGCTTGTTCTATTGGTGTCTCTATTTATGTTGCAGCAAACACCCCGGGTTCTTTCTCCTAAACAACACATGGAGCTTTCAGTTTAGACTTGGCAGCTAACTCCCAGAGGGCTTAGCAGCTTGTGGGTTGCTGTAAAGGCTGTGTGGTAGGGAATAGAAAGAGAAAAATTCATACTATAGATTTAGAGCTGGAAATGACTTTAGAGTCATTGAGTTCAACTCTTCTTTTACAGATGTGGAAACTGAGGCACATAGAGGTTAAGTGGTTTGCCCAGAGTCACGTAGCTCATAAATCTCTAGGTCAGAATTCAACCTCAGGTCTTCTTGACTCAAGATCCAGCTGTCTGTTCGCTATGCCACCAATGCTTACCGTTGGCCATTTTGTACCCCTCATCCTCTACTTAACTTTTCTCCAATTTGAGCACCATTTGGGTGTTGATTAAGAACTTAATAAGCATCATGGTGGAACTACATATGGTGGAGGTGCCCCTGAACTGTTTCCCAGAAACTCAATCACCTTCTTGTGTTCTTGAGTACTAGTCCATTCACTGGAATGTTGACACCAAAGATGGTGTTATGGAAGGCCTTAGAGAATTCCTTCAAATCCCCAAAAGAACCGATGGCTTACAGGCACATTTGTCTTCTGGGCTCCAAATGTGATAATATGTTTTACATTTGCATTTTAATGTGCTGTGTAGGATAATACAATTAGAGTTGAAAGGGACCTTCGAGGTCATCTAGACCAACATCCTAGACAGGGAAACTGAAGCCAAAGGTTTGGATAAGGTTTGCCTGAGGTCACACAGGTGATGTCACACTTGGGATCCCAATTCAAGTCCTCTATCTCTAAATCCCAAACTTTTCCTTTTGTACAACACTGCTGTTGTTGTTGTTGCTGCTGCTGCTATTACTGTTATCATCTTCATTAAGTGAGTCAGTATGTTGTGATGGAGAGAATGATGTATTGGGAGTCGAGAAAGACAAGTTCTGTCTCTGCCATTTACTAGCTATGTGACCATAGGCAAGTCATTTAACCTCAAAGAACCTCAGTTTTCCCCACTTGTAAAATGTGTATAATAATACCTCTAATGTCTACCTCACAGGGTGATTATGAGGATTAAATGAAACATCTGTAAATTAAGAAATGAATGATCAGTTATTAGTGCTGAGAGTTTAAACATCAATGAGTCTTTCTGTAGATTGTTTCTTTACTTTGCCAGGAAGAAAGGATCTCTGAGCTTACAGTTACCATGGGGTCTTTGGTATGACTCTTCTACTTGCTCTGGACACTTTAGTATGGGTTTTCAAGTAGAAGATGGATGGCCACTTATGGGGCAGGTTAAAGAGAGAATTCTTTGTCAGGCGCAGATTGGCTATTGAAGTCTCTGCCACCTCAGAGATTCTTTAATTCTGTGATGTGAAGAGGTTGCATGACCATATATTGACATATCCTCTAAATGGCATTTTTCTTGAGGACTGGGTTGGAAGAGGTAGCCTTCTGAGGTCCTTTCCAATTCAATCCAGTCAATATTTATTAAGCATCTACTATGCTAAGTGCTGGGAAAACATTAAAAAGATAGTTCTTGCCCTCAAGGGGGAGATAACACAGAAAAGACTGCTGGAAAGTTGGGGAAAAAGGATGTGACACTAGGGGCTACCCAGCTCAGAGGCATCTTATTCCACGAAATTGGAACCAGGCAGAGCAGCAGATGCAAAGTGGAGTGAGCTGAGTCCAGTTTCTGCCTTCTATAAAGGAAGGCATTAGGAGGAGTTTGGCACTCTGCCCTCCAACACTCCAATCAGATAGGGGAGAAAGTTGAGGGAGGGAATGTCAAATAAGGCTTGAACTGGCAGCAGAATGGTGAGTTTAGAAGTAATGTGCTAACTTGGGAAAGGTATCTTATTCCAAAGAGTTAATTCAGGCAGGGCGGTAGATGTAGATGGTAAGCTTCTATAATTTTGTGAAAAGAAAAATAGATTTGTTTCAAGAAACCATTAGTGAGGTTAGCTCATCAGGCTGAGAGATACTTCCTTTCTGTTTAGTGTTTCTCTCCCCCGCTCCAGACATTTCAAAACCCTCAGGATGAGTTTGTTGCTTGGGGACAGAGGATCATTCATTCCCATAATATGGAGCCCTGTAGAAGTGTTAAGAACTATTTCATGGCAGGCCCACCAACAGCTAGCCCATCACCCAGTTTTCCCTGCCATCTGTGTATACAAGAACTTGTGTTAGTAAACAGTGGGAGTATATCCTAGCCAACAAGGACTAAACATTCTTCTGACTGCCCCAGAAGGAGAAGGTTGGGCTATCAGGAACGTCAGAGGAATCTAGGCAGAGAGAGAGCTGAACAGAGGCATCTGTTGTTTTCTGGTGCAGTCTAGCAGCGGAACAGTAGTGACTACCCAGTACATATCCCCAATCAACTTTGCCCATCTTCCCCTCATCCTCTTTGAACTGGCCAGTGGACTTAGCAGCAGAGTAACTAAACTTTCTCAGCCTAATCCATTTAGAGCTGAGAGGATTCCTTTCTAAGACACAGATGAGAAACATTTGGCCTCCTTTTTCTTGCTCACTGTGGGCTATTGCTCCACTGGGGACCTTTATACCAACTCTTCTCAGCAACATCAGTAGGAGGCTTTGGCAAGAAGTCAGGGTTGTTAAGGTGGTGTATTAGGCATGAAGAAGAAAAAGGTCCCTATTGAGTAAGCAGGCAGCCCACCCTAGTTTACTGTGGGTAGGATGATAATCATTGCTGTAAAATTCAAGGAAATAAAAGGAAATATCTGGTGGTGTAACTTATCCAGAATTTTTTTTTTTGAGGGGAAGGCATTTGGGAAAGGGATGAGGGTTTAGGATGGGGAGAACAACGTGAGTAAGTGGTGATAGGATGCCAGGATGATGGTTAACAAATCAAAGGTAAGACTTTGTTTCTCTGTAGTCTCAATGTTTTATTTGGGGGAGGATATGGCATCATTCCAATAGAGTGGATACTAGACTGAAGATTTATTCAAGTCCTACAATTATGATTTACTCATTGAGTGATCTTTAAACAAATCACCTGACTTTTCCAGCTTTAGCTTCCCATGTGGACAACAGAATTAGCTTGATTTTCTCTCTCTACCTCCCAAGAATGGCATAGAGATTAAGTGAGCTGGGTATGGAGTGATTCAGGTCTATAAAGGCATTAAAACTGAGATTTCTTGAGTAGAGGAGTAAGCAATCTCAGGAATTCTGAGAGGCACCAGTGGAAAGTAATCTTGACCTTTCTAGTAGTGGTGTAGTCAATTTGATTATTATTCCCTGAAGAAGAGGCAGATGGCAAGATGAATACTTTAGCTGAACTCTTGGGATGTCTGGATGAGATGAAGCTGTGTCTGGGGCCAGTTAGATTGAGAGGGCTGAGATGGGGTTTCAGGTACCCTCCAGTCAACAAGCAGGTCATCTCTTACCCCAAAGCAAGACCCAGAGCTGAGTCACCCTCCCCCCCCACTTTGGTTTCTTCAACACCTCCCTCTATTCATTTTCGTCCTGCTTTATTGTCTATTCCTCAGTCTCTTTGATTGGTTCCTCTTCTTGCCTCACCCCACCCAAAACTGTATACAAGGTTCTGTCTTGAGCCCACTCCTCTGCTCTTTCTACATTCTCTTCCTTGGTAATTTTATCGACACCCACAGCTTCAGCAATCAACTCTTATACAGATAATGATGAGACTATATCTCTAGCCACCTTCTCTTTAAACTTTCCTTTCCATGTTTCCCGTTTTATCTGACCAGATATCCTGTCAGCATCTCAAACTCAATATATTTCTATATCTAATTCATGCATTATAATCTCAATAAAACATCACAGAATCACAAAGTTTGAGAAGTACAACTCCACTGAGTGCAAACCACACATGAAAGAAATTGTTAGTGATTTTCTATCCATATTTTGAACCCTTAATCTGCCATTCATCTCTCCACAATCTAGCCCTGACCTCTGTTTCCATCCTTATATAATATGACTCTTCACACTCTATATGTTTTACTCAAATTGGGCTACAATTGTTCCCTGATTCTTCCCTGTGCTGTCCTAGCTTAGCAGGACACATGCTTTATGCATGGAAAGAATTACTTCAATGTCTTTGTTTATTGAAATTCTTCCATTTTTTCAAGGCTAAATTCAGTCAACTGTTCTGGAATCCACTGATGACCCCTTCTAGTAGTGAGTCCTCTGATCTAAGACATCTCATGCCACATTGACTTCTCTTTTAAGATGCATTTATATTATTACTTGCATTACAGCTACATGTGAGCAGTTCTTATCCTACCCTCCCCTCTGCCCAAGTAGAGAATAAACTCCTTGAAAGGGATTGCATTGTTCTCAGAATATTTGTGTTTGTTTTCTAACCAACCTATGATTTCATTGATGTAGGAAACACCTTTTTACCAATGAGACTGGGCAACTGCCCTGCAATTTATGGTCTTAGAAGAGAGACGAAGTAGCTTGTCCAGGGTCATATCACTAGTATGTGTCAGGGGCAGGACTTCTACCCAGATCTTCCTGACTCTGACTCTCTACTTCCTCATACTACACCTTGTATATCATAATTGCCAAATTAGTGTTAGGTGGCAGAGCAAATAGAGCACTGGACTTGGAATCAGGGAGATTCATCTTCTGAGCTCAAATCTTGCCTCAAGCACTTACTACCTGAGTGACTCTAGGAAAGTCACTTAACCTTCTTTGCCTCTATTCCTCATCTGTTAAAAAAAATGAGTTGGAGAAGGAAATAGCAAACCATTTTAGTATCTTTGCCAAGAAAACTCCAAAATAGGGTCACAAACAGTTGGACATGACAGAAATGACTGAATAGCAGCAGCAGCAGCAAATCTTTGGACCATTCTTATGCTGGAATATTCTTCATATTAAATTGAAACCCATCTCTACCAATTGTTCTCATTTTTGCCCTCTGGAAGAAAAAAATCTCACTATCCTGACATCTAGCCTTTTGAGCAGCAAAAGCAGGTATTTATTGTGTCACCCCAATGTCTTTTATAAGCCAAATCTCTGTAGCTTCTTCGCCAATTCTTCTGAGTTTCCAGGACTCTGTAGCTTAAATCCTCAAGATTTCAAGACCAAATGTGAACTATGGGTGATATGTTATCCACATATTGGCAAATTCCCAAGCTTTGCACATGATTCTCAGAAGAAAATATTTTGATCTAGTGAGAAAACATGCTTTACAAGAGGCAAGGCAGAGTTCACAGAGCCTGAGAGTGTTCCTGATGTTTAGCATTGGGCTGTCCTCATTCTTGAGATTAAGAAGTCATGAAGGTTTAATGCCCTATTCCCTCTGTTGTCATGTGCTATTGATAATCACTACATCATCAGATGTAAAGAATGATAAACTGTCAAGAGAAGGCTTGAGAAGAGCTTTTTACATCCAGTTGTGTAGGAGTCAGGGTATGGGTGGCATTCACTACAGAGGCATGGAAGCTTAGGCACGTCACACTCTTATAAAGATGTGACTGTCTGTGATCTGTCTGTCCCGTGTAGTTCCAAACTCAATGGAGCCTGTTAGCATTGAGAAAACATTTAAGGAGGCAATAAACAGCCTTCCCAGAAAACAACTCTTTTCTTCTTCTTCCCATTCTTTCAGATAAAAGTTTGACTGACTATGGGATACCCATGTTGTCCTTGTTGCCGAACCAAGAATTTTCATAGTGTAAGCCTAGTCACAGCCCATAGATATAGCATTCACTGAGGGGGGGAATAGTACAACAACATTTATTTATTTAGTATTATATTTATTATATTATATAAATATACCACATTAATTATAATATATTATATATAATACTAATTATATAATATATCAATTATATAATAATGTTTAATATTTATTTAATAATTATTGTATTTAATGAAGTATGGATGTATTGAATTATGCTTTGTGTGAGTCCACGGATATATTACATATTTTCTGTATATGGAAACCTCTCCCTATCCCCAGTGTTTATTTAATATTCAAGGATTGCAAAATACTTGATTTGGCAGAGCAAATTATGACTTTCAAGGTTTTCTTCCAACAAGGCATCTCCCAGGAATATATAAATATTACACAAATGAGGGGAGAAAGAAGAGAAGAAACATTTATTAAGCACTTACTATATGTCAGGAACTGTGCTAAATGCCTTACAAAGATTCTTATTTGGTTCTTACAAGAACCCTGGGAAACAAGTAACATCATTCTCCCCATTTTACAGCTGAGGAAATGGAGGCAGAGAGAGATTAAGTGACTTACTCAGGGTCACCCAGCTAGTCAATGTCTGAGACTAGGTCTGAAGTCAGATTTTCCTGATTCCATGCCCAGTGCTCTATCTATTGTGCCGTTGAGATGATCTGATTATTAATATCAAATGAAGCATGAAATAAACAGGCTTATGACATGAAAGGTATTTTCCATTGTCACGGTTGATGTCCAACACAGAGACCAAATGGAAGAGGAATGGATACTCTAAAGATAGGGAGGTTTTCCAGATATTTCTATTTGTGGATGACATCATGTTTTTTGCATTGAGCCTGGATTATTGCAAAATATCCTAAGTGATGACTGAAAAGAATTTTCCTATGATGCACATAAGAAAAACAAGTTGATGAAGGAAATTCCTGTTCTCTAAATTATAATATATTGGTAGATGGATAACCCATAAAACTGGTCTATCAGCACTCTATTCTAAATGAATAAGAACTTGACCCCAAAAATGAATAATAGGAAGATAATGGGACTGATTACATTCATCATATTTGGGAAACCACGTAGTGCTTTTGAGGGCAACTAAGTGGCACAAAGATAGATAGATGGCATGGTGAATAGAATTCTGGGACTCAAGTCAGGAAGACTTATCTTCATGAGTTCAAATCTGTCCTCAGACTTTTACTAGCTGGGTGATCCTGAGTAAGTCACTTGACCCTTTTGCCTCAGTTTCCTCGTCTGTAAAATGAGCTGGAGAAGGAAATGGCCAATCACTCTATTATCTTTGTTGAAAAAACCCCAAAATGGGGTCATGAAGAGTTGAACAAGGACTGAAACAATTGAACAATAACAACAATTATGGTGTTTTTGATGATTCTGAATTTCTCCCTGAAATACAACCCCATCTTTAAAAACAACAGCAAGAACAAAACTCAATCATTTTCTATTGATACTACATAGCTGTGAATCATGAAAATGGATGTATTTAAGAAATCAAAATTTCAGCACACTCATGGGGCAATGGAGAGACACATGGTGGGTGTAAGTAGCCTGCAGCCTATTATGAGTGTTGTAAACCAGATGTGACATTGGAGACACCACCTAAGAAACATAGGACCAGAAGAGGAGGTGGGAAATATTGAAAAATCATTGAATCAGAGGTCATAAGCCAGACTGCTATGTAATGCCAAGAAATCAAGGATGGCACCCTTGGATGACATACTTCTATGTAGGATTTGCAGTAGAACATATACAAGAGTAGTACAGACTGAGAAGGAGTGCATGAGTTGCAATTTGTACTTATCAAGGAAGGAGAATGGATGAGACCATGAATCCCCTGAACTATTTATTTATTAAATTATGCTTCGTGTGGGTCCATGGATAGATACACCAGGGACTATATGGAAACCTCTCTCCCAAGTCCGAAGGAAATAATTCTTAATATGTTTAAATAAACATTTTCGTGGTAAGTATAATAAAGGAAAGAGAAATAATAGGAATATTAACGTAATAGAAATGCGAAAGTATTAGAGAAGATGGAAGACAATAGAGTATGATACAAAGAATGCTGGGAAATGAGTCTGAGGACCTATGTTTGAATCCTATGTCTCCAACTCATTACCTGTATATTTGTGTGTCCTTTTTGGAAGTCATATAACAACAACAACAACAGAATAATCATAATAGATTTATTTAATACTCTAATGTTTGCAAAGTGCTTTCCATATATTATCTTATTTGATTTGTCTGGATTTCAATTTTCTCATCTGTAAAATGAAGCAATTTGGGCTGACAATCTTGAAACCTCACTTCTACATTAAATATATGATCCAAAACAAAAACCCATTTTGATAATTGTCTTTGACAATATTTGTGACCAAGATTTATCTGGGCATTGCAGTTAAAGTATACTACTTTTTTTTGTTAGGTTCCTATTATCTGAACTCAAAAAGAGTGTTATTATCAGGACCTTGTAGGGAAGCAGGTAGGTGGGTGAGTAGGACTGACCAACTGACGTTGGGTAGAAGAGAAAAACATCACCAGGAACAGTCAAGTATTTGGGCCTCCAGACTATCCTCTTTGCTGGTGATTTGCCTTTCTTGACCAACTCTAGACCAATGCAAATTATTGTGCTTCTCCCATTGGTGAGTTCCTTCCAGGTGTTCCATTTTGGGAATGGAGCCATGTTGACATCCTCCACCATGACAGCCCCCATTCCTTCAGGGGCCTTATTTCAGTATGGACCCAGACCAGTCATGTTTATTCCCCTCCTGGATGTGTTTCTGACTCTTCAGACTTTGCCACCATACATGAGTATCTTCCCCCAGATGCCACCCCGCACTACTTTTTAGCTCGTATCTGTATAATGAATGAATCTATTATATTTTATTTGTTGTAAGAACATAAAGGCCTTGAAACCCGGGCCTATTTATTTTTTGCTTCTGATGGTGTCCCCAGAGATTACCAGTGTCTGGCATGTAGTAAGCACTTAACAAATGCTTGTTGCCTGTCTGCTTCTGCTGCCCCTTTTGATGCTGGTCTGCTGATATCCTTGGCCTTGACTGAGCAAATTCAATACTTTTCTGATGTGCCCCTGCCCAACCTCTCTGAGAATCATATAATCTTGGAGGTAGAATGGACCTTTGAAAGTCATCTAGACCAAGAATCCCACTTACAACATGACTACTAGATAGTTATCTACCTTCTGTTTGAACATTTCCAGAGATGGAGAGTAGGAGACATGGGATTGCATCCCAGATCTGCCATACTAGCTGAATGAACATGAGCAAATCCCTTAATCTTTTATCATCATCACCATCATCATCATCATGATGGTTGTTGTCTTTATTAAATTTCTAATTTCTTCTTTCTTTTTTAAAAAAATAAGTATTTTTAAAAAACAATATGCTCCTTCCATTATTCCCCATGAGTTCTCTTCCCACAAAAGCCAAAAAAGAACAAAGAAAAACAAAACCTTTATTATAAGTAAAATAGACTGCCACATTGGCTATGACCCAAAATGTATATCTTTCTTTGCATTTAAGTTTATCACCTCTTTGGTAGGAGTTGAATGGTGGTGTTTCATCTTTAGTCCTCTGGGTTTGTGGTTTATCATCGAAGTAACCAGAATTCTAAAATCTTTCAAAGGCGTTCCCCACCCCCCCCCCCCAATATGGTTGTCATCATACAGCTTGTTCTTTTAATTCTACTCACTTCACTCTGCTCTGTATCAGTTCACAGAGATTTCCCAGTTTCCTCTGGAACTGTCCATTTCATCATTTCTTATGGCACAATAATATTCCATTACATTCATATACCATACTTTGTTCAGCCATTCCTCAATAGATGGGCATTCTCTTAGTTTCCAGTTTTGGGCTACCACAAAATGAGCTGATACATATACACATCAGCTTACTTTGTCGTGTATAATAAATATATAAAATAAAAATATATTTTATACGTGTCATTTTTCTCTTTCTTTTTTGATATCTTTGGGATATAGACTTAGGACTGGCATAACTAAATGCCCCCATTGGAAATATAGTACCATATTCTGAATGGCTAGACCAATTCATGGCTCCACCAACAAGGCACAAGAGTAGCTGTTTTCCTGAGGCTTCTCCAATATTTATCACGTTCTTTTTTTTTTTTGTCTTTACCAGTCTAAGGGGTCAAAGCTTCTTTAATTTCCATTCCTTTAATTATTAGTGATTTAGAGTATTTTTTAAATATGGTTTTTGATATCTTAGATCCTTTGAGTATTCTAATCTCATTTTCCCATATGTAAAATGAAAGGAAAAGGTCTCAGAGTCAGAAACCTAGGTTCAAGTCCCACCTGTCACATATACCAGCCATTTAACCCTGGGCAATTACTTTATCTCTCAGTGGTCCAGGCAAATAAGCTGCAGAACAGTTACAGAAGTGTATTAAGAGAGAGAATTTCCTCTGTGGAAGCTCCCTTCATCACTGAGACCTGGACCTAAAAAAGGGTGATATGGTGTGTGTTCAACTAGATGACTTGTGAGATCCCTTCCAGCATGGATGCTCTATCATTCCTTTTTAAAAAAATATATCTCACTAGACTGTATTCTGTATTATATACATGTAGGGAAGACCAGATCAAGTTGTAATCATAAGGAGGGAAATTAATTCAATTCTATAAACATTTATTTAGTACCAACAACATGCTAAGCACAGGATACAAATAAGAAAAAGAAAAGTAGTCTTTGCCCTCAAGGAGCTTACAATCTAATGGAGGAAGGCAAAACAGAAAAGCCAGACAGTGTGATGTTCCGTGGAGTTGGAACCCAGCAGGATTGCTGATGGAAAAAATGTAGTTACCTGGAAAATTTAGATCCTAGCCATCTGTAAAGGAAGGTTTGGGGAGGAGTTTAGTGCTAAAGAAAGGCCTCCATTTCTTCCATTTAGTACTCCGGTCCTCCAATCAGAAAGGAGCAGCAACAGAGACAATTGAGAAGATTTTCAATACCAAAAAAAGGAAAAAATCAGTAAGGTGAAGAGATTTCCACTAATCAACTTATCCTGGGGGAGGTGTGATGTTTCATGGAGTTGAGACCGAGCAGAACCACTGAAGAAGAGAGAGTTACCATTCACTGGTATTCCCTTTAACAGTAAATATCCCTAAGATTTGAAGGTACCACGCCCTTTTTATCTGCTCTGCTGGGGAGTATGCCACTTTCTTTTGTAGTTAGTAAGTCTGTTGCTGGAAAGAGAATGTACACTGGCATCTCTGGTTCCCCCTTCCCTTGGATTCTCTTCGCCACTTCTCATTCATTAAACCTTTCCTCTAATTTTCTCTGCCAAACCTGGTGCTGGAGCTGTGCAAGCCTGACAGCCAAGGCAAGCATTGCCTCAGGATGATAAACCAGGGCTTTTCTTCTTCCCCCTGCCCTTTAGAAATTAGACACAAGTGATTTTTCTTTAGCACATACTCTTCTAGAACTCTGGCTACTGCATTCTTCTCAGACAAGCTCTTCTGCGCCATCTTACTGGGTGTAAACTCTGTTTCCTGGTGGGGATATATTTGCCAATCTAATACAGACCACTCTTAAAGGTATAGATCTGTGGTTGTTTTTCAGTTGTTTCAGCTGAGTCTGACTCTTTGTGACCCCATGGACTATCACTCCAATACTGTTCATGGTGTTTTTTTGACAGCAGTACTGTAGTGGTTTGCCATTTCCTTCTCCAGTGGATTAAGGCAATCACAGGTTAAGTGACTTGCCCAGGGTCACACAGCTAGTAAGTGTCTGAGAACTCAGGAAGATGAGTCTTTCTGATTCCAGGTCCAGCACTCTATCCACTACAACCTAGCTTGCCCAAAGGTATAATTAGATAGCATTTTTTTGGCCCTTCGGGTTTGGTTGTCATCTAAGTAAAACTCAAATAGAAATGGGGGACACACGATACATATATATATATATATTCCTTTGGGTCACATGTTGACTTAGAAAACCACATATTAACGTTATCTATGTTCTCTTGTATTTTTATTTATTATGTTAAATATTTCCTCATTACATTTTAATTTTGTTTGAAAAATCTGGTGCAACAGCCATGTGTTTGACGCCTGGGGTTCAAGCTATAATCAAAATTGAATAGATATTTCTTGGTGAAGAAACTTTTACAAAATTATAAATTTGAAGTTGGAATGGACCTTAAAAATGAATTAATCCTCATTTGCAAAATGAGGAAATTGAGGCCTAGAGAGGTTAAATGACTTGTCCAACATCACACAGATCCTAGCCAGGATTTGAATTCAGGTCCTCTGGCTCCAAATCTAATTCCAGCTAACTTTTCCATTGTATCACTCTGCCTCTGGAGGCCCTGACTTGGAGATATAATTCAGTTCTTCCTCTGAAGTCCACGGATTTAAAGGGGTCCATGATGTTTGATGAGGTGGGGGTGGAATTGGAAATTACATCTATATTTCTGCTAATTTTTATTAAAAATTTATCAATTCCTTAAATTTTGAGGAGGCAGCTGAGTGACTCACTACATAGAACAACTGGCTTGGAGTCAGGAAGATCTGAGTTCAAATCCAGCCTCAGACATTTACTAGCTGTGTGACCCTGGGCAAGTCACTAAACCCTGTTTGCCTCAGTTTCCTCATCTGTAAAATGAACTGGAGAAGGAAATGACAAACCACTCCAATATCTTTGCCAAGAAAACCCCAAATGGAGCCATGAAGGTTTGGACAAGACTGTAACAACTGAACAACAAGAATAGGCAGGTAGTGGAGGAGGGTTAATGTTTAGTAGGGGGTCAGTTTTCAAGTGCTCCTCATTTTGGGCTGTGTGGGTGGCTGATACTCTGCCAAAAAGACAGATTGATCCATAACAACCCTTGATTCACCAAGCATATATTTAATTGAGGAGAGATGAGGGAACATAGGAACACTAAATCCTGCCTATGACCAGTTATAACAAAAGCTCTCTCTTATGAGGGTGATGCTATTGAACTAATATATTTTTCTCTGACTTGGGGGGGGAAGTGGCAGTGGAAACCCGTCGAGGTATTGGCTGGTAGCCCGCACCCTGCAGTTTTCCCACCGAGACCATTCCCTGAAATAAACTGGGCTTTTATGTTATTATTGTGATTTTTTTAAGGTGATGAGGAAAATTTATGACTCCAGGAGAAAAGTGCAGCAAGGAACCCCGTTGACTTTCTCTGTGGTTGTTAAGGCTTGATACTCTCTCCCTTTCTTTACTGTGTTAATGTTAAGATCTTTCTTTGCCTACCTTGAGCCCTCCCAGAAGGCCTTGGGCAGGGGTAGCTACTGCTGTTGCCCTTTTCTTTATGCTCAAAGGTCCATCTCAGATGGGATTTCCTAGTACCCTACAGGGCCAGTGGAGGAATCGAGTCCATGGAGGTTCATTCAGAACTCTGCCTCTGCTTTCTCCATCTGCAGGGGAATAGGGGGCGTGATAATAACTCTCATTTTACAATAATAGCTGACATTTATACAGCACTTGGAGATTCACAATGTATTTTACATGCAGTATCTCACTGAGATTTATAAAGCATTTTCATCACAACTCCTTTCAGTAAGTAGTGTAAGTTTATTATGTCTATTTTACTGATGAGGAAACCAAGAGTTCAGACAGATTTAAGAGATTTATCTAAAGTCAGACTACTAATATGAAGCAAAGCCAGGTCTTGAAAATGGGTCTTCTGACCCCCTAGTGCTGTACCATAGCACTGCCTGGATGGTAGTTAGAAAAACATAGTTAATAAAAAAGGTTGAGAAGCAGAATGAGGCATAAATATGGGTAAATTAGGTGAGTAAGCATTTATCCAGTACCTATTCCACATAGGACACTGACTGCTATTTGGGTTACATGAAGGATATTTGTCAGCACTGGGAATTCACCACATGGAAACCATCACAGAGAACCCATCTATGGCTAGTAGCTACATCTTTGGGAGATGCCTGGGACACATAGAGGGAGGTGAAGGGATTTGTCTAGGGTCATATAGTTAGTAAGCATCAAAAAGAGGAATTAGAAATTCTTGCCTCCAAGATGGCACTCTATCCATTATATAATCTTGACTCCTATTGAGAATATTCATTTTACTCCCGCACTCATCCATACCCAGAAAGCCCAGCCCTCTTGTAAGGATGTTCCAGTTAGTGGGAAATTCAAGGTTCCATACTTGAATCACCTAAAAAATGAAAGGTGCTATATAATACAATCTAGATTGTAGTATAGATGGAGCTTTTCTAGTCTCTTTTAAATGAAATTCTAGGCTTCTTCAGAGACAGTTAGGTGGCACAGTTGATAGAACACTGGGTTTGGAATCAGGAAGACTCAACTTCATGAGTTCTAATCCAGCTTCAGATGCTTACAATCTGTGTGACCCTAGGCAAATCACTTAAGCCTTTTTGCTTCAGTTGATCCTCTATAAAATGAGCTGAAGAGGGAAATGGCAAACCACTCTAATAACTTTGCCAAGAAAACCCCAAAATAGGGTCAAGAAGAGTCAGATGTGACTGAAACAACTCAACAACAACAGGCTTTTCTAGACCCTTGCTGAGAAAAAAAAAATCACTGAATCATCAGTAAGAACTGAAAGGAATCTCAGGAATCACCCAATTCAACCTCTCATCTTATACATGAAAATAAGACCAAAGCTCAGAGGACCAGAGAGGTTAAGTAATTTACTCAATGTCACACAGCTAGCATGTGTGAACCAGGGGATTCTGTTTTGAACACTGTTTCATGGATCAGGCAAAAGAACATTGGATTCCAAGTTGGGAAGCCTAGATTTTTATTTTGTCTCTGCTACTTATAATCTGTGTAACCTTAGACAAGCCAGCTCACTTTTTTGAACCTCTCTTCTTTTGTTGGTAAACTGAGGGAGACTGGACTTCAGAGGATTCTGAAGTGTGATTCTTCAGTGATACATTGACTCTTAAGAGTAAGAAAGACTTTAATAGAGCACATCTTATCTTCCTAACTAGAATGTGGGGGTCTAAAAGGGGGTCACGTTTTATTTATTATTGACTCTCCATTCACTCTCAGAATAGTACTTCCATGCATCAGGAACTAAAAATGTTTGTGAAACAAAGCTTTTCCATGTTCTACAGGCAAAAAATTCCTTACATTTGTTTTTACTGTAGGCATCTATTTTAAAAGGAATATTATGAGGAAAGTTATCTATTACTGTTACTGCTACCCCTGCTTCCACTAAAAATCCTCTCACCTAAGGGACTCTAGCTTGGACTTTAGATGAAAATTTGTTCATTTTTATTTTAAGAACTGATGTTAAGCAGTTCATCCTCACTTAAGGCTAACTAATTCCATTTTGAGTTAAAAGACACTAGCTCTTATTTATTGTATGGAGACAGAACTGAAACCTAAAACCCAAAGATCTCGTGGGGAAAAAGGAAGGTAACAAGGATCTAGAACACTGAGATTGTTTTTGCCTTTTCTGTACTTCTCGGAGAGAGAAAATCATAGCATTTCAGAGATCCATCTATACACAGAGAAGGTCTGTCCCACAGCTGGGTTGACAAAGTCATCTACAGTGAATAGTACAGCTGTGCACATCTGCTGTAAATGTATTCCCTGTTGACTGCTAGGAGGAAAAAGTGTACTTACACTGGGTGGGGGAAGATAGAGGGGGTGGGTGACTGAAGCTCTCCCATGAGGTTCAATCATGAAAAACAGAGGCACAGTTTCTTGAAGCACTGAAGGCTGGGGGTGGGGAGTTAGAGAAGGGGAAAGGAGAAAAGTACAAAAATAACCTAGATAATTCTATGTACATTACATTTAATTATGTTTTCACTTCAGTTATGTTAAATATTTTAACTTTTTGTCTTCAAAGCACTCTCATATCTATTATGTCATTTGAGCCTTAAAAACCTCTGTAGGTAAGTAAATTAGAAAAATTGAAAGAATAAATATCTTCCCTAATGTCTCCTGGTTAGATAGTAAAGTTGTTGGGTTAGTCACCAGACTCCTATGCTACTATGCTACCTGGCAGCCATTAGCATGGTTAGGTTATACAGTATGCGGTTAACCCAAAAGGTGAAATTTGTTCAGTATTTGAAATGAGTGTTCTGATGTGAGAAGCCTGAGTACAAATCAGAATACCTATTTGCCTTTCACAGATTTGACTTATTGTTCCATTACTGGGGTCACAGCAATGTTAGTCTATGAAGCCCCAAAAAAGTGGCCATCAGTTCCTCTTACAAGAGTTCAGGTTCAAAAGGTATCAAGCTCACAGGCTATTCCTCAGAAAAACTTACACAGATAAGCACTGGCTTATCCATGTAAATGTTGTCTTCCTCTAGAAGTATGTAAGCTCCTTGAGGGTAGGAATTATGTTTTTGTTTTAATTTTCTTTTTTAATTCCCAGAACCTAGCATGGCGGCTTGTACTTTGATGGTACAAGATGCTTGCAAAATCCCTACTATTATTGAGCATTCTCATCTCATAGATGAGTAAACTCAAGTCCAGAAAGATTATGAGACTAGCTCGAAGTTATGCAGGTAGTTGAGTAGCAGATTCAGGATTTGTAGAGCTCTATGACTCTACTTTCATTCTTCTGTACTCTATACTATATGACCTCCTAATCTAGGATCTGTGATCTCATTGGTATGGGTAAAAATATTATTATTGCTGTTCTTATCATTTTGTTGTTGTTGTTGAAGGTGGTGGGTCTGGACCTGTTATTACTTTGCTATAGGAAACTCCTAGCACAGAAAATCCTTTAACCAGTGCTATTTAAAAAGGAATAATCTTAGACAGTTGTCTAGGGAGCTAAAAGTTTATGTAAAATTCCCAGGATAACATAGATATGGTACACATGCTCACCGTCCAATGTAAAATGAGTGCAAACCAGTTTTTTCTCCATTTGTCTGATGAATTGATTATGGAGTATCTTTATGCTCTCTTCTACCCTCAACTCTACTCATAAACTGGGATCATTTCATCACAGTAGGGACCACTCAGTCTAGGAACAGAAGGGATTAGATTACAAGTGGAAGGAAGTTGGTTAGAAGCAGGGATGAACAAAAATCAATTGAAATGACTCATAGCATTCCTGATGTATTTTCCTAGACTCTTGCTCCCTAGTACCCTTCTACTGCTGGGAATGAGGTGGAGATAGGGACAGAGAAGAGCTGGTTAACATGACGGAAGTGTTTGGCAGGCCAGTCCGTGTTTTGAACCTATCTGTGAGGTTCTCTTATCACCCAAAAGGTTAGGGTGCCATGCCTGGTAGGTATTACAAAATAGAGGGCTATGTGTTTAGTCTAGGGACTCAGAATTTTCTGGCCAGTGTCTGTTTTCAGATCCTTTCTATTTCAAGCCGGTTCTGACTGCAATTAATCCATAAAATGAATCTATACCTTGGATGGGAAACAAAGCAAGACAAACAAACATACAACTTGAGTGATCTCTGATGATTTATGAGATGCCCATTACTGTCTTCCCTTCCCCTTCTGGCTACAGGGGACCAGGAATGGAAAAAGGAAGGCAGGAACACATTTGAAATGACTCCTCTCCCAGGAAAAAATACTCAGAGTCTACTGTTGTCACTTTATGAACTCTTAGCATATATCATAGGGTTTAGATCCAGAAGATTCCCAGTTTACCCCCACTCCCATTTTAAAGATTAGTAAGCTAAGTCCCCAAGAGATGAAATTCTTTCCTAGGATCATAGCATCATAAAAGTGGAAGATGCTTAGAAGCCATCTAGACTAAGTCATTCTTTTTACAGATGAGGATACTGAATCTTGAAGAGGTGAAAGACTTGTCCAAGATCTTTGGTAACAGAGGCAGAAATCAAACCCATGACCCCTAACTCGAAATCTCCAAATCCAGTGTTTTTTTCTGTGATGCCATTTTTCCTTCCCATTATGGAGTTTTGCGCTCTCTCTCTCTCTCTCTGTCTGTCTCTCTCTCTCAGCAATAGGGGTTAAGTGACTTGCCCAGGGTCACACTGCACCACTGAACTGTCCCTGTTTTGCTTTCAATCATTATTTGTTTGAAATTCATTACAACATTGATTAACAAGTTTTCAAAGCCCAAGTAGGTTGTCAGAGACAAAGGGAAGACTGAAATGAAGGTTAGGTCTTCCATCCTGTTTAATTTGACAAAGGCTAGGAAAAAAAGGGGGAAGAGCAAGGGAGAAGGACTTCAAAAGCTGAAAGACTATCTAGGGGCCATATCTACATTCTTATCTAGGTTGCTGCAGAAAGCACATCTAGAAAGCACAGGAGGTCTCCAGATGGTTCCTGCTGAAATAGTTAGAGGTTACGTGCTACAGGGCTCAATTTCCAGGCTTTGGAGGATTTCTGCTGTTCTCCATATTAGCTGGACAGGAACTTTAAGAATGTATTTTTTTTTCACAAAAAATTGACTCAATCCTATTGAATAGATAAAGGATCTGTGGTTTTGTCAGCATGTGGTATAACTTCCTAGTGTGGGAGTCCCTTTCACCAGAACACTGGTAATTTGTCTGTTTTTTTTCTTTTTTTGGAGGGGGTAGGGCAGGGCAATTGGGGTTAAATGACTTGCCCAAGGTCACATGGCTAGTAAGTGTTAAGTGTCTGAGGTCAAATTTGAACTCAATTCCTGCTGACTCCAGGGCCAGTGTTCTATTTACTGTACCACCTACCTGCCCCTAATTTGTTTCTGTTTAGTATGGCAGTGTCAAACTCAAACTCCATACATAGGGATCTTAGGGGGCTGCATGTTGATTTAGTTTTAAAATGTACTATTTTATATATTTTTAATTAATTTTGCTAAATATTTCCTAATTGAATTTTAATATGGTTTTGGATTCTCTGTGACCTGGACCAGTGGTGGGTTTGGCACCTCTGTTTTAGAAGAGAAGTCCTTGAGAATTGTTTGAGGTAGAAAGAGTTTAACTTGCCCAGGGTTCCATATTCTGGTTCAGAACCAGGACTTGATCCTAGGTCTTCTTGTCTCCAAGAAGAAAAGGGCCTCATTAACAGGACCTTATCCACTAGGCTATCCTGCCTTTCCCATTTGAAGAAATCTTTTTCCTCAATCATATGCCCATTCGATTTCACCATCTCGGTTTATTGAGTTAGATAGGAAAGAGATCTCAGAGGCCATCTCAGCCATCTGTCTTGTTATGTAGATACAGATATTGTGGAAGATGGGCAGCTAGGGGATGCCATAGTGCACAGAGTGCCTGGACTGGAGTCAGGAACACTCATCTTCCTGACTTCAAATCTGTCCTCAGACACTTACTAGCTATGTGACCCTGGACAAGTTGCTTAACCCTGATTGCCTCAGTTTCCTCATCTGTAAAATAGAGTGGAGAAGGAAATGACAAATCACTCCAGTATCTCTGCCAAGAAAACTTCAAATGGCATCACAGAGACCCAGACACAACTGAAAAGACTGAACAAAAAATAGTGGAAGATGTCATAAGAGGAAGTAGAGCTGGGATTCAAATTTGGGTCCTCCAACTCCAAAGTCAGGAGGACTCTTTCCACTGCTTCTCATTCCCTTCAGGATCGTTTCTCAATTATAGGAAAATGCTAATTATACAAATATCTGAAATGCAGCTGTTTGTCTTGAGTGTCAGGATTTGCATAGTTAATTGCTGTTAAAGGTGTCTTTGGTCCTTGGATCTTGGTGTAATTAAACTGTGATTGCCAAATACATTAAGAAAAATCAATGGCTTGTTAATGTTCCTGGAGGAAATGCCAATTGGGGGAATATTTAATATTGATTTTGTCTGTCAGGAAAAATTAAGTTCTACTTCACATGTTCTAACCCAAGGTACCAAGAGAGACACCTGTGTATCTAATCCTCTAGTAGAGGTGATCCACAGGAAGAGGATTTTATTTTCCCAAAGGGATGTTAGATCATAGGTTATAGATCTTGAGCTGGAAGGCACTTGAGAAGTCATCCTGTCCAAGTCCTCTTATTTTACAGATGAGGAAACTGAGGCCAAGGTAAATGTAGATCCCACCGATAAGGTCACAGGTAGGATTTGAACTCAGATCCTTCTGGGAATCATATGACTAAAATAAATTAGCAAGAAATCCATTTCCTTTGATTTCAGAGTGCATATTCTTTTCCCAGAACCACACAGATCTAACTTCTCCCAAACAAGTAATTTATAACTGGACATCAAAAGTTACTCATGACAACATCCCTGGAGATTGACCTGGGTGTCCTGCCTTCCTCATCTGTCCCATTCCAACACAGCAGCTTTACAGCCAGGGGTGGGGGAGGAAGGGGAAGGTGTTTCTGATCCAATTTGGGATGGAGAACGACCAAAGGCATACTCTCTGGCATTCCTTCCATGACACAGTTGATGGTAAGCCAATAAAATCCTAGTGAGTTAAGGGAACAGAATGTATGCGTCAGGTTGATACGCAGCGGAAGACAGAGCCTCTGTTTCTTCATATAAGGCCATGATTCCGGTGGAAGTTAAGCTGCTGTTGGCTTGGAAACCAATGCTCTGAGCATTCCCAGATGACATCTGTAGTTTTTCCAATACACAGTTAACTTCCCTGACTCTTGGACTCCCAGGGACACAATGATTAGGCAATCTTGGCTGGGCTCATTAGGTTTCCTGTGAAATCTGTACATCTTCAGCATAGGAGGTTTAGAAAAGCATTTTAAAGCTTTTACTAGGGCAATTTATCAAAAAAGTATTTTTTAAACAGAACCACTCCCATCTGCCACACCTTATTTTTAACTTGTGTTGGGAAATGATCTACCCTAGAAACTCTCACTGTTCTCTAGGTAAATAATTTGCTTCTAAGGAGGGTTCAAGGCCTTGTTTCTATAAACTCCTCCTCAAACCTCTTTACTGTTTTTTTAAAAGTCCAGAAACTTCTGTATAATCACTATACATTATTTTGTATCTTTTTTTCCTTTTCTGTGAATATGTTGTATAACACTAATAAATGAGCATCGATTATATAGATATTATATGTTATGTTTATCATATATTATACAGATGCAGACACTGAGCCTGAGACAGATAACATGGCTTGGGGATGACCACATAGGAAGTAGTAGAATTGAGATTTGAACTCAGGTCCTCCAACTCTCAATAGTAATAAATGATAATATGCTCAAATAAATATTTATTAGATAATAAATACTTAGATAATTAGATAAATATTTATTAACATCAATAAATATTGATACAATAGATACGTACAAAACAAAACTCATTGAATGGGAGGACAGTGAGGTAACAGTAACCGGAGAAATCAAGGAGGAGGTGATACTTTAGCTGATTCTTAAAGGGAGTTAGGGGTTCCAAGAGGTGAAAACGAGGTGGCAAAGCATTCTAGGTATGGAGGATAGACAGAAATGGGAAATGGAATGCCCTATCCAGGGAACACATTCTTCAATCAATCAATCAGTATTTATTAGGGGCCTACTATCTGTCAGGACTAAGTACTGGGGATAAAAAAAGAGGGGAAAGGGAGTCCCTGCCCTCCAGGAGCTTACAATCTAAAGAGGTTCTAAGCTTTATTTTATCTTAATATCTTAGTTTTAGGCCTAGGAAGGAACTTTAGAGATCATCTAGTCTAAGCCTTTCAGATGGAAAAATTGAAGCTCAATGACTGGTCCAAGGTCACAAGGTAGGAAGCAGGGCTGGGATTTGAACTCATGTCTTTTAAATTTGTAGTTAAACTTAGAGCTAGAAGAGACATTAGAGGTCATTTAGACCCAGACTCTAATTTTCTGTATGAGGAAAGTGAGATCCAAAAAGGAAGTGATGTTCCTTTTTATACAGCTAACAAGAGGAGCAGGTGGTTTCTTTAATTTTCTTGTTGGACTCAGGTCCTCCTGACTCCAGATCCAGTGCATTATCCACAGCACCACCTAACTGCCTTTGGCTAAATCCCCTTTTTGGGGGGAGGGGGAACAATAGGGGTTAAGTGACTTCCCCAGGGTCACCCAGCTAGTAAGTGTCTGAGGACAGATTTTGAACTCAGATCCCCCTGACTCCAGTGCATAGATGGGTTTCAAATTCAGGTCCTGTAACTCCAAGTACAGTGACTTTTCAGTCTTTACACTAAATTTTCACTGATAACTGTCCTTAACTGATAACAAGAAATGTTTCAGGAAAGGGACTAGTGAGCTCTCCTCAGCTCTCTTGAATTCTGCAACTCCAAAGCGATAAATGTCTTCCAAAGTCATGGTTGTTTTGTTTTGTTTTCAGGAGGAGGAGCCAGAGGGGAGAGGAAACATAAAAGCATCAGAGTTTCTATACCTTGGGCTAAATTCTTATCACTGCTATGTGAATCTTAATGTGGAAACAGAAATTTGCAAGCCCAGAGTAAGGAGAACAGATATAGGCCCTGCCTTTATGAAGCTTTCCTGTGCCCAGATCTCTCCCATCATCCCCTCAATGTACTTAGTAAGAGGTGTTGTCTAATGGTTATATAGTAGCATCTCTGAGCAATAGAGGCTGTGATCTTGCTAGAGACAAGTCTTCACAGGTTTGTCTTGTCACCTGTTCTGTTTGACAGTCATAATCTGGTTTTAATTCTCCTGGAAACAAATTCACCCTGGCTCTACCTCATTTGGGGCAGCAAGGTGGCTTAACAGATAGTGTTGGGCCTAGAGGCAGGAAGACTCACTTTCCTGAGTTCAAATCTGGCCTCAGACACCAGCTGCATGACCCTGGGCAAGTCACTTAACCTTGTTTGCCTCATTTTCCTCATCTGTACAATGAGCTGGAGAAAGAAATGGCAAACCAGTATCTTTGCCAAGAAAGCTCCAAATGGGTCATGAAGAGTCAGATATCACTTAAAAACAACAATTACTTCATTTATATCTGCAGTTCCCAGGCCTTCTCCTTACCTTACCTATTCTTCATAGCAGATGTTCATCCATTATTTCAAAATGACTTTATTTATTATTTTACTAATAAAAGCACAGAGTTTGTGATTGGGACAAAATGGAGCTTTGTAGAAGAATTAGAGGGGCCATTGATGTGGAAATCACTAGACCTTTTGATTCGGTGGGGTTTATGAGAAGGCCACATGGTTTATGGACACAGTCAAGGGAACAGGACCAAGGAAGTCTATTGACCCTCCCATCCCCCATACTCTGGGGTCCGAGATGATACCTCCTAACTAGGGCAGCCTATTCAATGAGACTGGGAAGAGTAGAGGAGACCTATAACCAGTGATGTCTCCAGTAGCCCTGGGCATGATGGTTTTAAAAAAATAAATGAAAGGGGAAGCTAGGTGGTGCAGTGAATAGAGCATTGTCCTTGGAGTCAGGAGATCTTGAGTTCAAATGCGGCTTCAGACACTTGACACTTACTAACTATGTGACCTTGGGCAAGTCACTTAACCCCAATTGCCTTGCCTTCCCCCCTCCAAAAAATAAATAAGTAAATAAATAAGTGAAAGAGATCATAGTATCATAATCTAGAGCTGGAAGGAACCCCAGAGGCCTTTTCATATTTATCACTGAAGAACACACACACACACACACACACACACACAAGCAACAAAACAAAACAAAACAAAAACTGAGATCCAGAAACATTGTCCAAGTGACAAGATAAAAGTAGAATTTGAGCTCAAGTCTTCTGACTCCAGAGCTGGTGGGAATTCATAAGCGTCTGGTGAAATGTGCCCCTCGTATTTGGTGCCTGGTCATAGCAACCACTTACTGGTTCATGCTTCAGGGCACTTCCATCAGCTTCAGGGTCAGGTCAGTTTACTCAGCTAGGGGTCAGATGTAAACATAAGAGATGCTTACTGCTCAGGTAGACTCTCTATGTAAATTTATATTATGCAAGTTTGACTTTATGTAAAGAATTCTTAAAGAAATCCACAATAAAAAAACAAAAACAAAACAAAAACCTATTTTAACTTTACTGTGTAGTACTGAAGCTTCTCTCACTGATCCTACCCCTTGACTTGGAGACTCAGTCTCCCACCTCCACTTCCCACCAAAAAAAAAAAATCCTAAAATCACCCCAAATCTAAAAAACGCTCCCTCCAAGTGAAAGCAGAAGAATGAAGAGCGGAGAGGCCACTGCTGCTGAGAAAGGAGACCTTTGAACTGGTTTGCCCACCCACCTACCTGTCTACTCCTTGAGTCTGTCTTCTGTCCATCCACACTTAGGTACTGCCTGTCTGTCCCCAGTCACCATCTGTCTGTCCTGTGTTCTTCCTTTTGATTCCAGTGAGGTCCCACATGGCTGGCCCAGATCCTCTGCGTGTTCTTCTAACTAATTCCCCTGATCCCAGACACCAGTCCCCTCCCACCTTGGGAGCTGTGGGTCCCTTCCTGCCTCCCTCTCTCCCTTCCTCACATCTGTAGGCAAATTTGCATTACAAAAATTGCTTTATGTAGAGGTCTACAGAATAGTCTACTCAGGTAAAGTGAGAATTGTCTATATCCCTGAGGTCCTAGGCAAGAAGACAGAAATCTGCTAGGAAACTATATTTCTTGACTGGATAATTCCAAGTAGGAGGATGGGGATGAGGTAGGGAGGACAGTGCCAGAGAAATTGTTGGGAAAAAGGGGGGAAGTATCAGGTGGGGAAAGAAGGCATTTCTAAGGAACAGACTGAGAAAGATGGCGCCAGAAAAGCCAGCTTTTTCTCCATCCTACAAGAGCAGTTCACTGTACTTTTACTCAGAACTTTCATCCTGGCTTCCCTGTTTTCCTAATTGATTGGTGAATGGTGAATGCCTCTATAGCTAAGACAGTTCCAACCATGCTTTAAATTATTCCCTGGCTATCTTCTTGACCCTTGCCAATGCTTTCATGTCTCCATCATCTAGTACCCCTGTCCCCCCACTTACCCCCATGCTCTCGTTCTCCAACCAAATCAAATCAATACTGCCATTTCTCCTGGAAAGGACGTGTCAATCTATTTCCCTATGACTCTATCCCTATGACTTCCCCAAACTAAAATTTCTCTTACTAGCCTTGCTTATATGTGCTATCTTCCTCTCTTAGTTTTCAAGCTTTTTTTAAAATAGATTTTATTCTTGGAGATGAGCCCAGTACTTGGCACATAGTAAGCATTTAATAAATGCTCATTTCTTTCTTTATTTGTCATTATAACTGTGACTCTAGAATATAAATAGTGCTTAACAGATACTTACTAAGTGATTAATTGATCTACGTTTTGTTGTCTTAGATGCTGAGCTCTTGAGAAGCTACTGAATTACTTTGTATGATTGTATGCTTGTATGGATGGCTATCCTTCCTATACGAAGTTAATAAAAACTCATGTTCAAATAGTACTTTGTAGCTGACAATGTGATTTTCAATGTCTTACAATTTCTAAGAGGTACAAGCTTTATCATATCTATTTTTATGTTGTTGGTTGTTTTGCTTTTTGCAGGGAAGAAGGTAGGGCAATTGGGGTAAAGTGACTTGCCCAAGGTCACATGGCTAGTTTTGTGTTAAATGTCTGAGGCTGGATTTGAACTCAAGTCCTCCTGACTCCAGGAGGTGCTCTGTTCACTGTGCCACCTAGCTGCCCCATCATATCTAATTTTAGATGAAGGAATTGAGGAACAGGGAAATTTAAGACATTTTACCAGGGTCACTTAGCTAGGAAATATTAGAGCTAGGATTTGAATCTGGATCTTCCAATCCAGTGCTCTTTCCAGTGTTCCTGACCAAATATGAGCATGACCAGTCCCTCGAGAACCCCTATCTCTCTCTCCCAAAGGCCCCTTATGGTGCATCAATTATTAGCTGATTCACTGGAGAGTAAAGGAGAGTAAGTCAGACCCCATAGAATAGATTGAAATTTAGAACTAAAACTAACATGGGCAATTGGATCTTTATCCCAGGATGTTTCATGCAAGACAAACTTCACCCTAACTAGATTCTGACATCCAAAGGGTTGTACTTCCTCCCAGTGGCATTTGTCAGTCAGTCTATCTACAAGGTATAAGGATTATAGGGTTAAGGATATAACTTCTTCACTACAACCAGAGAGTTGGGGTTATTAGTGAAACTGTAACCAGTGCTGGGAAGGGTGGCCAGGGAGGCCACATCATCAGGAAAGAACCAGGTCTCAGTGAGTGCAAGAAGATGGAAGGAGTGAGAACGGAAGGTATAAGGGGAAAGATGAAAGCTAGTTTGTTACCTATAGAAGGGGAATTTCAGAGAGAGAAGTAGAAAGGATGGGTAGTTTTAGAGAAGGACATTGGTGGTTTGGGGTTCAATGGGATGGGAATAAAGAAGTGGTCAGTGGGGACCACTAAGAATCTGGTTGGAATAATGGCAGCCTGAGGTTTGGAATCACTGGGATTCTGCTCAGTTGAGAGTATGTTAACCATTGAAAAACGAGTTCAGGTACATTTATCTTAGTCCACATGTGTTTAATCTGGGGGTAGAGTTGTCCCAGGGCTTCAATGACAGTGTGTGGTAAGAGCATGGGACTAAGGCATGGAAGAATTCTATAGGAACTCCTTCCATGTTGAAACCTCTCTCTCCCTGCCTTGCCTTCTTTGGCTGCTCCTTCCTGAGTGTTTCGTTGCCATCACTGACATGACTCCACGCAATCAAGTTTTATTGTTATTGTGCTGTCTGGCCTGAGGGCCTTTGTCATACAAAGACACCAAAGATCAGCGGCAAAGGTGGCATATATCCACATGATATCCTGAGAGTCTCTGTCTTCTTCTGTCTCAACTAAATTTGCTTCAGATACCAGAATCCCCATTTAAAGTGGTAGCAAAGCGAGGTTCTTCTCAGCACAGTGCTCTCTTCAAGAGACTTATCAGTGACTCAGGCTTTTTACAGTATTTTGTGAAGTTAAGTGCTTAATAAACTTTTGGATGATAAGGGGTAAGGGTATGAAAAACACTTGTAGGGTAAAGTCTGACTCACTAAGGGAAAGTTATTCCATTTAACATACTTTAGAAAGTATATAATGTGTAGGAATGTTGACTATTTTTATTTCTCCACTCAGGTTGTCCTTTGATGACAATTGTGGCATAGAGATGACCTTAGATTAACTGAAAAAAATTTCAAGGGCAGTGGTTACAGAAAAGTGAAGTCACCTATGGGAACTCTGGTGGTGTTAGTGGTCATGTAGAAATAGCAAGGACTGCTCTACGCTTTAGCCTAGTATCTTGCCTCTGATATATGTGTTGTTGTATTAGGGACCTCAGGTACTGATTGTGTGTACAAAGAACCTCAGGTGTTTTTCAGCAATGACTACAGAAGCATCTCTTCCTTCACTGGTCATCTAAATTATCAGTATAAAATGACCATTAAGATGTACCTTGCATGACTTTGAAACTGAGAATAAGCAAGGGAGAATGTCTTTTATGATCCCTGTGTCTCTAGGGATAGAGACAGATCAATTTAGTGTGAAATCCATTAAACCTGTATGATAGCAAAACCAAACTTTGGAATTTATGGACCTCTCTGAGTATGGTAAGGCTGTCTCTGGACACTGGGCATGGCTCCTTTCCCTTCTTTTTTTCTGTAAAGTTCCATGCCATGTGTTTGTGCCCACTGTTTATTTTGAGGTCTCTCTGTTCTCCCATATTAGCCAATATTTAATTGGCTGCCATTATTCCAACCAGATTCTTAGTGGTCTCCCAGTACAACCCTTTGGACATCAGAATCCAGTTAGGATGAAGTTTGTTCTGCATGAAACATCCTGGGATAAAGATCCAATTGTTCACATGTGACATCAGAAATGAGAGGTCAACCAGATCTGTCTGAATGAGGAAACCTGCCTCTTTCCTATAAAACCTTCGTTGGTCTCAGTGAACAGTCCTAGTCAGAGAGACATGAAAAGCCAAGACTTCTTGTGCATCTGTGAAGAAAAGATGCAAGGAACTGAGCAGGACCTGGGCATCCTGTTCCTTTTTTCTCACCTGGTCTAGCTCATTTCCTCTTGCCATTTGTTCATCAGCTTGAAAGGCGGATCCATCCCCCATTATGATAAGAGCAGAAGTACAGGTTGTTGCTGTGGTTCAGTGTTTTCAGTTGTGTCTGATTCTTTGTGACTCCATTTGGGGTTTTCTTGTAAAAATACAGGAGTGGTTTGCCATTTCCTTCTCCAACTCATTTTTGAGGAAACTGAGGCAAACAGGGTCAAGTGACTTACCCAGGGTCACACAGCTAGTAAATGTCTGAGATCAGTTTTGAACTCAGGAAGATGAATCTTCCTGCCTCCAGGCCCAGCACTCTGTGCACTGCCCCAGAACTTGAATTCTAATCATGTGCTTACCAAGAGCATGCTCAGGTAAGTTAAACAAGTTTATCATGTAGTATCTCAGTTTCTTCACACATCAAAATCTTTAGATTTTGCTTCAATTTAATTCAACAATCATCTATTAAATAGCAGGTACTATTTTAAGTGCGAGATAAAAGCAAAATAATACCGACCTTAAAGAATTTTACGTCCTACTGCTGTCTTACTGACATATGTGGATTCTACAGGTAAGAACATGGCAGCCATTTCCACAGAATGCAACTATGAATATTTTGGGGTTTTGATTTTTGGTGGAATGGGTGACCCAGCATCCATAACGCTCATGAATGCTTTTTTTTTTTTGCACAGTCCTCAAAATGCTTTGTTTTTAGGTGTGTGTGTGTGTATGTGTGTGTGTGTGTGTGTGTGTGTGTGTGTGTGTGTGTGTGTGTGCATGTGTGCATGCATGCATGCATAGGTGAGCACAAGATACTAGACATTTGATGGAATTTCCAAGGACTTTTCTAACCTTAACTGACAGTTGTTTATGACCATGGACTTTGGATTGGTCCCAGACACAGTTGGTTAATAGAATTGATTTAGTCATAGCCTGGGAGTATTCTGGTTAACTTTAGGTTGATTGTTTCTAGTAGGTGTGATGCCTAAAAGCCTCTCCTATGAAGTAAGAGAGCTCAGCTGCTATCAGGGAGAGATGTTCTAGTCACCACATTTTAATAGCTGGTGACAGGACACCAATAAATGGACTTGAACAGATGAAACCCAAATGAGACTAGCAGAGAAAAGTTTAGTTTGATAACCTATGAAAGAATGTACCCTACATATACACTCTGACCGCCGTTTATCATTTTACTTACTATGCCGTTTGATAAAATACCTTTTCTTTTGCACTAATGTACCCTCTGGCTGACTATTAAAAGGATACACACTGGCAGGGGCTCAAGAACTATTGTTTCGAATTGATCTAGCCTGTGCAATCCCTCAGACTTGGTGTAGTTTTTCTGGGGACACAACACGTAAGGTGTGAAAATCCCAGGTCCTGCCTATGAGTTATTGTTAACAACAATAAGATAGAAGGACTCCGTTGCCAAGTCAAGGACTTTTCCCTGTAGTCATCCCTGTCATTGCTGATTCTTAGTACTCGTCTGTTCCTTCATAAATCGAAACACTTGTTTGCTATTTCTTGTTTTTTGCCTTTGGATGGTGCTGCCAACCACAGACTTATTTACTCTGATTCCTGCCTGACTCTTCTGAGGTTGCTGCTTCTGAAGACATTTTTGTGGTTGTTCTCAGTTCTCTTCTCCAGGAGTCGGATGAATCCATCCCTCTCTTAACCTTTGAGACAGAAAACAGCAACTCTGTGGTAGCGAATTCATCTACCAGGACCTCTATTCCAGTCTTTGGAGGACAGACATTAGTCATGCTTCAGATTGCTTATTTTTTTTCTTCTTGTCCTATAATCGTAGAAAACTAAAGAACATTACCCCCCTTGCTAAGGCAGATTGTTGTTTTGTAAAGGAAGAGAGTTCTTTCATTTGTACTCACAATGCCTTATAAACTGTCACTTGGTGGCAGTTCAGTATCTGTGGTTTTGCATTGTAGAAAACAGAATCAAAATAAAATTCATTCCTATTCCTTAAATTAAAATAATTGTCAGAAGACTTTCTGAGTGACTATTTTGCCTTTTTATATTATGTCACTTTTGAAATTACACCCACGCTTTACATGCTTCACACTCCAGCAGCGAATTGTCTGTGATTTCCATCTATCAGTTAAGGCACATTCCTGGGGAATAATTAAAAAAAAAATAATACTTAGAATTTATATGCTGCTCTAAGGTTTGCAATATGCTTACATATATATGCACATCCACACACATATATTCTTCTTTGATCCTCACAACCCTGGGGAAAAAGATGCTATTATTATATACCCATTCTACAGATGAGGAAATTGAGGTAGAGATAGTTTAAATAATTTTCACAGGGCCACGTTGTCTGAGGCAGAATTTGAATTCAAGTTTTCCTTAGTCCAAGTCCATTGTTCTATTTCCTGTGCCACGTCATTGGGATCTAGGACATGAGATAGGAACTGTGTCAACAAATAGGTAAATTCTTGCTGTGACAGTGTGACAGTGAACTGCTGCCCTCGGACTTCTATATTCCTCCTGCCTGGGGAGGATTGGTTCCAGAGTCTGGTGTACAAGGTTGAACCTCCAGGCTGGGGTTAAGTGAAACTAACTTTGAGGGTTAGAAGCATGAGGTCACTTTCAGTCCATTTCTTCTTGTCCTTGAGTTAGGAGGCAATTGTATGTGCATCAGCGATGGTGACGTAGTCTTCTCTAAAGTTAAACCCTCACACCAGCATCAGGAAGGACAAGGCTGGCTTTAGGAATTAGTAGAGTAGTTGGCTACCTACAAAAGGATTCCTACAGATACTAGGAAGACCTTCCTGAATTCCAGTAACCTCCTCTTTGGTGTCAAGCTTCATCGCACTCCAATCCATCTTTCACTCAACAAAGTTATCTTTAAAAATAATTAATTAATTTGTACTTTTCACCATTCACTTTCATAAGATTTGGAGTTCCAAATTTTCTCCCCATCACTCCCCTCCCCCCACCCCAAGAAGGCATGCAATCTGATACAGGCTTTTTCTATATATTCATATTAAACATATTTTCACATTAGTCATGTTGTAAAGAAGTATTAGAACCAATGGAAGAAATCATGAGAAAGAAGAAACAAAGAGAGAGAGAGAGAACAAATAGTATGTTTCTATCTGCATTCAGACTCCATATTTCTTTCTCTGGATATGGATAGCATTTTCCATCAGGAGTCATTTGGAGTTGTCTTAGATCCTTGCATTGCTAAGCAGAGAGGAGTCTATCAGAGTTAGTCATCACATAATGTTGCTGTTGCTGTGTAAAATATTCTTCTGGTTCTGTTCACTTTACTCAGTATCAGTTCATGTAAGTCTTACCAGGTTTTTCTGAAGTCTGCCTGTTCATCATTTCTTATAGCACAACAGTATTCCATTACATTTGTATATCATATCTTGTTCAGCCATTCACCATTTGATAGGCATCCTCACATTTTCCAATTTTTGGTCACCACAAAAGAGCTGCTATGAATATTTTTGTACATGTGGGTCCTTTTCTTATTTTTATTATCTCTTTGGGATACAAACCTAGTAGTGGTATTGCTGGGTCAAAGGGTATGCACAGTTTTAAAGCCCTTTGTGCATAGTTCCAAATTGCTCTCCAGAATGGTTAGATCAGTTCACAATTCCACCAACAATGCATTAGTGTTCCAATTTTCCCACATCTTCTCCAACATTTATCATTTTCCTGTTTTGTCATGTTTCAAATTCATTTTCTTAAAGTGTAAACCTGACCATGTCACTCCTCTGCCCAATATTCTTCAATATCTCCCTATTAACTCCAAGATCAATTATAAAAGGATGGTTGTTTGGCATTGAAAGCTCTTCACAACTTAGTCCCTTCTTACCTTTACAGTCTTTTCACATACTACTCCTCTCTGCACACTCTATGACCAATCATAGTGGATTACCTGCTGTTTCTCCTACGAAACATAACCTCCCCCCCCTTTTCCTTTGTACTGACTGCTCCCCTTACTTGGAATGGAATGTAATTCTTCCTGGTCTCCAATTATTAATATCCCTGAATTCCTTTAAAACTTGGTTCAAAAACCTTACCATCCTCTAAAGGCTTTTCCTGGTCCTTAGCCATGTCCACCCTGGGTCAACCTTACTTCTGAACCTTAGATTAACCTTGTCAGGAGTCAAAGGAAATGTAAGGAGTCTGAAGTTACTCATTTCCCAGGTCAGCCCTGTTTTGTTTGCTCTCATTCTGAATGATGGCTTTTTTTTTTTCCTGGAAGGAGTGAATGGAACACAGAATTGGAACTGGAAGTAACTACATGCGCTAGGGACAGGAGGGACTCATGACATTTTCAGCAGTCTAGCTAGGGCCAGTTCTCCAAGAGGAATCTCAGTGGAGATTTCACAATTGGACCTGGCTCTAAAACCTAGAAACAATTCTACCAAACTTAAAATGGCCATGACGTGGCAGCCTTTGCTCATGATGCATGCTATCTGATTGGCCAGATTAGGGATTACTGGAGTCTACTTCTTTTTAAATTTGAGCGAGCATTTAAAGTATTTAATTTCTGAGTCCAGAAAGTTTTTAGTTTACAGTTTTGATTAAAGGGATACTAAGATGTGATTTTGTTGTTTCAATCATATCTGACTCTTTGGGACCCCATTTGGGGTTTTCTTGGCAAAGATACTGGAGTGGTTTGCCATTCCCTTCTCCAGCTCATTTTACAGATAAGGAAACTGAGGCAAACAGGGTTTAGTGACTTGCCCAAGGTCACACAGCTTATAAGTGTCTGAGAACAGATTTGAACTCATGTCTTTCTGACTCCAGACCTGGCATTCTACCTACTGTACCACCTAGCTCCCCATTGGATATGATTAAAATCTTAAAGCAATTATCTTGGGTCATTAAGTAGGAAAAATCTTAGCGTCCTGTGGATAAATGACACATCCAGATTACATGCCTCTATGTAGCAGAGGGAAGGGAAGAAGAAACTTGAGGGTACTCTTTGTACCCTCAAAATTTGTACCATTGAGAACTTTTAGATGCCCCCCCGCCATGCTCAGTATTATCCTAGGAGTTACAGAGGTCCAAAAGCTATTTAAGACATGGTTCTTGCCCTTAAGGAGCTAACATTCTTTTCGAAGAAACAAGACAAATACAAAATCAGTGGCCATATCTGTACACTGAATAAAATGATGGATTTGGATACATGAAGGTCTGCATTTAGATCCCAGCACTGGCCCTTAGGATAATAATATGTTTAGAATTGGTGGGGATGTTAGAGGCTCTCTAGTGACTCCAACCTGCTTATTTCATAAATGAGAAAATTGAAGCCCAGAGATTTGAAATGGCTTGCTTAAGGTCTTATCATTAGTAAGTACCAGAGATAGGATTTGAACCCAGGTCCTTCCCTTCCTCTGACTAAATTTATTGATCTTTCTTTTCTATTCCAACTTTCTTGTTGTGTGACTATACTTATGTCACTTCATGTTTCTACCAGTAGTATTTTAGAAAACAGTGGGGAATGAGATTGTAGTAGAGCTATGGAGCACTTTGGGAACCAATATGAGGAGGTTAGAACTGATTTGATAGGGAGCCATTTATGTTGTTTTTTTTTTTGAGGGCAATTGGGGTTAAGTGACTTGCCCAAGGTCACACGGCTAGTAAGTGTTAAGTGTCTGAGGCCACATTTGAACTCAGGTCTTCCTGACTTCAGGGTCAGTGCTCTATTCACTGCGCCACCTAGCCACCCCCTGTGGTTTTCAAGGAACAGAGTGACCTGATAGAAGTGTCATTTTAGGGTCACTAGTTTTTTAATGACCAGCAGAATACATTAGAAAGGCAAAAAAACCCAAAAAACCCAACCCAACCCCAATCAATTCATCATTGAAACAAACTCCCCAACTCTTTATTCAATTGCGTTCTTTTGCTCCTCTATTTCTACAATATCCCTCTCAAATCTCTCTTTCTCTCCACTCACGTGGCTGCCCTCCTAATTCAGGTCCTCAGTGCCTCTCATCTGGACTAACTACATAGCCTTTTACTAAGTCTGCTTACTTCCACTATTTCCCTTCTCCAGTCTCTCTACCACCCAGGTGCCAAACTGATATTCTTTTTAAAATTTTTTTTTATTTTAAAAAACTTTTATTTATTTTAGTTTACATCATTCATTTCCACGAGATTTTGAGTTACAAATTTTCTCCCCATCTTTCCCCTACCCACCACCCCAAAACAGCCATCCCATTGTACAACCCCTCCCCCAATCTATTCTCCCCTATGTCCTCCCCCATCACCCCTCTGACTTTCCGGCAGGGCAGGATGGATCTCCGTACCACAATGCCTGTGTATCTTAAGTTCCAGTTGGATGTAGTTAATAATAATAATAATAATAATTGTGTATATATATATACATATAATATATATATACACAATTATTATTATTACATGATTACATGACCCTTCTTCCTCTCCCGCCCCCCCCCACCCCGTTCCACTCTCTACCCTGTCCCTGTCCCTCT
>CM053582.1:400955411-400972139 GCA_028627135.1 Pseudochirops cupreus | reverse complement strand
ACAGGCACATACACAAAAATGAACTGCTACGAAAGATGGAAAGGGAAGCTTGGGAAAAGAGTGAGAGTGGCGGGGGATAAAAGTTAGCCGAGGTCTGGTGGGGGGGGGGATAATGAGGAGGGGGGGTCTCTGCTCCACGTTGGGCCCTTTCAGTTTTGCTCTGTACCAATTCCTGGCCCTACAGGGTTCTCCAACTCCCTTTCCAAACACCACCTCTCCTTTGACCCCCCCCATGAGGACCAGTCTCTGTCCTCTGGCTTTCATAAGGGAATCTTGGACCAAAGGAGTCCCTTTTCTTGAGGTCTATTTCATCGTCACATGCATTTGCCAGTGAAGAAAACTGGAAGTTGGTATCTTGATTCTGAATTTACTTTTTCTGCACTGAAAAAAAAAAGATTTATGTTTAAAAGTGCTCTTTGGTCATTTCAGAGGCATTTGGAAATTGTTCAAGTGGAAAAATAACTATGTCACACAAAAACATTTCCAAGGAGTTAATCAGACAGGCTATTTATGACTGGCTGAATCATACACACACAGGAGACAGTAGCACAACTACCAGATGTTATTGGTGACCATTTCATGCACATGTTGAACTAGAATATAAGTAGCTTGAAGGCAAAGAGTCTGCTGTATTCCCACTACTTGGCACAGAGCTTCACATATAGTAAATATCTGATGATGATCATGAATGGGAAGACTCAAGTAGATCAAGATTTGAGAACATATTTTGATAGTAAAGAATTGACTTAAAGTCAAGAAGTCCTGAATTCTAATCTCTCCTCAAGCACTTACTAGCTGAGAGACCCTGGACAAGTCATTTAACCTGTCTAGGCCTCAGTTTCCTCTCCTCTATAATAGGTAGCAAGAGAGGCAATGCAGTGGATAGAGTGAGAAACCTGGAGTCAGGAAGACTCATATTCCTAAGTCCAAATCTGGTCTCAAACACTGACTGCATGACCCTGGTCAAGTCACTTAACCCTGTTTGCCTCAACTTCCTCATCTATAAAATGAGCTGGAGAAAAAACGGCAAACCACTCCAGTATCTTTGCCAAGAAAACCCCAAATGCAGTCACAAAGTCACACATAGCTGAAAACAACTGAACAACAACAAAAGAAAGGGAGATTGCCTACTTAATGACCTACAGGGGCCCTTCTAGCTTCAAGTCTGTGATGCCATGATCCTCAGAAGATGAGCCAAGAACTCCCTAATGATCCTGCTCCATTGGTCCTCTTCAAAAATGAAGGACAAAACAAGAACAATTTGTGCCCTTGGTAGACTTTCTTCCCTTCCTTGGAGGAAAAGTTTTTGCCAAATCATTCTCAAGCTACTTGTTCAAATACGTGGTTTTAGGTTATCTTATAATCATTCCATGATCTATACCAAATCTATAGCAAAAAGAGGTCACAAAGAGTTGGACAAGAGTGAAA
Organism: Pseudochirops cupreus; assembly: GCA_028627135.1. Lineage (NCBI taxonomy): Eukaryota > Metazoa > Chordata > Mammalia > Diprotodontia > Pseudocheiridae > Pseudochirops > Pseudochirops cupreus. Next base: position 400,970,711 of record CM053582.1, on the reverse strand, counting down.
TAACTGAACTTGAATGGGAGGACTATGCATGTCTTTGCTTGGACTGATCCTGTCATTTCACTGATATAGCGAACTCCTGGGTGAGGAATTTCCTCTACCAACGCAGATCAGTAGGGCTGCAATTTATAATCTTAGAAAATTGGTTGGGTCACGGAGAGGTTAAGTAACTTGCCCAGAGTCATAGAGCCCATGATTCCAACGCAGGCTCTCTACATATATTTACATATTAATTAATTCTAATTCGTGTTTATATAGGACTTTGTGACTCTAAAGTACATCCATGTATGTGATCTCATGTGATCTTCACAACAATCTTTGATTAATTATTAACAGTAGATTATCATTCTCATATTTCATTGGAGAAAACTGAGGCTCTAAATGTATCTCTTTGTACAAGTTTGCGCATCTATTAAGTGACAAAGCCAGCACTCTTTCAGCTTCCTGGTTGTCCCCCTCACGACAGCCCTATTCCCCAACTATCTCTACTCCAAAGAAAGCTTGGATTTCCACCCTGCCCCCCAGGTTTCCAGCTGTAATGTGTAATGTGTAATCTTGACCAGTCCCATGCCTCCATGTCACATCATTGCTGTAGCCTCATCATGCCTTCACCATTTTCTTCTCTCCTTTCCAGGGGAAGACGAGCTCCCTTTTGTGTGTTGTGTTTCCATGTTAAAATTTAAGTTTCTTGAGGGCAGGCACTGTTTTGATGGTTTGTATTTGCATTCCCAATGTTAGCACTATACCTGCCTCTTACTAATCACTTAATAAATCTATTTTATCTTTTTTCTTCCTTTCTTCTTTCTTTCCTTCCTTCCTTCCTTCTTTCTTCCCTCTCTCCTTTCTTCCTTCCTTCATTCCTTTCACCTTCCTTCTTTCCTTCTTCCTTCCTCCCTCCCTCCTTCTTCCTTCCTTCTTTCTTTTCTTCTTTCTTTCCTTCCTTCTTACCTTCCTTCCTTCATTCCTTTCTTCTTCGTTCTTTCCTTCTTCCTTCCTTCCTGCCTTCCTTCTTTTCTTCTTTCTGTCTCTTTGTCTATGTGTTTCTATCTCTTGACTACAATACATTTCAGTCGCCTGTCATCCAAAATACCCAAGGTCTTCTTGAGTGGCCATCTATAAATGCAAAGCCAATTACCATGCACACTCACGTACCAATTAATAGATCATCATAGTCAGCACACTAGGGACTTTTCCTAAGGTCAATGAAGGTATATTATAGGTGTATTATGTTGTCACATAATAGAAAACATTTTCTCAACAAGACTTAATTTCATCAGCCACAATATTTTGGGCCTGCGCTTTTCCACAATTACTAATGTCAAAGCAGTGAGATAACCCCCTATGTTCATAGGTGAAGAAGCAGTGTGCCCTAGTGGAAAGCGACTTGGAGCCATTGAGCTCTTAGGTGGTCCTCCAAATAGCTGTTACTATGGATTGCCTATCAGGCTCATTGTTATTCCCACTGATTTTCCTTCTGACAGGCTGGTGAAGTCTTTGGAACCCTTTCCAGAATAATGATTTTTTTTAAATACATAAACTAAATTATATAGGATTGCAAAAGAAACACACTATACTGAAATAATTTTCAAAGTATGTTTAAAATAAGCTCACAGTCCATAGGTTCTAGACTGACGATCAGTACAACTTGGACATTCAAACGTAGTTACTCACCATAAAGAGGCTCCTCAAGCTTTACTTCAGTTATTTCAATGTCCTACCTTAGTTTACATTGGAGCTTCAACCCTGGTATCTCATTTGATGTCTTCTATCCACATCACATTAGCAGCTGCGTGGTGGTTAAATACCATGGCCAACTTCTCTAGAATGACTTAGGCAGAAAGGCAGACAGACAGCAGAAGACAGGGCCTGCCCAAAGAACATTTCAAGCCTGAGAAACTGGGAAAGGAACCAAATTGGAGGAACATATAAGTGATTAGTCCTGCTTCTCTCCCAGGCCCTTTGACCAACCACCAAGGAGGTCAATGGGAATTTTTTATTAAGTAGCACCAGCAGCTACTTTCAGGAACAAAGTCAAGTGCCTAAGAGTTGCATCATTATACACATGTGAAATGAAAAGTCTTTTTAATTTATTTTTGAGCAAAGTCCTTTCCCTGAGTGTAGAGTTTGCATATGTGTCTTGTGTGGGGCTAGGGGTGGATTTGTTCATTTCAACATTCTCTGTGGTGTTGGGGACCCAAACATAACAGGCTTAGGTCAGTTCCTAGGAACCAAAAAGTCAAACTGACTAGACAAAGACCATAAACATGGCCTTTTACAAATTTATTCTCCCTGGGAGAATGGTAAACATAAAATCAAACAAAACAGCAGTCTGGCTAGTCCAAAATAAGGAAGCTGATTATAAACGATGGTCTGAGATTTTAATCAGAGAAAAAAAATGACTATTCTTAAGGCTTAGGAGATTCACAGGAAGCATAAAATATTTCAAGATGGGTTGGGGGTAAGGAGTCCATGCCCATTTCATCCATGTAAAGGATTTCCACTATGGAAACTCTCTCCACAGAAGCATTCTGTCTCCTTGCCTATAACATATAGTGTTACAGAGCTGCCTGCAGGTAATGAGAAGCAAATGGCTTTGTCACTAGTCTTCCAGATAGGATATACATCAGAAGAATGATTTGAACTCATGTCTTCCTGACTCAAAACTCAGAACACTGAGGTTGAGTAACCACCAAAAATAATATGAGACAAAAAGAAGTTCTCTTTCTCCAGTTTTGTTCCAATCACCAAGGAGGTACCTAGTAAATAGAAATCAGATAAAGTGTTCTTCTTTTTTTTAAATGTTTTATTCAAAGTTAAACATTGAAAATAAATACAACCAACTAAACTGGCTTAATAATGATTTGCATTTAGTTTAATTAATTTGAACATATAAAATATCATGCCTGTTAGTCTCTCCCTCTAAGCCATTTTCAGGATTAATTGCTATTCTCCTGATTGCTGAGAAATCTCTTGTGACTCACCCAGGATAGCTAGGCAAGTTTAGACCAGAAGATTGGACTTTCTTTTCACCTAAAGTGCCAATGAAAGGGTGTGGGAGGGGTCATACGAGCTAGGTTCTGTCTTCTCTCAACAGGACAAGGCTCTGAAATGAGGGAAGCCCTCCAGGGCTAACACTCAAGCCTACATCTGAGACTGTCTCACTGAGGAATGAGGACAAAACCAAAACAAATGGGCCATTTAGTCATGTTCCAAAGGCGCTTGGGATCAGGAATAGTCTTGGCAAGCACCACGGGCCGCTTCTCCCATTGACCTTGAAGATGACAGCTTCCTTCATGACCTTTCATTCCCCTTCCCCCACTCCCATCCCCAACCAACCCTTCCCCCCTCTTCCATGGCAGGCCACAAATAGACCAGTCAAAAAACACATACCCATCAAAGAATTCTTTTTACTTTTTAAGTAATACAGATCTCCCTTGGGTCTCCCTCCCATATAAGGCTTAGAAAAAAGGAGGAAGACGAGAACCCTCAATTATTTGCTGTGTTAGCTTTCAAAGTAGACCCTGTTTGCAGAAGAGGTTATCTGGGGTCCATACTCCCTGATGTTAGATGGCTGTTTGTTTATTCTGGGTCTGAGAGAGTAGGAATTTTAGACAGTGCCATATAGTGAGACTTCTGTGAAAGAAGCTTTGAGAAAATTTTAAAAAACACCTGCTCAAAGGCTATCTTAGAAGTGGGATTGTTGCTTGAAGAGAGGCCCAGTTATTCAACAAGAATTGTGTGCATGTTGACTTGAATACTTTTCCTCCTTGGATCATAGGAGCATAGCCCTATGCTAAGGGACCTCAGGGGTCATGTAAGGAAAGGACCTTAGGGGCCACTGAGTGGCCTACTCATTTTACAGATGAGGAATCTGAGTCCCAGGGAGTAGAAATGATTTGCTTGAAATCATACAGGTAGTAAGTTACAAATCCAAGTTTTGAACCTGGGCCTTTTGACTCCAAATCCAGCGTTCTCATCCCCATATCATGCCAAGGAGCAAAAAAAAAAAAAATTATAAGGGACATATACATTTGGTATGAGAATCCTTTCTAAATAATCTTCTAACTAGTAGAAAGAATGTATGGGATCAATGACTTTTATTAGATAACAATGATAATAAATGTGAACAGTGACAATAACTAGAATTTATATAGCACTTTTTAAGATTTGCAAATCCCCTTTATTTAGCATTATCTGAAGCTCACAACAACTCTGGGAGGTAGGTGATATTATTAGCCCTATTTTACATATGTGGAGACTGAGATTGACAGAGCTTGAGTGATTTACTCAAGGTTACACTATTAGTAAGTAGCCGAGGCATTATTTGAATTCAAGTCTTTTCAGCTACAAAACCTGCACATTAACCAAAGGGTCACCCCCAGCTGCTATTGCTGTGGTAACTTCCAGACATGTTCCCAGTTGCTAATTCCATGGAACCATGGCCTATATAATGCTCCTCCTGGCTCCAAGATCATCTGTCCCATAGCTTTCATTTATTGTGTTAAGGACACTGAGGCCCAGAAGGAATGTGACCTGTCCAAAGTCACACAGAAAGTAACTAAGACCGCAGGGATTTAAACTTAGAACTCCTGCCTCTAAATATAGTACTCTCCCAATCTATATGGAATGCCTATAGTAGATACTCAAACATTTGTTGGTTTAAATTGAACTAAAGCCAAAGTATGGGTATGAGATTTCATAGAAAAATAAATATCACATTCCTCTTACCAAAAATCAAAGGGATAACTTCAAAAGTGGCTTAGTAATTATATACATATACAAACTCTCCAATGCTGTGGTCTGGTTCTCTGGTTTAATCATGAATCCTCTCTTTGTATGTCCTTTGTCGGAAAAACTTATTAAGTAAATTCCCCAGTCCAAAAACACTCACCTATCTCCATTTCATCTGGTTCTATTAAGGCAAAAGATGAAAGAAAAATTATGTTGAATCCATGAAGAAGAACTGAAGGTCTTGGCTCATGATTTTTACAATAATGCTGTTAGCATAGGACTCTCTCCTTTAAAAACAAAGAAACTAAGATTTGGAAAAGTTATACAACTTTCCCATAGTCATACAATCAGTATATGTCAGAGGACTTCACCTGGAATTTTTTTTTTTTGCAAGGCAAAGTGGCTTGCCCAGAGTTACACAGGTAGTAAATGTCAAATGTCTGAGACCAGATTTGAACTCAGATTCTCCTGACTCTAGGGCTGGTAATCTATCCACAGTGACACCTGACTGCCCCTCTAAATTTTTAAGAATTTCGAAAAGAATAACTAGGGTGGAGCATATGGAGCTTTGCCCCATAATACCAATGTTAGTAGACAGCACACCTCTTCATCCCTGTGATCACCATCCCTAAACCTCATCTTTCTCCTAAGGCCCACCTTCCATCCTGAACTCCCCAAGGGGCATAGGTCAAACACCATGGGGGACAGTCCACGCAGTTCTGTCCTATCTGCCACATACAAACATAATCCTGTCCGACTTTGCTCTGTACTATTATGATGCACCCCCTCTCCTAAACTCAATATACCTCAGATTAAAAATAATAATAATTACATCTCTGCAATTAATAGAAATTCATTTCCCCCTAAGTTGAACTCAAAATATATAGAACTGATCCATGTAGTTAAAAAAGTAAATTAACATTAAGCACCTACTATAGTCTGGACATAGTACTGGATTGGGGTGATGCAAATTCAAAGATTAACACTGCCTGTTCTCAAGGAACTTATACTCTAATAGGGAAGACAAGTATATATAGAAGCAAATGGGGGCAGCTAGGTGGCACAGTGAATAGAGCACTGGGTTCCACCTACTAGCCTCTGAGTCATGCAGATGTGAGTTCAGTGCCTATTCTGGGTAAATACTGGTTGTGTGACTCTGGGTGAGTAACTTATTTATCATTGCCCCAGGTAGTCTTTCTAAGACTGTGTAAGTTGCAGAATAGTTGATAGATCTACATTGGTAGAAGGAGCTCTCTAGACAAATAAAATCACAGACCCAAAAAAAAGCATTTTGTAAAAAGAAAATATTTACACAATCACAGCGGTGAATAAACAAAGAATGGAAAAAGAACAAAATGAGTAACCAACAAGTTATTATAGATGTCTGTATATCAACAGCCTTTCTAAAATTTAATTAGTTGTAGATGTAAGTTTTTTGGTTTTGTTTTTTAAAATTGAGTTTATGGTCATTTTTAAAATATAAAATATCTTAAAAAAAAAGTAGACCTACCAATGTGTAATTCCTGGGAAAAAGCCACTAGGGCAGCCAGCCCTGTGTCCAAGTACAAAAGGGAAAGAAAGGACTTTGTTACTCAGTTTTTCCTTACTTTGATATTAGTAAAAGTCCCTTTATTTTTAGCTACAAGTACTATGGGTGAAGAGAAGGAGGTAACATTTATAGTGTTTCCCACTCATTTGGTGTATGTGTCATAGAACACAGCTTCATCAGTTTAGGACTGGAAGGACCTTAGAAGTGGTCTCAGTTCCCCGTTTTCTGAGGGATCCCTGGGGGTCCCCAGGATCCTTTCAGTGAGTCTACAAATCTAAAATATTTTCTTCTTCTTCATCATCATCATCACAACCACAATAATAATAATAGCTTTTAATCTCTATTATAATAAATATCAACAGATGCCCGTATAAGCAAAACTTATTGAGGCTCTCGATAATTTTCAAGAGTATAATACGAGTCCTGAAAACAGAAAGTTTGAGAACTACTGATAGTCCAAACTCCTCTGAGATAAATGAGGCTCCTTAAGGTAAAGTGATTTGCCCAAGTTCACACAGTTAGTAATTGACATTGTTAGGAATTTGAATTCATATTCTCTCACTCCAAAACCAATGTTTTCTCTCTTTGGCTCCAGGTAACATGTAAGTTCCTGAAGGGCAGGGACCACACATAATACTTCTTATTCATCTCCTGCAATGTCTTGGAGCACATAGTGGTCAATAAAAGCCTATCGATTGATTGCTGGAATGTAGAAAGTGGGTTGTAAATGTCAGCTTAATTTTTTATTATGAAAATTTAAGTTCAAAATGTTTCTTGTTTAAAAAAAATGTTTTCTGAAATAAGGGAGCCTCTGATAGTTGAATAACTTATAAGAGCATAGATAGAGTTAGACAGAGTCCTTTTGGGGGGGGGGCTTTTTGGAGGGAGAAAGGCAGCACAATTGGAGTTAAGTGACTTGCCCAAGGTCACACATAGCTAGTAAGTGTTAAGCGTCTGAGGCTGTATTTGAACTCAAGTCTTCCTGACTCTAGGGCCAGTGCTCTATTCACTGTGCCACCTAACCATCCCTAGACAGAGTCTCTTAAAAGTCATCTTATCCAACCCTCTTACAGATAAGAAAACTGAGCCCTAGTGAGGTTAAGGAATTTAACCAAGGTCACACAGATGATAAGGAACCAAAGTGAACTCTGAATACAGGCTGCCTAACTCTAAAGTCAGCATTGTTTCTGCTATAATGGGCTACTTGTCTATCCCTAGACACCAGGACAGTTAATGTTTTGTTCAAGGGTAAAGTGACATATTGCAATTTGTTCAGAAATGAAAAAAAAATTTCAGAAAAAGGGAAACAAAAACTTTATTACTCCCCTGAAACAATTGCAGAAAAGTATATGTTAAACCAAGTCAATTCAAGAAGCATTTATAAAATATCTAGTATGTGCCAGGCCCTAAGTGCTAGGACTACAAAGAAGCAGTCTGCCCTCAAAGAGCTCCCATTCTAATGGAGAAGATGACATATAAACAGTTAAGCACAAACAAGAGTGGTGCAAACAGGATGAAGGGCAGATGATCAGAAAAGAAGGTACAGTCATTGAGGAGGACTGGGAAAGACTTCCCATGGAAGGTAAGATTTTAGACAAGTTTTGAAGGAATCCAGGGAAGCCAAGAAGCAGATTTGAGGAGGGAGAACATTTCAGGCGTGGGGGGGACAGTCAGTGAAAACATATGGAGTCAAGACCTGAAGTGTCTTATGTAAGGAATAGCAAGGAGGCCAAATGCTGATGGTTCAAAGAGTATGTGAAGGAAACTAAGGGGTAAGAGGTGTAAGATTAAGTAGCGTGTTATAATAGAAAGAGTATTGGGCTTGAGAACTGGGAGACTTGGGTCTTTGCCACTAATTTACTGTGGGTCCTTTAAACAATCACTTTATACTAATGAGACTCAGTTTCTTCCTCTGGAAAATGGATGTAAAGAGTTAGATGAATGGAGTTAGACTAGATGACCTTTATTTAAGATCTCTTCCAACTATAGAATTTGAGAAAAAGAGGATAGATCTAAGGTAATTGTGAGGCCAGTGACATTTACTTTTTACCTTTCTCCTGTCCACTCCCCACCCCCGACCTACCTTTCAATTCAGAATCTGGAGCTAGAAAAGACCATAGGGTATGATCCAGTCTAACTCTCTTATCCCAGCTGATGAAACTGAAAATTTTCCATTTGAGTCTAGAGCAGGAGTTCTTAGCCTTTTTGTGATATGGATTCCTTTATCCCACAGACCACTTCTCAAAATAATATTTTTTAATAGAGAAAGTAATTTAAATACATTTTAAATAAATAAATTTTAAATACATAAAGTACACAGGATTATAACAGAAATGGAAATTATATTGAAATCAGTTATCCAAAAAGAAATTTTTTTTTGAGTTCTCAGACCCCATGCTAAGACCCTCTGGTAGTAGTGTGGCAGCTAGGAGGTACAGTGAATAGAGCACTGGCTCTGGAGTCAGGAGGACCTGAGTTCAAATGTGGCCTCAGACACTTAACACTTACTAGCCACGTGACCTTGGGCAAGTCCCTTAGCCCCAATTGCCCTGCCTCCCTCATTCCAAAAAAAAAAGCAAATTTAAAAAACCTGGCAGAAAGCAAAGAAAGAAATCAGTTTATTGGCATACTCTAAAGGTATTTTTTTTCAACATGCCATGTAATATTCTGATCCCACACCTTAGAAAGATGGACACATTGGGGGCCCATTTCCTACAGAAATGTAAGTTTCTTCTTTCCCTCAATGTAGAGAGCCATCCCCGAAATCATGTGGCTACCACACTATCTCTGAATCTTCGTATGTACATACCTGATTATGACTTTTATTATGCCCTTTTCCATCTCTTCACCACCAATCCATCTCTTAAGTGCCTTCATCTTATAATACACCCCAGCTAGCTACCTGAGGCACTAATTGATTACATGACTTGTCCAGGTTCACACAGATAGATACTATGGGTCAGAAGCAGAATATAAACTTAGGTCTTCCAGACCTTGAGTCCATGATATCATGTTGGCTCTCATAGAATAAATTTTTAATAAGCACTTGCTGATCTGAACTGAATTCTACCCCCTCCTCCTCCAGAGGCAGACTCCTTTAATACCATTTTCCTATCCCTCAGTCAAGAAAATATCCACAAGGATTTATTAAGTGTCTGCTTAAAACTACCCCACCTGGCTATCAATTTTTCATTCATGGATCTATTTATTACCCTTCCTAGGTAACAAATTTTGGACATTTTTGTTTTTTATGCCCAACTAGCTCTGGTTCACTGAGTTAGCTTCTTTTGTTAAGTCATTTCTGTCATTTCTGACTCTTGGGAGCCTCATTTGGAGTTTTCTTGGCAGAGACACTGAGAGTAGCTTGCCATTTCCTTCTCCAGTTCATTTTACAGATGGGGAAATCAAGGCAAACACAGTTATGTGACTTGCCTAGGGTCACACATCTAGGAAGTATCTGAGGCCAATTTGAACTCAAGAAGATGAGTCTTTCTGACTCCAAGTCCAGCACTCTATCCATTGAGCCATCTAGCCACTGAAAGTTTGCATCTGGAAATCATCCTCTCATAACTTTGTAAACCTTAAAGCATTATTATCAGTAGTACTCCCAGGGGATCTATTAAGTTCATCACTATTCCTCCCAGTAGGAGCTTCCTGTTTCTTTTCTCTATTTATTGAGCGCTGGATTTATGACAAAAAAAAAAAATTTAAACATAGATCGGAGACATATAAAAAGAATTATAGAATCTAGGAGTTGGAAGGAACCTCAGAAAGTAGTTAGACCAAGTGATATTTGAATAAGATTGCACTCTGTGATATATCCAACAAGAATATATCTTCGTTTTAAGATCTCTAAGAGGCAACTCGGTAGAGAAGCATCAGGAAGACCCAAGATCAGGGCCTTACTGAGATACTTACTTACTAGCTATGCAACCCTGGGCTAGTCACTTAGTCTGTGTCTGCCTCAATTTCCTCAACTGCAAAATAGGGATAATAATAGTACTTATCTCCCAGAGTTATTGTGAGGATCAATTGAGAAATATTTGTAAAATGCTCAGCATGGTACTTGGCAGTTAATAAATGCTTATTCCCTACTATCCTTCCTTCCCTCCCCTCCTTGTAAAGAACTCACCACTTTCCCAGACAACTTATTCCTTTCCTTGATGCTCCAACTGTTAGCAAGCTTTTCTTTCCAACAATCTAAAATATATATCTCTTCCATACTGTGTCTCTGCCCTTTGAGACAAATCAGAATGAGTCTAGTACTTGAAGACAAAGATCATATATCCTTGGCATCTTCTCTTCTTCAAGGTAAACCTTTCTTAATTCCCTCTGCTAATCCTTATGTAACATAATCTCAAGACCCTTTACTATGCTTGTCATCATTTTCTATCTACTTTAACTCACTGACATTCTTCTTAAAATATAATACTTCAACCTGAACACAATACATTAGACAGACCATGACCATGGATGAGTACTGCAAAATCTGTTGTTGTTTGGTTGATTTTCAGTTGTGTTCAATTCTTCATGACCCCATTTGGGGTTTTCTTGGCAAAGAAAATGGAGTGGTTTGCCATCTCCTTCTCCAGCTCATTTTACAGATGAGGAAACTGAGGCAAATAGGGTTAGGTGACTTGCCCAAGGTCTCACAGCTACTGTCTGAGGCTGGATTTGAACTTAGGAAGATGAGTCTTCCTGCCTCCTAGCACTGTATCCAATATGCCACCTAGCTGTCCACAGCAAGATTATCACCAGCATATTTACCTGGATACAATGACTCCCTCTTAAAGCAATATAAACTCATGTTACCTTTTTGTGTGTGTCACTTAACTATGAGGCATAGTAGAAAGAGTACTGGATCTGGAGTCAAGAAGATCTGAGTTCAAATCTTGCCTAGATACTCCCTAGCTGTTACCTAGGTAAGTCACTTGCTTCTCTGTGTCTCAGTCCTTCATTTATAAAATGGGAGTAATGATAGCACCTACCTCACAGGGTTATTGTGAGGACTGAATGAGTTAATATATGTATAGTGTTAATCTGGTGGGATGCTCACCAATTGTGTACCATTTCTGAGTAAATAAGTTCTAAGGAGCTGTTTGAAATACATAGAATGTAAGTGACTTGCCCAGAGTCACTTAATGTCAGAGTCAAGCTGTGAACTCGTGTCTTGCAGATTCTATACACAGCACCATTTCAGGCTATTTCTCCACTTTTAAATATCTCCATATAAGGAAATCTACTTGTCTCCTTTGTGCCTTCTTTATTCTTTACCTTCTCAAAAATATCAGTCCTGATTTCTTCCTAAGAAAGGAAGACTTGAGACCAGGCTGCAACTGGGGGAAGCTGAGGCTGAGGCTGAGGCTGATGGATGACTTGAGTTAGGGAGTTCTGAGCTATATATAGTCGTGCTACCGCAGATTGCATGCCTATACTAAGTCTAGAGCTAATATCATGAACCCCTAGAAGTGCCTGGGGCAGGAGGAGAAGTAACCAGGATGTCAGAGGATGGGCAAACTGACCTGGGATGCCAAGGGAGTATCTGGCATCTTAAAGTTCCCTGGGTGAGATATGGAAAGAAGGAAGGAAGCAAGGAAGGAAGGGAAAAAGGGGAGAAAGAAAGATAGAGAAAGAAAGAGAAAAAGAGAAAAGAGAAAGAAAGGAAGAAGAAGAGAGAAAGAGAAAGACAAAAGGAAAAAGGTAGGCAGTCAACCAGTCAAATTTCTTGTGACAAGGGTGGGGAATCTGAGGCCTTGAGGCCACGTGTGGCCCCCTAGATCCTTGAGTGTGGCCCTTTGACTGAATCCAAAGTGGAAGTTTGGCTGGTTGACTGGAGGTGGATGGGATTCTTTAGTCAAGTTTGGATTCAGTCAAAGGGCTGCACTCGAGGACCCAGGGGGCCACATGTGGCCTCGAGGCCACAGGTTCCCCACCTCTGTGACCTCTTCCCAAGTAGCATTTCCTCCATGAACTCTTTGCAAGTCGTCTTGTGTTATCCTGCCTACCTCAAATAACTTCCTCTTCAGACTTTTAAGATGCTCTGACTTGCAGAAAACCTCACACTTAAGACAAAAGCCAATGTACTAAATTCACTGGAATTTTTTGAGTTCCCTTTTTCAAGGCTGCCGGGTGACAGCCAGCAGAATGATGCCAGTTCTCTCCTCTTATCTCTTTTCACTTGGTGAAGTGTTTTTTTTTTCTTTTCCCTTCTGCTTGGAGTTGCCAAGAGCACAGCTCAATTCCAAAATGCTCATTACATTGACATTCCAGGCCGTGGTGGGGAAATAGCTTCTTGCTGCCCCAATGGACAATGTGCCAGGAACAGAGAGTACTCACTTCCAACTCGGGATGTTCTAACAGTAGCATCAAATTCCCCTAAAATGGACCTAGCTACTGAGACTCTAATGGTCCCCCTACTGTTTCTCTGCTTCTTCATTTATGTGAGAAGTTTTCTATATTTTTGACCAAAGAGTTCAAGAAGTTATACAGATAGCTTTAAACATAATTATAATAACTGATCTTTATGTGGTGCTATGAAGTTTACAAAGTATTTTGTACATTTTACCTCATATGATCCTCATTACAACCCTGTGAGATAAATGTGATGGTTACTCTTAGCTGTATTTTATAGATGAGGAAACTGAGGCTGTAAGTGTCTGAGCCAGGATTTGAACCTATAATATGGCAGGGCAAAAAGAGTGCTAGATTTGGTGTCAGAGGACCTGGATTAAATCTGTGACCTTGGGCAAGTCATAACCATTTCTGAAGTGAGAAAACTAGCCTATCAATGACCTATAAGGTCTCTTCCAGCTCCTAACCTAAGATTTTACAATCGTGACTCAATGTTTTGCACTTTTAGCCATTAGACCCTACTGCCTCTTATGGAGCATTGGAAGGAGAGCCGAACTTGGAGCCCTACCAAGCCTGGGTTCAAATGCCAACTCTAATGCTAAGTAACAAAAACAAAAACAAAAACACTCTTACCCCATTAATGTGGCTTTAAAGAGCCTTGGGAAGAAACCAAGACTGCTCAGATATTATGGTAAGGGAAGCAGTGTGAAATACTTCAAAGAGACTCATATATACACAGATGTTCAAAACAGAATTTTGTTGTTGTTGTATTATAAGAGGGGTGTCATATACTCCAACCCTAATTAATAAAACTAACAAGATGCTCTATGACTTGATACCTTTATCAGGGGAGGATGCCTCTTTGCTTGTTATAGAATCAATCAATCAAAAGGGTAAAAATTAATGTAAAGAAGTCCTGGACACCTCTATTGAACCATTCAACCAATAAAAGATATAAAACTAGTTTTGACCAATCTATTCAATTAATCTAAAAGGCCTTAAGTGATTTGACCCTTTGAACATAATCAAATGGTGAAAATATTTTGGGATTGGTTGGAAAAAATCAGTCCCACTTCTGGACCTTGCAGGGAGAATATTTCAGCAACCACCTTGAGAGTACAGCAAGGGTTAAGGGAAGGAAGTAGAGGGATACAGAGAGAATATCATACACTGTCAATGATCACATTACTGAGGATACTGAATTAGTAATAAACAATCTAGCTAGATGCTGAGAAAGGACAAACTAGTCACACTGAGCAAAGGAGTATGGCTTCTTTGGGGTAGAGATAATGAAAGCTTCAAGATACTCAGGTCCTAATATAAAGCAATACATACCTCACAGAGCAATCTAAGGTGGGAAAAAAGAACTTCTATCCAACCAGGACTTGTGAGTTGCTACTTTGCTCCATGTGTTCCCTGTGTACCTACTTGAGGGAGAATTAATCTGAGACTTCCAGGGAGGGAGGATAGGGAGGTATGTTTTGAACTAACTAGATAGCTCAGTGTGTAGAGTACTGGACCTGGAATCAGGAAGACTTGAATTCAAATCTGATCTCATACACTTACTAGTTTTATGAATCCAGGCAAGTCACTTAACCTCTGCTCATCTCAGTTTTTTCATCTGTAAAATGGGGATAATAACGGCATCTGACTCGTAGAGCTGTTTTGAAAATATGTGATAACATTTAGAAAGCACTTCACAAACCTTAAAGAACTATAAAAATGCTAGGTATTGTTATCATCATTATCAGATTTTTCTTACTATTATACCTGGATAAATACTCATTTCTAAAAGTTTATTAATTAAGACTGGTTTAGCTCTGCCTCACTTAAATCAAATTTACTTGCAAGTCAAGACTTCACCTTTTTGATGTGATTGGTCCTCCTTGATAACTAAGGACAAATAAACAACAACAAGGCTGGCTAATTGATGTCCAGTGGATAATCAGTAGGGAGCACACTAGTGGGGGTTCATGAGTGATAGGACTAAAATCAATCTTAACCCTTCAAATTTACCCTAAAAGGGGCAGCTAGGTGGCACAATGGATAGAATACTGGCCCTGGAGTGAGGAGGACCTAAGTTCAAATCTGGCCTCAGATACTTAACACTTACTAGCTGTGTGACCCTGGGTAAGTCACTTAACCCCTATGGCCTCACAAAAACAAAAATACAAATTTACCCTAGAATCTTATGGGTAGAATATATTCATCCAGTCTCTGGGTCCCTAGAATGACAGTTATCATAGGAGATGGTAAAACAACATTTTGAGGGTCACTACAGTAGCAAAAAAGTAGAAATAAAGTGGCTATCCATCAATTGGAGAATAACTGGATACATTATGATATATGAATATAATGGAATATTATTGAACTAGAAGAAATAATGAGATGAAAGGGATCAATGTATAGAAACCAGGAATGACTTATAAGAACTAATGAGAGAGAGTGAAATGAGCAGAACCAGGAGAAAATTTGTACGAGGACTGCAAGAGGAAAACAGTTGTGAAAGACTTAAAAACTCCAATAAACGCAATAACTAGTCATGATTCTAGAAGACTGATGATGCAATCATGCTTCTCACCTCTTGCGAGAGAGGTGGGGGGCCACAGGTACATAAGTTTTCAGACCTAGACACTGTGTGGATTTATTTTGCTCATCGATGCTTATTGTTA
>CM053582.1:400910763-400954911 GCA_028627135.1 Pseudochirops cupreus | reverse complement strand
TTGTGAATATTATAATGTTTTGAATGTTTGTCTTGATTTGTAATGGAATAAACAGAGTGTTCACTCTATTTTGTAATCTGAACTCTAAAAGCTGTTCACAGTAGCATTCCTTTGGGAATCTGCTGGTGCATGGCGTTACAGTGATCCAAGACAATTCCAAAGGACCCATGATGAAAAGTGTGATCTACCTTCAGGGAGAGGACTGATGAACTGAATACAGATTGAGGCATATTGTTTTCACCTTATTTTGTGTGTGTGTGTGTGTGTGTGTGTGTGTGTGTGTGTGTGTTTTCTTTTGGTTAATGTGGAAATATGTTTTGCACTACTTCAAATGATAATGGATTCATGTTGCTTGCCTTTTTGAGGGGTGGGTGGGGAAGAGGTAGTAGGGAGAGAATCTGGAATTCAAAATTTTAAAAATTGAATGTTAAATTTTTTTAAAAATGTAATTGGGAAATATTTGACAAGATAAATAAAAACATATTTTTTAAAAAAGCAACCCCTATCCCCAAAGAACTTAGATTCCAAAGGAGGAAGACAACACGTGAAAATGAGGCCACTGAGGCTATTCTTCTTGAATGAGTCAATAGAGCACTGGGCCTGGAGTCAGGCTCTAATTCATCTGATGACATTTAATCTAATGTGTTCTTATCTAGCTGCAGATGTTTATTAGCTGAGTGACCTTGGAGAAATCACATCACCTCTGTTTGCCTCAGTTTTACCAACTGTAGAAATGGGAATAATAATAGCACCTACCTTCCAGTATTGTTGTGAAGATAACATGAGATAATATCATAAAGCTCTTAGCACAGTGTCTGGTATATAGTATGTGATTAATTATTATTTTTTCCTTCCTTATGATGGAAAGTCAGAAGCAGAGCTAGGGAGAAGAATGAAGGATGGTTGGTCTACCCTAGACCCTTCCTTCCCCCCCCCCCCCCGCATTTAATAGTATTTTTTCCAATTACATGTAGATATAGTTTTCATTATTCACTTTTATAAGATTTTTAGTTCCAAAATTTTTTCCCTCCTCCCATTCTTCCCCCCCTCCCCAAGATGGCAAGCAATCATTTATATAGGCTATACACGTACAATCATACTAAACATATAGGCCCTACCTTTAAATGGAGGTTATGGGAAGAACTCACCAATGGGAGAAAGGAGCTACCAGGAAGGAGGTATACTCCCATGTGAGATGGTCTTTTATGTTGAGGGAATTTCAAGGGTAAGAAGTTAGCTTAGGTATGCTGATGAAGTCTGAAGAGTCAAAGAAGAGTCAAAGAAGACTTAAATCTGAGAGAAGATTATAGAGTATAGCTATATATACTGCTTATAACAACCCTGCATGGGGTAAGAGGTACATGTATTAGTGTCCTCATGTGATGACCTTGTTCCTCTTTGTTCATGCTAGATTACATGCCATTCTTCCATTGAGTACTGGCCTCTTTTGTCTCTCTGTATTTGTACACATGTCTCCATGCATGGAACAAGTTCCCTACTCTTGTCTGTCTACCCATAGCAATCTTTTTCCTTCTACAAGGCCATGCTCATCTGCTGCCTCTTCCATGGTATCTTCTCTGATTTTATACTTCCTCTTCTCCCTGCCATTTAGAAGTGATCCCTCTCTCCTCCAATTCCTTAGGTCTGTAGGGTCATAGAATTATAGATTTAGAACCAGAAGGAGCCTTACTGGCACCCAGCCCAACCATCTTGCTTTACAGACAGAGAGATGAAATGATTCACCCATAGTCATAAAGATATTAAGTGGCAGAATCGAGATTTGGTCCATGGCCCATGGATTGGAATTCTCCTTTCCATTATTCATATCCTAACTTGCTATTATAGTTGTCTGTGTACATGTGTAATTCACATGACTAGAGTGTAAACATCTTGAGGGCAGTAACACTATCTTACTCATTTCTAGCACCTAGCATTTATCGCGGTGCTTTACACACAGATATAGGCACAGGGATTAGACCTGGGATTTTACTGACGTAGGGAACCCTCCTATGAGAAGAGCTGGCATCTTCTTTTGCAATTTAGAGAAGGCTTTAAAGATCTGCTTAGGACACAGAGAGATTTAGTAACTCACTGAGGGTCATACAACCACTACAAGCCACTATCCCACAACTAGACTGCCTTCTTCTGGTTTGAAATCCCATTTTATTTATCTCTGTAACCCTAGCATGAAGCCTTGCCTATTGGGATATACCTAAAAGTTAAGTGGCATCAGAAACTCCCAAAAGAATTTGTTGTTTTTGTTGTTAAGTCACTGTTCAGTCATATCTGACTCTCTGTGACTCCATTTGGGGTTTTCTTGACAAAGATACTGGAGGGGTTTGCCATTTCCTCTTTAGCTCATTTTACAGAGGAGGAAACTGAGGCAAAGAGGGTGAAGAGACTTGCCTAAGGTCACGTAGCTAGTCAGTATCTGAGGCCAGATTGGGACTCAGGAAGATGAATCTTCCTGACTTTAGGCCTGGCACTCCATCTACTTTGCCACCTAGCTGCTCTCCGCCCCCTACAAATACCTTCTTTGAAACTTATAGTCTTAGATACTCATCTAGAGTAATTCAAGGTGAAGTGACTTGCCCAGGGTCACACAGTCAGTATGTGTCAGATTTGGGTCTTGAGGCCATGTTTTATTCATTAAGACAACATTTTCAACAAATGTCAATGATTGAATGTCATCACAGAATCTCATATTCAGAAAATTCTAGAGTTAGAAGGGATCTCAGTGGACAATTAATGCAACCCACAACCCACTTCCCCATCAGTCAATGAATAAGCATTTATTAAGTCCCACTATCTGTTAGGCTCTCTGCTAGAAGCTGAGGTTACACACATTACAACAAAAGAATCAATCCCTATTTAAAAGATGTTTATAGGAACTCTTATTATAACACCCTTATCAAGTGGTATTTATTTGTTTCTGCTGAAGAATTTGGAGACATGTTGTTCATTTCTACAACAGATGGGCCCTGCCATAAAACGCTGTCGAGCTGTGTAATGGAAGACAATTATTCTCTTAGGATCTGTGTATTATTATGACTTTAATAGAGGATAACATCATCATTCTTCTACCAACAGCCTATCCCAAAGCACCACCACAGCATGGAGGTGACCTCGGGCTTTGGAAGGTTGTGCCAGCAGAATGCAAGTCCTGGCAGGCTGTACCAGACTGGGAAGGCTTCACGTAATGGCTTGGCAATGGACTGCATGTCTGTCATCTAAGCACCAGCATATCGACTCATCACCAACAAGCTGGGCACTGGGTCATCTCGCTTTTTGGCTATAGCAACTCACAAAGACTGTCTGTGAGGAGTGGCTGTCTGTACTAGTGGAAAGGTAGCCAAGTCATTTTCTCCTGACAAAATCATTGACCTTTCAAAGCGTTGAAACAATATTTTCATTCTCAAAGACAGCTTATTCCACCATAGTGCCTCCTCCCCAGAAGCAGTGTTAGAAATGGTAATAGCCCCAGTCACCCAGATTCCTACAACTGGCAAGCAATGGAAAACAAGGATGAGTCTCATCTCCAGAAGTCTTGCAAAGGTGGTTGGTTTGATATTCATGTGAACATTGCAAAGCACAGTGCAACTCTTTAAAACCAGTTTTGTGGACTTGTCAGGGAACACAGACTCTCTTCATTCAAAGAAGTTTGTTTGCTGTAGGCTGAGGTTGGAGTGGGGAGTGAGGATGAGCAGAATGAGGAGAGGTCAGTGGGGAAAGGGCAAGATATCACCTGAAGGAGGCCATGGTACTTCAGGTGTTTGCGTATTTTGGAAAGTTCTTGGAAACCTGCCAGGATGTCTTTACTTGATTTTTAAATAGGCCCATTAAATGGTGAAGGATTCAATTAATAAATTAACCAGTAAGGCTTGGATATTTGAGATTTCAGAGGACTTGTTTAAAATAAGTGCCAAGCACCGGCAGAACAAGCTGAGACCAAGGGGACTGAAGGCAAGATCTCAAAGACTCCCTTGAAGGGGACTCGTGATACTGGGTTTTTGCCTATTTTAGAAGGCTTCTGGAAAGCCTCCTAGATGTCATTATTTGTTTCTTTTTGTTAAGTGGCCCTTTTAGAGGATGACATGTCCACTACCATGAATAGAATAGGGTTTGGGTATTTGAAGTTTTACGGAGTTTGTTTATAACTACTGAACTACAAAAACTATACTTGAAAACTGGCAAATGTGATCTGTGACATCATGTCTTCTATGCATGTCTACTGTATTTTTTAAAGCTCTAGGCTTGTCCTATTTGCCACATCTAGTACAAAATAAGTCAAGTGACTTTTTGTAGATTTTTTCACTGGTCAGCCTGTGGGCTTTTTTTATTATTATTATTGTTGGTCTTTCATTTTCAAAGAGGACTGATGACATCATGGGGTGATATCTTGACTTGCCATGAATCAGATTTAAGTGAGTAGAG
The DNA here is from genome assembly GCA_028627135.1 of Pseudochirops cupreus. Lineage (NCBI taxonomy): Eukaryota > Metazoa > Chordata > Mammalia > Diprotodontia > Pseudocheiridae > Pseudochirops > Pseudochirops cupreus. The sequence continues at coordinate 400,950,477 of CM053582.1, read as the reverse complement.
TTGCACAAAGTCTTTAACCTCACTCTCTTTTCTAGCATCATCAAAGTCCAGTGGCAAGACAAAGATCAGGATAACTGGCAATGGCCCAGGATGCCACTGGATGACCTTGGCATCTTCCATGTCTGACCAAGCTCTAAGTGGTCCCTAGCACCTGCTTCAGACACCTTCATAACTGCCATAGCAAATTGTTCTCATCTGCCCATTCTGTTGGGGGGAGTCTTCACATGCTTGGGGTAGACATCCCACTAACTTACCAGTGGATATGAGGCTCATCAGTTACCCTCAACCTGGTTTTAGCTTATCTGCCCAGAAGAGTTTACCTGAGTGTGGCCCACTGAACATGCTACAGCTTCCTGGAGCTGCAGGTGAGAGTTCGGTGAAGGTGGACACCAAAAGGGCATGAGCAACCCTGGAAAGGGCTTGTTAAGCCCTCATATCAGAGGTCCTCCATGAACACCCGGATAGGGAAGAAGGGCAACAAAAGGGCCACAAGGCCTCCTCTTCCTCAATGTTCCAAGTAAGCACTGAGTTGAATTTTTTCCTACTTTTTTGTTCAGTCTAAGACAGTGGTTCTCAACCTGTGGGTCGTGACCCCTTTGGGAGTCTAATGACCCTTTCACAGGGGTCGCTTAAGACCATCGGAAAACATGTTTCTGATGGTCTTAGAAACTGAGACACTGCTCCTCTATCCATCTCCAGGGGTGTCTGCCCACATGCAGATATGCCCACGTACGAGTATTAAAGGGTCGCAGCATTAGGAAGGTTGAGAACCACTGGTCTAAGAAAAACCCAAGCCCAGGGTTGGGGAACCTGCTTTAACCTATGCAACTCATGCTGCAGCTAATTTCTGTTAGGGAATGAATACAAATGATCTAGTTTTCATCTCAGGTCTTACATGGCATAGGGCAGACTCTTATAGCCCTTTGTGAAATTAGATGGAAGTGGTTAGGATAGTTGCCTGGGAAAGTGACCTGGGGCCTGAAGTCAGGAAGACCTCTATCCAAATGAACCTTCAAACATCTGTTAGCTATGTGACTCTACTAGGCAGGTCAGTTTACCTCGGTTTCCTCATCTGTAAAATGGGAATAATAATAGCACCTTTTTCCCAGGGTTGTTACGAGGATCAAATGAGATAATAATTGTAAAAGGTTGAAGATGATGCCTGGGGACATAGTGCTACCTAAATGTTAGCCATTATTGCGTACTCTAGCTTATGTGAACATCCCTGACTTGAAAGTAAGCTCCAGGAGGGTAGGAATCTTGTCTTATTCATCTTGTACCCTCTGAAGAGTTCACTGCATGAACAAAGTAAAGAAGGAGCCTTTAGGTTAAGTGGAAGAGAAGGTATTTGGGGGACTAGTAATACTTTGTGGTCCCCTTAAAATGTACTATGCAGTCAGCCACTTCTCACTTCTTTGATGTTCACTGGAAATTTAATTAACAAGCATGATAATAAACATTAAAAGATCAATAAATCAACAGGCATTTATTAAATGCCTATCATGTGCCATGTAGTATACTAAATGTAGAAACAATCCCTGGCCTCAAGGAGCTTACATTCTAATGGAAGAGATAACATCCTTGCAGGTAGGTATATAAAAGATCTATCTATCTATCTATCTATATATCTGTCTGTCTGTCCGTCCATCTGTCTGTCCGTCTATCTATCATCTATCTGTCTATCTGTCTGCCCGTCCATCTGTCCGTCTATCATCTATCTGTCTGTCTGTCTGTCTGTCCGTCCGTCTGTCCATCTATCATCTGTCTATTTATCTATCTATCTATCTATCTATCTATCTATCTACTATAAGATGGAAGGCAGCTTCCAAAAGGACTGTACCAGTATCAAGAGGGACTTGGAAAGGCTTCCTACAAATAGTGGCTTTGATCTGAATCTTGAATGAAACCAAGAAATCCAAGAGTTAGGGGTAAGAATGAAGGTAATGGGGATTCCATAAGAATTAGAAAGTGAGTCACACAGTAAGTTCCTCTACTTAAGACCTCTTAGCTCTACTTTTCCAATGAGAGTGACCACAAAAAGGCACCTATTCCTTTTGATCCACAGTAGCATTTGACGCAGCACAGTGTGAATGCCTCTTTGTGTCCCCCAATTTCCGAACTAAAATGTCTTTTCCAGTCTAAGAATGTTTGGGATATTCAGGGACCAACCATAGGACAAAGGGGGTCTGAGACTCCCCTGAAGCTCAAAGTCAGCTGCTTCTGACCTGGAGATGACCAAGGACAAAGCTGAGTACCTCTTTGTACTGGACCCACACTTCGGAAGATAGGTTGGACCCTGAGAATATACTTGAACAACATCTAATCATACGATTTTATTACTGGAAGTGACTTTATAGGTAATCTAATCCAATTCTTTCATCTTCCAGAAGAAATACACTCAGACATGAAATGTCTTGCCTCAGGTTCTGCAGCTAATGAGGACTAAGAGCCTAGTGTCCTATTCAATCCAGTAGAGTATATGCTCCCTGAGGGCAAGGAATATTTTAGGATTGGTTTTTCTTTAACCTAGTTATATCTTCAGTGCCTAATATAGAGCAAGCAATAAATATTAGTTGAAATGAATTTCTTCCACTCCACAATACTTACTCTATTATTCTGGCTTTTGCCTGAATAAATTTACTTTCCCTCAGACCTTCTTGTACCTTGGTGCTTATCTTTCCTAAGTGATGTACATAAGCTGGAACTTCCACATTGTGGGAGGCCCTGTTTGCTTGCCAATCCCATTTCAGTTGACCCTGTGGCACAGTGTGTATGTGCTTACTCTACTCTATTCATAGCTTGGGTCATATCGACTGCAAAGTGTTGAGACATCTGTTCTTTAGAGACCACAAAGGAAACTGTAATGTCCTTTGTGAGTGCATGAGTAATAATGAAGAAAGTTAGGGGGTGCCTTCAGTCAATGTACGGGCGGTTTTATTAAGTGTCAGAAGGCTTTTGAAAGAGCGTCACTAATTTTTATACATGCGATTTATTGGTCAGACACAGTTCCTCCAAATAGAGTTCAAGTTTGTTAGGGTAAAATTTCTATGTGACTCACTTTCCCAGTTTTTCAAAATAAGCTGGTGAAATGAAAAGACTTTGATATCAGATGACCTAGGTTCAAATCCCACTCATCATTTATTTCTTCCATAAAATTAGGTAAATGCTTAAATGAGGGATTTGGCTATGAGTGATGATAGAGTATTGTAATCCCTGCTACTAGGGGAAACTGAGGCTGGTAGATCATTTAAGCTGGGAAATTCTGAACTGCAGTTGAGCTAAACAGATTAGGTATCAGAATTAAATCTATACAAATATGGTGAATCTGTGGGATCAGGGTGCTACCAGACTGTCTTAAGAAAGAGAGAACCTGGAGCAACTAGGTGGTACAGTGGATAGAGTACCAGCCCTGAAATCAGGAGGACCTAAGTTCAAATCTGGCCTCAGATACTTACTGACTATGTGACCTGAGACAAATCACTTAACTCTGGTTTCCTTAAAAAAAAAAAAAGAGTTGGGGAGAACCTGCTCAGAGTGGAAAAGAAGTGGGTCAAAGTTTCTATTCCAATTAGCATTAGACTTGGGTCTGTGAGTGATGGATGAACTTCCAAGCTTTTAGTAACATGGGAGACCCAATCTCTAAACAAACAAATAGAAAGAGATAAATATAATAGTATTTGTAATCTTTTTTTTCCCCCTCACAGCACTCCTGGGAGGAAGGTGTTATCCCCAATGTATTGATATGGAAACTGAGGCAGAGAGAGGCTAAGTGATTTCCCCAAGGTCACCCAGCTAGTAAGTATCTGAGGCTGGATTTGAACTACATCTTTCTATCTCTAAGTCCAGTAGTCTATCCCACATAATTGTTATGTATAATGAGGATCTTAGCCAATGTGACAGGAACAGAATTTTTCTCCTTTTCCCTTACCCTTGTTCAATTTCTCCTTCTCAGGTGGAGATCCATTGATCAGTCAATCAAGAAGCATTTATTCAGCGCTTACAATGTTGTATACATTATTCAGTACTAGGAACTGGTATATATGGACAAAAATGAGACAATTCTTGTCCTTTAGAAGCTTACAGTCTGCCGAATAAATCCTACTTCTCACTTATCTTCCACGTTCAGAATGTAAGTTATTTCTGAATCCTTGCCGTATTTTCCCCTGATGAGATCCTAATCATTATCAAGGCAGAGAGAGTATCTTTGTATATTTCCCAGTGACTGCAGATGTTTTGCAAACAATCGATGTTTAGTAAATGGTTGAATGAATGAATGAATAAGATATTGTGGTTCACATTTCATATCTAGGAAATCACTAATCCTGGTCTTAAAGTATAAAAACAAAAACAAAAAGTAAATTATCCCTCTGCCTCTGTCCTCTACCAAGAAACAAGCAAACCTCTCTTGTGCCCTCTCTTTGTCCTCATCATTCCCACTTCCTTCATACAAATCTTGGTTGTCTTTCCCCTGAACATCTTTCTCTCCTGCTCTCCTAGCATTTTCCTTTGGTCAAGATAGACTATATCCCAGGATGAGCCATTTTGGTCCCCTCTAATCACAGACTTAGACTTAAATAACTTGCAATGAGTAGGGACCTTCAGGAGAATCAAAACCAACTCCAACACTTGGCAGATGAGCAAAGTCAGGCCTGGAGAGAGGAAGTTATTTGTTCATGAATGCACAACTAATTAGTGGCAGAGCCAGGGCTAGGGGCCAAGTCTCCTGACTTCCCAGGTCAGTGATCTTTTTTCTGAAATACATTTTCTCTCATTTACATGTTCTGGAGCATCTCATTTCCCTTATCTAATGTGTTCTAGAGCAGAGGTGTCCAATACAAGTCTGGAACTGATGGGGTGCTTAGGTGACTGTGCTTGGACGCCAATTCCAAAATCGTGTTTCTCCCTAACCTCAAAACACTATCCCTGGCAGTTTCTCCCCAGTCCAAGGACACTAGGCCTAACAATTAATCATGAGTGGGCCTTAGCAAAACACTTATCTTTCTCCATGGTACAGTAGCAAATTGCACCTATGGGATTTATTAGTTTGAACAGGCTTTGTACTGGCTCATAAAGATACCCACTGGACTATATAGACCAACTCCCTACCTCATTATATGCATCCTGGACTCCTCCTTATGTATATCCTAGACTTAGCCATATATATACTCCCTACATCTATCTTGTCTAACTAAACAATGATAGGTGGCAGCCTGGGCATTTCTCAGTCAGCCTTGGCCATTAGTTGACTTAGTGATGTCGCAAGCCTAAAACCACACCTCCACATAGCCTCCCCTTGGGCTATTTCCCAGTGAATTCTGGGTAAAATGCCTATGCAGTAGATACTAAAAGTCCATGTTCCTTTAAGAACTGACCGCTGAATCCTGCCCTGAATCACCTAGTTAGCATATTTGGCAAATATTTTATTATAGAATATCTAATACAAACTTTAACTGTATCCCTTTTAGGTCTCAGGTTCCCTAAGAACTTTTGCCTGCTGTATAGTACATCAATAAACTTTTGCTGACTTGACTTAAAGACTGCTTGAGTCTGTGAATTCATTCCAGACAAGCTTGTCCCAGAACTCCAGTCTTTGGGGTTCCTGGACCTCCTGAACCCCACCAGAACTAGATTAAAATGGAATTTTAATGAGGAATGTTTTACTAATAAAAATACAATATAGCATAGATAACATGACATCCTAAAACTAAGTCGATATGCAGCCTACAGGAATGCTTATGTATGGTTGAGTGACCCTAATTGAGTCTGACACTGCTGCTCTGCTCTGGTATGCCCCATTTCCCTTTAGTTGGAACTACTGCTTACTCCCTCTATTTTAATGGTTGCAAGACATTGATTACTGAGTTCTTCTTAACTTTTCCCTAACCACTCACTGCTGCAATAGCCTTCTTTTCCTTTTTCTATCTTTCCTGAATCTATCCAAGTTAAGTCAAGGAGCATTTATTAAGTACCTATGATGTACATATCAGGCACTGTGCCAAATGCTAGGGATACAGAGAAAGGCAAAAGCAGTCTCTGCTTTCAAGTGGATCACTGTCTAATGAAGGAAACAAGATGCAAATGGTGTTGTACAGACCAGTTATATACAGGATAAATTAGAACTAATCAATAGAACGAAGGCATTAACAGTAGGGGGATCAGGAAAGAATACTATCATATCAGGAGGAGGGATTTTATCTAAAAGAGGCTACATTGGAGACCATTACCAATGTCTAGTAAGCATTATTTGAGGAAGTGTTTTCTTTCATCCACTTAGAAGAGAATGGATTTTATTCAAAATAACCTTTGAATTTTTCCTCCAGAGAGCATGGTGGGCAACTTCAGACCAGCTAAGTGTTAGTAATGTATACCCAGGAACAAAGCAGGAACTCTGGTCTTTATTGGTTGGCATTGTTAATTGGCATTGTGGTTGGCTTGTTAGAGAAAAATTCTGAGGACATTTGTTCAAGTAACTTGGGAGTTGATACTGCACAAAAGAAAGAATGAATGAATGAAAAAGCTTTCATTACATGTTTACTATTTACGAAGCACTGTGCTAAGTTCTAGTGATATGAATAGAAAAAGTAAAACAATCCCTCCTCTCAAGGACCTCATACTCTAATTAGGGAAGACAACACAGAATAAAAAAGTTCACCTGGAGTGTTGATGGAAATGGCCAGCAGTCTCAAGGATGAAGTAGAAGAGCTGATGGCCAACCCCAGGTGTCATGAGACTATATCAATAGGTCAAATGAGAGTGAAGGGAGGTGGCATCATGTGGACATAGAGAAAGAGGAGATCTGAACTGCGACTTTGACAAGTTATAGCACACAGCTACAGCTTCCTTCTCCAAAAAAAAGTCCTCTAGATGTTAAGCTATGATGGGAAAATGATAGGCAATATGGTTGATTTTAGGGGCAAAGGAGACTTCTTGGCATTCTCTTAAGTTATACATACATACTTACGTATAAACACATATACACATAATCTCTTAAATCAGAAATTCTTAACCTGGCATTTATGAACTTTTTTAAAAATAAATTTTTTTTTGATAACTGTATTACAATATAATTGGTTTCCTATGTGTTTTATTTTATGCACTAAAACATTTTTTTTTCTGAGAAAAGGTCCATAGGCTTCACCAGACTACTAAAGGGATCACACACACACACACACACACACACACACACACACACACACACACACTCACATTCACACTCACACTCACACACTCACTCTCCTCTCTCTCTCTCTCTCTCTCTCTCTTTCTTTCTCACACATACACACACATTCACACACACATACACACAGGTTAAGACTGACTCCTTGGGCTAGATATTTTTCTGGCCTATTTTCCTGAATCATTTCTTGTACCACTTACTGGAAATCCTTGGGGCCACCTCCACAGTAAATTTAAGGCCCCTGAAGTGAATTATGCTGACAAGAGGCTAGGAGACTCAAGAGTGAGCTTTCAAGAGGATTTCTTAGCATATACCAAGTTTAGGCATATGTTATCTGATGACCAACATGACTCAGGTTCTGCTATTAATAGAAACCCAGAGATAAGATGTTTGACAAGAACTCTCTTTGGGACCTCAGGAAACTGGAACTGCCTTCATAATTCCTGGAATAGCAAATAGCCTTCGTGTGTGGGTGTATGTCTAAGGGTATGTTTCCTCTAGTGTTAAAAGTCTCACTGAAGTCACTCCAGGGTGGAAGCAGGATCTCATTCTTCAGGTTCACTTCTGTGATCTCAAAACAATGTTGCATTGTTGTCACCTTCAGGCCGATCAGGCAGCAGCCTGGATCATACACCAGAACAGCTAATGCCTCAGAAAGAATAATACATTTATTATCCAAATCATTAAGCACCAAAGTGGAGGAATCCTGTTCCTGCTGGGCAGACCAACGGAGTTGGGTAGCTGAGCTAGAGAAGGGGCAGATGATGGCAGAATTCCCAGACAATTCCAGAGTTTGAGGAGCCAGAGGTGGAAAGAGAAAAGTGTAGCTGTGTTACCTTAAGCAAATGGCTTTACTAGTCCATCACTCACTCACTCACTCATTTGCTTCATCTGCAAAATAAGGAGGTTATACACTTGGAGAATTCCATACTCTTTCTTCCCTCCTCCTACCCTGATACTTGAGGGCACTTGTCTTTGTTTTCCTAGCACTCAACCAATCAGTTATTGGTCAAGGTCTATATTTTCATAGAAAACTCCCAGTGATTACATTCCCTCTACAATGCAGATCAGTCATTTCTCTTCAATTTATAATGTCCTGGGTCTGTTGGCTTTGATAGGTGAGCTTTTGCCTTGTCTTGACATATTTCCCAGTCAACACAATATTTCCCAGCCATCTTCACCCCATGCTTCCATAATCATAGTCTCTCTCCCAGTTCCCCACCTTCCCATTATATGTTTTCTTCCCATATTTAAAGGCAAGCTACTTGAGAGCAGGGACTTTCAAAACTGCTGGTTGCATTCCCCAAAGTATTTAACACTGCCCTTGGGACATGGTAAGTACTTAACAAATGCTTCATCTGGCTGTCATTGGTCCTTCATTCTCAAAGAGGACCAATGACCTGACAAGGGTGATGTCTTGATTTGCAAGTGAATTGGATTTAAGTGAGGTAGAGCTGTGCAAAATCATTAGCCTCACTCTCTTCCAGAGTCATTTGCTCCAAGGACAAAGCATGGGTCAAGATGATTGGTGATGGCCCTGGATGCAGTGGGAGACTTTGGCTTTTTTAAAGTAAACTCTTTCCCAGGTCTCAGTTCATAGCTACCTATTTGCCTGGGAAACTAAAAGGTTAAGTGACTTGTCTAGGGTTACATAGCCAGTATGAATCATGCACTGGACTTGAACACAGATCTTCCTAAGCTTCAGGGCAGTTCTCTAGCTGGGTTGTCTGTCAATAAATGCTTGTTGCTTGATAAATCTCTAAGGTCCAAGTATCTCCAGCTCTAATTTTCTACAATCATATACTTCCTTGAGCATTGATCTACTGAATCTTGTTTCCAATTGTCCACTTTTCTCCCCTTCTAAATTTTAAAGTACAATTTTCATTCGAGTCACACCATGTTTTATTCTACCTTCACCAAATGGACAAATTCTAGTTGGCTTAAAAAAAATCACTACTGGAGGTGAGCAGTTGTTGTGTTGGAAGAAATCTTAGAAAAAGTTTTTAACTCTTTCCTAAAACAATAGAAACTTTTAAGAACAAGAGTGGTTCCTACTAGAGAATATACCACTTCTTGGGTTTATTGAAGTGCTCTTGGGAGCTTTCTTCAAAGTCTACTTCCTCTGATTAAATGGAAGAAGGTAGACCTGTTTACTTATGACTGCCAATCCAAGGTATATCTCATTCTTTTCCACACTTGCCCCGCAACTTGCCTAGACTGCTGACTTGCCATGAAGTGGTGAAAAGGTTCACTTATTGAACTGAGGAACACTTAGGCTCTTCCTGAATTTTAGCTTTTCATTTATAAAAATGAGGGATTTGGTCAAGCTGGTATCTAAAGTAAACTTTGTCTTGATTACAGGTTTAGGAAGTTTGCAAGATTATGCTGGAATCAAATGTCCAACTTTCAATGTAGGAATTTTTACTTTGGAAATTGACAAATGCTACAAATAGAGACTCATTGTATTGTTTTGTTGATTATCTAGACTTAAGAAAATGATGGAGAAAATGTTAATAATGCAGATTATTAAAAGTGTGTCATCTGTACATTTTCCCCAAAATCTGGTTGTTAAATATTTACCATCATGCTCTCAGTTTAGGGAATAATACCAAAGACTAGTCTGAGGAATCATGGAGCCCTCAATAAGACAGGAAGTTAGCTTTATTGAGTAGACAAAATTCCAATAGGTCAGTGAGGTAGTGCAGTGGACAGAGTGCCAGGCCCAGGGTCAAGAGGACTCATCTTTGTGGATTTGAATCTGGCCTCAGACACTAGCTGTGTGATCCTGGACAAGTCACTTAATCTTATTTGCCTCAGTTTCCTCATCTGCAAAATGATCTGGAGAAGGAAATGGCAAACTGCTCTAGTATCTTTGCCAAGAAAACCCCCAAATGGGGTCATGGGGACAACATAATTTCAATAAAGGCCAGGCAGGGAAGATGGGCATAGATCAGGTCTTCTAGGACCCAGGTAGAATTGAACATATTCCCCTGTGGTCCCAGAAGGAATGGGGTACCCTACCTAGTGGGGTTTTTTTTTTGGTTCTTATCTGGATTGAGTAGGAGCAGGCATTGAGGGGAAGGGAGTGAGGAGGCTTTGCCTAGAGACTAGTACTGATTCATGCTTGTAAGGAGTTGGGGAAAGACCCATGAGGAATTTGCACTTAGTATTCATACTGATTGCGTTGAAGAATAGAGACTTTGGGTCACTACTTTTGGTCTTCCTTGATAGAGTGACTCAGGGGTTTTGAGCTATGTGGTTACTTTTTATGAGTAGGCCACTGGGATCGTTACAGTCCCTTCCATTGCAAACATTCGTTAAAATGAAGCTTTAAGATGAACTGTGAGTCTGCTGTTTAAGACAGCCCAATAGGTGGTAATCATCCTGTTACCTTCCAAAATCTGCCAATACAAATGTGTAAATCAGTCTCTGGCTGACACAAATACTCTACTTAGGTAGTTTATTTCAGTTCAGGGTGGGGGTCCTTCACCCTCTGTCATTTTAGGGAGGGCATTGACAAACTGGAACATGTCCAGAAGTGTTCTGGTAAGAATGTTTAACAACTAGCTCTCTGAAATGCAAGACGTACTTTTAAATTTCATCTGCAATAATAGCATTTTCTCCGTGACTTTCTTAAGTCTAGATAGTGAACAAAACAATAAATCAAGCCTTATTTGTAGCATTTGATGATTTCTGAGTTGGAAACATTCACAGAAAATTTAACCATTGCCTCTCAGGAGCCAGAACAGGACTCCCCAGAGTGCATCCAGAGCAGTGGTTCTCAACCTTTGGGTTGCGACCCCTTTGGGGGTTGAATGACTCTTTCACAGGGGTCACAGGGGTCGCCTAAGACCATCAGAAAACACATGTTTCTGATGGTCTTAGGAACTGAGACACGGCTCCTCTATCTGTCTCCAGGTGGGTCCACCCACATGCAGATACTCCCACATATGAATATTAAAGGATCACAGCATTAGGAAGGTTAAGAACCACTGATCCAGAGGAAGACTGGTGAGAAGACTGGATACAATAACATTTGAGCATCAGTAGTAGGAAGAGGGCCTGGTTAGCCTCTAATTAGTCCATGAACTAGAGAAGAGCATGATAGTTGTTCTCCAGGATTTGAAGGGCTTTCTTGTGGGATCAGGATTAGACTTGTTCTGATGACCTCTTCAGGGGTCGGGACTAGGAGTAATGGGTAGAAGTCGCAAAGAGTCTGACTCTACTCTCTCTCATAGGAATGAAAGTCATAGCTGAAGAACAGAAAGGGGTCTCTGAGTTCATGGAGAACAACTTCATTTTACAGTTGAAGAAACTGAAACTCAGGGAGGTTGACAATTGTCAAAGGTAGGATTCCTCTGCCTCCATGGTCAGTACTTTTCCTATATTAAATAAAGAAAAAATTTCCTATCTTAAAAAGGAAAAAAATACAGCTATAATTCAAGATACACAAAAGTAGAATTGGCAACCTAGGGAAGCAGAGATTTCCCCATCATAGTACGTCTTCAAACAGAAGCTGGATGATCATTTTTCCTTTCTTTTTTAAAATACATTTTATTATTTCCCCAAATTGCATGTTAAAATTTTTTTAAACAATTTCTTAAAGTTTTGAGTTCCAAATTCTATCCCTCCCTCCCTTCCTCCCCTACCCTAAGCCCAGACAATCTGATATAGGTTATACATGTGTGAGCATGTGAAACATTTCCATATTGGCCATTTTGTACAAGAAGACTTCAAGAAAATACAAAAAATGAAAGAAAGAAAGTGAAAATAGCATGCTCCAGTCTGTATTCAAACAATATCAGTTCTTCCTCTAGAGGCAAATAGTGTGCTTCATCATTAGTTCTGTGGGATTGTCTCGGATCATTGTATTGCTGAGAAGAGCTAAGTCATTGACAATTCTTCATCAAACAATATTGCTGTTGTACAACATTCTCCTGGTTCTGTTCACTTTACTTTGCATCAGTTCATGTAAATCTTTCCAGGTTCTTCTGAAATCCGGGTGAACAGTTTTTTTGAGATTGTGGTAAAGGGAACTAACTGCTATTCAGGTGTGGCCTGGGCTAAGTGATCTCTGAGCTGCATCACAACTTTGAGATTCAATATTTATCTGGTTAACCACTCAGCACCAAGTCCTCTTGAAGCTCCCAGTTGTAGGAAGTAAGACAGGGTGTTTTAGAGGAATTTGTCAGAATAGTTATCCAGGCAAACATAAGGTAATGATAATGACAGCAATGAAAATGATGGCTAAAAGCTATGTAGTGATGTAAGGATTGTGGTGTCCTCATTCCTCCCTCCGTTCTTATCTTTTAACCCTTTCTCTGCACCTCTTTCATTGTTCCCTCTCAAATGTTTCTTCCCAGTGGTCTCCTCCCAATCCTCTGCTCTGAGGTTGCCTGCCTCTCCTCGCCTTTTCTCAGACAACCCTCTGTCTTCTCCTCAGACTCTCTCCTCTTCCTCCTTTCCTTCTTCTGCCTTTGTTCAGATCCTGGGTCCTTTTTTCTATTTTTAATCATTTTTTTTTCTTCTTTTTCCCTCCTTTCCCCATTCCCATCTTCTTCTCCTTTTTGCTCTGCACTCTTTACGGAACTTCTTCTCTGGGATTACCTCCCAGGCTTTGTCAGTCTGAGGTCAGTCTACTCTCAGCAAGAAAGAATAATAGATTTGGAGTCAGAAAACCTGGGATCTTTGTTACTTGTCATCTGTGTGACCTTGAGCTTAACTTCACTGGGCTCCAGTTCCTTTATCCAGAGGATGAGGAAGTTGGCCTACGTGACCCCTATGGACCATTCCAGCTCAAAATCTCTGGTCTGGTAAGTCTTGGTAACTTGTGGTTATTTGTTTTTCTCAAGGTTGGCAAGTCATACTGTCAGATATGTTGTGCCTATTACATGGCACCAAGGTGACTCAGTGATATAGTTCTCCTTCACTACATAGGGAAAATCCCCAAGGCTCTTGATGATAAACTCATCATTCTTTTATGTCAGAGCAGCAACCCTCCCTCACCCCCACAGGACAGGGTGGCTCAGTATGCAAAGAGAACGTGTCATATCTTTGTAAACGTAGCATCACAGTTGCCTGTTGGTATGATGGCATTAATGAAATTAAGCCTAGCTGGGACACAGTGGAATGAACACTCGATGAGAAGTCTAAAGACTTGAATTCTAGTCCTGGCCCTGGACAAACTACTTCAAGCAAATAACTTTCTTTTCTTTTCTCGGTTTCTACTTTTGTAAAATTCAAGAATTAGAGGAGTAATTTGAAACAACAGAAAGTACATAGAAGTTGCAGTAAAACAATGTGGGTTTAAATCCTGGCTCTGCCATTTACTAACTATGTGACCTTAGGCAAGTCACTTTATCTTTCCTGGACTCAGTTTCCTCATTTGTGAATTGAATGAGTTGTACTGACCCTGGAGTCAAGAGGACCTGAGTTCAAATCTGTCCTTAGACACTTCGTAGCTGTGTGACCCTGGGGAAGTCACTTAACCCCATCGTCTCCCCCCTCCCAAAAAACAAACAACAAAAAATATGAATAAAATGAGTGAGTTGGCTTTGATTTCTCTGCTCCCTTCTACCTCTATCCTCTGAGCCCAGTGACTTCTCAGTCCCTTTGAACTCTACTGAGGTTGAGCGAAGGCTGCCTCACTTTTAGTATAATAAGGGAGAGTCCTAAGACTAAGAGAACACACATTGGTTGAGCTTATTAAGGCACTGTGTGTACAAAGGCAAAAATGAAACCGTCTTCGCCCTCAAAAAGTTTGCGTTCTATAAGGGGAGACACTTTTATATATAATCATATAACAAATATTCACATGACATCAGTACAGTATAATTGAAGACTGGGCATTAGCAGCAGGGGGAGAGAGGTCAGTCAAGACTTCATTTATCATTTAGCATCCTCAGGAATTTCAGGCTCTTAGTCATTCCTTGAGTGTTCTCTTTTCCCATGTAGAGACTTCTGTATTTCGGGGTCCAGTTCATATGTATTTGGAGCTAAAGTAAATTTTCTATGGGAGTGATGGAGACATCTACAGATGCCACTATATGGGCAATATAATGCCCCAAGGTCCTTTAGTTCTGAGAAGGCACTATAGAGGCAATCTAGGTACCCTATCATTACAAAAATGAGGCAGTTAAGAGCAGAGAGGCTGTGACTTATCCAAGGTCATGGAGATTGTAAATAGTAGAGCCAAGATTTGAACCCAGGTTGACTTGGGCACCGTGATCCTCCCCACTTTTTTGTTCTCTTTCATATATTGTCTTTCCCCCAATTTGAATGCAAGTTTCTTAAAGATAGAGTCAGTCTTTTTTCTTGTAATAATACAATGCCTGGAACTTAGTCAACACTTAATGCTTATATAACTCCTCCTGTGATTCTGAATCCAACCTTCTGCCACATCTTCTTAGTTAGTTGCCTTATCTATCACCTACCTCAATTTTCAAATCACTTCAGGTATAACCTGTAAGTTGCTTTTTTGATTATGTGCTAGATATTAGCCTGTTCTGTCATTCTCTGCCCCATCTTTTTTTTTTCAACCCTAAAAACAGAATGCTAAATTAAAAATTCCTCTGAATTGAAAGTCCTGTTCCTTTGGGGCCCAATGAAACAAGGCTTTGTGAACTAGATTTTCTTTTTTATAAATTACTTGGAATTCATGCACATTCATTAAAACCTATACCATCTACATCTATATCTGCAGAAACTGTATCTTCATGATTCATGCTGAGAATCAAAACTATGGACAACTTCCATCACCAGAGATCCCAACATGTTCCTGAACTTTGTTCAGTTAGTGAAGAATTCACCTACCTGCTTCCCTCTCCCCTCCATGCCTTCCATCCTCCCTACCCATCTGTTATGAATTACACACATCTGACCAGAGTTACATCAGGGTGGGCCCTTCTTTTGATAACATTCTGATCACTTGCCTGTGGCATGCACTGTTCATCAATGGAGCTGTGCCTGTCTTATGTCCCATTCCCTGGTCCCTTCCAAATGCTCACATATGGCTGCCTTATGATGTCTCCTTGATGCTGGGAAAAGATTTTCGGGAATATTATTTAACCAGGTTTCTGGGGAAAATCCCGTTTGTCAATTGCACTGGAAAGTTAGCTCTTCATATCTGGCAGGCAGAATAGGAGAGTGATCTCTTGTCTGATACGACTCTGTGAACTTCCACTCCACCATTATCTTCTTCAAAAGTTTTTAATGTAATGCTGGTGTGCAATTGCGTGATAAACAGAGGTCATTAAATCCCTGTCTTAGAAACATCTGATTTGTGAATAAACACAAATGGATGGAAAAGGAGTCCAACTCTAGACTCACTGATCTGCCATCCACAAGCATAGTCACCTTTTCATGTCCAAGTCAGAATTCCTTAGAGAGTTGTTTTCTTGGAGAGATGCCTCATTTCATGTTGATGAAGAAAGTTAACAAGTTCCTAATGGCCTGGAATATCTAATCCTCCTCCACAGTGTGGCTCTCTCATGTCTCCTCCTGCCTAGTCTGCCAAAAGCAGAATGAGCTGCCTGAAAATGCAGTTAGATATATCACTGGACATTTTCAGACGGAGGCATCTCTGACACCAGGAAGGGGAGATGTGTTTTTGGTTCCTTTGCCACTATCTTTCAAACGGCAGCCAAAGTGATTTTCCTAAAACTCCGTTCTATGTTATTCCTCAGCACAATAAACTCCAGTGGCTTCCTGGTATCTTTAGGACCAAACGCATTTTTTTTTTCTGTTTGACATTTAAAACCCTTTACAACCTGGCCCTGACTTTAAAATACATTATTCCTTTTCGTGCATTCTTTAGTCCACCCAAACTGGTCTTTTTGTCAATCAAACCCATCATGTGATATCCCTCTTCTTCACACAAGTTGTGTGATTTGCACATGCCTAAAATGTATTGCGCTATCCTTATTTCCTCTGCTCAGTATCCCTAGTTTTCTTCAGAGATTTCCTCATCCATCAATTTTTACAGTCTATCTTGATTGCCTCCAGCTGCTGATGCCCTTCTACTGCCCTCCCCCTCCAATTTCATGGTGTTTAGTTTATTTACACTTATTGGTCTGTAATTACATTTGTACATGTTTTCTTTGTATATTTTGTTTATTTGTACACCTTGCACATTTGTACACATTTCTCCATATAGAATAGAAATTCCTTGAGGCTAGAGATTGTTTCATTTTTGCCTTTGTGTCCTCAATATCTAGCCCAGTGCATGGCATAAACTATCTGAGAAAGGCTTATTCATTAATTGATTGTCTAGCAGAGTCTTATGTCAGACCTTCAAATGGATTTACTTTTCCCTTTCCATTTTCAGTCCCAAGTTCTCTTCCTGCCCTGACCCCTCCCCCAACCCAATGAGAAGGCAAGAAAAATGATACTTGTTATATATATGAAATCATATAAAACATATTTCTGCATTTGCTCTGCACCACCCCCACAAAGCAAGAAGATAAAGGAAAGAGAAATACACTTCAACCTGTCCTCTGAGACCATCAGTTCTCTATCTGGAGGTAGATAGTTTTTAGTATCATGAATTTTATTGATTAGACTACTTTTATTAGATTAATTATTAATTAGACTTATCAAGCCTTTCACAACTGATTATTTTTTACAGTATTGCTGTTCATTTCACTTTGAATCAGGTCATAGAGGACTCCCCAAGTTTTTCCAAAACCAAGCACTTCCTCATTTCAGATAGCACAGAACTATGCCATCACAAGAATGGATTTTCTTACAGAAAGAAGGTGAGAGTAACAAGGTATATTTGGAAAAGAACTCTGAGTACCGTTCTTCAGGTACATTATTGGCTTGAGAAGCCTATCCCTGAAGAAGAGAGGAGAACACACCATTTTTTCTCCCTTCTTTGCAGAGATGGAGCATAGTTAACATTGTCAGTCTTGATTACTGTGTTAGTTTTGCTGAACTGCTTGTCCCCTTTTTCTTTTTTATTCTTTGTTATAATAATCATAATCATAATCATAATCACATCTTGCATATGGTACTTTAAGATTTGTAAAGCATTTCCTAAATATTAACTGATTTCATCATCACAACAACCCTGAGAAGTAATAATAATTATAGTTAGCATTTATATAGAACTTTAAGGTTTATAAAGTACTTTACAAGTAGTATCTCATTTGATCCTCATAACAACTCTTAGAGGTAAGTGCTATTATTGTCCCATTTTCAAATAAGGAAACTGAAGTAGTGAGATCTTAAGTGACTTGCCCAGGATCACATGGGAAGTGAATCTGAGCTTAGATCAGTGTTTCTCAATCTGTGGGTTGTGACCCCTTTGGGGGTCTAATGACCCTTTCACAGGGGTCGCCTAAGACCATTGGAAAACACATATTTTCAATGGTCTTAGGAACCAAGACACTGTTCCTTTCTCCATCTCCAGGCAGATCCGCCCACATGCAGTCCACATACAAGTATGAAAGGGACACTGGCTTAGATCTTCCTGACTGTAGGCCAGGGCTCTAACAATTGTATCACCTAGCTGGCTTCATGGTTTGGAAAAAGGGGAGGATTATATTGGGAAATGAAAGGGATATGTAAGAAAAAAGAAGCAAACATTTTAAACAAATATATTTTTTTGGAGTTGAATGGACAGAAGGTCAAGATGCTAAACTCAACTGTTCATCATAGCAGCCAAAAAACTAATGCTATTCTAGGATGCATTAAGAGGACTATGGCATGTAGAGACAGATGAATAATGTACTGTTCCATTCTGCCTTGGCCAGATATCTGAAATATTGTGCTGGGTTTTAGGCACCACTTTTCACAATGGTCATTGAAATAAAAATGGACCAATTCTACAGGATATTGACTAGGCTGTTGATAGAACTGAGGGATCTTTCTATGTGAAGGTTAGTTGAAAGGCCTAAGAATTTTTAACTTGGAGAAGTGGGTCGTGATTATTATCAAGCATTTAAAGATATCTTTAAATATCTTCATAGACGGCTGAATATTTTTTTGGGGGGGCAATGGTAGAAATTGTATAAAATTAATAATTGGAAATATCAGAAAGTGGAATGAGATGTTTTGAGACCTTTAGAGATCTCTATTCATCTCTGGAGGTCTTTCAACAATGATTTTCTGGATATGCACTTGCCAGCGATGCTGTACAAAAGATTCCTATTCAAACCTAGGTTGGACTGGAAGACTTCAAATTTTAAGATTCTGTAATTCTGGGAATATCCCTTTTGAGTTAATCAAGAGAAGTTCCTCAACGACATGGCATTTCAGAAGCTATGGGCAGCTGTGATAAAGACCCCAAACTGAGCTTAGGTTTTCATATTTCAAAAATGGACAAAATGTTGGTTTTCACTATTCCTTCCACATATCCATGTGCTTTCTGATCCAATTATCAAAAAAAAATAACCCACATCTCTAGGGTGCTCCCAATCAATTTCATAAGAAAAATGATGGACTAGGAAACTTTTGCTGTGTGTTTAAACACATCAGTTGGACCAGGAATAAAGTGGACTGTCTTGAGAGAATCATTCTTGTGAAGTTTTCTGAGTCAGGTTGATGTTGGGGAGACTCAGAATCACAGACTTAGAAACAGAGGTGTGCTGATAACTGTTAAACAACTTGGTTTTGGGGGAGGAAAAAATGTGAGCTCAATCACCCTTTAAAGTTTAGTTTTCATTGTTAACATTTTTCCTATTATTCTTACTCCTAGATTATCAACAAAACAATAAGTGATTTGTTGATTTTTGAGACGTAACTGCCCACACTAAAAAATTAACTCTAAGAAGCTGGTTGAAATTGATTCCAGCTCACCTCAGCTCTAGAAGTGACCTCAGAAACCACCCAGTGTAACTATCTCATTTTTATTTTAAATAAAAAGCTTAGACCCAGGGCAAGAAAATGGCTTGTTTAAAATCAGAAAGATGGTGAATATCAGAAGTAGGATTTAATCCCAGATCCTTTGACTCCATAGCCAGGACTTTTTCCATGGTGCCACATTGTCTTTTCTTCTGTAAACTTCTATGATTAAAATTCATGACCGTTGAAGAGAGCCAGAATCAAACTTTTCAAGGTTAAGAATAAATGACTAAAGAGGAAATGTCCATAATATTACAAAATGTATGTGTCACTCGTTCTATGAAAGGAGTCAGAAAATAAAAGGAGAACAAAGTTAGAGGGAAGACTGGGGGTGTGCTGGAACCAGCTCATACAAGTTCAAGAGAGCAGAGTATTAAGTTTTTAGTGTGAGCATTTTTACATAGGAAATTGGCAAATACTACAAACCAGGGCTTGATGTATTGTTTTGTTGGTTGTCTAGACTTAAGAAAGGGATGGTAGAAATGTTATTAATGACGATTTAACTTAAATGTGTATTGTGGGTTCATTTTTCTCCACGGAGAGCTGATTGTTAAGCATTTGCCAGCACACTCTTGGGATCAAACTATGAATGTGTGTAGATAAGCTGCTGATAAAAAGGACGATCTTGAATCCATAAACATTTATTATGTGCCAGAAAATATGCTATATGTTAAAGAAACGGGACAATTGGGGGAATTAAGTCCCAGAGAAAGTGGGAAGTAAGAGATAGGATATTATATTGAAGAGGAATCCATTGGTAGTTTCCTGGAATAATGGAAAGAGCACTGAAGGAGACCTGGGCATCAAACTACCTCTAACACTCAAAAACTGTATGACCTTGGGCAAGTCACTAACCTTTCTAAACCTGTTTTTTTCATTAGTAAAATGGAAATGATAGTATCTTCCTTAAAGGGAATATTGTGAGGATCACATGAGAAAAATGTATGTGTAAAGAGTTCTTGAGGAGACTTCCTTTTTCAATTTAATGAGAAATATTTTTCTCTGAATCTGAGATTCTTAAACTCTTTTGTGTCATGGACCCCTTTCTCAGTCTGGTGAAGCCTATGGAGCTTTTCTCAGAGTCACATTTTTAAATGCATAAAATAAAATGCGATGATTACAAAAGAAACCAATTATATTGAAATATAGTTATCAAAATAATTAAAAAAAAAACAAGTTTGTGGATCTCTGGTTATAAGGAAAGCCCTGCTCATCAGGAAAGATCTTAGTCTGGGGCCTATGAACTTTTAAAAAATTTATAATTAGATTTCAACATAAATGCTTTTCTGTGTAACCTTATATATTTTATGCATTTATAAGAGATTCTGAGAAGGAATCTATGAGTTTCACTAGAAGGTCAGAATGGTCCAGGACATTAAAAACAGTTAAGAATGCCAGCACTACAGTTTGTGAACATGCCTGTTGGTACCTGCTTGGAAGGATTAAGGATACCAAAGTGATTGAGTAGAAGATTAATGGATTAACTCTGGTTGCTTTGGAGCAGATCCACTCCTTTTGTTCCAGTCCTATAAAAGGAGCCTTTATTGTAGTCCCTTTCCCCCCATCCCTCCCCACTCCCCCTTTTTTTTGGGAAGATCTTGGATTCACTTAAATTTAGACCTGGGGACCACAAAGATGAAAGGATTCTGGATGCTGTTCTATGCACCGGAGTCTACATCCTCTGCCTCTCCTTTCTCTTTCTCCCCCCTGCCCTCTGCTCCCTCCCCTCACACTCCGATGGATTCTGCGATTGGCATTGAGTAGCTGAACCATTCTGCCACTGTAGAGGAAAGAGTCAAATGTCCCCTTCCTAGAGAGGATGTGAGATTTCATGGGCGATTTCAAATTCCTGAGAAATTTAGGGACCTAGTCTTCTAGAAAAAAAAGAAGAAAAAGAAATTCTTGGGCTCAGCCTCTTGGAGAGAAAAAAATTACACATGTGGCCCTAGAGCTTGAGGAACAGCTAGAGGCTGAGCCAGATACGGACACAAAAAATCTGGACTTTGCCCTTTGCTGCTAATACAGGTTATTGAGATGGTTCAGATCCAATAGGAAAGGCATTCTCCTCTTTAGTAATTGGGAATTTACTTTCTTATGAGTAGATTCCAAGCCCTTAGGGGCATATCATAATGTGGGAGGCTTGTAAGGCTTGTATGAGTCGTGAGAGTGAATGAGGGACTCAGTGGAATGGTGGGATGTTACATCTCTGGCAACATCAGATTCAGTTCCCTTCCAAGATGAATCCAAACCACAGGTGCCATTATTAATTATAATACTGTATAGGTTCCTGGGGTGAAGGTGAAACTTCCTGGAAGAGAGAAGACAATTTTGTTGCTTCTTTTAGAACTTTGGGAAGTCTTTTATGTAGTTTTGAATTTTCTATAGGGTGAAATAAAGGTTGTGCCCTTGTCCCTATGCTTTGTTATTTTGAGTCTTTTGGGAACTGGGGGACCTTTTATCCACACTGATGGAGACCTATGCATGAGCTCGATGCTAAGCTTCCTGGAAGAATCTTTGATGGGAGTAGAATAAGTCAAAGAGTTATGATTTGGAGAGTAGTTCACTCTATAAGACTGTGACCAGTCCATGTAAACTAGAACTTGGGACCTGAGCCTTGGTTTACATATTTGAAAGAATTGTGGAGTCCAAACTCTGGTCTTTAATAAATGGAATTAATGGGTCTGAGTTTAATTTATACTCTTTATTGTTCAAATGATATAATGAATTTAATGGAGTCTAAACAAACAAACAAATAAATCCTGATTAATCACAGGATATTGTCTTATATTCATCTTGAGAGTCAACTAGAGTTAGTATGGGAGTAGGAGAGACCCAGACCATAAAGTAGTAAGAAAACCTACTTTTAGTAGTAAGAAAACGAGTAATCCATCACTCTCTAGGCATGTAAATATGAGTAAGTCACGTAATTCTCTGATCCTCAGTTTTCTCATTATTATCATCATATTTGCCTAATACAACTGGATGTCACAAGGATAGGAAAGCTAAAGAGCTAATGATAAAGATGACTAGAAATATTAATTTATTTTGCCTTTGGAGTCTAGAGATAGGAGGATGGCTGTATGACCCATGGAGGACACTTCTTGAAAAGGCTCTTCCACCTCCCCATTTCACAACTGGGGTCAGACATCGAAGGATTTGGTTAAGCAATGGTCACAAAGCACATGTTGCTTTCAACATTTCCTCTTCACCTCTAGTCATTGTGTTTTTTTTTTTAATTACTCGTCAGATTTGGCATATAAGCAATAAGGATTATTTTTCAAAATGAATGATAGCGATTTTTCAGTGTCATAAAACTAGGAATGAATTCATGTTCTAAAGAATAATGAATTTCTTAGGTATGGTCTCATTTAGGGTTTCATTTTCAAGGCTAATCATTTGTGTAGAGCAGTGATTTCCAAACTTTTTTGGTCTTAGGACACCTTTACATTCTTAAAAATTATTGAGAATCTCCACCAAAGAAGATCCAGTTAGATAGTTAGAACTATCAATATTTACTGTATTAGAAATGGAAGCATCTTAGTCTAATTATGAAAATAGCTTTGACTTTGAAGAGCCCTTGAAGGGGTCACAGGGACCTTCAGACTACACTTTGAAAACTGTTGATTTATAAGGACGTATTTATTAATCCCCTGCTGTGTAGTAGGTGCTGCGCTAAGCACTTTCATTTGATCTTCAAAAACCCTGGGAGATTGGTGCCATTTTATCCTCATTTTACAGAGGAGGAAACTGAGGCAGACAACAATTAAGTGACTTGGTCAAGGTCCACAGCTAATAAATATCTGAGGCTGAATTTGATCTCCCATCTTTTTGTCACCAGGCCCAGCACTCTGTCCTCTGTGTTACCTAGTTGTCTCTAGAGGAAGATTGTCTTTGTCAATGTCATTAGTAGCAAGCAATAAAAGATCTCGAATATTCAAATGAATTAGGGATATCTTGGTATAACAATCACAACCCACCCATCCTTCTCTATCCTGGACAAGTCCTTTCTAGGACCTCACTTAAGTTCACCACATATGGACCAACCCATGTGCTAGAGGCCTTCATTGCTTTCTACTAGCTTTCTTTTTTATTTTGGAGGTGGGGAAGGCAAGGCAATTGGGGTTAAGTGACTTGCCCAAGGTCACACGGCTAGTAAGTGTGTCAAGTGTCTGAGGCCAGATTTGACCTCAGGTCCTCCTGACTCCAGGGCTGGTGCTCTATTCACTGCGCCATCCAGCTGCCCCTCTACTAACATTCTGAAGAGATCATTGGTGCTCTCCAGATGTTTAACTGTCATATCTTGTTCTGATTATGTAAACAGCACATCTTTTCTTTCTATTATATATTTTTCCGGTGATATTTTTTTCACTCCTGTCCTACTCAGAAGTTTCTCGTTGGCCATATGGTACAGCCTGTTCACACTCACCATGAACCTATCTTTCCATTACCCTCTGGGTGGTATTTGTTTTCAATATTTTAGAAATTGTTTGGAATGTGATTTTAAAATAGACCTACGTTTCTAGGTCAATTTTGGGATCATTTTCCTCCTACTCACCTTGATAAGGGAATGAGTAGAGAAGAAAGACAAAGTGTTCTAGTGGATAAAAAGCTAACCTCAAAACCATGATGACCTGGGTTCAGGTCTTGCCTCTTATATAAACTGGTTGCATGACCCTGGGCACTTAACATCTTGGTGCTCAGAGGCATGTTTCTTAAGACTCTAAGGCAGTGGTTCTCAACCTTCCTAATGCTGTGACACTTTAATACTTGTATGTGGGCATATCTGCATGTGGGCGGACCCACTCGGAGACGGATAGAGGAGCGATGTCTCAGTTCCTAAGACCATTGGAAATACGCGTTTTCCGATGGTCTCAGGCAACCCCTGTGACCCCTGTGAAAGGGTTGTTTGGCCCCCAAAGAGGTCGCAATCCACAGGTTGAGAACTGCTGTTCTAAGGTGTGGCTAAGTTCCTGACTTGTATTGGTAGAGGAAGTTTCACCACCCAGGATTTCTCTGTATAACTGAATCATAGATTTAGTAGGTATCTCTGTGTTCCAGTGCTGGAAATACAAAGGCAAAACAACAAAACAAAGGCACCCCCTACCCTCATATAGGAGATAGCATGTGCACCTTTACATATTCAGAATATAGGGACAAACAAAATAAATACAAGGTCATTTTGGGTGCTGAGGTGGTGGGAAAGAAGGCACTAGTAGCTGGGGTGGGGGGAGGTCCAGGCAAAGAAAAAAGATATACGAGTATGGGATAAACTCGAAGCCACTTGAAATGTTACAAAAACATCATAACAGTGTGACTTAGTCACAAAATAAGTTTTCAACACAGAGTGGGATTTCTTGCTATGGATAACAAGTGCATTTATAAAAAGTATCCTTGACTGCACCCCCATACAGAGTGTGCTCTAGTTGATTCCTAATTTTTCCTGGTACTAGTCCTGGAGGTTCCTGAACTCTTAAAGCATCCGTTATTTGCCTTTTCTCAGACAACTCTGATGCTGTTGCTATTCCCCTGGAAGCAAGGATTCTTGCTGCTTGTCTGTGGGCTTGGGAGGTAAAAAACTACATCAAAGGGAATGAGGAAAAAGAGTGGATATCTTGGGAAAGCTGGAAATCCACATAGCATAAGTTGTAAGGAATCCAGGCTTTCAGAAGCCAGTGACTCAATTCACCCCAGTGGACTCTACCAATTATTAACAAAAGATGAGACATGATTCAAAATTTCAGTCCTGGAAGCAGGAAACTCTTGTTAGTGGTACCATTAAAAGGAGGTGAAAGGTCATCTCCCCAAGGAAGGGAGTAGCCAAGAGAGGACAGAAGATACATACCAACCCTCAGGAGTCCCAGATCCTTCAGACCTAACTCCCAGGACCTTGAAAGTGACTTTTAAAGCACACCCACCCAGCTGGCCACCCATTCATCAATTCTCAGGGGAAAACAGGAAATCTCAGAAGCTAGTTCAAGTTCCCAGAGGGATTTGGAAAAGAATGAAACCATTTCAGTGACATTGCTGTGGTGACATTTTAGGAGAGGAACTTTTTTTTTTTAAAGGCTATGTTTTGGTGTCCCAGTGGTTACATACACAGTGGAACAAGAATAAGGACCTGAACAATGAGACTGGAATGGGCAACACCCCCTCTTATTCCTTCTATACTCCTTCCCACTCTCCTTGAATAAGGAAATATATGCAGTTGTGGGGTTTTTTGGTTGTTGTTTTGTTTTGTTCGTTTTTCATGGAAGTTTCATGTGGAAGAAGCCTAGAATTAGAATCCTAATGCTTATTCTCCAAACCAGAGGGAGAGTAAAGAAATTAGGAATTGACATCTGATTTCAAACATCCCCCAGTCATGGAATTCACTCTATTAACTCCTCTATAATATCTAATCCAGAGAGTGGCCCAAGGTTCCAAGAGACTAAGTGACTTGTCTAGGGTCACACTAGAATCCAGGTTTTTCTGGCATCATAGCCATCTCTCTCTCTTCTCTTCTATATTACTACTCTCTCCAAATAGTTAAGCTATTTCTTTTTAACCTTTACTCTCTGATTCTTTAAAGATTTGCTTTAAAAGACGTCTAGGGGAGAGGAGGAATGTCCTCATGGAATCACGGACTATTAGATCCTGGTGAAGTGGAATGAGCTCTGTTCTAGAATCAAGGGATAGAATTGGGTTCAAATCCCAGCGCTGATGATCACTAATTGTGGGACTGTGTTGATTCAGCTCCTGGAGCTGAGTTTAATAAACTCATAAATAAATAAAATAAAGGGGAATGAGATGGCTTGGATGATCTCTGAGGCTGCTTTCACCTTTAGACCTCCAGAGAGGAAAGGGCCCTTAGCTTAGAGCTATGTGGTCTGGAACAAGTTCCATCAGAAGACTTAGGACTTGACAATGCAACCGCTTCATCTTACAGAAGACAAAAGAAACCTAGGTCTTGTACCCTATCCCCTTCATTTTTTAGATATAGATATAAAGGAAACTGAGAGTGATTTATAGCTTAACAAGTCAAATGAAAGACTAATAACATTCCTTTTAAACAAGAGTTCCACACCGAGTTTAGAGGCTTCCTTTGTAGTGTCAGCTCTGATTTGCTCTTGGTAATGTGGAAATCATGTGGCTCCTTTCTGTCCTGTAGCTTTTGGTCCCTGTAAACTGAGACTTGTAAATCGCTTTATTCTTCTTGATTTCTTTCTTTCCTTCCTTCCTTCCTTCTTTCCTTTTGGAGGGAGGAAGGCAAGGCAATTGTGGTTAAGTGACTTGCCCAAGCTCACACAGTTAGTAAGTATATCAAGTGTTTGAGGTCAAATTTGAACTCAGGTCCACCTGACTCCAGGACCAGTTCTCTATTCACTGCACCACCTAGCTGTCCCCTGATTTCTTTTAAACACCCAAGGAGAACATGAAGATTAGCATAATTTAAAGACATGGCACAGTGCATAGGATGAGCTGGGCTCAGAGGCCACCTCTGACATGTATGGGCTTTTTAATTTAGATCTATGATTGTTTTGGGAAAGGAAACTGTCCACCAAGGCAAATAGGCAGCTGCTTTCAATTTACAGTCTTAGGGATTTGCCTGGGGCCCTGAGACATTAGGTAACTTTCCCTAAATCCCACAGCTGGCATGTGTCTGGAGCAGAATTTGAACCCACATCCTTTTAGCTCTGAGGCTGGCTCGCTAACCTCTGTACCATCCAGTCTCTCTCCAGTTAATTAAAAGGAAAATGGGGAAAGGGACTTGACTTGCAGTTTCATTACTATAAGGCACTTTCAGGTGAGGAAACTCCCTTTACAAATGCAGTTCAGCACCTTCTGCAACTTACACTCTTAGAGCTGCCTAAAGCCCCAAGAGAGGTTATTTGACTTGCCTAGGGCTACATGGAACTGTCATTAAGGGACACTCTCTTTCCACAACATTTTACTGTTTCTCTTCTGTGGTACAGTGGAAAATGGGTGGGATATATAAATTCAGAAGACCTGGGGCCAAATCCTTGTACTTGTGTGAACTTTGGCAAGTTTCTCAAGCTTGGTGTGCCCCAGGACCCTCTGCAAAGTGAGGAGGGTAGGCTGGGTGACCTCTGAGATCCCTTCTAGTTAGAAATCTATAACCCTATGAATGATGTGGATTAGATAACTAGGACCCAGAAAGCAATAACCAACAAAAAACAAGATTTTTGTGTTTCAATTGATTGTGCTATGGTAAACTGTTCAAATGTCACTTAGAAAATAAGACTTCAAAGAAGTAAGGAAATCTCCCCCTTTCCTCCTCCTCCTCCTCCTCCTTCTCCTCTTCCTCCTTCTCTCTCTCTCTCTCTCTCTCTCTTTCTCTCTCTCTCTCTCTCTCTCTCTCTCTCTCTCTCTCTCTCTCACACACACACACACACACACACACACACACACACACACACACACACACAGAGCACCAACTCTGGAGTCAGGAGGACCTGAGTTCAAATGTGGATTCAGACACTTAACACTTACTAGCTGTGTGACCTTGGGCAAATCACTTAATCCCAACTGCCCTGCCTTCTCCCCTCCAAAAAGACAAAAAAACAAAAAACAAAACCAAACACACACACGTACACACACACACACACACACACATACACACACACATATAGAGCTTTGATTAGGTATCCTCATGGGTGCTATGGTGAGATTAAAATAAGATAATATATGTGTATATGTGTAACAACACTCCTTACATCTGTAAAACTCTTTGCAAACCTTAAAACACTATTAATATAAGTTTTCCTCTTCTTCCTCTTCCTTTCTTATTATTATTGTGATTATTATGCATGCACCACCATTTTTATGAAGTGTTTTTATCATTACAGCCCACAGACATATGCTTGTCTATCTTATTTTCTCTAGTAAGCCCTAAGGTTTTCCAGGGTAGGGTCTGCGTCCCTTGTTTAATCTGTCTCCCTATTACATTGCTCTGGCTACTTTTGTAGGCGCTTGGTAAATAAGGCACCTCTGTCTGACGGATTAGGCCTATGTGGTATAATGAAAGGAGTTAGTGACCTGGTTTGAATCCAAGCTCCGACCCTTTGTGGCCCTGGGCAACACTTAGGTACCTCCTTTGAACTCCAGTTTCTACATGTATGAAACAGGAATACTTATAATAACTAGCAAAGAGGGATTGTGAGGATGCAAGAAAATACTTTGAAAACCTTCAATTACTATGTAAATGTGAGTTATTATTATCACAGGCATTAAAGACCATTTGCTCATTGTGGCATTAAAAAATTAAAATGGATTAGTTCTCAGAGTGTTTCATTTAGTGGTTGATGGATGGCATTCCCTTAGTCTTCATGTTGGCACAGACTATTCCTGGGGTAAGGAACAGTGACAATTTGATGCAATGAAGGCTGTGACATGAAATTAGTAGTCAAGGACTCCAGCATATGGATAGCTCATCAAGGATATGTCTGTCCAAGTTCAAGTACTCTTCTAATTCTTATTGGATGACTCCCTTGGCCAAAGGCAACTTGAGGCAGCCAAGACAATTTCTCATAGAAGCTGATAGTGACAGTGCTGTCAAGATATATTTTTTTCCATGGGCTGTTTCCCATTTTTTAATTAATTTAAAAGGCATATTTTAAATTGTCTTCAAGTTCCAGACCACAGACATGGAAATGCCATCCCAATAACAAAAAGCAGGGGAGACAATGAAAGATATATGGCACACCAATGCAGAAAATGAACCCCGCACAAATACATCCAGAACAGAGGCTCTTGGTAACACATGTTCCAGCCAAAGGCTCTCCAACTTTCCAGATTTAACCAATTAAAGGGTTCTGTCCCTAATCTTTCTAAATTATTCCAAATATGGAAATCCATTCGATGCCAGAAAGGACAGGCACATGTCAATGATATTGTCCATGAACGGGTGAGGCCCCCCAGAGAATAGGTGCATCATTCCTCTGTGACCTATGATTCAGGGCCTTTGGAATCAAATCAAACTCCAAAATGAGTATCTGCATTCTTTCTTCAAAAAAAGGTGTGAGCCAATGTTCATAATTTATTTTTCTTATGCCACGTTCACTCCTGTATGAGCACATACATATAAAAACTACAACGTTTAAGTTTACAATTATGGGAAAAGCCAAATGACTAAGAGCTCACCAAAAGCATCATCAGATTTTGCTTTAAGTAAATTAAGAGGTAAGACCTTAAAATGAGAGGCCTACCCTAGGAGACCTTTAAGGTCCCTTGGTCTGACATGGCTACCAAGCTTGTTCCTTAAATTCAACAACAATGAAGTGCCCACTGTGTACAGGACAATACGCTAGGGGCTAGAATTACAAAGAAATAATGACAACAAAACGTATAGTCCTTACTCTGAAGGAGTTTACATTCTATGAGGATTGGGGCTGAGAATGGGGCTAGAGAATACAATGTGGACAAAACAAGTAAATAAAGTTTATAGACAGTAATTTCTAGAAAGCACTCATAACTGAAAGGGATTCGAAGGCCTTATTTACAGAGTGTTTCCCAAGATATACTTTAAAGCAGTGGTTCTCAACCTGTGGGTCATGGCCCCTTTGGGGGTCCACCAACCCTTTCACAGGGGTCACAGAGGTTGCCTAAGACCATCAGAAAACACATATTTCTGATGGTCTTAGGAACCAAGACAAGGCTCCTCTATCTGTCTCCAGGCAGGTCTGCCCACATGCAGATACACCCACACACAAGTATTAAAGGGTCACGGCATTAGGAAGGTTGAGAACCACTGCTTTAAAGGGATGTATGGAATCCATATTTTTAGGTCCAGTCTAACCTTGCTAGTGGGGCACAATGAGGTGAAATGTTATCTGGACCAAGCTAATTCTAATGAAGTTATGTTTAAATTGAGTTTTATTTCTTTCAGTTAATCAAGTATTTTTTTTCTTCCTCACTTCCTTACACCACAGTGACAGAGAAGAAATGTAATGCAATGAACAATCACAGCCAGATAAAACAAATTCAAACATTGGCCACGTCCAAAAATGTATTTCAATCTGCAGATTAGCCCATCACATCTCAGGAAGTGGGCGTAGTCTTCTCAATCATTGTCTTCTGGAACCGAGTGATCACTACGTTGATCAGGGTTTCCAGTCTTTCTAAACTCTGCTTTTACAATGATGCTGTTGGTATACGAATTGTCATCCTGATTCCTTTCATTCATTCTGCTTCTGTTCATACACGTCTCCCCACTTTTCTCTGAAATTGTCCCTTTTATTTCTCACAGTTTTTTCCATAATATTCTGTTACATTCACATACCATAATTTGTTCAGTCATTCTCTAAGTGATTAGAAAAAAAACAGGTCTTTTTTCAAGCCCTGGAAGATTCAGCTATAGGACTGCAAATAGTGACCTTCCCTAAGTGGGAGTGAAATGTGTATAGAAGTTACTGCTGTGCAGCTAGGTGGCACAGTGAATAGAGCATTGGCCCTGGAGTCAGGAGAATCTGAGTTCAAATCCGGATTCAGATACTTAATATATGCTAGCCATGTGACATGGGCAAGACACTTAACCCCAATTGCCCCTCCAAAAAGCAAAAAAAAAAAGTTTGTTCAGTGGTTGATGTTGAAGAATAAGTATATATGTAAGTTCTCAGTAATAAAACCATTGAACAATAAATAGATTAGCTTTAGACCTAGAGGCAGTCTGAGCGGGGAAGGTGGAGTCAGAAAAGATCTGTGCTTAAGCTCTGTCACTATAATTTACTAGCTTGGTGACTCTGAGCAATTGAATTAATCTCTTACCTCTTCAATTTCTTCATCTGTAAAACGGAACTGGTAATAGTTTTACTACCTCAGTGGTTTGTTAAGCAGAAAATCCTTTGCAACCCTCAGAACTATATCTATATTTATAAATACATACATACATACATATATATATAGGCATACACACATATATATGGGTGTATATGTATATATATACCCATATATTCATATATATGCATGTACAGTTATCTCTTCCATCCCTTCTACATCACAGTGGGTTAAGGGCATGGTACCCCCACAACCTGTAAAATCCGTGTAAAATTTTTTGGCCCTACTTTTCTACCAGAGAAGAAGTTTGAATTATTATGGTATTAAAAGATAAAATATATTGACATTATACAATACTATATATATGTTATGTGTTTCTGAGTCTCTAAACTTTTTCTGTGTTGTCTACTGGCCTTTGCCATGTTATCTATGACTTCTGCACAACTCTCCCAAAATTCCCATTTAATTTCTTAGCCAACCCATGATACACCAAAACTTTGATGGGGAAAGTTATGTATGTATGTGTATGTATGTGTGTATGTAAACACACACAAATATACATATATATATAATATATATGTAATTTAAAAGCATTATGGATATTTTATATATATATATACATATGTTTGTGTATTTTGCCCATAGTACCTATATCAAAATGTGCCTGTGAGGAACAAATCAGATAATTTAAGTAAAATAGCATGAAAACCTTAATTCACTCTGTAAATGTGACCTGTTATTGTCTGGTGAAACTGGACTATTCTATATATGCTAGTGTTTGTGCACCAGTCTTTGATCTTATTCATCATTCAAAGGATTTTTATATATGTGTATATATATATATATATATGTACGTATATGTATATACATATGTATGTATGTATATATATATATGTTTATGTATATATCAGACATTATTTAGCAAATAGTAAAAACAAAACAAAACAAAAAGCAGGGTTATGTCTCATTTGGATATTTTTCCTCATTTGCCATTCTGAGAGTTGATAGATAACCATTGCTTTGCAGGTGTCCACTTCTCTGAATTCAATAGTATATTCTTCTGGTTCTTCTCGATCTACATAGGTAACTATCAACATCCCACTCCCATTCAGTCAAAGAAGGCTCCATGAGATTGGTGACCTTTAAACTGAGATGTGAAGAGAACTAGTTTGTTTGGCATGGAGTATTAGATTTCAGTAATGTCCAAAGGAGAGCAGCTGAGGGAAGACACAACATGAAGATTGAAAAGGTTTTAACAAAGGGAGTTAGTGCAAGAATAAAAAAAGAGATTCTAGGTTGAAGTAGCTTAGAGGATGGTATGGAAACATCAGAGTGAGATGTGCTTTGAGGAGAGTCATGTTGTCCTAGTGGCGGAGAAGGAAGAAGATCCTTGCCTTGGGTCCCCACTCTCTCAATTGGTTGGCATCTGATGTAGTTGACTATCTTCAGGCAGACTCCAGCCATACTTCACTTTATTTTCTGTCCATGTCACCACTTTCCTTGTTTCTCTCCTCTTCTGTCCATCCCTGTCTCCAGCTGTCCACTTCTAGAACCATAATTAAATAATATTATCATTACACTAAAAAGGGTGCCTTGATCTACTCCCCAAAGATTCTACTCACCATCCCAGAAACTTTTCAGACTAAAACATGCCTGCCTAGTAAGTAAATTTTTCTACTCTTTGTTAAAATGTAAGCTTCTTTAGGACAGGAACTATTTTTGCATTTATATCTCCAAGTGCTTAGCATAACACTTGGCCATCTTAAGTGCTTAATAAATAGTTTACCATTCATTGATTCATCAATTGATTGATTAATTTATTTTTTCATTTCTTCATTCATCCATTAATTCTTTCATTTTAAATGCAGCATCTTAATCCTGCCTAGAGGGGAGAGAAGCCTATGGTAGTGAAACTAGTTGTGACTACTTAGGTAGCATATTTGTGAAAAAATGAAAATTAATATGGCACTGAGATGATATGGTGCATGGTGAGCTGGAATGCCACTATTAAGACAACTGGAACTGGAGCATTTGGTCCGTGGGGCTAGGAAGGCAGTAGTTGTTTCCTATAGTCCTATTGAGGGCATCAGTCTCTCTCCCACTGTGAGCCTACCTGCAGATAGCATATGAGGCAGCTACATGGCCCAGTGGATAGAGCACTGTACTTGAAATCAGGAAGACTTATTTTTATGAGTTCAAATGCAACGTCAGACACTTACTAGCTGTGTGATCCTGGGCAAGTCACTTAACCCCATTTTCCTCAGTTTCCTCATCTGTAAAATGAGCTGGAGAAGGAAATGGCAAAGCACTCCAGCATCTTTGCTAATATAACCCCAAATGGGGTCATGGAGAGTAGTACACAACTGAAACAATTGGACTGAAGGACAATAAGAGACAGCACCTAGATGGAGGGAGCACTGAACCTTGACACTGAGATAGGGCTGGCCCTTTCAAGGTGAATGTGGAATTGGGTGCTTTGGAAAGAAGGGAATCTAAAAAGTCAGATAAGGTCTGTTCATTGCAAAGTCCTATAGCTCCCTCTCCTCACAGGTGTGCCATCTCCATCACAGGCTACAGGACTCTGAAAGTCAGAGACATTGGACACTTGCATTCATTTCAACATGATAATGCTTATTTACACATATTTTTCCAGCTGTCCATGAGGCCATGGTAACCCTTTTTGAAAGTAATGTTTCCCCTGTCCCCTTCACAGCAGCACTTTCTTGAAACGTTTAGAGTCTACGCCAAAAGAAACTGTTGAACATTCTAAGTCACTTCCCCTAAATGCTAGTCTAATCTAATCTAAGTGCTCTCCATTTAGGAAGTGGAGATCTGACCCTTGAAAATCCAATTCCAGAGTAACCAAAAACTCGTGAATTACCCAACAGGAAGCTGTGGCATGGAAGTAATATTGAGTAACTGTAGTTAGTAGTAACAACAGATTGTGAGCTCCCTGAGAGTAGAGACTATTTTTGCCTTTCTTTCTATCTGCAGCACGGACAATGCCTCATAGATTATAGGTACTTAAGAAATGGTTGTTGACACGATAATGGACTACCGATGACATCTTCATGGTTGATATTTTTAAAGGAAATGTTGTACAATGAATTGATAGATCATTGGGCTTGGAGTCAGGAAGATGGGTTTAAATCCTACCTAAGACATTTAATAGCTGTATGACCCTGAGCCACTTATCAACTGCAGGACTCATTCTCCTCATCTGTCAAATAAGGGAGTTGAATTCAGTGACCTTTAAGGTTCCTGCCAGATCTAAATCTATGATTTCATGATTTGTTTCCCTTTGGGGGCAATCAAGTAAAACCTTTAGGACTGTTGCTTTCACCATGGTCAAAAGTCAAGACATATATGAAATGCTTATGCAAAAACCAAGAAATTAGTCAATTTCAAACCTGATTCAAACAAGATCCCTCTAATTTACCTTAGGCTGTAAATGTTTTAGTCTCTGAACCATGGATTTGCAAATTGGTTCTGGAGTTCCTGACGGTTAAGAAGCTTGTGTATTCATAAGGACAAAACAATGAAGGCGAAACATGACATGTGGGGTAGTATTCCTAAATCTCAATCCCTTCCCCCCTTTTTTCCTCATTTCATCCAGTAGAATATAATGTTGGCTGTGTTTCAAGGATTTTGCAAAGGAATGATGAAAATGGCGAAGAGAGAGTCTCAGGCTGTGATTGTGGTTAGTCAGGTTGTCATCAGAGACAACAAAGCAATTGAATACCCTGCCTGGCCTGGGCCCAGGGACCTTCCAGTTGAGCCTGACCTGAGGTAAGCACAAAGGACTCACATACCATGACTTGAAAATGTGGCCAGGTCTATTTACTTTTCAGCACAGGAGGAAATTGGAAGCAGAAGATTGGGTTGTCATTTGAAGCTCTCTCTGACTTAATTAATCAAGGTGACAGAGGTGTGGGCTGGGGAGGTATCCACTGGATGGGAAATAGTGAGGTGGTAAGTGTAGACATTTATTAAGTACCTATAATCTATGAGCACTTAGATTAGATTAGAAGTATTCTTACGCAGTGGATCCAGCAGCACCTCTAGAAATTCAGGTACCCATTTTGTCTAATTTACTGTGTAATTTCATGTTAATCACTTAGCCTCTCAGCTTTCAAGTTTCTGATTCTATAAAGTGCAGGTTTCAGGGCTAACGTGCATTCTATGTGTAATATCACTAGACTGTGGCTTCCTGAGGGTAAGAATTGCTCCATTTCCATTGTTCCATGTATTGCTAGCTCACTAGGTGGTGAATAGAAGGGTTTAAAAAAATTATTTGTTGAATGTGTTTGAACAAGACACTAATAAGTAATTAGAAAACACTTTTAAGTCAATTGATAAATCAAATAAAGGTAGCAATATGGTAACTCCAGGGGAAGTTTTTTCAGTTTGATTCAAGTATTCTATAGGTCAGGCATTATACTAGGCACTGGGGATGCAAAGATCAAACCAAACAAGAAAAATCTGACTTCAATGATTTCACATTCTATTGCTCCTGGTGAAGAAAATGATGATTATGACGAAGCCAACATCTTTTTATTTTTTTCTTAATTACATGTAAACAACAGTTTTCAACAACTGTTTTTTAAAATTTTGAGTTCCAAGTTGGGGTTTTCTTGGCAAAGATACTGGAGTGGTTTGCCATTTCCTTCTCCAGCTCATTTTACAGATGAGGAAACTGAGGCAAACAGGGTTAAGTGACTTGCCCATGGTTAAGTGACTTGCCCATAAGTGTCTGAGGCCAGATTTAAATTCAGGAAGATGAATCTTCCTGACTCCAGGCTCAGCACTTTATCCACTGTGCCACCAAGCTGCTCAGTGTATAGAACACTGGGTCTAGAGTCAGGAAGACAGGAGTTCAAATCTATTCTCAGACATAGACAAGCTGAGTGAATCTTGACAAGTCACTTAACCTATATTTGCCTCAGTTTCCTCAAATGTAAAAATGGAGGCTTATAATAGCCCCACCTCCCAGGGTTGTTGTGAGGATCAAAAGTGATAGTATTTGTAAAGTGCTTAGCACAGTGCCTATTATGTGCTTGGTCCACAGTTGGAGCTTACTAAATGCCTGTTTCCTTCCTTTCTTCCTTCTTTCCTTCCTACTGTCTCTATTCAAAAAGAATCTCGTTCAACAGGATCAGTTTCTAACATGGCAGCTACAAATCTCTTTAGCATTTCTCCCTCAGACAAGAAGAGAAGTATCCCAATTTGCCTGAGGGATTGTTCCTTCCTTTTTCAGGACCTGGCAAAGCTTACCTCATCCCCTACACGGTTTTTCTCTAATAATGTCATCTAAATCTCAAAAAAAATTTCAATGATACAACTGAGTGGGATTATTCAGATAGCACTTGGTTTTTGCAGACCACCTCTAAGGTAAAGTAGGTAGGAGGGCAAAACCTATGGATTCTCTAGGATGCGTATCCTCCAGGGACAGGTCTTGTACTGCTTTCCTAAATCCTTCAGAAGGTGCTGGGGAAGAAAAAGGAAATTTCATCTACTGGCTATAGGCCCAATTGGTGGTTGTTGTCATTCATTCTTGAAGAGCAACAAAATAATACCATTATGTTGAGGTCAATGTACAGTGTGTCTGACTGACTGAGCAGACCAATGCAGACTCAGAAGGCTCTCCCACAGCTTGGGCATAAATAGTCCATCTGGACATTCAGAGTGGCGATATCTCTAAATTTGCACATCTCAGGTTTCTTGTCAGATTTGTAATTCTGCTTTGCTGGTATAGTGCCTTCTTTGATGTGGGCATGCCATGCTGGGTGGTCCTGTAACAGTGCCTTCCATGTCTCACAAATGATTCCAAAGTTCTTCAGATAGACCTTGAAAGGGTCCTTGTATTGCTTCTTCTGACCTCCATGTGAGTTGTTGCCTTCTGTGAGTTCTCCACAAAATAATCTTCTAGGCAAGCATAAATTGGGCATTCAGATAACATGACCAGTCCATCAGAGTTGTGCTCTCTGCAGTAGAGTTGGAATGCTTGGCAGTTCAACTTGAGAAAGGACCTTTGTGTGGGGTACCTTATCTTGCCAGGTGAGCATCAGAACCTTCCTAAAACAATTCAAATGGAAGTGATTCAATTTCCTGGCATGGCACTAGTAGACTGTCCAGGTTTTATAGGCATACAACAGTGAGGTCAACACAATGGTTCTGTAGACCTTCAGTTTGGTAGGCAACCTCTTCCTCTCCCACACTTTCCTTTGGAGCCTCCCAAATACTGAACTAACTCAGGCAATGCATGTATCAACCTCATCATCTATGTGTATATCCTGGGAAAATATACTGCCAAGGTAAGTGAATTTATTCACAACATTCAATATGGACAGACAAAATCTCAATAACATAAGCATATCTTTTGTCCAGAAGACACCCAGAAATCTTCCTGAATGCTCTTTGTCACACTGGGATGACCAGTTTCTCAGGTCTCATTGGAGAGGCTGTATACTATGACGGGGCTCAGAATCAAATGAATGCATCCTGGTTCCATCACTGACTACCAAGATGACTTTGGGAAATTCACCAGGCCCAGTGGTAGAAAGAGCACTAGATCAAAAATCAGAAGAATTGGGTTCCAGTCCCAGCTCTGCCAATAGGCTTACTACCTGTGTGACCTGGGGCAATTAGCTTTGGGGGGCCTAAATTTCCTTAGGGAAAATGAGGGGTTTGAGTGAGATGATTTCCAAGGACCCTTTCCATTCTAAAATCCTATAATACTCTCTAAGACCCAGGTTGTCGGAATAATATGCATCTCAGGTTTCATGTGAATGATATATAAATGTTAATCCCAGCCCTGCCTACCTCACAAGGTTATTGTCAGGATCAATTTATATACATAAAGTTCTTTATAACAATTAGATGTTAGGTAAATGAAAGTTACTAACAAATAATAGTGATAATAGAAAAAAAGTCTTCTCTGTGATAGTTTCTGGAAGGTATGAGGAGAAGAGAAAACATGCAGGGTCTATGCCATTTAAGATGATGCTTAATGTAAATCATACCTTGGTAGCATATGATATATACTGTGAGTATAATGTGATTTGGCACATATCCTAAAAAGAATTTGGGTAAAGAATGAAGAATCGAATATTATAATAAAGGCATACGGATCAACTCTATTTTGCAACATGCTTAATTTTTTTTTTAAGAGGGGTTCTCCTCTTGCTAAGAATCCCATTCCTCAGGCTTAGATGAAGCCAAGTTGAGTGGAAGTGGGGATGGAAGGTAGTGGTAAGGAGAGAGACTGTGAATTGTCTCGTTCCCAAGTGTATGGATCCTTACCATTTAAAGATTTAAACATCTCAGCCTTCCACGACACAAAGTTTCTAAAAAATTGTTGTCCCACATTACTAGAAGATCGGTCTTCATTTATCAGCTGGCACCTGGAAATGCCCAGGAGTCTCCAGTGAGGATCTATGGAGATTCCAGATCTCTCCCTACTCTCTCTGGGAGAAGTTAGCAATTCACACTGGTTATTTTCCATTCTACCTATGGCTGTTTAATAAGGGGGTCTGATATGAGCCTAAGAATTTGGGCTGTACTGGGGAGAAAGCTTTTGTCTCTCTAGAGATTAGGACTTCTTTAAGGTTCTCACTTTATAGAATACAGCAATTGAAACAAAGCATCTGGGTCTTTGTGCAGGTTGTATTCTATGTGTGGAATGTTCTCACCTCTTAGCATTCCTAGCTCTAGTTCCTGGTTTAGGATTCCAAGGCCCAACTCAGGTGCCACCTCTAATATAAAGACTTCTCAATTAGCAAAGTGCTCATTGTCTTCTGAAATTATTTTATATTCACTTTACAAATATTTTCAATTTACTTAACTGGGTCCATGATCTTTTCTCTGTCTTTGTCTTTATCTCTGTCTATTAGTCTAAGACTTTCTGTCACTGTTTTTCTTTGTCTCTGACTTCCTCTTTCCCTCCTTCCTTCCTCTCTGCCCCTCAGTCACCTCAATGTAAACTCCACGAGGGACAAGAACCATTTCTTTTTTTGGCCCTTGTATTCCTAGCACCTATCTTACCAGTCTAACTATGTCTTACACATAGTCAGCTGACAATAAATTTTTAAGTCAATTGAATCAAACAGAAATAACAATCAGAAAAGAAGGGAATTTGTTCACTCAGTGACATATACAGTACTAACCAGTTTGTTTCTGTTTCGGAGAGTTAGTTATTCAGTGTGGTGGATTTTATAGAAAAATCTTTTGATTTATTTTCCATCCTTTGAACTGATTTTGATTTTTGTCCCCTGAACCAACCTGAGACTGTTCAAAACTCAGCATTGAGCTGAAACTCCAGATACTGAGTTAAAAGTAGAGAGTCCCAATCAATATTTTATAGAATCACAAAAGGCTGAGCTATGTTGTGGGACTTTAAATTTCCTTTTATTCTTCCTGAATCTTTTGGTTAATATTAACCTCACTTGACTAAAACCTGACTCATGGGATATAATTTTTGCCTTAAACATTCCTTAGATAAGAAGCCAGAGGAAGGATCTCAACTGTACCTGACTTCTTGGTGACATGTAAATCCTCCTCTTCAATCAATCTCTTTGAGAATCCTCTAAATATAGTTTAATCTGTACCCTGACTTAGTTTACCTATGGAGTTTGTTTGATGAGACTTGTTTTCTTAAGGGGTATATGAGATTGTAACTCTGTTTAAGTTTCTTCACCTTTTATAACATTGAAGGAAGGATGGGATTATGGATCTATCTCTTCTTTAAATTTTCTGGCCTAAGAGAAATGTACAAAATTGCAATTTGTAAATGAGTTATTTCTCTGTCATTCTGACATAAATTTGCCTATAAGAAACCTTGTTAGAATTCTCGTGGTTGTTGACATTTTCTCTGAAACCTGAAACTCTACTTGAGCATTAGAATAAAACCTAAATTTTTATCT
>CM053582.1:400869773-400910263 GCA_028627135.1 Pseudochirops cupreus | reverse complement strand
TGTGTGTGTGTGTGTGTGTGTGTTATGTATAGAGGTGAGTAGGAAAGGAAAATAGGAGTAGTCTGAACAATACCATGACTATATTTCTTACTAATGGACAAGAAATTTGATAAATATTTATTTAGTCCCTACAATGTTTTAGGTACATAACCTACTCCCAAATGTGGGTTTATACAATGTCCATTTTGGGAGGACTGAGATTTTAAAAATCATTTTCTCTTTGGCTTGCTTTGTTCCTACTCAGAATTTACCATAGGAAATCTCAGAATAGGGCTTAAATGTAGCTTGTATGTAGGTTTCTGTAGATGTGGATTAAAGTATCAAAATATATCCTATATAAACACTTGAGGTAACAATGCATATCAGACACAGGACAGCATTTACTCTACACTACAGAAAATATAGCAAACACAAAGGATACACAGTAACTGAAGAACAATTAATATCATTCTCCTGCCACTACATGGAGTTCCACCTTTCCCCAATATCCACAAATCCTCCATACTAACAGTACTACTCTATGGCTTTGACTCCACTTAAAAAGGAAAATCACTTAGGGTTGGCTATTGGGACAAACCCCTGACATTTTGGTAAGTCCTCATTTTGCCACAGAGATCCATATGAACATCCAGCCTTATCTTACTATATTCTCTGAGGATATGTCTGGGGACTCATGCCATTACTTTCATAGGAGACCTCAGTGATCAGTGGCAATATTGGGTACACTGGTTTAGTTAAGATCCTTTATGAACCCACACTGAGCTTTCTCTGATTTGTCTCTTCCCTCCAACCTCCCCAGCAGTGTCTCAGGCTCTCAGCCCATGGGGATCATCAGAGGGTCTCCGTTTCACCTCTACAGGCTGATGTCCCTGTAACTGCCTTTACAAAGCCCTCTGTCCTGAGGTTTCTCTTCATGTCTGCCGTCACCCAACTGAATTTGCCTGGTTTGCTCAGTACAGTGTCTGGTGGAAGCCTTTTATTTGGCACTGTCAACTTGTTAGATTTGGTACTTGGTTGACCTTAGTGGACCTTGATGTCTCCTCTCTCACACCATTCTTTATGAAATGTTCTCCTCACCAGTGTTTTGACTTCATCTACCTTCCCCATGAAAAAAAAAATCTTGCTTGACATCACTGACCTAAACACTAATATACTTCATCAATCAACACAAGAAGGCACCATTTATAGACTTCAAAGATGTTTGCATTTTCCCCTCATCATTATTACAGTAAATTATGTGAGTACAGGCAGGATGTTGGACCGTTTTGGAACTGAACAATGCATACTTGAAAAAAAAATCGTTCCCTGTTCATTTCCCTGAAGTGTGTGGTAATGTTTGGGTTCATCCCATGGACTGATTCAGAACTAGAAATGGGTATGAAGTTTGAGACACTATTTTAGCATATTATTCACTCCTCAGAGAGAAGAGTAAACAAAGGTTGAGTCCACATAGGACTTTGGAGGAATGGAATGTGTGTGAGGAATAAATTTAGAATAGGAAAATTTGATAGACTTTCTTATTTTTTGTTTTTTGGGTTTTTTTTTCTGATTTTAAACTAATTAAAATGTTGTAAAATGTTGAACATTTTAGAGAGGAAAAATGCTTCTGCATTTACTCACCCAGTGGAATTTTTTTTTTAATTTGCATATTTGGCTTCTCTTTCTAGCCCTGAGAAATTGCATTTGTGGTCTCTGTTGTGTGTGTACATAGACATAGACAAGATCATGTCAATCAAAGTTCTCTAGAGCTTCTGCTAGAAAAAGTGCCTGAGACTAATCAGGAGAATAGTGAGGGAAAATAGATCCCTTTTTACAAGCCTCATGTGAAAAATCCAGAATCTGCATCAATGCATTGAAAATTTCGAATTGAATATTAAATCCTATTAGGAGTCCAACCTATTCCTTAGAGGACAGTTTAAATAAGAGATAACTCTAGCTGAGAAAAAGAACATTCCAGATTCACCAAAGTACACAGCATCTAAAACAAAAGCACACTCACAATGGACTAGGCACCACATGGAACATACAGAAGGCAGAGTCCCTGTCCTCAGGGAGCTTATATACATGACAGAAACAGATCTGCATTTAACATGGTAATGTTGGATGCATGAAGCACTGGAATACAGGAGAGTAACAGTGAGTTAAAAAGGAAATGTTGAATAAGGCCCAAAGTCATTCTATAGTCAACTTGTATTGATTCCATATTACACATGCTTTAGCAGTGAGATATATAAAGTCTGTGACTGTTCAGGACTCATTTATGTCATCTGTGTGCTAAAGGCAAATACTCAACTTTCCTTTCTCCTTTATGATTGGGGAACCTGAGGCCTCAAGACCACATGTGGCTCTTGTTCACCGAGTGTGGCCCTTTGACAGAATCCAAACTTCACAGAACAAATCCCACTAATCCTCTTAATAAGAAGATTTATTTGGTGAAGTTTGGGTTTAGTCAAAGGACTGTACTTGAGGACCTAGAGGGCCACATGTGGCCTTGAGGCCACGGGTTCCCCATCCCTGTAAGTTTTCCCCTTTAAATAGAAGTAACAAGTATACCAACCAAACAAATTTGTGCTGATTGGTGAATTGGTTCTGGATTCATTGAGCATGAAAATGGAGGCAGTTTGGCTCTGTGGAGACAATGAGAATTTATTGAGTGCCTAGCATCGTGCTAAATCCTGGACGACAAAAAGGAACAGTTTAAATCCTGTCTCTGATACTTTATAGTTGTGTGAATGTAACCACTGACAAGTCACCTAATATATCAGCCTCAGTTTTCCCATCTGTAAAATGGAGATGAAAACATTCCAAGGTTATTGTAAGGATCAGATGAGATAAAATTTGTAAAGAGCTAAAAAACTCTTTTACAAGAATTTGCAGACCGTAACACACTATATAAACGCTAGCAGTTATTTTTATTAGCATAGCCTTAAAATAAGGAAGGCCTCGGTTCAAGTCCTCCCTATGATGCATTCTAGGTGTGTTACCATAGACAAGTCATTTAGGCTCCTGAAATTCCAGGCATTTTTCTAAGATTGGGATTTTTAACCTTTATGTATGTTGTGGCTAAATTGAGGTATGCTTTAGTACCTTTAAAGGGCTAAACTATTGAAATAGCTTGCTAGTTGACCTCCGGGTCGCAAGTTTCTCCCCACTCCACTCAACGATTAATGACCTCCTAAAGCACAGGTTGGAGGCAAATAGGTGGCTTGGTGGATAGAGGGCTAGTCCTGGAGTCAGAAAGACCTGAGTTCAAATCTAACTTCAGACGCTTCCTAGCTGTGTGATCCCGGGCAAATCATTTAATCTCTGTTTGTCTTAATCCATTGGAGAAGGAAATGGCAAACCATTCCAGTATCTTTGCCAAGAAAACCTGATGGACACTATGGTTCATGGGGTCATGAAGAATCAGACATGACTGAACAACAACAAAAGCACAGGTTCCAGTGGCTCCCTATCACCTTGAGTATTAAATATAAAACTGTCTATTTGTCCTTCAAACACCTTCATAACCTGTATATGTCAGCCTTTCCAATCTTTTTACACCATATATTCTACCACAGACTCTGTGATCCAGTAATACTGATTTACTTATTGTTCTTTGAATAAGCTGCTACATTTCTGTATCTCTGGATATTTTCACTGGCCGTCCCATACCTGTAATGCCGTCATTCCTCATCTCCACCTCTCAACTTCCTTCAAGTTTCAGCTAAAATCCCACATTTTATAGGAAGCTTTTGCTTATCCCACTTCATTCTAGTGCCTTTCCTCCGCTGATTATTTCCAATACAGTTCGTTTGGCTGTTGTCTCTCTCATTCATCTCTGAACTTCCTGAGAGCAGGGACCATCATTTGTGTTTCTTTGGATTTCTGGTGCTCAGCACAGTGCCTGGCACATAGTAAGCCCTTATTAAATGTTTATGGACAGACTGGGGGATTTTGTGAAGATTAAATGAGATGTTATCTATGAAGCATTTCACAGACCTTAAAGTTTGTAAATATAAATGTTGTTGTTATATAATTTCACCTTGATTAAAAATCTTCACTTTACTTCACTTGAATCCAATTCAACTGACCTCATGATACAGTGGAAAGAAGACCAGCTCAGAAGTCAGAAAATCTCAGCTCAAATCCTGCTTCTTAGACTGTATGATTTGGGGTAAATCATCCAATCTGCATGGGTAGATGTAATGTTAATGGGAGTTGAAGATCTTCCCTGCCCACTAATAGGCTTCATGTGGAGCCCAATAAGAGAAGCTCGATTGGTAGGGAGGGGTTGTTTTTCCAGGAGGGCTCACACCTTTTGTTACTTTATAATTAGGTATATATATATATATATATATATATATATATATATATACACACACACACACATATATATAAATATATATAGATATATATATACATATATATACATACTCTGAGGTTAGTATTTTGCTTTGGGGCTCTCTCATGGGAAGAGTGTTCATGTGATTTGGCCAGATGAAACTCTGGGCAGCTGTTAAGGAGCCACCCAGCTTTGAAAACTCAGATGTTGGTGCTTCTCCTTCTGGTAACTATGTATGTATGTAATGGTCAGACAGTTGGATCTGTCTGTTGATCTGTGATTTAAGTATTATTTGGTCAGATGGTTAGAAGCCATGTTTTTCGGTCTTTATGCTATTATTTCTGTTTGTAATTTGCTTGTATTTTTTCAGAAGTTCAGGGTGCTGACTTTTCCCCCTGAACTAAGTAAATGATATATATGTTTGATTAAAGTAAGATTGTTGACCCCGTTTGAGTTACTTTCCTTTAGAAAAGCA
Source organism: Pseudochirops cupreus (assembly GCA_028627135.1). Classification (NCBI taxonomy): domain Eukaryota; kingdom Metazoa; phylum Chordata; class Mammalia; order Diprotodontia; family Pseudocheiridae; genus Pseudochirops; species Pseudochirops cupreus. The sequence goes on along the minus strand of CM053582.1, from coordinate 400,905,464 downwards.
GATCAAAGAAACTGTGCTAACAGCCCTCCTATGTGCTGGTGTTACAGGTCTCACATCCCCACAGCAGCTGCAAGTAGCATTGTTGTTACAATAGGCCAAAGATTTCTCATCTATAAAAAGAAGGATTGGACTAGAAGCCCAACCTGGTCTCTTTGAGGCCCCTTCTAGCTGTAGATTTTTTATTCAATTCAAGAACTACAGGCATTTCTTAAACGACTTCTATTTGGAAGGCACCGTTCTCGATAACGGAGGTCACAAAGACAAAATAACAAACTCTTCCTGGCCTTGAAGAAGTTTATACTTTATTGAATGTGACATGAGATTCAGTGGTCCCCCAATGCCTATTGAATCAATTTCAGATTTTATATTCCCCTGTTTAACACATAGCTAAAATGAGGACCAGGGATTTTTGAGAGGTTTGTGTAACTTAGAGGCAAAATAAAGCAAGGTGAAGATGAAGCCGGGAATAAACCACTGGATTTCTTCCACTAAATATGATTGTTGGAGTAAAGAATGTCTATGTTCAGAGCACTCTTGCTACCCACAACATCTTGATGTCATAGAGGCATTCCTAGTGTGAAGAGGGAAGAGAGGCTTAATGGCTGGGAGGGTATTCCACACATTCCCAAGTTTTCATATTTTGTTATTTCTTCTGGAGGAATGAGTGATCCAATTTACAGAGAGCATATTTACAGATAATATCCATCACCAAAACAGTACTGGAGCCTGTATTAGAGATTCCTCATGGTAAAACTCATTTATAAACTCTGTTATTACCCCAGTGACTGGTGTAACCTGCCCAGTGCTATTGTACATACTTTCATCTCCTCATCATAGGTAGGAATTTCTGTGCTTGCATTACCTGTTAGCCACCCCAGTCTGAAGCTTAGAATTTAGAATCAAAAGATCATAGCTCTATAGCTGGAAGGGACAAAGATCTGATACAGTTCCCTCCTTTTACAGATGAGAAGACTGTGAGGAATAAAGAAGCGAAGCGACTTGCTTAAGGTCTCACACTGGTAGTAAATGTCAGAAATGCAATTTGAAATCAGGTCTTCTGGCTCTAGAACCAGTTCCCTTTCCACTGTACTATGCTGTTTTCTGGAACTAATATAGTATGTTAGTTTCATGGGTCTTTATGGGATTTGGGTCCTAACATCTCAGGACCTTGTCCTTTCATGACTTTGAAGAGATCTCTGTCAAGACCTTCCTAAGTTTATTAACCCAGAGGAAGAAGGGTATGCTTTTTTGTAGTTGTTGTCATTTTATACTTTTGTATACGATGTATTCATGGCAAAATAATGTATACAATGTATATATGTAGGGATGGCTAGGTGGCGGCAGTGAATAGAGCACTGGCCCTGGAATCAAGAGGACCTGCTATCAAATCTGACCTCAGACCCTTGACACATTTACTAACCATGTGACCTTGAGCAAGTCACTTAACCCCAATTGCCCCTCCAAAAAAGCAAAAAAAACCCCCAAAAAACAAAATCAACAACAACAATGTATACGTGTATACAATGCCCATGAATGGTTTGTAGCCGTTGATTTTGAAATGACTCACAGGCTTTCAAGATATTAATTTTTTGGCCTTTCAACCACTGTTTTGATATAAATCCTTGTAGAGATGGTGGTGTGCTTTATAGTGATATAGGAAGGATGACTCCCACAAAAAAGACTTCTTACTTCAATGACTGTAATAACCTCCCAGGAATGGTCTACTTTACTCGGTTCTCTCCTTTGTCCTTTACATAGCTGTCAAATTATTTTTTTCTATGTCCAGATTTAACCATATCCCTCCTTTGCTTAAAAATTATCATTGGCTCTCTGTTGCCTAAAAGATAAAATTCAAACTTCTGAGCCTGGCATTTAAAACCTTCCACAATCTGGTTCCAATCTACCTTTGCAGACCAATTTTATATTATTATTTTCTCTTCTTAAAGTCTACATTCCAACTAAAATAACCTGCCAGCTATTTCCTGTATTCAGCATTCAATCTCTCATCTCTAGGCCATTGTACAGCCTGTCTCTTGAAACTGGAAAGTACTCCCTCCTCATCTGAGCCTCTTAGAAGCCTTTGCTCATTTCAAGGCTCATCTCAAGTGCCTTCTCCTGTGAGAAAAGCCTGTCCTGATTCTTGTTCCCCTTCACCTGTATTAATAGTTTTTCCTTCCTCTCATTTAAAAAAATTTTTTTTTCTTTTTTTGGAGGGAGGAAGGTAGGACAATCGGGATTAAGTGATTTGTCCAAGGTCAAATGGCTAGTAAGTGTTAAGTGTCTGAGGCTGGATTTGAACTCAGGTTCTCCTGACTCTGGGGCCGGTGATCTATTCACTGTAGCACCTAGCTGCCCCTTCTCTCATTTTAAAATCTGTATTCTTATTGCATCCTCCCAGCAGAATGTAGTGCCTTGTATTTTAAATTGAATTATCAAATAGCTATTAGGCTGTTAGTGGTAAATAAAGAGGAGGCTGGGAGTTATGGAGCCAATGAGCAGGAAGAATTACTGACCCCTATCTCAGCTCTGACTATCTTTGTCCATATTATGGAGTTCAGGAACAAAGTTCTGAGTTCTAGCATATGCCAGGGAAAGGGATTAAGAGTCAATCTGAAACCAAAATGTGGCTGTTTGTGCCATGAATTCCATGAACCTCCCCCACTCCATCTCGACCCCCTAACCACTCTCTTCCAGTGAGTAATAAGCCTGGAGGAATTGACAGGCCCTGGTGCAGAGATATTCCACATGGGCACTTTCAGAAGAATGATGGTAACTCTGCTGGAAGAAATAATAGGGCAATGAACGCTGGTGGCCTTTTGCTACCCTTTGGCATATATGACAAACCCCAAGAGTTAATCCTGCTTCTCCTTGTCCTGTTTAGCTTGTGTGTGTGTGTTTGTGTGTGTGTGTGTGTGTGTGTGTGTGTGTGTGTGTGTGTGTGTGTGTGTGTGTGTGTAGTGGAAGGGGGTAGGGTTGGAAGGAAAGGAGTGGGGGAGGATGTCTTTCAATGAAGAACCTCTTTGTACCCTCTGGTAGATTTTACTTTCTGACCCCTAGCTCCATTCATGCCTGTGATTCACTTGAAGGGTGTTGCTAAAACCTGCAGTTGGAAAGAACACTTCCTTTTCTCCAAAGCGGGGAGCCCACTGCTGCGGGGGCAGTAGTCTGACTCCCCAAAGGAAGATGCAAAGGAAGGATGGAAGCTTTCATCCCTCTCCAACAATCCACTCCCTACATCCAGAGATATTGCCATGATCAAGGCCAGAGTGAAGACCCCCTCTCACTGTTTTGCCTGGAAGAATGGGCTCTGAACTGTGAATCTGCCAATGAGAGGCTCCCAGAGAGCTGATACAACCGCTTACAACTCAGTTCTGGAGCCTCTGGGATTGAATCATAGGCTCTCTGAGTTTGAAGAGACCTCAGAGATTATGTAGTATAACCGCTACTCAAAACATGGAGTGCTATCCATAATATCCCTAACAAGTTGTCTTCCCTAAAAGAAAGGAAGTTCCTCGAGGGTAGAGACTGATTCACTTTTGTTTTTATATCCCTAGCATTTAGCCAGGGGGCTTAACAAAGGTTTGTTGATTAACTGAAATTATCATTCTGTCAAGTCCTCTCTTGCCTCATTGCACAAAGCCCATTTTATTTCTGAATAGCTCTAATTATTAGGAAGTTAATATAAACCTGCAGTCCATCTCTCCATAGCTTCTACATATTGTCTCTATTCTGTACCCTCCCTAAAACAAACAGAAGTCTAATCTTTCCACATGACTGTCTCCTCCTCCTCCTCCTGCTTGCTCCTTTCCTTAATATGCATCACGCACACACACAAACACACACACAAACACACTACTGTTTCCTGAACGTGGCAACTCCTAACTCCATGCCTTTGTGCACGTTCCCTTTCATGTCTACCTCTTAAGATCCTGAGTTACCTTCAGAACACAGTTCAGGTGCCATCATTGTTCAGTCTGCCCTGATCATGCCAATGTTAGTGCTAACTACATTTCAAGTATCTTTTATTATTGATAACCATTAAATATCATATTTTGGCCAAAGTCTGAATTAAACAAACTGCTTTGGTTGATTTAAAAATATCTTTCTCTGTGTTAGCAACTCCAAAGACCAGAGGTGAGATTCCCCTTATCTTGGGACTTAACTCCACATGAGAGCAAAACAGACATCCTGAGACCGTAAAATGTAAATAGACCCTGCTCTGGTCATTGTCAGTTTGCATTTACATCCAAGGAACTCTGTTTCACATATAGATGGTAACAAACGGAAGTCATAAAGTTTTGTGACATAGTCATCCTGAATTGGGATAGTTCTAAAATGTATAAAAAGTCTTATGATTCCTCTGTTCATCAGTTAGGACTTTAGTCTTGCACTCCTTGAGCAAGTAATGCTAGCCTTAAGGGAGTAAGGGATAAATAATGTAATTTTATATTACTATTTGTTTGTCTCCTTTAACTATTTCTAGATGTCAACATTATTTTTTAAAATATCTATGAATATTCTGTATCCCCCAAGTAGAATGTAAACTCCTTGAGAGCACGGTCTGTCATTCTTGTCTTTGCATTCCAAATGACTTTATAAATTAGGTACTTAATGCTTTCTTGTTGAATTAAAATTTTGTGCCTGGGCTGCACCCCCCCTCCCCTGTCATCTGCTGAGTTATACTAAAGGAATCATGGGAATAGTAATTTAGAGAAAGACTGCAGAGGTCGCTGAATTTAACCCTTATATTTGACAGAAGAGGAAAAGAATCCCAGATCAATTATGTGACTTGCCCAAGGTCACAGAGGCAGTATCAGAGTTAGTATTTAAATGAAATCTTCTGACTCCAAATGTCTTTTGTTCTTTACAGTGTACACTGATTTTAATATCATAAGGAAAACGTGATTAGAAGAGTCAATTTGTAGAAGAAAGTAAAAGCATTCCAAAGTCACAAATAAATAATTTTGCTTTGCCTGTTATTTGGTCAGTCATACTATAGTTCTCTTTTGTTCTTAGCGGTTATGGAGAGTGGACTGTATAGGCATGAGTTTTCTTAGGACCACTTTCTATGCCTCTAGCAATTATAGCTCATTATATCCAGTCTCTAACCCTTTCACCACCTCTAGGTAATTGTCTGATTCCCACTCTGCTTTGGCTCAGACAATCTAGTTTGTCTCAGTTGAGCTCCTGTAATGGACTGGCTGCGCATGCAGCCAAAGTGCCTACATGCTCAGACAATGCTCCTGGTTAGTCCTGAGAGGAAACATAGCCCCCTTGTAAAGGATCACTCGTCAGATGATTTTCTTGAGGCAAGAGCTGAGAGAGAACTTGGCCCAGACACAGACTATCAGGTAATGCCCTCAAAGCCACTCCCCTTCCTGGACCAGGTTTTAAAAGCTCCTCCTGCCAAATTATCTTACGTTCAACCAGCCCAAACAGTTACAAGGGGAAGAACCCATATGTTACACACAAGGTAGGTTTAAAAAAGGCCAGTTCAACAACCTGAGTCAAAGGACAATGTGGTGGAGTGGAAAGATCCCTGGACTTGTAATTAAGACACCCAAGTTAAAATCTTGCCTTTACCACTAACTTCTCATATGACTGCAGGCAAAACAAGAATTCTAGAGTTGGATCCTCTGCAGTCATTTACTGCAACCCATATGCATTTCCTCCCCCGCCCCAAAAAAGCTCTCCTACAAGATGAGAAGTGGTCATCTAGCCATTTCTTAAAGACTTCCAATGGAAGAAACCCACCAGCTTCTAAGGCATGCCATTCCACTCCCAGACAGCTTTAAATGTTAGAAAAAAAAATCCCTTATAATTCTCAATTTTTCTCCTTTGAACTTCACCCCATTGCTTCCAGTCTTCCCTCTGAGGACAAACAGAACAGATTTAATCCATTTTTCATATGATGGGCCTTTCAGATATTTGAAGACATCCACCATATACTTGTTGAACCTTCTCTTTTCCAGGCCCAAGTTCCTTCAATTACTCTTTATATGCAATGGACTTGTGGAATCCATACTGAAAATGTTCAGTATGGAGATGAGAAGACTCAAGGAGGTGTGATAGATAACTGGTTTTAAGTATTTAAAAAGGGGTCATGTTGAAGAGGAATTTATCTTGCTCCCTTTGGCTCCAGAGAGACATTAAAAAGTCATTTACTTGTTCTAGTCCTAAGTTTTTTCATCTATAAAATGAGGGTTTTGGACATAAGTATCTCTAAAGTTCCCTTGAACCTCTAATTTTGCTTTAGGGGATCCCTTATGAGAAGGATTTGTGAAGAGAATCTATTGAACACTCACCTAAATGTGATACTTGGTCTGTTATGTTTTTGTTTTTTGATTTATGATCAGACAAAAGAATATTGACTGTTTTTTTTTCTGGAATATAGACTACATTTTCCTATTTCCATCTCCTTCCCAACACACTTCCCTATGCCTGAGACACTTTCCTCTTTCATCTATTGAATTCCTGCCTATCCTTTAAAAATGCCACCTTCTATAGGCAGCTTTTCTTTATTCCCTTGATTGGTAATTATCTTCCTCCATGGCCTCACATAGCCTCACTTTATTTTGTAATTCTCTAATGTAATTATCTTATAATGGTGCTTTAAAGTTTGGTATTTCATCTGCAGTTCTCTTGGTTTCTTGCAATACTTTCTATTTGGCATTGGTTTTCTGAAGTTTAGCCACTATATACAATGAAATATTAGACTTGGGGTTTCACTTTGTATGTAGTCTATTGATTCTGTCAATCAGGACTATGCAACTTATTTTAATACTTCTGGGCAATTTTCTTTTATTTTTCCTGAAATATGGTATTCAGACTTTTGTCATTGTGGGTTTTCTACGCCTATAATCCTTAAATCATCTCTGTGCATGTTATTTTAAAAGTCAATCATCTGGGCTTATACAGAATTTAAATTGTTGCCTTTTAACCTTTTTTTTCTGTCAAAGTTTCTTCCACTTTTGTATTTTTAATTGACAAATATGTCATTCTCTTTTTTTCTGAGTCTCTATATATTGGCATTTTCCCAACATACCTTCTAAGTTTTTACCTCTTCTGATTTCTTATTGTTTTATTGTTTGGTAGCTACTATTTCTGAACTAATTTTTATCCTAATTCTTTCTTTTAATAGTTTGATTTCTCTTTTGATTTATTTTAGAGCTTCTGGATATTTTCTGTTGTTTTGGGGGGAGGGCGAGGATCTACATAATCTATTACCTTGTGTCCTTTTTCCATGACAGCTTTTGGACTACTCTTTTTTGTAGACTAATATTTATGGATTAAAGGGATTATATTGTGACATTACTTGATTTAATTGCTTATTTTTCTTCCTTTATGAATTTCACTGTTTATCAATTTAGGGGCTAATCTTGTGTCCTTTTGTCTGGTCCCTTGTTTTCTATTGATGGTGATTAATACCAGGTTTCTACACTATTAATATTCCAATCTTCCTTCCTCTATGGGATGTTTTCTATGTGCAGTCACAGCCTCCTCAAGTAGGTGGTTGTAGAGATCCTGTTGTGTTGTTGTTTTTGTCCTTTGTTTTCAAAAAGGGCTGTGGCATCAGGGAAATGATGACATGACTTGCAGTTGACTTGGATTTGAGTGAGGGAGGGCTGTGCAAGGTCACCAGTCTCACTTTTTCCTCCAAGCCATTTGGATCCAGTGACCAGATATTCATCGGGACAGCTGGAGATGACCTGGGATATAATGGGAGACCTGGGTCCTTTTAGGCTAAGGTCTTTCCAGGTACTCATTTAGAGTGAGGTAATACCTGTTCAGTGAATAGGCCTCTTTAAGAAGTGAGTCAAGGGATGGCCCCTTTAATTAGGAAAAAAAAATCAAACTGGGAGTGGAAGACCCACAGGATTGCTGTTCCAAAGAGGAATAGTTACCATTGACATTCATTCTAAGCCAGTGGGCACACAATACAGCCATTAAGTGGAGCTTGGGCAGGTTCCTATCACTCAAATCAAAGTCAACTGCAAGTCATGTCATCATTTCCCTGATGCTATGGTCCTCTTCAGAAAGGAAGGATAAACACAACCTGTGAGGAGACCAAGCTGCCTGAATGGGGACCCAGTTAGTTGTGTAAGTCAGCTCATCCTCTCCCTCTCCCTCTCCCTCTCTTCTCCAAAGGAAGGTAAAATTTGATGGCCAGAACCTGACCACTTAATTTGGGGTTTACTGGCTAGATTTCTCCCTTTCTCCTTTCCCTTTCCCTCTTCTCCCCATTCACCCTGAAGCTCCTGCTGTATGTAAACTCCATGGAGGAAGGAGGAAATATCAATGTTTATAGATCCCTCTCTTAGACAAAGTTCTGCTCCCTCCTCCCACCCGGTAATGTTAATGGGATATAAGATCTTCCCCACCCATTAATAGGCCTCAGGCAGAGCCCATTAAGGGAAGCTTGCTTAAGGGAAGCTTGCTTGTAGGAAAACTTTCACACCTCTTGCTAATTTCTAACTAGGCATTGAGTCTTGAGGGTAGTGATGCCCCTGGCTCTGAGAAGTGTATATATACTCTGAGTTGGTATTTTGCTTTAGGGGCTCACTTATGAGAAAGATTTTGTGATTCCCTGGTTGAGATTCTGAATGACCATATGTTCAGAGCTCCCCTACTGCTCAGATGTAAAGGCTCTCTTGATCCAGGAATGTATGTAAAGTGTATAGCAATATTGCTTTGATTCAGGCAGAGTCCTGTCTGTTGGTCCTTATTCCCCTGCTTGTATTTTCTTTGTATTTTCTCTGAAGTTCAGGGTGCTGACTTTTTCCCTGAACTAGTGAATGTAATTTAAAAAAATTGTTGACCTCCTAAACAACTATCTTTCCTAGTAAAACAGATCTAAGAACCTGTGCTAGCAGCCATCTTGGGTATGCCAGTGTGATTGCTGCTATATACATCAATTTTGATTTCCATCATGTGGCTGGGCAGGATCAATGTTTTCTGCCTGTTATATAATTTAATGTAGAGGTAGGGTTAAGATTTCATCACTGACTTGAGGGGTCACAAAATGAAATTAGTCTGGCACCATATGCTCTTCATAAAGTCATGGTGGTTCTTGGTGGTCCCTGCTTCTTTGCCTTTCTAATGTTTAATAAATGTTCTATACTTTTGCTAAAAGTCAAGCTTACTTGCCTATAGTTAATATGTTCCCCCTCCCTTTTTTCTATTTTTGAGAAATGGAAAAACATTTTTCTTTCTTCACTTGTATGTCACTTGCTTAGTTCTCCATGACTTTTCAAAGCTTACTACTAGCAATTCCATATATCAGTTATTTCAATTCTCTACAGTACCATTCTCTGAGCATAGCATCTTGAAGTTATTGAGGGAAGCTAGGGTACATTATCATCTCCTCACTTGACTTGGGTCACAACTATTAACTTCTTTTATTCTGTCCTTTCCCATCTAAAGATCATTCTCAATTTCCATATCTGTAAAATAATGGTGTTGTACTTGAGTGATTTCCCCCTACCTTTTGTAGGAACCACTTGGCTAAAGGATCTTTAGCTTCCAACTTTGACTCCTATGTTCTTCTTTGCATGTGGCCAGGTTATTGACCTGAGAGGAAGAGTTAAAGAAAAACAAAATAAAACATGGAGAAATTGAGATTGGGCTAGGTCACCAATCTTGTGGCAAATGAGTAAGAGCAAGAGAAAGATGTGTCATGCTCTGGATACTGGCCTAGTAGAGAAGGATGTAGAGATTGAAATGTGGCTTGGCTGGGATCCAGAGCCAGTGAGCTAGAGAGAGATGTGGTCACAGGACTGGCTAGGAGTCAAAGAGAACAGAAGTCTGTTTTGTCTTCCCTCTTACTACTTAGGGTCCAATCAATTTACAAGCAAGGACCTACAAAAATGTTCATTCCCTCTTCCTTCCATCTCATAGAACCTCAGAATTCTGAAGTTGGAAGGGACCTCAGAAACTATGTGATCTGTCCCACAGCTAAACAAGAATATCCTCTGGAACAAGTGGAAGGAAAGGCAACATATATTTATTAAGTGCCTACTATGGACCAGACACTATACAAATTGCTTTAAACTATCACATTTGATTCTTACAGAAACCCTGTGCTGCTATAATTATCACCATTTTACAGTTGGGAAAACAGAGGCAGGTAGAGGTTAAATGACTTCCCTAGGTCACACAGCTAGGAAGTATATGAACTCACGTCTTCCTCACTTGCTCCATCAACAGCCCCCATTCACCCTTTATTTGAAGATAATGAGTTAGGGAAAACCCATTAAGTCCTCGAATAGGCTATTTCACTTTTGAACACCTTTAATTGGTTAGAAAGTTTTCCTTTACATCAAGCCTAAAATTATATTTATTTTTTAATTTTAAAAAATTTGTTGGAGGTGGCTAGGTGGTGCAGTGAATAGAGCACCAGCTCTGGAGTCAGGAGGACCTGAGTTCAAATCCAGCCTCAGACACTTAACACTTACTAGCCATGTGACCTTGAGCAAGCCACTTAACCCCAATTGCCCTGGCTTCACCCCACCAAAAAGCAAAAAAAAAATTGTTTAGTATTTTATTTTTCCCCAGTTACATGTAAAAACAATTTTTAACATTCATTTTCAAAATTCTGAGTTCCAAATTCTTTGCCTTCCCCCCATCTCACCCCACCTCCCATTGAGAAGGCAAGCAATTCAATACAGGTTATATGTGTACTCATCCAAAACATTTACATAGCAGTTGTGTTGTGAAAGAAAATATAGACCAAAAAAAAAAACCCCTTAAGAAAAATGAAGAAAGCAAATAAAATGTTTCAATCTGTATTCAGAAACCATCAGTTCTTTCTCTGGGGATGGATAGCATTTTTTTTTTATCATAAGTCCTTCAGAATTGTCTCGGATCATTTTATTGCTGAGAAAAGCTAAGTCATTCACAATTAATCATCTTACAACACTGCTGTTGCTTGTACACAGTACATTTCACTTTGCATCAGCTCATGTAAGCCTTTCCAGGTTTTTCTGGGAGCATCCTGTTCATCATTTCTTATAGCAATTGTGATGTATTCCATCATAATTACACACAACAATTTGTTCAGCCATACTCCAATTTGCAGATATCCCCTCAATTTCCAATTGTTTGCCACCATAAAAGAGCTGTTATAAATATCTTCGTACATATAGATCCTTTTCCTTTTTGTTTTTCTTATCTCTTTTGGAATGCAGATCTAGTTGTGCTATCACTGTTTCAAAGGTTTTATAAAGGTTTTATAGCCCTTTGGGCATAGTTCCAAATTGCTCCGCAATTGGTTAAATCAGTTCAGTACTCCACCAATAGTGCATTAATGTCTCATTTTTTCCCACATCCCCTCCAGCATGTCATTTTCCTTTTGGGTCCTATTAGCCAATTTAATAGAGATGAGATAGTACCTCAGAATTGCTTTAATTTGCACTTCTCCAATGAATACTTAGAGCATTTAAAAAAAGATGGCTATAAATAGCTTTGATTACCTCATCTGAAAACTTAATATTTTTTGATCATTTATCAGTTGGGGAATGGCTCCTGTTTTTATAAATTTGACTCTGTTCTTTCTTTGTTGGAGAAATGAGACTATTATCAGAAACTTGCTTCAAAATTTTTTCATGGTCACTATTGCTAACTATATTTCCCTCCATCCCATCCCCCCCATTTATTCTATTCTCTGTCTCTTTTCACCTTGACCCTCCTCAAAAATGTTTTGCTTCTGATTACCCTCCCCTTATCTGCCCTCCCTTCTTTCACCCCCACCCTTTTCTTATTCCTGTCCCCTCCTATTTCCTGTAGGGTAAGATAGATTTCTATGCCCAACTGAATGTGTATGCTACTCTCTCTTTGAGTCAATTCTAATAAGAGTAAGGTTCACTCACTTTCTCCTCCCACCTCCTCCATCTTTCCCTCCACTGTAAAAGGTTTTTCTTGCCTCTTTTATGTGAGATTATTTGCCCCATTCTACATCTCCCTATTCCTATTCCTTTCTCACACCTTAATTACATTTTTAATATGTCATCCCTTCATTTTAAACTCACACCTGTGCCCTCTGTCCATATATACTACTTGTAAGTGCCCAAATAATGAAAAAAGTTCTTATGAATTACAAGTATCATCTTCCCATGTAGAGATGTAAACAGTTCAATCTTAATCAGTTATGATTTCCCTTTCCTGTTTACCTTTTAATGCTTCTCTTGAATCTGTATTTGAAAGTCAAATTTTCTGTTCAACTCTGGTCTTTTCATCAAGAATGCTTGAAAGTCCTTTATTTCATTCAATATGTATTTTTCCCTGAAGTATTATACTTGTTTTTTTTTTTGATAAATGATTCTTGGTTGAAATCTTAGCTCCTTTGCCCTCCAGAATATCAAATTCCAAGTCCTCCAATCTTTTAATGTAGAAGCTGCTGAATCTCACATTATCCTGATTGTGACTCCACGATACTCAAATTGTTGGCTCCTTGCAATAGTTTCTTCTTGTCCTGGGAGCTCAGTAATTTGGCTATAATATTCCATGAAGTCTTCATTTTGGGATCTCTTTCAGGAAGGGCTGATTAGGTGGATTTTTTTTTCAATTTCTTCTTTACCCTCTGGTTCTAGAATATCAGGGTAGTCTTCCTTGATAATTTCTTGAAAGATGAATCTAGGCTGGGTTTTTTTTTTTTTACCATGGCTTTCAGGTAGTCCAATAATTTTTAAAATCTCTCCTGGATCTATTTTCCAGGTCAATTTTTCCCCCAATGAGATATTTCACTTTGCTTCTATTTTTTTTTTCATTTTTTTGTTTTAGTTTTACTGTTTCTTGATTTCTCATAAAGTCATTAGCTTCCATTTACTCAATTCTATTTTTAAGGAATTATTTTCTTCAGTGAACTTTTGGACCTCCTTTTCCATTTGGCCATTTTTTTACTTTTAAGGAGTTCTTTTCTTCTTCAGTGAATTTTTGTACCTCTTTTTTTATTTGACCAATTCTTCTTTTTAAGGTATTCATTGTCTTTTTGTACCTCTTTTACCATTTGGCCTGTTTATTAGGGTGCTATTTTCTTCAGTATTTTGTGTGTGTGTGTGTGTCTTCTTTACCAAGCTGTTAACTCCTTTTTCATTATTTTTTTGCATCACTTTCCTTTCTATTCTCATTCCCCCCACCGCCTCTCTTACTTAATTTTAAAAATCATTTTTGAGCTCTTACATGGCCTGAGAGCAATTCATGTTTTTCTTGAAGACTTTGGATATATTCATTCACTTTAATTTTGTTATCTTCTTCTGAGTTAGCTTCTTTGTCACCGTAGTAACTTTCTATGGTCAGAATTTTTTTCTGTTATTTGCTCATTTCCTCATCCCATTAGTTGATTTATAATTCTTTGTTAAAATAAGACTGATTTCCAGTGTGGAGGGTACCGTCTCCCAAGCTTTAGGGGTTTTGTGCAGCTGTTTTCAGAGATGCTTCTGGGGACCTGTAAGATTTTAGCTCTTCCAAGGTGGTATGGTCTAGGGAGAGGTGTGTTTACTAGTCTCCTGGCTTAAGGAAAAGTTGGAACTTGAGCAGTCCCAAAGTGGGGGAGTAATGCAGCTCTCTGTCTCTCAACAACTCCTCCCTGGCTCTCACACAAGGAAGGGTTTTTATCTCAATTAATAAAGAGAGAACATACCAATGAGCATTCAAACAGGAGTTGCATTCATTTTTATGTATTTTGTTAAATATTTTCCAATTACATTTTAATCTGGTTCTGGGTGCATTCAGGAGTTTTACTGGCACAGGTATTTGATACCTCTAATAACAGGACCTTTGCTATCTTAGTTGAACTCCTACAAAGGCTCTCTAACTTATTAAAATGTTCTTCCTAAAATAGGGTGCCCAGTACAGAATGTAACACTCTAGTAGAGTTCTGACCTATGCAGAGTTTGGCTGTTCTACTACCTCTGTTGTCCTGGACAATATTCTCTTTCCTCATCTCTACCTCCTAGATTCCTTGGCTTCCTTCAAGTATTAGCTAAAATATCACCTTCCTTCTGGGAGATGACATGGTGGAGTAGGCAGTAAGCTGCTTTCACTTTCCCTTATTGACCTTTAAAAACCCATTAAATATCACCCCAGGAAAAATCTTGGAACAGCAGAGCCAATAGAAAGATGAGGTACAGCAGTCTTTTTGTGGGAGGCTTATGAGATTAGCAGAAAAGGTCCCTCTTGCTCTTGTAAAAGGGGAGCAGTACAGGATGGGAGGCATCTAAGTCAGCCAATGGTAAGCCTCACCTCAGCAAACCAGCAGAAGATCCTGAGCCCCTGCATGATGGATCAGGCAAGCACCAAAAGCAGGACTTTCCACATGCCGTGGGAACTGGAAGATTCCAGTTTGGAGAACTGCCACATGAGCCAGTGGTTAGGCATCCTCCAGCAGCTGAACCTCTCCATGCTTCAGAACAGCAGGCATCCTCCAGTGACCAGCTTACTCCACCCCCTTCTGAGAGCTTCAGTGTAGCCCCACAGAAATGCAAAAAAACACTGCCTGGCCTTAGTACAAGCCAGCCACCACCATTAGGACTACAGCTCAGCAGTAGGTAAGTTTCCAGACCCCTACAGCCCCCAGCTGCCAGCACCTGAGGCCCTGACAACACAAAGCCAATGGCCCTGGCTCCCAGCAAAAAAAACTTGGGAAAGTGCCTCCTATGCTCCAGTAGGAGAGCTCAACTTTAAAAGCCAGGAAATAGCCAAACATCATGACTAAAAAGCAGGAACATATAAAGACCATAGATTCTTTCTATGGGGACAGGGAAAATCATAACACAAATTCAAAAGAGGACAACATTGTCAATATACCAACATCCAAAACCTCACATGGGAATATGAATTGGTCTCAATCTCCAAAAGCCTTCTTGGAAGAGCTCAAGAAGTATGTTAAAAGTCAAATAAGAGAGATGGAAGAAAAATTGGGAAGAGAAATGAGAGGTATGCAAGAGAGAGTTGACATCTTGGAAAATAAAGGACAAAAACTGACTGTAGAAAACAATTCCTTAAAAAATACAACTGGCTAAATGAAAGAAAGTACACTGAAGAAAACTCCTTAAAACGTAGAACTGGCCAAATGGAAAAGGAGGCACAAAAACTCATCGAAGAGAACTCCTGCAAAAGTAGAATTGGCCAAATAGAAAAAGAGGCACAAAAACAAACTGAAGAAAACAATTTATTAAAAATTAGAATTGGGCAAGTGTAAGCTAATGACTCCATAAGACATCAAGAATCAGTCAAACAAAATCAAAAGAATGAAAAAATAGAAGCAAATGTAAAATACCTTATTGGAAAAACAACTGACCTGGAAAATAGATCCAGGAGAGATAATTTAAGAATTATTAGTCTATGGAATCTCTCAAGAAATTATCAAGGAAAACTGTCCTGATATTCTAAGACCAGAGGGAAAAATAGAAATTAAAAGAATCCACTGATTGCTTCCTCAAAAAGATCCTGAATTGAAAATGCCAAGGAATATAATAGCCAAATTCCAGAATTATCAGGTCAAGGAGAAAATACTATAAGTAGCCAGTCAGAAACAATTTAAATATCAGGGTTATTCAGGACCTTGCAGTTTCCACATTAAAGCTTGGAGGACTTGAAATATGATATTCCATAAGGCAAAGGAGCTTAGATTACAACCAAAGTTCAACAACCCAGCAAAACTGAGCATAGTTTCTCAGGTGAGGAGATGAGCATTCAATGAAATAGGAAGACTTCCAAACTTTCCTGATGAAAAGACCAGAGCTCAACAGAAAATTTGGTATTCAAATATAGCACTCAAGAGAGACATAGCAAGGTAACAGGAAAGAAAAATAAAAACATGTTTTTCAATAAGGGCAAATTGTTTACATCCCTACATTGGAAGATAATACTTGTAACTTTTGAGAACTGTATCTTTATTATGTCATTTAGAAGAGGTATACATAGACCAAGGGTATGGTTATAAGTTGACTTTGATGTGATGATAAAAAATCTAATTAAAAGTTGAAAAGGTATTGTACTGGGCTGAGGAATAAGGAGAAGAATTGGGTGAATTGGGAGAAGAGGGTAAATTATATCACATGAAGAGGTGCAAAGATCTATTACAGTAAGAAGGGAGGGAGATGAGGATTGTTTGAACCCTAACTCTCATCAGATTTGGCTCAAAGAGGGAATAACATAAATATTCAGTTAGTTATAGAAACCTATCACACTCTATAGAGAAGTAGGAGGAGAAAGGGGAAAGAAAAGGGAGGGGGTGGATAGAAGTGAGGGGAGATTGAGGGAGGTGGTAGTCAAAAGCAAAACCCTAGTGAGGAGGGAAAGGGAGAAAGCAGATCAAAAAGCTTAAACAGGAGGGAGAATAGGATGGATAGAAAGACACAGCTTGTAATCATAACTGTGAATGGGATAAATTCTCCCATAAAATGGAAGCAGTGAGCAGAGGGGATTAAAAACCATAAACCTACAATATGTTGTTTACAAGAAACACATGTGAAGCAGAGGTATACACACAAAGTAAAGGTAAAAGACTAAAGTAGAACATATTATGCTTCAGATGAAGTAAAAAAAGAAAAAGAGAACAGGGGTAGCAATCCTTATCTCAGACAAAGCAAAAATAAGTCTAATTAAAAGAAATAAGGAAGGAAACTGCATCCTGCTAAAAGATACCATAGACAATGAAGTAATATCATTACTAAACATATATGCTCCAGGTGGTATAGCATCCAATTTCTTAGAATAAAAGTTAAGGGAGTTGCAAGAAGAAATAGACAGTGAAACTATACTAGTGGGTACCCTCAACTTTCTCCTCTCAAAATGAGATAAATCTAACCACAATATACACAAGAGAGAAGTTCAGGAGATGAATAGAATTTTAGGAAAGTTAGATGTGGTTGACCTCTGGAGAAAACTAAATAGTGATACAAAGGAATATACCTTTTTTCTCCATGGTATGTGGCCCTTACACAAAAAATGACCATATATTAGGGCATAATAACCTCACAATCCAATGCAGAAAGGTAGAAATATTAAATGTATCATTTTCAGATCATGATGCAATAAAATGACATGGAGAGATAGACAAAAATTGGTTGGAAATTAAATAGTCTAATCCTAAAGAATTAGTGGTTGCAACAACAAACCATAGAAGCAATCAGTAACTTCATCCAAGAGAATGACAGTAATGAGAGAACATACCAAAACTTATGTGATACTACTAAAGCAGTTCTTAAGGGAAATTTTATCTCTCTCATATCTCTCATATCTCTCTTACATAAATAAAATAGAGAAAGAGGAGATCAATGAATTGCATATGTAACTAAAAAAGCTAGAAAAAGAACAAATTAAAAATCCCCAATTAACTACCAAATTAGAAATTCAGAAAACCAAATGAGGGATTAGTAAAATTGAAATTAAGAAAACTATTGAACTAATAAACAAAACTAAAAGCTGGTTTTAGATGGATAGATGGATAGATAGATAGATAGATAAATCTTGGGTTACTTTCTTTAAAAAAAACACAAATTTCCAGTATCAAAAATGAAAAGGGTGAATTCACCACCAGTGAAGAGGAAATTAAACAATAATCAGGAGTTATTTCACCCAGCTATGTGCCAATAAATTTGACAATCTTACTGAAATGGATGAATATTTACAAAAAAATATAAATCACTCAGATAAACAGAAGAGGAAATAATATACTTGAATAACTCCATTTCAGAAAAAGAAATTGAATAATCCAACAATGAACTCCCTTAGAAAAACTAGTCTTAATTCTAGTGCCCTCTCTCTAATTTTTTCTCATTTGTATATAGCTTGTTTATACATATTTATTTCTTTGTTGTCTCCCTGATTAGATTGTAAGGTCCTTGAGGGCAGGGATTGTCTTTTCCCTCTTTTCATATCCTCAGTGCTTAGCAAAGTTGTTTGCAGATAGTAGACTCTAGATAAATGCTTATTGATTGACTGCCTGACTGCGCATAACATCTTTCTTAAAGTGTCCTGAGATCACACTAACTTTCTTGGCCACCATATTATACTGATTCACATTGAACTTGAAGTACATTATAACCCTCAGGTTTCATATGGACAGACTTCTATCCACTCCTAGCCATTTCAAATTTTTTACTCGTAAATTGATATTTTAAGTTCAAATATGAGATAAGAATTATCTCAATTACATGTCCTCCTATTAGATTCCACCCAATATTTGAGCCACTCAAGATCTTTTGTGTATTCTTCTCAATTCTTCCTAGGAAGTCTAGGTAAAATTTCCCTTTCTGAATTTTGAGCTTTATGCTAGTTATGTTGATCCCAAGATTCATTTTGGGGATCCTCCCTTCTTTTAAAAGACAGCCTGGGGGCAGCCAGGGGACACAGCAGATAGAGCAATGGTCAGGAGGTCCTCAGTCCAAACATTTACTAGCCAACTAGCTATGTGACTCTGGGCAAGTCAGTTAATTCCAAAAAAAAAGGAAAGAAAGAGAGAGAGAAAAAGACAGCCTGGTTTGGAATAGAGAGCCTGTTAATAACAGAAAAATCTAGTTGCACTGCCTATCCCATGTTTTTCTAGACCAGAGTTTTTTAGCCCTATTTTTTAGGGGTCATGGATCCCTTTGCCAGTCTGGTGACCTTTTGATCTGAACAATATTTTTAAATGAATAAAATAATACACATAAGATTGTAAAAGGAAACCAGTTGTTTTGAAATAATTATTAATGTATCAAAAAATAAAAAGTTCAAGACCCTTAGGTTAAAAACCTCTGTTTTAGAAGGTACTTTTTCCAGTGTGTGTATGTGTGGGTAAATATGATTACAGTCTGGGTGTACTCCAGTAACCAAAAGGTAGTAAGGTGTGAATCAGCAAGCTGAGTAGATAGGCTCCTAGCACCATGAGAGTAGCCAGGAGAACACTGATCACCTGGAGAGGAGGAGGTACATCTCCAGGTTAGAAGTACCAACGAACATGCCCTTTGGCTACTGCACAATTTTGCCTTAGGGCTGAAACACTTAAGGCATTCAGTTAGAAATAAAATATTATTAGAGCCATATGCAGCAGCTGTCTTGCATCAAGAGCTAAGAGGTGAGGCAGGCAGGGGAAAGGCAATGCTATACCTCCCCTGGTAAAGAATGGCAATTCTTAAGCCAAACAAAAGTTTGTTGAAATAGGCTGCACCTTTCTCTTTCCTGTCATCATATTCATGTTCCCTTGATGACCTTGTCTTTTCCTAAAAGTCAACTTTCACCACTTTCTCTCTAATCAATTTGCCTAATATTAACTAGTCAGCAGAATGACCCCGGACAGTACCCCAGATCCACACTTGCCAGTGGCTGCTTGAGAATTCTTGCTTTTACTGACTGACACTCTGTGAAATGAAGTCATAAAAGTTGTGTGTAAGATCAAAGTCATTCTCTGATGAATGCTTCTTCCTGAGCTGGGGGTAGCTTTGGGTCCCGGATAGTTAGGTCAGCAGAGTTTAAGTGTTAAAAACTCTTAACAATCTCAAAAGGCTTTGAAAAGGGGCTTGATGTAATGCCTGTCCCTTCTGAAGACCAGCCTGACAAAGTTCTTCAAAGTCCATCATCCCTACCCAAAGGGTTAGGCCACAGTAAGTGTTCTTTGGTTAAACAACAGCAAATTCAACCAAAAAGGAAGAAAACAGTAAATTTCGCTTTTAACAATCCTGATGCACAATTTTCACCAAGAGGACCATTTTATAGGTGAGGAAATTGAAGGCTGGAGAGCATCAATAATTTGGGCAAAATAGTAGAACTGGCATTTGGAGCCACATCCTGTCATTCCCAAACCAGATCTCATTCTACTGTACCAATATAAGTTTAGGGCTACTGTTCTCTTCCAAAAAGGAAAACACAAAACAAAAACTTGGCCAAAAAATTTTGAGAGCAGATCTCTTTAAAAAGAGAACTTTATACGTGTTAATGTATGATTTCATTTATTTCAATATTTTGAATCATTCATGATGTCTGCATTTGATGTTGTCTATTCAGATGCAGATCATAACCCTTTAGTAGAGATAATGTCAAGTGATGAATTATTTTGGCTAACAAAATTATGGAACTGTCTACCAAGGCATGAAAACTTGTGATCTGCCTTGGTAGAGGACCTCCTCCACAGTAATGTGGGGATTATAGCAATAGTCACAATAACCACAACGATGACATGCTAATTAAAGATGTTTATGTGTGGCTCTTGAAGGTTTACAAGACACTTTATATGGCTTAAGGTCCTTTGATCCTCCTTACAACCTCTGTAGTATGACCTTCATTGTTGATCCCTTAAAATACTGAGGAAAATTGAACTGTATATTGAATGTACAACTGGAGTTCATAGGAATCACCTGAATCCTTGCGTAAATAAAATACTTTGTTTTCTAGTGAATGATCCAAGTGACAAAACTGACCAGAGTGTTGAGAAATCTTGCTTAGAATGCAACTCGGCCCATTGCCCAGAAGCAGCCCGGTGATTCCAAGTCCACTGGTTCTATTCCAATCAAGTAGCATCCATTCTCTACCACAATCCCATGTCCCAATGCATGACCTTCAAAGATTACATTTGTATATCATAAAGTTGGGCTACTAATTGTAACACATAGTTCTTATTGAACAAACTGCTCCCTTCAACATTTCACCTAACGAAGTATTTTTGAGGAACCAAAAAACTACTGGGTTGGATGAAATGTTACCAGAAGCAAAGTTATGCAGTCATTCAGTCAGTTAGTAAACATCTATTAAGTGCTTACTATAAGCCATAAGGTTTTTTGGGCAAAGATAGGGCAAAGGAGTAGTTTGCCATTTCCTTTTCTAGCTCATTTTATAGATGAGGAAACTGAGGCAAACAGGGTTAAGTGACTTGCCCAGGGTTACACAGCTAATGAATGTCTGAGGCCAGATTTGAATTCAAGATGAGTCTTCCTGATTCCAAGCCCAGTGCCCTATCCACTGTGCCTCCTAGCTCCCAAAGCTAGGACCCAAAGCTACCTCCTACCTCCCCTGAAACACAACTAGGTTCCAATTGGTGTGAATAATGAATCCATAGAAGTGGTTGCATTACTCCAATCCACTTTGTGCATTTCCAATAGACAGGAACCAATGACCTCATTTTGCATAATCATTACTTCGAATAGCATAAATTTAAAGGTATGGGCCTCTGCCTAGCTGCAGTTAAGAGATTATTTTCTTAGAGTCTGATCACCCAGCCACAATCACCTGAGTAATTCAGGTAAAACAAACCTCCTTGCCTCCTTCACCCAGGTAACCTGCCTCCAGCTTATAAAATTTGAGTTAGAAGGGTATGATAGGAAAACAACAAGACAACAACAAAATACGATGTTCACTCCAACATCAAAAGAGCTAGATTGAAATCTTGTCTCTGCAACTTGCTACCTAGGCGACCTTGGGCAAGTTAATCCACTTCTCTGGGCCTTCGTATTTTTTTTTATCTTGGAAATGATGGGATCACACTAGATTACCTCTAAGGCTCCACTAGATTATCTCTAACATCCTCTTCCACTCTAGGATACTATGAGCTCTCAGGGGTGGTCCGTGCTTTTGAAGAGTGATGGTCATCTCCACAATTAGAAAGCTGGGGAGCAGGGATTATACGCACATTATTTATTTTATTGGATTGTGTGGAGGATACAGAATTAATTAAGGCAAAGGGTCAAAAGCAAAAAGGGGTTCAGTGCCTCAGTTTTAATTTATAGCAAAGTCCATGGTAAAGAAATAAATTATGTTGAAATAAATATGTTGTATCACAGTGTGTGTGTGTGTGTGTGTATGTCCTTTATTTTTCTTTTTAAAATCAATCCCCCTAATTGAGCAAATAAAAAAACTAAAATTAAAGCCCTCAATAATAACAATAATAATAATATACTGGTTGTATGAGTCTGGCTAAGTCATGGAATACATCTCAGTACTCCAGCTAGCACTAGAGAAGATCCCAGCTTTCATTGATAGAAGGAGTGTATTCATTGTAATACCTTGTATTAATGAAAAGTCTCTATGCTTGATGTTTACAAGATACTTTCTTCATATCAAGCCTATGAGTTAAGTAATGAAAATATTATTATCCCCATTTTATAGATGAGCTAACTGAGATTCTGGGCTATTAATTGATTTGTCCTTATTCACACAATGACTATGTGACTGAGGCAGAAACAGACTCCTGCTGTCAAATCTATCACTGTTTTAATTTTACTTTTTAAATTATCTTATTTTCAAACCAGTAAAAATCTTACACTCCTCATTCCCACGTACCCCAAAGAAACAAAAAAGAAAAACAAAATATTTTTTTTATAAAAAGAGATTAGCTGTGAATGTTCCATAAGGCTCTGTCCCTGATCCCTCTTTTCTTTTCCCTCTATCATTTTGCTTTGGTAATTTCATCAGCTGCCATGGATTCCATTAACATCTCTCTTCAGATAATTCTCAGATCAATTTATCCAGCCTTAACCTCTCTCCTGACTTCTGGTCTCCCATGTCCTGTAGGACATCTCGTACTGGATATCCCATGGACATCTGAAACTCAAAATGTCCCAAACTGAACTCATTATCTTTCCCACCAAAAATCTGAGCTCCCAGCAACTCAGACTTGGAACCAAGGTGTCACTCTTAACTCCTCACTCTTGCCCACCACATCCAATCATTTGCCAAGGCCTTTAGATTCTCCCTTTGTCACATCTCTCCGATAGGTCTTCTTTTCTTCTGACACTGCCACCACCTTGGTACAGACCATTATCATCTCAATCTGGATTATTTCAATAGCCTTCTGATTGGTCTCCCTGCCTCAAGTCTACTCTACTGTCAAATGGATCTCGGTAAAGCATCGTTCTAACCATATCAACCCTCTTTCCCCATCTAATAAACTCCGTAAGCTTCAAAGAAGATGCCAAGATGCATTTAGTAGAGGGAGGTTCCTGACCTGGTGGTTCCCTACATCAGTGAATGTTACAAGTTCAGTCCTGTTTACACAATTGTGGACATCATCCACAGGTTTTCACACAGTATTTCTTTTTTTGACTCTATCCATAATCTCATCATCATAGGAAGTTCCCCGTGAGGACATCCCTTTATGAATGCAAATGTGAACCTTTTAAGACCTTTTAGACTTAGGGCACTGTATAGGGTATTGAAGAGTTAGGTAACTTGCCCATGGTCAAGCATTCAGTATATGTTACAGGCAGGACTTGACCCCAAATCTTTCTGCCTTGAAGCCAACTCTGACACTTCCTACATGTGCAGCCTTGGGCAAATTACTGAACCTCCCTGGACCTTGGTTTCCTCATCTATAATGGCTAGTGCCCTGCACATCATAGGCACTTAATAAATATTGATTGATTAAATTAAAAATTTGGACTAGATGCCCTCTGAGGACTCTTCCAGCTCTAGATCTATGAACCTATATTCTTTATCTACTATGACCAGGTTGCCTCTCATGCATCTAGTTATAGACAGAATAGATGCCCATACATTGTTATCATTTAAATTTGAGAAGGAAGTTGCCTGGAGAAGTTTCCCACCAGGAAGCAATCTATGTCTTTGCTGTCTGCTGTCTAGCTGCCAGTAGCAGTTTAGCTGCCAGGGTTAATTAAGACTGCTATCCAGTTTCTCTTGGAACCACCAAGGCCACAGAGGCAGGGCTGCAGGCAACGAGATGGTTTGGTGGGATTTCAAAACCAATGTTGTTAATTTCATTGGGGAGCATCACAATAGGTTGGGTTACTGTTTGCGGTTCCGGTCTCCCATTTACCACAAAAGTGAACTTCCCCAGTACATTCTGGGAAAGCTGGTTCCTATCTGCCTCCACATGCAAACTGAAATCATCTTGGAAACCCAAACTTATCTGTGTTTTGACTGTCTTAAAATCCTAGTAGAGCTCAGGGGTGAATTTCAAGGATATTCAGAGTTCAAATTAAATACGATGATGATGATGGTCACTAATAAAGAATAATCTCTATCTGTGATACAGAACAGAGCCCTGGTTTGGAAGGCAGAAGATCTGGATTAGGTATCACTCTCCTGTGATCTCAAGCTTCCTTCTATCTTGGGTCCTCTAGAAAATGGTACTGGTGTGTTATAGTGATAAGATAATAGACTTGCTGGTGGAAAGACTTGAGTACAAATTCTATCTTTAACACTTGCTGGTTGTGTGACCACATGCAAGTGACTTGACCTTGGTGGGCCTCAGTTTCCTCACCTGTGAAATAAATATAAGATAAATGCTATTGCAAAGTTGTTTGTGAGGCTGAAATAAAATAATGCACGTAAAGCACATTGAAATTGATCCTATAAATGGTAGCAATTTCTATTATTTAAACACAACATTTATTAAGGACCTACAACCGTCAAGGGTGGAAAGTACCTGGCTTCCATAAGAACCAAAAGCATGAGAGACAATATAGCAGAATGGATAGAGAAGTGGCCCTAGAGTCAGTAAGATTTACAAACAAGCTGGTGACACATACTGGTTGTGTGTCCCAGGGCAAGTCATTAGCCTTTCAATGTCCTAGTCAACTCTCCAAGATCATGTTACAGAAAAGGTGCCTGTGTATTGGCAGATTGTGTACTCATAAAATCACAGATGTGGCTCCTATTAACTACTGTTATCTTTGCTGCTCTCCTCTGCCTACCCGTACTGTGATAGGGAGATGATAGACAGGCCTTGGAAACCATTTAACCCAACTTCCTTTATAGAACTTTAGATGGAGCCCATTGGCCCTGCCTAAAGTCACTGTATAAAGGAGCAAAGGAAGGATTTGAATCTTGGTCCTCTGAATCTAAACCCAGCACTATTTCCAATAAAGCCTCATGACCTTGCCTTTGAGGGAAATGTTCCATTTCAATCACTACTGCCATTACAATTGTAATCTGTCTACATGAGTGGGATGTTCATGTGTTTGAAAAAAAAATATAGTGGGCAAGATTAGAATATGTCACAAAGCTAATAGTGTAGCCAAGCAGAGTTTTCAGGAAACCAGGCTGCTGGCTTTGGATATTGGTTGTTAAATCATTTCAATCATGTCCAACTCTTTGTGACTCCATCTTACACAGGAAGAAAGAATCTGAGGCTATATTTGAACTTGGGTTTTCCTGACTTTAGGCCTAGTGCTCTGTCTTATCTAGTATTCCACCTAAGGGCCTGGTTTTGGTTAGTCTTCCCCAATGTAGCCAATTCTCTTCTCAAAAGTACCCGAGAAGGCAGGATTAGTCTTAGATCAAAAGAATTGAAGAACATGGGTTTGAGTCCCAGCATTGGCACTAACTAGCCGTGTGACCATTTTGATCTTTCCAAGATGCAGTTTTCACATCTATCAAATGAGAAAAAAAACCCTAACATTAATAAGTTTATTAAACTATTGCCAAGAAAGTGCTCTGTAAATATTGCTTTATTATTATCACATAGTAATTACTGTTATCAGCTTCTCTTTACTACCCTCTTTTTCCTTTTGGCATCATCCCAAATTACCCTTGGCCCTCCAAGGTACACACTGTGGTAGATTGGCTGGTCTCCCCTTTGATCCATTCCTACGTTTTCCTAGTAAGGATTCATGCTGCAGACTCTCCTGGGAGATAGCCTGATCCATTAAAGCTAACTTGTTAAATGCCCTGTTCCCTTAGAGCCAGGGCACTGATAAATTATCTGGTTCTATTGTTTAATGTTGGGGCAATGTATAGAGCCTCAGGCCTGGAGACTTGAGTTCAAATCTGGCCTTAGACACTAACTATGTGACCCTGGGCAAATACTTAATACTATTTGTCTCAGTTTCCTCATCTGTAAAATGAACAGTAGAAGGAAGTGGCAAAGCATTCCTGTATCTTTTCCAAGAAAACCACAAAAGGGATCCTGAAGAGTCAGATATAACTGAAAAGTGACTAAAGAAGAACAGCAATGGTTAATATCTGGTAAATTATTCCTCTTAGGTAAAATACTCACATTTTAAGGGTACCATTCTATGGATCTAGAAGTCCGTCCAGAATGGTAAAAAACAAACAAACAAAAAAATCCACAACCCTTCTCTCCTTAACCAGAGACTCTCTCTGCAATGTGGAATAACAAAAGCCAACATTCATATATGCCTCCTATTTGCCAGGTACTGGTAAGCATTTTTTACAAATACGATCTCATTTGATCCTCACAACAATTCTGGGAGGTAGGTGCTATTATTATCCCCGTTTTGTACTTGGAGAAACTGAGGCAACAGAAGTTAAGGGACCTTAAGTAATCTAGGTCAATGAAAATGGATTCAGCCACGTCTCTTAGCAAGATACACAATTCAGAGCAGATGACACTTGTTTTCCTTGTTGGCATTAAACTCATGCATTTCTCTCCATATACTCCTTTGGAAGGAACCGTACCTTACAACATTTTGTTTTTTTGTGGAATGAATTAATGACATTGGAGAGAGAACAAATGTATTGCTTTTAATATGTCTCCTTTAAAATACCTAACTGAATGTTGTACTGGTTTGGGGCATGTCTTAATAGAGATGCAGGGAGATTCAGAATGCCAAGCACTGTACTGTGCTCAGAATGAGACAATAAAACAAGCCAGTTTTATTGAGGAAAGATGCTCACAAAACAAAGGGAACTCAGAGAGAATGATAAAAACAGGCCCCTGAGTCTGTGGATTAATTTGGACATCTCACTGGGGCCCCAGATGGGGAATCCTTTCGCTAAAACCAGTAACTTCTGGTAGGTTATGATAGGGTTTTCATGTGGATCCCCCAGGAATTGGGAGAAGGGAGATAGGAGTCTGAACTGACTCAGGCTAATGGGAGAGGGAAGACTTTTGGGAATTTGGAAACTAGTTGATGTTCAAACTCCGTACCTATGGAGAAGGAGCTTTGGCTAATATTCCTGGGTGACTCAGGGATTTCTTCCGCTTACCTGACGCTTCTTTGCTTAAAGGATCAGGAAGGTTACTGTATTCCTTATAAAGGTATGTGGAGAAAGTAAGGAGAGGAAAACCCATATTCTCTCTTTGTAGAGAGCCTGAGTATTATGAGCTCCAGAAAAAGAAGGGAAGTGTTTACAGCAGTCATTAGGAAGAATCAACATGAAAAGTTCCAAAGATACAATTTGCTGATGCCCAAAACAAGTGGCACAGTGAATCAGGATGCATTAAGGAGGTATAAATAACCCTCCCTACTTCCTTTAGCCCTGACTCCAAGGCATCAGATACCTTGACAGTAGGTCTGTTCAAATAAAACCTGTGAGATGTAGTTAATTCAGACAAACCAGCAGGCCAGAGCCTCTTGCCCAAAGAAAGTCTGAGAGGCCTCTAGCCTGGAGACACTTTCCCAACTGTTAGAAGAGGGGGCATTTGAAGTTCCATGTAGGGCATATGCAGTCTCCCAAATTTCCTTTGAAAATGGCAATCCTCATTTGAGACTGGACATCATTTTATTTGTAAGATTTACTGGGTTGGGTTTCAGATATTTTCTGGTCCTTTGGAGTCCAAAAAAATAAATTTAATTTTGTTGTATTTGAAAGACAAAATAACGAAGATATACAGGATATAAAGCCTTTCTCTTGTAGAACCTCCATGCATGGGATCACTAAATAAATGCCTAAGACAGCAAAGCTGGCTCAGCTCCCTATTGGCAATCGAGGTTTGGCCTCAAAGTTTGGGATAAACGCCAGAAAGAACCGTATACAATTTCAGCATTCATAGATTCCATATTTACATGTATAGAAAGAAAATCTATTGGGGACTCTTTCACGAATTTATAGTACCAAAATCAGGAAAGAGATTAGGAAAGAATCTCCTCTTCCCCTTTCCCCCAACCCCTCAATTTAGACATTGAGATGGTGAAACTATCATTTGAAATGAAAGCCTCTTAATGAATATTTATCGTTCCCTGTTTCCCCACAAATTGTTTTAACATTCCTTGGAGCTGATCAGCCTCCTTATTTTAAGAACTGATTTTTAATGTCAAAACAACCCCTAGAAGTTGGAACAGCAAGTACCATTGAGCCCAGCACTGGGCAGCAAATCTACCTCACTTTTCTGATAGTGGAGCTGCTAAAATTTGGGGGCCATTTTTTAATGTCTTCTGCCTTCTGCCTCCTGAGGACCCAACTTTCTAAGTTAGGAATTATCTCTGTGTATATAAATGTATTTGAAGCTTTTTATTAAAAGTCTTTTTTGCCTAGAGCCTTTCCTGATTCTTCCCTTAATGCCCTAATTCCCAAACTACCTCATTCAATTACTTTTTATTTATTATATATATATATATATATATATATATATATATATATATATATGGGTGTATATATACTGTATATATATATAGATATATCTATATATCTATATATATATATGTACATGTTGTCTCTTCCATTAGAAAACAAATTCTTTGCAAATTGGGGTCACTCCTTATACTTTTATTGATTATGCTTAACACAATGTCTGACACTTGGTAGGTGCTTAAAATACTTGTTAAATGATTGATTTTCCTTCCTTCCTTTCCTCCCTCTCTCCTTTTCTCTTCTCCTTTCTTCCTTCTTTCCTTTCTTCCTTACTTCCCTGGGAGCTTTAAAGATAAATGAGCTGATGGATATGTAAAAACTTGTCACTTTTAAAAACCTTCATATAATTCCAAGATGGTAGAATAATTTCTTAAATTTATATTTTTTTAAAAAAGAAATGAAGCACATCTTAAATAGCTTTTGATAAGTATTTTTTCATGTTTTGCTTTGAATTAATTAAATTAAATTTAACAAACATTTATGAAATACCTACTTTATGTACCACAATATGCCCATTCTCAGAACATAGAGATAAAAATGGACCTCACATTTTTATTTTTCCTGAGGGATACAGACTATATGAAGACTATCCAAAACTATACAAGGTCATTTCACTAGGGAGAGAGTATAGTAACTGGTGAGATCAGGAAAAACCTCCATGTAGGATGTGGTAACTAAACTGTGACTTAGGGAAAACTAGGGATTCCAAGAGATGAGATGATGGAATGGCTTCCAGACATAGGGGAGCATCTATAAAAAGGCACAGAGGTAGGAGATTGGATGAGGAAGCCACTAATAAGTAACTTTGGCTGAAAAGAAGAATTTGTGAAGAAGAATAATACAAAATGACCAGAAATTAGATAGTAGAGGGCCTTAGATGACAAGTTTGGGACTTTGCCTTTTTTCCTATTTCTTTTAAGACTAAGAAAAATAAAGGAGGAAAGCTTAGTGAAATGGTCCCTAATGATCTTCTAGCTCTTCATTTTGCCCACTGTGGCAGTATTGGAGATATTACTTCCTTCCTTCTGCTTTCTTTATGGCCTTATGTATCCTATGTATGTGTATCTCTGATGGCTCATGAAAGAGAGAGATGCCAGAGGATTCTCCCTTGGGTTGGCTGTTCAGACATTTCCAGCATAGATTAACAGAAAATTCCAAGGTTCTTATCACTGAAGAATATAGTTATGACCATGCAGAATGAGCTCTGAAAGAATTATAGTGTTTAATGGCAGAAAGAACTGTTGTAGGTAGGGTTGAGTACCAAGAAGTTAGGAATATCAAAAAGAAGGGAAGATTCCCCAAACCTAATTTGCCATGGAGTCCTGTGTAAAAATGATGGCTTATTTTTCCTAGACTCAACTGCCAGTACCCTGAGGTGACTTGAGTACATCTGGAATCTCATGAGTTCTTAAGTGGGGTTTCTCATCCCCAGGCTGGAAAGAGATCTTCATAAGAATGTCATGCTACCTTCTGTACCACAGAGAGCTAAGGCTATCAGATCACAGCCTGTCTGGGACAGCTGGAGGGGCTCCTGGCCCACATAGAAGAATTCAAACAATTATGTCTTTTAAAAACCTTCCCTGCTTCTCCCCAAGCATTCATCAGGTGGAAATAAGAATCAATGTCCTGAGGAACAAGGAATAATCCTCAGATGCCAATCCAGCAGTAGCTGAGACAAGAGCTCTTTTTGGCAGAGATGTTGCTGTGTTTGTGAACTTGGTGGGACCAATGCTATGTAGGAACTGAAATAAATTTTGAGCCTCATCCTCTAGAGATCAAGTTGGTAAAGGGGTAAGTGTGTTCCTGAGATGGTGGGGGAAATATTTGTGTATTTGTTCATGTTATATATGTGAAGTAAGTTTCCCTTTGTAAAAGGTTACCAATGCTCAGTGGCTAAATGGAGCTGGAGTCCTAGTAATTTGCCCCTAACAAAGGGGAAAACACAGCCAGTGGGGTCTTGAGCCAATGTTATTAGTGAAAAGAGACACTCCACCTCTACCTTATAAGGGTTCCAACAGTGGGATGCAGCAATGTGTGTGTGTGTGTGTGAGAGAGACAGAGACAGAGAGAAACACACACACACACACACACACACACACACACACAGAGGCAGGGAAGGAGGGAGGGAGAACACTTGCCACACTATAGAAGGAATTACTCTTGTGTGGTCTTGGGCAGGTTACTTCCTCTACTTAGGCCTCAGGTTCCTCATATATAAAATGATCAGGTTGGACTAGATGATCTCTAGGGTCCCATCCAACTTGAGATCAATGATTTTATGATGCTACAACTTCCCAAACTTCAATTTGTAGTCTTTACTATTCTTAGATTAAGCTTTCCCTTCCTGATCTGTTTTCACAAATGCTTAGATAGCTTTCGTCATAGAAGTGCTTCTTCAAATCTATATATGCCAGGGATGGAGCCCTGGGATTTAGTCTAGGGAATGCTGAAAGGGATCAGAAATAAGAGGTGAGGGAAGATGGTCCAAGGAAAGTTCAAAGTTTCTCCTCTACCACCCTGCAAGTTGGCTGCATGATACACAAAATCATGGGAATAATGAGACAAACAGTTGGCAAGACACCAAGGCCAAGTTAGGATCTCTTTCTGGCAGCTTTGTTTCAGGCCAGCCCTGGTTTTTGTAGGGGAAAAAAAATGATTAAATTGAATTTTGAGACTATTTAACACATTTCTTTCTTTTTTAGGTCAGAGGTCAAAACAAACCCATAGTTTTGTTGGGGTGGGAGGGTGGGCAAGAGAAAATGATGTTGGGTATTAGGTCTTTTGTTGGAAAATAGTACTAATTATATAGGTGAAGAATGATAGCTAAGTAGGAATTCAGGTAGCCCCTTACAATGACAGGAATTTCTATTATAACTCGCTGAGGGATCAGGAACTTTTCTGAGGCAATGTCGGTATGGTGGAAAATTAACTTGAACTTGGAGTTAGAAGAAGTTGGAGTTAGTTTATTTCCACTTAATATTTGTGTGAACTTGGGTGGATCACTTTACTTTCACAAGCCTTAAGTCCCTCCTTGTAAATTTAAAGATACATAATATGCATATATGTATATACAGATATATGCATATTTGTGTGTGTGTATACATACAAGTGTGTATATGTCTCTATCCATACATATCCATACGTATACACTCTGGGCTCCCTTTCTCCACCCCAATTCCACTGGCCAGTTCAGTTTCTCCAGAATATGGTTAATTCTCCTCCTCAGGGAACTAGGGGTTAACAAGGTATCTTATACTATTGCTCATAAGTTCCTACCCAATTTGTTCCCCCTAGTGCTAATCATGAGTTAAACTCTCCAACAACATTCAATCCATAGATCTCTCTTCTCCTGGAGAGGTATAACAAAGACAGAATTAAAATATATCCTTCAAAGTAAGGCATACTCTCCCCTTTTGAAAACCATTTTATTTTCCAGCAAAGGAGGCTCAAACTTAAGGTGGTTGCTATAAAACGATACTCCAAAACTGGGGAACAGCTCCCCCTCACTTCCACATACCACTTGGTCTCTGAGGAGAGTGGACCCAAGCTTAAAGTACTGACTACCAAGAGCTTGTGGCACTAAGTTCATTTCTGGGTGTGGCATAACCCATGAATAGTAATCTGTCAAATGGATTAACTGCTCCGCTAGGTCAAGCAAATTGTACATCAGGGCTGGGCTCCTCACTGAACTCAGCTGCTGTGACTACTCACAGACTCCATCATGAACTCTTGTTTCTACACGTCTAGTCATTCTTATCTTTCGAAGCTCACGAAGACATTCCATCTCTAATAGTTGTTCATCTTAGGCGAAGAAAGAATAAGCTTGACAGAGACAAAAGAACGAGCATGCCATGTGTTCATCACCACACGGCGGTCAGAAATGAGGCAGAACCTGTGAGCTCTTCCTTACCTGGAGACCCACTGCGGCTTTGCTTCTTTTACCTATTTGCATTTTCTTGTGTGCACATTTATTTCTGGGTTAGTAGCAAGTTAGAAGACTTTTCATGATGACAGAGAAAATGTCAGAGGATACTTTTTAATGCCCCGAAGCAGGGAGGTAAAGTGCTGCTTCTTCAAGTATTTTTTGGAAGCAAACTCACCAAGCCTCCAGATGGGCTGATACCAGCAGAGCATATGTTTTAAAAACTGTACCCTCATTGGTCAGTTCCCCACAATCCTTTCCTAACATTACACATACACATATACCACATACCATACTCACAAATGTATGTATGTAAATGTGTGTAAATAAATGTGAACTATATATTTTGATCCTCTTTATAATTTCCTGCAACCCTCTTGATCAGTAGCGACACTTGGGCCCTAAACCTGTTCAAGCTCAATTAATTTCCTCATTTGTAGTATGAAAAAAAAATATCTATAATGCTTAGCTCCATCAGGATAGCTTAGAGCAGCGGTTCTCAACCTGTGGGTCGTAACCCCTTCGGGGGTCGAACGACCCTTTTTATTTCCAAGGGTCTTAGGAACCGAGACACCGCTCCTCTATCCGTCTCCAGGCAGGTCTGTCCACATGCAGATACCCCCAGATACGAGTATTAAAGGGTCTCGGCATTAGGAAGGTTGAGAACCAGTGGCTTAGGATCAAATGAGATAATGTGTGTATATATAAAACATACAAGACATATATACACACAAAAATATGTATATTTTATATGGATTATACATTATACATATATACAATATATTATTTATATAATTTATTTATTTTAAAATAAATTTATAATTTTTATACATTTAAATAAACAATGTTATAATGTTTATATAGATACATACATAGTGTTTTAAAAACTTTAAAATACAATATATTTTTATTATTTTCATTATTACATGAAAATAAGCCTTTTCATCTTATTCAATGGAGTTCATAAAGAAATGGTCCTAGGACAACTTTGTCAGACTTTTTTTGCTGCTGGATAATATGGTTACTTATCATATATAATTATTTTTAATTTATAAATTAATTGTAATTTTCTTATTTAAAGTATTAGGATGTAAGCATATCTTGTGCAGGCATCTGGTAACATAGTGATGGAGAATATGTACTTTATCCTAGTCCCATGTAGTTTTAAGTTCTAGTAGATCTCCATATTTTGAGAGTTTTTCATTTCACCTAGTTTATAACTTGTGAATATTCAATATGATGGCATCTATTAGAACATCGTTCCTGAATTTTTATGGGTCAGTGTTATGTCTTGGTGATTATGAGCAATAGTTTTGTCTGCTTTGATACTCTTGTTCCAGGATAGTTTATTTGTTGAATTTCTAAGGCTATTTGGGGACTAATTATCATCTTCATCATCATGATGAAAATCATAAAGCATTTATTAAATGCCTACAAAGTACCAGCATGGACAGTTATGTGGTGCAGTGGATAGAGCACCAGGCTTGGAGTCAGGAAGACCTGAGATCCAATCCATCCTTAAACATTTAGTAAGTGTGTGACCCTGGGCAAGTCACTTAACCCTGTTTGCCTCAGTTTCCTTATCTGTAAAAGGAGCTGAAGAAAGAAATGGTAAGCCATTCTAGGATCTTTATGAAGAAAACTCCAAATGGGGCTACAAAGAGTCAGGCAAGACTGAAATGACTGAACAACAACATGTACTGGATAAGGCATTAAAGAGATTTTTAAAAATCCTTGCCCTTAAGAAGTTTACATTCTCTCAAGGAGAGGGGTGATAAGGGTAGCTAGGAAGCTACATATGCACAGATAACTGACTACAAAAATATACAAAATTAGTATTAAATGATTCGGAGAAGGAGAGAGGGGCCAGTATCAGAGAATGGGTCTCCTAGGATCAGAATCAAAAATTCCTATTCATGAGGATAGGAGATAATCAGGAAGGTACTTGCAATTGTCAGGAGTGGTTAGGGATTCAGTAGTACTTTTTAAAAAAAAAGAAGAAAGAAAAGACAATATCCTTGCAGATGGGCATAAGTCACAAGGAAATGACTGTGGTTGAATCCAATTGTAACCTCAAAGCAACAGCAGCTCAGAACTCCTCTGGAGGTTCCAATGGGTCTTGACTTCAAAAGCTTCTGCTTTATGATCATCTCTCTGTGCCCTGGCTGCCAGTGGAAGGTCCAGTAAGATACTTCCTCTGGCAGACTTCCTCCATGCTGTGCTGATTGGAGTTTTGGCAGTTGTCTCTGTCCTCTGGACTGCAGAAACCCCTCTGTTCCTCTCCCTACTACTTCTGCCAACTAATATGCATGGACAGGGCCCTTTGGACAATAGGAAGCTAAGGAGCACTTTCCAAGTCTGGAAGATAGGCATTGGTTCAACCAAAGCCTGAATAACCTTGCTGTCACAGGAGCCACCTGAAGTGGTAAACCAGAGAGAGAGATTCAGATTCTGCTGTGCCTTAAGACCAACAGACAAGGGAATTTCTACAGCCTGCTTTGCCATGCTAATCTGATACAAAAAATTTACTAAGATCCTCCACATGCTTTAAGACAGATTTGGGTGTTTGCTTCTGCTGTCTCACATTTCTGGTATTGGACCTGTGATTAATTATAGTAGGTCTGTGAGAGGAAACAGATGAGAGAAACATCAATAATATTGATGATGATGATGGTGATGATGGTGGTGGTGATGATGATGGGGATGGTGGTGATGATGGGGATGATGGTGAGATGATAGCTGTATATAATGTGAACTTTGAAAAGCCCTTCACATA
The DNA here is from genome assembly GCA_028627135.1 of Pseudochirops cupreus. Classification (NCBI taxonomy): domain Eukaryota; kingdom Metazoa; phylum Chordata; class Mammalia; order Diprotodontia; family Pseudocheiridae; genus Pseudochirops; species Pseudochirops cupreus. The sequence continues at coordinate 400,870,521 of CM053582.1, read as the reverse complement.
CATTATCTCAATCTATTCTGATGACAGTCTTGTGAGACAGGCACTAAAGACATTATTATCATCCCAGTTTTCCAGGTGAGGAATCAAATTCGGAAAAGTGAAGTGATTGGTTTCATGGCCACACAAATCTAGATTTCTTTTGATCTCAAATCTAGGATTCATGAAAGACTTGAGCCCTGGATATCAAATTGGGAGATTTGGGTTGAAATCCTGGCTCTACCCTGGTCGAATATGGGCCTCAATTTCTTCCATGATAAAATGAGGTGGGGAAGGGAGGACCAAGAGACGTCAAACTCCATAGGAACAAATGCTAATATTTAAATTCAAAATGTACATGGAAATGGAACACTCTAAATAGATTTTATAACTAATATATCTTAAGAAGAACTATGCATCAAATAACATCAAACCTATGTGCATTTTTATATAAATACACTAGGGACCCTTTTAACTATTTCATTCATTCATAAATTGCAACAGATAACAATAATAATAATAGCACTCACTTAATCTTGGGAATTCAGCAAATAAAACAGAGCCTTCCCACAGACATAAGTAATGTGATGATGTGAGTGACATAACATTGACCCACAAAAATTCAAGAACAATGTTTTTAAATAGATGTTGTAATACTGAATACTAATAACTTACAATCTGTGTGGAAAGAAAAAACAAACCTCATCCATGTGGATATAACTTTTGGGAAAATCCTTCCAGGAATAGCTCAATCAGCTTGACTATCAGCATG
>CM053582.1:400771687-400869273 GCA_028627135.1 Pseudochirops cupreus | reverse complement strand
GGGGTTTGCTTGGCACAGATATTAGAATGGTTTGTCGTTTCCTTCTCATGAACAGAGTGACTGAGGGACTGTGGAAGATTTAACTTTTTTATCTCCAATGCTTTTCATATAATAAACATTCACTAAATACTTGTGGGATAGAATATAGATATATAGAAGAGTAGGAATTCCTCAACTTATCTTTTACTTATTTATCTGTTTACTTCTTGTATCCTCTCAGTAGAATACACATTCCTTAGGGGCAGAAACCATTTTTTTCCTATATTTTGCTTTCCTCAGAATGTAATGAAACCCCAGGGCATTCTGTTAGGTTTATATTCAATGAGGCAGATTGAAAATTGCCTCAAATTCACAGAAATTTCATTCTTGGAAATGTCATTATGAAATAGATCAGGATTATACTCTCAGAGAGACAAAAAAAAAAACACAAAACCCTCTAACAAGGGGCTGGGAGGGATGAGATCCTAGCCCTCCTAGGAGAGGTCACTCTGTCCTATATGGCTTCCCAGAGCTATCCTTCTCCCTCATGTGACAGACAGAGTGACATCAGGAGATACAAGTACCAATGATCAGTAATAATATTAGCTCCATCAAATGCAGTCTTTAACAGAATTTTAAAATGGCACAATTAGAAATAGGTGCCAATATTACCCTGTTCAAGTAAGAGAAGGGGCAGGGGATGGGCTGCTAGTTCTGTTTGTCTGTTTTTTCCTCAGTGGTCCAGTTACCCGAACAGGTACTCATGATTAACAGCAACAACAACCCAGTCATATACCTATCTGTTTAGAGGTCACTTATCATGATATCTAATGGGGGTTTGGGTTAGAAGAAGAGGAAGACATATATGGCTACTATTAGACTCCATGGTCCTTGTGAAAATTCTTACATTTCTCTCTTATCTTCTCTTTCTTGAGAGACCCTCAAAACTCCCACTGTTCAGGAGATCCCTTTCCCTCCAGTTCTGATCCTGGTTCCCAAATTGGAAAGAAATGCAACTCATAAGGTCTTTGTGGCCAACCCAAGCACTACTGGTGACTATCAGGGACTAGCACAGCAACTTACACATAATGGGTGATTAATAATTGTTTTTTGGATTTAAGATGGGACTTGATCTATACCATGAAACACAGGTAAAATTTGGATAGGGAAGAAGAAGAACATCCCAGATCAAAGGGAACAGCAAACACAGATTCAAAGTCAGAATGAACATGTAAGAGACAAGAAAGTTCAGTCACTGATGGAATCCATCTTTCCCTTTACCACTGTATTGACATGTTTTTAATTTTTTTAATCACTAACCATTATTTTTTTAAGTGATAGATGATGTGCTAAGCAAAAGAACAGGAGTTTCTACTTAAATTCCCATTAACTATACTTCCCCCGTCCAAACCCTGATTGGATAACAGCACCGTTAGGCTGTTTCTCACCTCGGCTCACGTCTCAATTTTGTCCATGTGCCATGAGTCAGATACTCATGTCATGAGTCATTTTATTCAATTGAAGTTGACAAGAACTGTCAATAGCATTTATTTTTTCTCTCACATGTGTTTGCTGATTCTGAAGGGCCAAGAATCAGTCCTTTGTGAATTTTTCATCCTCTTCCTTTGTCCAGACAGAGACACTTGAACTTAGCCTTTTGATGCAAAGAAAAAAACCATCACACCCAAGTCAAAGCCAGAGAATTGTGTGATTCTGTTCAACAGAACCTACAGAGTGCCATGCTTAGCTTATGTGCTGGCAGTCTCAATTTCTTCTATGACTTCATTGTTTAGGAGAGCAAATAGCACAAGGCCCTGGCTTCAGCAGGATCTAATGTGATGGAAAGAATAAAAGCAACATAGAGTTAGAACTTTTCTGATACTGGTATCATTAGTTATCTGCTGCAGATAATAGGATGCTCACTAGTCACAGTGGAGTCCTCAAGGGGACATAATAGGAATGCATAATGGCTTTAGTCCATCTCATGAAGTGATCTCCAAGAGAGAAAGAGAAATCTCAAATTCACAATTCCCAGTTCTACCTCACTGAGACTCGAGTTGAGTAAGGTGAAAGCTTTCACATGAAAGACCTCATAGGATCATTGATTCAGAATTAGAAAGTACCTCAGAGACCAGTTAGCCCAATACCCTTACTTTAAGATAAGGAAACTGAGGTCCAAGTGATTTGCCCAAGGTCACACAGGTAGTGTGTAGATAGGTGGCTCATTGGATCAGATTCTGGGCTTGGAATAAGGAAAACTCATCTTCCTGAGTTCAAATCTGACCTGAGACCCTTAGTAGCTGTGTGACCCTGGGTAAGTCACTTAATGCTGTTTGCCTCAGTTTCCTCATCTGTAACATGAGCTGGAGAAGAAATGGCAAATTATTTCAGTATCTTTGCCAAGAAAACTCCAAATGGGTTCATGAAGAATCAGACACAACTGAACAACAACAACAATACACAGATAGTAAGTGACAAAAGGAGGAATTCAGACCCAGGATCTCTGACTCCAGAGTCAGTTCTCTTTTCCTTTGTGCCTAGTTGTCTCTCAGTACAATGCTCAAGAATGAAAAAAAAAAATACAATTTGCTCTTTGTAGAGAACTCTGGGAAAAGAACTCCTTCTATCAAGAAGATCAACACTATCTCTTTAACTTATGATGGCAATAGTTGCATTTATGGAGCAGTCAAAGTTTGGAAAGCCCCTTACATAGTTTATCTCGTTTGAATCTCATAACAACTCTATGAAGTAGGTGCTGTAATAGTCTCATTTTACAGATGAGGAAACTGAGGCAGATAGAGGTTAAGTGACTTGACTAGGGTGACCCAGCTAGTGAATAAACCTCATTCTCTTGACTCCCAAATCCAGCACGCAAGCCACTGTGCATCCAGCAGTCTAATAGTCTTAGAGAATTGCCTAGGGACATTCAATAATTTGCTCAGAGTCACACAGCCAGCAGATGCTAGAGTGTTCCTGAATGTGAAATCAGCTCTAAACCCACAAAACCACATTGCCCCATTGTAAGTGTGATTGAAAGGGATCTTTTAAGCTCTCTGAGCTTTCTCCTACACATCCCATTCTGAATGGTTCTAAGAAACAATAGCAACAAACCAAGGGAGAGACTCGATCTTTAGCTTCTGTTCCCATCTTTTCCAGCCCCTATCAACACTGGGGAATTGTACTGGAGGGAGAAGGACAAGAGAAATCCAGGGTCAAATTTGTTTACTGTAGAATCCTTGCTGTTGCCACTTTATATTATTGTCAAGGATTGCAGAAGTGTTAGGACTTGAAAACTTGCAAGTGCTGGTGTGGCCAGGGTTCTGTTATCAGTCTGGTGGAAAGTTTGGCTCTGCTTTCTAAGCTTGCAGAAAATCATGTTTTTACCAGTTTAATGGGAGGAAGCCAAAAGCTCTGCCTGCAACAATTTGCAGACTCTCTGAGGGTGAAGGATTTCCTTCTCAAATGTTTTCCTCAATTGTTCCAAAAAATAAAAATGTATATTAATGATGGAGAGTTTTAGACTGAAATGGGTAAGAAAGAGAGGAATCCCTGGCAGAATTTTGCTCAAAAGGCTTTCCTCCCTTAAAGATATGCCCCCCCCATCCTCTGTTCATCTCCCATTTCTGAAAGAAGACCCAGGAAACCAACTGAAATTATGGGCCTGTGCCCAGCAGTCATTCTGACACTAAGCCATTAAGAACTTCCATTGGATCTGAGCTGATCTGGCTTGTATTTATGATGCCAAGGATGTGTGTGTTATGGGGGGGGGAGAGTAAAAGGCTGGAGCGGGGAGACTTAAGGGTGGAGGATAAGGAAAAGAGAGACTGAAACAAATATTCCCTTTTTTGTGCCTAGTTACGTCTTTTGCAGCAAAGTTCATCCACAGAGAATTGTGGCAGCCAGCAGATTCTAAGATCCCTAGGACTTTACAACTGAAGACTCAACTCATGAGTCTTTGACTTGGGAGGATCAATGTAAGTTTGTAGACAGGGCAAACAAAAACAAAACAAAATGGAAAAACTACATCCTTGATGTGGGTTCCCCAGCAAGGACTGGCTAAATTTTCCCCTCAGAAATGCTTCTCTCTCCATTCAAATGGCCCTCTTGCCAGATCCTGTCATCTTGAAGTTATCACACAGATTATGAGAAAGTCAAATGATTATAGACTTAGAGCTGGAAGGGAAACTTTGAGTTCATTTAGTTCAATTTTATCATATTATGGCTGAAACTGAGGTCCAAATCAATGCTCAATGTTATGCAGATAATGAGTGTAAGAGGAAGTATCGAACTCAGGGTTTCTGGTCTCTAATCCCATTCACCTCCCACTACACTGATTGGAAATATACTTATTGTTTTGGAAATGGAATTGAAAATCATTCCATACTCCAAAGTACTCATGTTTGGGATAATTATAACAATGAAACTGAATCCATTACATCCTTGGAAGGTTGAGAAAATTTCCAGACCAAAACTTCTGAGAGAATGCTGAGAAAAAGAGATGCTTCCTGCTTAGTGTTGGGAGAATATTCTCTCTCTCTCTGTGTGTGTGTGTCTGTGTGTGTGTGTGTGTGTGTCTGTGTGTGTGTGTGTGTGTGTGTGTGTGTGTGTGTGTGTGTGTGTGTGTGTGTGTGTATGTGAAGGGCTGGGGAAAGTATTTGTTGGGAAATGTGTTTTCCCTAAGTTAACTTGTTACTTGAGAGAATTATTTGGTCATAGTCAATGATGCACTAGCCTGTCACTTGAACCCAGTATAGATGAATATGCAAACTCTTGGTCTCCATAACCTACTCCCTGGATCAGTTGTGGACACTTGTTTCAGTTCACAGTGGGATTTAGTATAATACAAGCCCCTTGATGGTAGGGTCTATTTTTCCTTTGTATTACCAATATAATTAAAGTATCTAAAAAAGGGAAGAGTATCAAGGACTTGGAGAAAGTCTTGCCAAATATTAAAAAAAATAATATGGTGACCAGGAAGTTATTGGTAGCAACTACTGCATTGCCTCCTTTCCCTTATGAGATGCTATGGACAGATGAACCATGCCTAATGGTCATTCTGATGTAGAGTCACCAAGAATTGCCACTGGATTCTGAATAGAGATGATTTATACTCATGGCGGCGAGGATATCCGGTGAGAGGGTGCAAGAGTAAGCATGATTACTGGCTGAAATAGATAAGCACTTTTTTTTTAAAATCATGTCTTTTCCTCACTCAGGGAGAACAATAACAACCAAAAGACACCAAGATGCTAGGATACTAGGGCCTCCCATGCATTGAGAGCATTCTTTTTAAATTTTAAAATTTATTTTGCTTTTTGGAGGGGGAAGGGCAGGGCAATTGGGATTAAGTGATTTGCCCAAGGTCACATGGCTAGTAAGTGTTAATTGTCTGAGGCTGGATTTAAACTCAGGTCCTCCTGACTCCAGAGCCAGTGCTCTATTCACTGTACCACCCAGCCGCCTCAATTGAGAGCATTCTTGGTAAAAAAAAAAAAAAGATAAGCTCTTTGATGGTTGGAACTACAGTTATCCCACATTATGGTGGATGGGGTGAAGCACTCCCTTTTCTGAGGAAAATTCTCATAAAATTTTTCTGCCCCCTTTGTACTAGAGATGTCTGAATTTTTTCTCTTTCTTTTATGAGATGTTTACAGTATTAAAAGATAAAATATGTTGATATTATATAATACTATACACATATTTATACATTCCTGAGTTTCTAAACTTTTTTTGTGTTATCTGCTGGCCTTTTTGTACCATCTACAGCTTCCACAAAACTCCTCAAAAATTCCCATTTAATTTCTTATGTCAACCCACTATATATCGAAACTTCTATGGGTAAAGTTTCAATGCAGAAGAGATAACTGCATTTCACTTTTACTTTTGTCTTACTAGTACCCAACACAACATTGTGCACTTAGTAGGTGTTTAATAAATGTTATTGGAATTGGAGGTATGAGGAATGAGAAGAATTGGAGGTACCAAAGGCTTTAACAAAGGATATTAAAAACAAACATCTTTGTAGTGACACAAGGGACTGAATGGTATAGAGCAGGAGCTCTTAACCTGGAAGCAATGAACCTTTAAGAGATGTGTGGAAGTTTTTTAAAGGGTCCATGAACTTTAATGGGAAAAATATCTACGTTTCTATGTCTTTCCCCTCCCCTTCCAACCACCAATTGAAACTTAACATTCCCTTCAATTTTTTTTTTAAATTTAAAAACACTATTCTGAGAAAGGGTCCATAAGCTTTGACTCCCAGAAGAGTCCATGGCACAAAAATATTTAAGAACCACTGCAATAATTGATAGAAGATTACACTCTGTGGTTCATTGATTATTAAAAAAAAAAATCATTCCAGCTTTAAAGGGTCTCCTCCAGCAAAGCATCTCACCTACATATGTAAAAATCATTTAAGATTCCTGGAAAGATAAATTTGTTTGGTAACTTTCTGTTTATTAATAACAATTGAGGCATAAAACAAATGAAGGTATACTGGCCAAAGACATTCATCACTGTCATGTCCAGGGCAGCATCCAAATGGAAAAGTCGGTTCCTCACCATTTATATGGTGAGGCTATCCAGATGCTTCCATCTGCAGTTGGCACTGTACTGATGATATCAAACCCTGGAACATTGTTTTTGAAATTTAAATTTATTTCTTTTTAGTTCACAGCATCCAATTCCACAAACTTTTGAGTTTTGAAGTTTCTTTCCCTTCCTCTCCTCCCTCCTCCCCAAGATGGCATGTAATCTGATATAGGCCCTACATATACATTCATATTAAACATATTTTCACATTAGTCATGTTGTAAAGAAGAATTATAACCAATAGAAAGAAGCCGGAGAAGGAAGAAATAAAACAAAACACAAAAGAGAGAAAATGCTTTCAGACTCTGTAATTCTTTCTCTGGATGTGGATAGCATTTTCCATCATGAGGCTTTTGGAGTTGTCTTACAACCTTGCATTGCTGAGAAGAACCAAGTCTATCAAAGTTAGCCATCACACAGTGTGGCTGTAACTGTGTGCAATGTTCTCCTGGTTCTGCTCTCCTCACTCAGCATCAGTTCATATAAGTCTTAGCCCTGGAACATCTTAGAATCTCTTAAATGATATGCAAAGGAAATAGGACACATCTTATAGATTTGTCATTGGTATAGGTCACCACCACATGATCCCTCTTCCAAAGCTGGACAGCATCTTCTCTGTAACTTAGAGCACTGAGAGACTAAGTAGGGGTCATAGTCAGTAAGTGTCAGAGGTAGGGCCTAAACCTCTCTGGTTCTCAGGCCAATTCTCTATCCGTTATGACTATTACTCAGAAGAGTTTGACCTAACAGTCCACAAAGAAAAACAGCAATGACCACAAAGGGGATGAATAAATCCTAATATCCAGGAAAGGTTGGACATCCCATATATCTGGTCCATCAGAAAATAAGTATGAACAATGAAATGGACCCCAAATTGAACAAAATGAACAAAGCTAATGAGATTGCCTTTAGGGAATTGTGCAGTGACCCTGAGCTTCTCTCTTAAGCAAAGATCCATCTTGTAAATATAAGTCTTTTTTTTTTCTTTTCCAGTAATGCTATATAGCTATGAGTCATGGAAAAACCTAGTCTTTAAAGTCTTAAAGTTGAAGGTCACCTAGAGGATAGTGGAAAGGTGCATGGTGGACATGAGCAGGGTTCCATACATTATACCTTAAGAACTGTGTAGGAGAGTTGTCATAAAGAATGTCATCAGAAAAATGTATGACTAGAAAAAAATAAAATATAACTAGAAAAAAAAATAAGTCATGTATAGAAATCTAAGGGTAAGTGATAAATGATTTCTGTGCTCCACTGATAAACATACAATGATTGGAGATCTAAAAAGAGGTCCCCCTCAGGTTGGATGGACCCCTTGTGGAAGATTTTCAGAAGAACTTGGAAAAGAATTTTCCTGAATTAGAATGTTTGGACGTATTGTTATAGTTGGAGTATGTGTATAACTGAAAAAACCACACAGATGCCTTGAAGTAATAATACTCATAATAATAACTCACATTCATATAGGCCTTTAAGTTTAGCAAAGTACTTTTGTATTACCTCATTTGATGCAAAAACTAGACCTAAGTGTAGTTGAGGAACCAGCCTTAATGGCTAGCCGTTAATTTAATGAAATAACATTTAATATAAGAATAAATTAAAGAGTGCTAAGCTATCTGCTTGTTTCCTTATTATCTAGATTCTAATCAATCACCAAGAACTAGAACAAGGAAAAAATGGGATTTAATTTTTTTAAATGGGAATTTAATTTGGTAAGTGACTCACATGCAAGGCATTGTTCTAGGTTGGCTTAGTGGATGGAAAATTAGCCTTAGAGGCAGAAAGACCAGTTCAATCCCTTCTCATATTTTTACTAGTTGTATAATGCTGAACAAATCCTTTAATGTCTTTCTACTTCAGCTTTCTCATCTATAAAATGGGAGCAAATAGTGCCTATTTATTGTAGTAATAAGAGGGAATGGCAAGCTACTTTCAGGTAGACTTTCACTGTCATCCAAGAAAAATGATGGGAGAATAACAAAAACCGTTGTGTTGAACCTAGACATGTTTACTCCTTGACAGCTACTTTGCCAGTATTTTCTCTCCTTCACTCATCCTTATCTTTTCTGTTGGTGGCCCCATTCTTCTATCCTGTCAATGACTAATCACATAATCAACAAACATTTATTAGATTCCTACTATTGCTACTACTAATATTTAGATTTTACATAGAGCTCTAAGGTTTACAAAGCACTTGAGGTATATTGTCTCATTTAATCCTCACAATAACCCTGTGGGGTTGGCACTATTACTATATTCATTTTACAGATGAAGAAATAGAGGCTTAGAGAGAAGTGAAGAGAGTTGACCAGGGTTGAATGGGTCATAAGTGTCTAAGGAAAGATTTGAATGCAGGTTTTCTAGACTCCAAGTCCAGCATGCTATCCCTCTTACTGCCTATGTGCTAGACATGGTTCTAGGCCTCGGTAGACAAAAACAAGCAAGGAAACAATTCTTATTTTTATTTTCAGCTTTATTGTTAAATAAATTATATAAATATAAGTTATATATATTTCAACTTTATTTATCTTCATCCATATATTAGCTATCTGGGTTCTTGTTACCAGGCCTTAATGTGCTTTGGCTCAGGAAATAGAGAATTTGATCATCAATGAGGTCCTACTTTGCGTTTCAGTTGCTCAGTGAACAAACATGCCAAATTCTTTCTGGTGATTATTGGGAACTAGAACAGGGGCAGTATGATGCATATTCCACTTGTGGCTGCTCTGAAAGCATTTTGCTTGGTCCTGGCACCCAGGCTGTCCAATAAATGTTCAATGGCTGCCATGTTTGTTGAATCTACTGAAGGAATTCCCAGAAGTGTCACTCAGAGAGGCCGCTGAGGCCTGCTCTGTAGCGAGCTGCAGTTCCTGGAAAATCTACATGTAATGAAGGAATAATAACGATAATAAGAATTACCTCAAAATATCCTTGAGAGTTCAAAAATATACAATACTGGAAATTGATCATTATGACAAAATACAACCGTCACCGATAATTGTCTGGATACAACACCGATCCGTAGAAATTTAAGAATGTTTTTAAATGGATGTTGACATGTATAATAACTTCCTGGACATCTTCAGCCATCCCATATCTACTCTAGTCATCACTTTCACTCCCCAAAGGAAACATGGATTCTGTCCTTGGAACCACTTTGAGTTTTTTGATAGAACAGCTTTATCCTTATCTGGTTCAGTTCTAGGCTTCCAGAGAATATCCTAGATATCTCTAGTTATGCCACAAGGCTTTATTTCTACTTTCCCTTTTTGTAGCTCCCTTTTATATGCTCTTTTCCCCCATTAGAATGTAAGCTCCTCGAGGGCAGGGACTGTCTTGTTGGCTTTTATTTGTATTCCCAATGCTTGGTACAATGCCTGCCACATAGTAAGCACTTAATGTTCTCTTCTCTCTGTCTCTGTCTCTGTCTGTCTGTCTCTCTTTCCTGTCTATCCATTTTTTTCTCTGTCTCCCCCTTTATCTCAGAACTTCCAAATGTCATAGAATGAAAAGAAAAATCTCAAAATGCAAGTACCTAGTGGAAGAAATCAAAACCACAGAAGAATGAAGAATATTTTTCTTTATCATTCCTCTTGTCCAGTCTGCTACTGGACCTGTCCCAAACCTACTTTCAATGAATCTGCTGAAGACTAGCATCTTAAAACTTTCATTCACTCACCAAAAAACCCCCAATAATTATATCCATCTATACAATAGCTCGATGAACACTAAACATAGAATAATAATAAATAGTAACTTGTCCTAGGTCTCCACTAAATGTAAAGATGAGTACAACATAGTAATAGAAACAGAACCTCCATTATATAATGCTTTAAGACTTTCTAATTGATTTGTATACATTATTTATTTTCAGAGTGAACAATTAGCTGATTATCCATATGGCTGCTTTGGGACAAAGTTTCCATATCTGCACAGTCTGGGGGCTGGAGTAGGATTTAATATCCTAGGCAGATCTAATCTGATTTTTGGATGATATTATGGTTCCTATCAACAAGAGCAAACCAAAGCAAAATGCAAAATGGTTAAAGTTTGTTGTGAGAATTCCTTCATCTACTTTTTTTATATTTCTCCCTCGTTTGACCCACCCTTTGTTTCTCCTCTTCTTGGCCCCAGTACTCTGTGGTTATTGTTTTTAGGAAAGAAAATATAAAATGAGTGGAGGCTGGGTGACCACTTGTCCAGAATGTCCTAGAAGATATCTGTGGTTTTATTAGAAGAACTCTAATGTCCCTTCCAACCCTGAAATTCTGTAATTATTTGAAGGAATTTATTAGATGATCACTATGGTGATAGTCTAGTTCTGGCATTTGATCAATAATAGGCCTATATGTCAATAATGTATTTGTAGAATTAGTTAAATGTATTGATCCATTTTGGAAGTATGTACATTCAAGCGGAGACATGGGAAACCAGAATCCAAATGAATAAATCCTTGATAATGAAACCTCTCTTTGTATAACTATGAGGAACGCTAATATAGACTTAAAGTTAAGTCCAAGACAACTAGTTTCAGGTTCCATTCTTGACCTTCCCTCCCATGCATGGTCCACTCTTTTTATAGCACATACTTGCTCATAATGCAACAAAAATCAACTTATCCTTATCTGGAGATACAACCCCTTATAAAAGTACAGACAGCAAGTAAACAAGTTTTAAATAGAGCAGAAAACTCCTGAGGGTATTGATGCCACTTGGCTGGGCAATGGTGAGGTAAGGGAGAGGGTGGAGAGAAGATTGTATTTGAAGTCATTTACTGACTTTTTGTAGAACCTGCCCTTGGTGAGGCTAGTTAAGCAGCTGAGAGGAAGATGCAGACATTATTTTGGGATCTTTTGTAGAACCTTCTCTTGGAAAAATTCAAAATCACTTACAGAAAGATTTTTAAGTCAGGAGTTACAATTCACACTTGGTAATAGAAGGGTAGAAAGAAAATAGAAAAATTTGGGTCAATGTTAGGCTGTTTGAGATTTTGTCAATTTACCATATGTGGAGATCCTACTCCTGCATTTCAGCTAACTTAAAAGAAAGAATAAGAGTCATTAACGTCAGCAGTTAGGAAATCATTGATAACCTTCAAAAGGGCAGTTTTACCAGAGGGAGGTGATCAGAAGCCACCCTTCAAAGATGATGAGGAATCGGTAGAAGTTAGGGTAGTAGGTATGGACTAGTCTTTGTAGAGGTTTGTCAGTGAAAGGAGGAAAGATAAAAACCAACAGCTTGAGGCAATCCTAGGCTTAAAGGCTTCATCCAAGAGCAGAATTAAGAGGAATAAATGGAAACTCCAGAGACAGATTTAAGCTTGGGGGAAAAAAAATAAAAACAAAAACTTCCTAACAATTAGAACTAGAATAGAAAGAGAATTTTCCGAAACCAGGGATCTTTTAGTGGTGATACTGGCTAACTAGTTTCCTGGTAACTAGTAAGATTAGATTAGGTAATTTCTATTCAGGAACAGGTTGGGCTAGGTGACATCTCAGGTTTTTGATTTTATGATAACCCATGGATACAGTCAACCAAGAAAGTATAATAATAAAAATAAATGGCATATATGTGTGTATGTATATATATATGCATATATACATATAGATATACTTATATAGTGTTTTAAGGTAAGTACAATATTTTACATATATTGCCTCATTTTATCCTTATAACACTTTGCAAAGTGGGTAATGGCAATCGGCGTTGATGAGGACACTGATTCCAAGAGATGACGTGCCTTGCCCAGATTCACACAGCTGGTAAATGTCTGAAGCGGGATTGGAATGCTGATTTTTTTTTTTAGTCCAAGGTCTATCTAGTCACTTTGATACTTGTCTGAATATATGTATGTACATGCATACATATATGTATGTATATATTTACATACAGATGCATATGTACACATATGTGTACGTATATATGTATATATATCCATATGTATCTATATGAACATTGGTATCAACATCTATATCTAATCTATATCTATGAATACAGTTTTTAAGGGTCATGCCCCATTGAAAAAGCAAACAAACCAACAAATCTGTGCTGTTTAATAATTGCATAATGCTTTAAGATGAGCAAAACACTTTACCTCTATTATCTAATTTAATCCTTCAAGATACATAGGTATATATATATATATATATATATACATACATATATATACACACACATACATATTCACATATATTTATATACACTCACACATGTATATATGCATACAAGTATACATACATATGCACATATAATTATGCACATATCAGTGCATGGACATACATACATACATACATGTGTGTATATTTTTGTGGAAGGTACTCAGCGACTATTTCTTTAAAGAATTGGAATAGCAAGCTAGGTTTCATGATCAAGCCCTCCCTGTCCAAGGCTGCTAGAAGGTGGAAGCAATGTGCTAGTCCAAAGAGAGGTGGTTCTGGGGTCAGAAGACCAAGGCTCAAACCTCAGCTCTTACACTGAATATCTTTATGACTTGCAACAGGTCCCTTGATCTCTCTGGGATTCAGTTTCCTCTCTGTAAAAGGAAAAGGTTGAATAAGATGACCTGTAACATCTCTTGCAATGTTAAATTGATGATTCAGATCATAGGCGAGAGAAGACCCATTCTATGATCTGTGTGTGATCATTTATCGCTTTTGAATAAATGTATGTAATAGGAGGTATCTTACTTTTTAGATATATATATCCTAAACTGACTTTTTTTCTTTTCTTTCCCCAGAGATTGGGACAGGTTGCAAGGGGTTTTATTTATCTCAGTATTTAACAGTCTGTAAAGTAAAAAGGAGGGAAACCCTCTCTCCAGTTGCACTATCATAGAATTAAGCAACATTACATTTTTGCCAACTCAGGGAACTGAAAGAACCATCTTTGCGATGCTGACATCCAAATGCCCTCCTGCTTTTTTGCGTCATTTTTTTAGTCCCCAGGAAACTCTAGCTGCGACATTACAAGATTAAGCAATTTACTTTTCACACTTCAGAGTCATATTTGACCATTGAGCAATTACAAGCGTATTAGACAATATTCATGTCACGGAATTTTTCATCATTAACTTTTAGGAAAAATGATGAGACTGCTTGGAGAATCAGTCACAAAGTAAACAGTTGGGGAATTGAAATGCCTTAGGTGTATTTACATGCACAGTCTGATTTCTTTTGAGTTAAAGTTGGAAAAAAAAATGCCTATTTCCACACCCCTTGCTTCATTCCAAAACTGTTCAAATTTTCCAGTGTAATCTATGTTTTGGCAGAGACTGAACAGAGGAAGTTTGAGCCCAAGGGTTACAGGGTGATGTGGGGGGTGAGGGGAAAAAAAGATTTGGAATGTTACAAGAAAATGAAAGGAGGGGGCCTTTTATTTTTTAATTAGGGATTTACTTATAATGGAAATCTGGATGTAATCTGAGCTGCTTCATTCATTGTGATAGACACTAAGGGAACAATGAAGACCTCTAAGGATTTTATCTGAAAGTTATCTGCTTTTTCCATGCCTCAGTTGTCCAGGTAACAAGCATAACACCTTATATAGCAAGGGTGATTGAGTGCAAAGTAACTACAGACAGTCCTAATTTTTTTTTTAAGCTAGGGAGGGTGTATGGAAGTGGTGGTGGCTGGGGGAGCGGGAGATCACTTAGGAGCAAATAGATATAGCTACCAAGTCCGTTTCAGGGGCTGTAATCAATTCCCTAAATTCTCCCCTTTCTCCCTTGCTACTGAATTAGTGAGTCTCCTCTCCCACAATTCTCAGCTACGTAATAGTGGTTGTTGTGCCCTCTGGAGGGTCCCCAGGGAAAGGAAAACTTTGGGAAAAAGCCCAGGTTCCCTTCTAGCCTTTCCACAAAAATAAACTGCCTATTACAGTCATGTCATAACAATTATGAAAGTGATTTTTTTCCCTTTCTTGAAAGTTCACATAGTTTTCCTGAACTCTCTTGTATACAATACCACCGGAGCCAAAAATGTACTTTACCTCATCAGATATGGTAGTTGCCTGCCGAATCGGGACTCTTTTCTCTCTTCTAATATCAGTTTGTAGGGGTACTTCCATTACAACCTGCTGTCCCGGGGCCTGAGATAAAAAGGCATAGCTATATAGTACTGTGCCACGAGGGCAAATAGTCTGGTTAAATCCCTGCTTAAAAGACTCAAGGCAACGGGTCTCGTATTTGATTTTGATCTATAGCATGAAATGGAATGGGAAAGTCTGTATTAAGAGGCATTGTAAGAAATTCTGGAGATTCGAATAGAAAATTGGTCTCAAAGGAGCTCCTGTTCTAATTGGGGGAAACAACACATAAAGGAGGGTTAATGTTCAATGGTAGTTCATATTGTACTTACTGGTAGAGAAAATAACATGACTAATGTTCTCCCCTCAGGGATCTTGGGGACCAAGGGAGCAGATAGCCTATGACCAAGAGATGAGTGTATCCAAAGGTCAGAATAGAGGCTCTGGGATATCTCTATCAGAGGTGGGGATACTTTTTGTTGTCCATTCTTCATTTTTGAAGAGGACCAATGACATCACAGATAATGTCTTGACTTGCAAGGGAATTGGATTAAAGTGAGGCAGAGTTGTGCAAAATCTTCAGCCTTATTCTCTCTTCTAAAGTCATCAAAGACCAGTGGCAAGGCAAAAGTCAGGACAACTGGTCATCATCCGGGGCGCAGTGAATGACCTTGGGAGATTACTTCTAGTTGACAGTGGCCAATTTATGCACATAGGAGGAGCTGGGCAATGGTGTAATGATGGTTGGGTTGGGGGAGGGAAAGGTCTGTGGCTCCCCTCAGTGGAAGAAGGTGGTATTGTTTGTCTTTAGGCTTCCTGTTGGTAGGCTGGTGAGGCTGAGTAAGGCCCGTAAAATTCAGGGGAGGTAGAGGCCAAGTGATACTGAAAGAAGAATGAGTCTGTAAGTCACACTGTAGCGGACTGCTTGAGTTTGTTGAACGTTCTCTCTTAAGGAGCAGTGAGTAATTTATCAGCATTTATCATAGTTATTTCATTTTTTTTTTTGTCTGAACCTGTGGTTTCATCTGACAAGGGAAAGCAATAAGGCCTTCCAATAAGGCCTTAGAATATAAGCTCCCTGAGAGTAGGAAATGTCTTTCTTTTTGCTTTCATTTGTATCCTGTGTTGATCACAGTGCCTGGCCCACAGTAGAAGCTTAATCAATGCTTCTTAACTTGACTACCATTGCAGAAAATCTCGTGCTGCAATTTAGAGTCTTGTAGAGTTGCCTAAGGCACTGGGTGCTTAAATCACTTGCCTAGGATCATATAGGTAGTATATGTCAAAGGGTGGATTTGACCCCAGGTCTTCTGGACTCTGAGGCTAGTTCTCTATCCACTAAACCAATGGTCTCCAAGCTTTTTTGTTCATGTAACATGTCTATCTATCAGTAAAAATTGTTAGAGAACATACTCCTCAATATGTGTACAACTATTTTTAAATTATACTCATGTATGTACTTATTCATGCCTATAGTCATATATATTACAAATTTTATATGATGTAGAAATTTAAAAAGTATGAATCATAGGCATATCTTGTTTTAGTGTGCTCCATAGATATTCCATTGAACAAGTCTAATGGTGCCATTTTTCCAATAGCATGTGTTCATGTCATGTTTCTGTGTCACATTTTGGTAATTCTTAGAATATTTCAAACTTTTTCACTATTATTACATCTGTCATGGTGATGATCTATGATAAGTGATCCTTCGTTATTTTGGGGTGCCCATATGAAAAGGCCAACTTAATCAACAAATGTTGTGTGTGTTCTGACTGTTCCACCAACCAGGTGTTCTGCTCTTTCTCTCTTTTCTTGGCTCTCCCTATTCCTTTAGACACAATAATATTGAACTTAGACCAATTAATAATCCTATAATGATCTCTAAGTCTTCAAGTGAAAGGAAGAGTCAATTGGTGTTGCAAACTTCATTGTTTAAGAAATTGCCACAGCCACCCTTCAGCAACCACCACCTTGATCAATCAGCAGCCACTGAGACAAGACATTATACCAGCAAATGATTGAGACTTGCTGAAGGCTCAGATGGTGGTTAGCATTTTTTAGCAATATATTATTTTTTAATTAAAGTATGTACTTCATTTTCTTTTAGCCATAATACACTTAGTAGGCTATGATATACTGTAAACATGACTTTTATATGCATTGGGAAACCTAAAAGCTCATGTGGTTTGCTTTATTGAGATATTCACTTTATTGTGGCAGCCTGGAACTGAACCTGTAATGTCTCTGAGGTATGCCTGTGCATATTATATATTATTTGATCCTACAGTCAATAGGGAGTCAGTGGAATTTATTGAGTCAAGGGAGTGGTATGGTGAGACAGATGAGTAATTTATTAAAATCACTATGGTTTTTATGTAGAGGATGAATTGGAAAGGGGAGAAACTTCAGTCAGGGAGAGTAATTGAGAAAATATTATAATAGTCAGGTGAGAAGTGATAAGGGTCTAAAGTAGGGTGGTGGCTTCATGAGTAGAGAGGGGACAGATGCCAGAGATGTTGTGCAGCTGGAAACAAAAAAATCTGGCAATTGATTGGATACCTAGAGTGAGGAGTCAAAGAAAATTCTGAGATTATGAAAGCATGATGGTGCCTACAACAGTAATAGGGAAGCTTGGAAGGATAGGTTTGAGGCAAAAGATAAGGTAAGGAGATATGCAATGCAAAGTATAAGCCATCCCTGTCTGCCCATTCTGTGTGAGTCACTCTTTCCCACCCAAAGTGAAAAGGGTGGAAGACCTGGCCCTTACTCATCTGCCATTGCCTTAGAGGGCAGAGTCCGCCATTTTAAGGGCAGTTACTAAAAGATCTGGGGGTGAATAGGTTAGGGATTTCAGAGAGCTGGCACATTTCTAAGGGACCTGCACCGCTGCTGCCATGGGTGCCCAGTGGATAGTGAGGTTATAACTGCCTGTAGGGCAAGGCTGGGAAGAGAAGAAGTTAGGAGCTTGCATGCTGGAGGGAGGGGCAGAGTGAGAGAGTGTTGGAGGATATGGATAGGTGTGGTTGTATTGGAAATTAACTTCAGATAATTGTCTCCAGGAGGGTGAAATGTGACATTTTCCCACCTTCAGACTGATTGGAATTAGATCAAGGAACCCTCAAGGAATTTTGGCCTTAACTTTGAAGGCTACTGCCTGATACCATGCTGCTGCTTCCCTCTCTGGTTTTTGGCTATCTTGAATTGAGTGCAACCTAATTCTTTTTGATAGTAGGGATAGACAGGCTTTAACAGGGCATAGCAAATCATTCTCTTTGAAATGATCCTTCAAATTAAGTCAATATATATTTTAATATTTAGCATTTTAGTATAAAGTGCCTCAGAGTACTTACTATGATCATTTGCTACTGCGTTTTAATACTAATTTATTCCACTGATATATCTCTCTATTTCTTATCCAGCACCAGATTGTTTTGATGATTATTGCTTTGTAACATAGTTTGATATCTGAAACTGCCAGACTGCTTCCTTAACTTTTTTTTCCATTAATACTCTGGTTATTCTTGACCTTTTGTTCTTCCAGATGAATTTTATCACTATTTTTTCTAAATCTATAAAATAATACTGTGGTAGTTTGATTGATATGGCACTCAATAAGTAATTTTAACTTAGGATTGCCATTTCTATTACATTGCTTTGGCCTACACGTGAGCAATTGATGTTTCTCCGATTGCTCAAATCTGTCTATTTATCAGAAAAGTATTTTGTAATTTTTTTCATATAATCCCTGGATTTGTCTGGCAGGTAGACTCCAAGGATTTTATACTGTCTGCAGTTATTTTAAATGGAATTTCTCTTTTGATCTCTTGCTGCTGGGTTTTGTTGGTAGCATATAGAAATGCTGATGATTTATGTGGATTTATTTTATATCCTGCAACTTTGCTGAAGTTGTTCATTATTTCACTTAGGTTTTTAGTTGATTCTCTAGGGTTTTCTAAGTATACCATCCATCTGCAAAGAGTGATAGTTTTGCTTCCTTGTTACCTATTTTTATTACTTCAATTTCTTTTTCTTGTCTTATTGCTGTAGCTAGCATTTTTAGTACAATATTAAATAATAGAGATGATATGGGCATTCTTACTTCACCCCCGATATTATTTGGAAGGCTTCAAATTTATCCTCATTACAGATGATGCTTGCTCTTGGTTTTAGATGAATACTTCTTATCTTAAGAAAGTTTCCACTGATTCCTGTGCTTTCTAGTG
This sequence comes from Pseudochirops cupreus, assembly GCA_028627135.1. Lineage (NCBI taxonomy): Eukaryota > Metazoa > Chordata > Mammalia > Diprotodontia > Pseudocheiridae > Pseudochirops > Pseudochirops cupreus. The sequence goes on along the minus strand of CM053582.1, from coordinate 400,850,455 downwards.
TTTTTAATAGGAATGATTGTAGTATATCCTTAAAGGCTTTTTTCTGCGTCTATTGATATAATCATATGACTTTGGTCTTATTGTTATTCATATGGTCAATTATGCTGACAGTTTTCCTAACACTGAGCTACAATTCCCGATACAATTCCTGATACAATTCATACCCGGTCATAGCGTATGATCATTGTGCTTTGTTGTTGTAATTTCCTTTCTAGTATTTCATTTGAAATCTTTGCATTGATCTTCATAAGAAAATTGGTTTATTGTTTTCTTTCTCTGCTTTTGCTCTCCCTGGTTTAGGTATCAAAACCATGTCTGTGTCATAAAAGGAATTTGGTAGGACTCCTTTATCTATTTTTTTCTAATACTTTATGTAGAATTGAGTTTAATTGTTCCTTAAATATTTGGTAGAATTCACTTGTAAATCCATTTGGTCTTGGGGAGTTTTTTCTTTGCAACTACTTGGAGTGCCCCATCAGGATTTAGTCAAGTGCATTTTTTTTCTTTTTCCACTTTATAGTATTTTCCCCCCAATTACATGTGAAGATAATTTGCAATATTCATTTTGATAAGATTTTGAGTTCCAAGTTTTTCTCCCTTCCACCTTTCCCTCTTTTCCCCAAGAGAGCAAGCAATCAGATATAGATTATACATCTACAATCATGTTAAACATATTTCCACATTAATCATGGTGTGAAAGAAGAATCAGAACAAAAGGGAAAAAAAACATGAGAAAAAAAGAGGCAAAAAAACCAAAAAAAGTGAAAATAGTGTCCTTCAATCTGCATTCATACTCTGGAGTTCTTTTTCTGGATGTGGATAACATTTTCCATCATGAGTCTTTTGGAATTATCTTGGATCATTGCATAATGTTGCTGTTACTGTGTACAGTGTTCTCTTGCTTTTGTTCAATTTACTCAGCATCAGTTCATGTAAGTCTTTCCAGGTTTTTCTGAAATCTGCCTACTTATCATTTCTTATAGAACAGTAGTATTCCATTATATCAGTGGTTCTCAACCTTCCTAATGGCGCGACCCTTTAATACTCCTATGTGGGCGTATCTGCATGTGGGCGGACCCACCTGGAGATGGATAGAGGAGCGGTGTCTCGGTCCCCTGTGACCCCTGTGAAAGGGTCATTTGACCCCCAAAGGGGTCACAACCCACAGGTTGAGAACTGCTGCATTCTATTCATATACTACAATTTGTTCAACCATTCCCCAGTTGATAGACATTCCCTCAATTTCCAATTCTTTGCTACCACAGTAAGACCTGCTATAAATATTTTTGTACATAAGTGTCCTTTCACCCTTTTTTATGATCTCTTTGGTATACACGCCTAGTAGTAGTATTGCTGGATCAAAGGGTAGGCACAGTTTTATAGCCCTTTGTGCATATTTCTGAATTGCTCTCCAGAATTGTTAAATCAGTTCATCAGGTGCATTTTCTAGGCCTGTTTGGAGGAGGTTTTAAAAAAATTTTTTTGAGGGTGGGGAGGAGCTTGCTGTATTGTTTCTTGTTACTCTGCCATTTTGGTCCCTCTTTCCATCTTTTTTTCTTATAAATGACGACTCTACCACTTTTTCCAGGCATACATCTCTTAAATCAGTGGTTCTCAACCTTCCTAATGCCACAACCCTTTAATACTCCTATGTGGGCCTATCTGCATGTGGGTGGACCCACCTGGAGATGGTGTCTCTGTTCCTAAGACCATCTGAAATATGTGTTTTCCAATGGTCTTAGGCGACCCCTGTGAAAGGGTTGTTCTACTCCCAAAGTGGTCGCGACCCACAGGTTGAGAACCACTGTCTTAAATGATAGCATTTTTGCTGCTTTTTAAATGTAAAACATTGTTGGTAATTGGTTATAGCCTCTTTACACCACGTAATACATCTCATCTCTCTGTGGGCAATTGGTGAGCTGAAGTTTAGATCCTTTGAAGATTGTAATATTCCATGATTCCCAGTCATATCATATAGAAGAAACAGAATAGTATTAGTATAATTTTTTTTTGTCAGAAGCTATGCATCATTGGAATCATAGTGTAATTTCTAAAATGTAACATAGCTTACTCCCTTTCTCATCATAAATTTTGGGGCTGGCTTCAGTACCTGTCCAAATGATGAATATTTTAATAGGTTCTCTATTCAACTGCATCTGAGAACAATACACATTCATACTTGAATTGTGTGTTTGTGTGTGTGTGTGTGTGTGTGTGTGTGTGTGTGTGTATGAGATGATGGTGAGACCAAACTCTTTTGAGTAGTTGTGAACCTAATATAGCAGCCTCTGCAATATTTCAGGACTTATACCAATCAATGCAGTGACTTCTATATATTCTATGACAAAGGCAAACAATTCTGGCCTCCCTATTTTATGCCTCACTGGATGTCATAATCTCAAAGTTATAGAACACTATTACCTCTATTGCTACACCCATCGGGGAATTTTTTGTGATCTTAACATGTATCCTAAAGAGAGTTTATTGGAGGAGTGCTTTTAAGGTAATATTTTACAATCAACAATCTAATCTTACTGGGAGAAAGTTATATTCTCTGGATGTTCCAGACAAATATTTAACTATGAAGATATAATCTGCACTAGAATGGAGACATGGAACTGGGCCTCTGATTTCACTTCTGCTGAGAATGTCCCATAAGGAAAATTTACCTACCAATGAAGATCACAGATAGGGACTATATCAAAGAATTGCCTGGGGTATGGAGGTAAGTAGCTTTCCTAAGGTCATAAAGACAGTCTGTTGGAAGATGGATTTGAATCCAAGTTTTCATGACTCAGAATATGTCTCTATCCACACCATCTACTGCTTCTTCTGTAGAATATTGTTTGCAAAAAACCTACCTTTTCCTTGTTTATATTTGCAACTATTTATGGAAAGATTTTATAAAGACAAGAAAGTAGGCATATATATTCGTAGCATAGGAGAACTTCTTGATCTGTGGGGTGTTAATTGTATCCTTGAATTCATAAGTATGATCAATTAATATCTTCCCTTCTTTTAGTTATCTTGACAATTATTAGCTGGTATTTTGATGTAACACTTTAAGTTTGCAAAATACATAACAAATATTATCTCATTTTATCTTCAGAACAACTCAGAAAAGTAGGAGCTATTATTATCCCTATTTTTCAGATAAGGAAACTGAGGTAAGCAGAAGATAAGTGACTTGCCCAAGGTCACATATCTAGTGAGTATCTAAGGCTGGGTTTGAACTCAGGTCTCTCTGACTCTAGGTCCAGCACTCTATCCACTGTGCCACTTACCTGTCTCTTCAAAATTGTGTCTGCATACAATACATAGAGAGCTGCATTTATACTTGGTCTACTAAAACAATTTTTCATATCTTCATTTTTTTTCTTCTTCCTCATGTAATACATTGGAAACTGAAATTTTGGAGTTCATATGAGTTAGCTCCTCTGATATTGAAGAAGAACATTGTTGTAGAAATGTTGAAGAATCTTTTCCAATTTTTTTGTCTATTTCAAGTACACATTCCTTTTTCATCTTTAGAGACTTCTAGCTCAATTAGGACTCAGATCAAGTATTCTGCATGCCCATTTTCTTCTCTAACTCCTTTTATTCAGTGGCTGCTACAAAGTGGATGCTTAATGTATCCTTGTTGACTGATTGTGGTGTTAATTCTCATAATCTTCCATCTTATCACTATATAAGATTTTGCAAATGAATTTATATTCTAGTTGACTGTTGCTCTTGGCTTCTATCATCTTGGCAAGGAGATCCAGTATTTACTTTTTAGGTCTTTGACCTTCCCATTGTAATGATTACTTTACATCAGTTAAGCTTCCATAGGAGAGGATGATAACCTACTTCAATGTCCATTCCTTTATCCAGTTCCATTTTCCACAATTCTTGTTTTTTATTTTTATTTTTTGCTTTTTGCAAGGGGGAAGGCAGGGCAATTGGGGTTAAGTGATTTGCCCAAGGTCACACGGCTAGGAAGTGTTAAGTGTCTGAGGATGGATTTGAACTCAGGTCCTCCTGACTCCAGGACTGGTGCTCTATTCACTGCACCACCTAGCCACCCCCATTTTCCACAATTCTTGTTGCCCAAATAATTATAATATAAAAATAGATTATGTTAACTTAATAAAAGGAATATGTGCTGCTATGACATAAGATGAGGGAAAGTTCTCTCTATATATACTGGCTTGATCAGGGAAGCATTGTTGGTGGAGATATCTTTTGGAAAGGTGTAAACATGCAGAGAAAGGGACAAGTATGGGTTTATGTAGGAGGAGGTTTGCTGGTGACCTTGGGTGAGGGATGGACAACATCATAGTTTTAAAAATGGTTTATAAAGGTTTTAAAGCTCTGCAAATACGTATGTTAGTAGACAGGTCAATGAAGAAAGTATGGTTTAATCTAAGTCTTATAAATGGGTGGAGGAAATGAGTGGTTATGTTGAGAAGGATGGGTGAATAGGGATTGTGTTTAAGAAATCATCTACTGATTAATGTTTTAAGTTTTTTTTATCCAGTTCTATAAAATTCAAATAAGATCACTGTTCTATCTATAGAGTCATGTGAAAAGTTAGACATTTCACAGGTGATTCAATAACTACTATAAGCAACTGCCCCTAAAGGTATATGTTTGTCAATACCTTTCCAAGAAGGCATCTGGTAGCAGGTAGTATCTAGAGTATAATGGGGGAAATGAGGGATTGAGTAGAAGAGAGGGAATCCTGACATTCAGATGCTTAGCAGCAAGAAGTCTTTATTCAAGGGGTTCTTTTGAGCAATGCACAAGGGCAGTCTTGTTCACCAAAGATGGAATCCTATTCAGATGGAAATAAGGAATGGATCCCCAGGTTGCCTGCTCTTGTGTGTTATTTTTTCACAGGAATAAGCTCCCTGGAGCAGAGTAGATATTTACCCTGGGAACTCAAGAGCATAATCTTGGAGGGATTTGAATCTCAATCAGAAGCTTCTAAGTGGAAAAAATCTCTTCATTGTGATTGCTTAATAAATCTGCTCAGTTATAAAATAGTGGGGAGGGGGTAGAAAATTTAATTCTGCTTACATTTATTTAATATATGGCCTATGCCAGTCATTGTGCTAGGTTGTGGAGACACAAAAATAAAAATGACAACAGTTCTTGCCCCCAAGGAGCTTACATCCTATGGGGGAGCAATATGTGCAATGGGGCTTCATAGGTTTAGAGCTGGAGGGGTCATCTAATCCAACTTCCTCATTTTACAAGTCAAGAAAATGAGTCTCAGAGAGGAGAAGGGACTTAACTAATATAGATAGATAGTGAGTGACAGAACCAGGATTTCAACCTGGATCCTTGGGTCTCAAATCTAACTGTCTTTCAGCCATATGCCATGCTTCCCAGATAGTTAAATACAAAATATCCAATGTAAATATGAAGTAAATTTTTTTTGTCAGTGGTGGGGTGGCTGTGGGTATGTAGAACACATTGGGATTTTTAAGGAACAGATCAAGAAGATCAGTTGACCTGAAGACTGGAATAGAGCTAGAGATTCTAAGAGGCAGAGGTAAAGAATAAGAGCATTCTAGAAAGGGGTGAAAGCCTATGCAAAGGTACATAGGTGGTAGACAGACTATCATAAATAAGGAACAGCAAATAAGTCAGTTTGGCTAGAGCCCAGATATGTTGGAATTTGAGGGGTAAGGGGAATTGAGTCTGGAAGATAGGTTGGAGCTATTTTATGAGGGATTTTACCTTATTATTTCTTTTCAAATTTTGAGTTCCAAATTCTCTCCCTCCTACCCCCTCCTCTTCTCAGTGAGAAGACAAACAATATGATATCAGTTGTACATGTGAAATCATGCAAAACATATTTCCATATTAGCCATATTGCAAAAAAAGTGAGGAAATCATACTTCAATTTGCTCTGAGTTCATCACTTCTCTCTCTGTAGGTGGATAGCATTTTTCTCATCATGAATCCTTTGGAATTGTCTTGGATCACTGCATTGATCAGAGGAGCCAAGTCTTTCACAGTTGATTATCATCAATACAACATTGCTGTTACGTTGCACAGTGATCTCTCAGTTTTTCTCATTTCATTGTACATCAGTATATATTGGTTTTGCCATGTTTTTTTTTCTGAAACCACCCCTCTCAACATTTCTTACTCCATCACAATCATATACCACAACTTGTTTAGCCCTTCTCCAGTTGATGAGCATCTTCTCAATTCCTGATTTTTTTTTTGCCACCACAGAAAGAGATGATATATTTTTGTATATATAATTTCATTTCCTCTGCCTTTGATATTTTTGGAATATGCACCTAGGAGTGATATTGCTGGGTCAAAGGATATGCACAGTTTTTATAGCCCTTTGGGCACAGTTCCAAACTGCTCTCCAGAATGACTGGAGTAGCTCACTACTCCATCACAATTCATTAGTGTCCCTAATTTTTTCTCCTCCCCTCCAGCATCTGTCATTTCTAATAGGTGTGGGGTAGGACCTCAGAATTGTTGTAATTTGCCTTTTTCTAATCAATAGTTATTTAGAGCATTTTTAATATAAATATATATAGCTTTGATTTCTTCTGAAAATTGTCTGTTCATATCCTTGACCATTTATCAATTTGGGAATGATTCTTATTTTTATCAATTTGACTCAGTTCTCTACATATTTTAGAAGTGAGTCCTTTATCAGAGAAACTTGCTTAAATTTTTTTTTACAATATTTCATTGTCTGTAGTGCTTTTTAGCAAAATATAATTTCCTTGAATATCTTTTCTAATTCAGTTTATTTTTACTTTTGCTTTGTCTGAGATCATGATTGCTACTATGTATCATGTATCACGTATCATGATTTTAGATCAGCTGAAGCATAATAAATTCTATTCTATCTCCTTATTTTAACCCTGTGTGTTTCTTTGTGTTTTAAATTTGCCTCTGGTAAACATTATAATGCTGGATTCTAGTTTCTAATCTATTGTGCTATCTGCTTCTGTTTTATGAGTGAGTTCATGCCATTCACATTTACAGTTATGACTACGAGCTGGGAATTTCCCTCCATTCCATTTTCTTCTCTTTATTTTTCTCTTTCTCTTTTTATCCTCTCTGTTCTCAAAAGTGTGGTTTGCTTTGACTATCTTCCTTAATCTGCCCTACTTTTTTTTTTATCACCCTTCCTCCTTTTGTCACTTTTACCTCCTATTTCCTTGTAGGGTAAGAAAAATTTCTTGTGAAGGATTTTAAATGCCAAGGAGAGGAGTTAATATTTTATCTTAGGTGCAATCTATTACTAAGAAGCTTCTTGAGCAGGGGAGTAGCTTGGTCATCTACTCAATGAAATGTATGCTTTTTGAGGGCAAGGAGCATTTCATTCTTGTCCTTGCATTCCCAGTGCCCAACACTGTGCCCAACATATAGTAGGTGCTTAATAAATATTTTTTGATTAATTGATTGATTCATGAGAAAGAAGTTTGGATCACAAGAAATTTTAGATGGTATGTGTTTCTTAAATAAATTCTACTTGTGAACCAAATAAATGAGCCTTGAAAAATCTGTGAACAAAATGAGCTTTGGGAAAAGAGATTCTGTTGAACCTAGGTTCAATTAAGACAGCTGTCTTCAAGTTAGACAACTTTCCTCCTTGCCCCCCTAGCCAATTTAGACCTTTTAAAGCTCCAGAAATAGGTATTTTGGCCAACATACTGACATTTTCAAGGGCAGGTCTAAAATTCTTCTACTCACCTGTACTATCTCTAGAGACTTACTGTATCTTCTTTGGCAAAGGATCACATTAGCCCCGATAGGGTAAGAATTATTAGTACGATAGGGACAGCAGCCTAGGTGATCAGTGGAAGCAGATCAGAAGCAGGAAGGTAAGGCCATGCTAGGAAGAGCATTGACATTTTGGATTTCTGTTCCAGATGTATGTATGGGTGTGTGTGTGTGGGGGGGGGCAGTAGGAAGGGGTAATGTGAGTGAGAAGGATGTGGAGCATTAGCCAGAATATGTCTACGGTGAAGAGAAATACCAATATGAATATTACCCCTTAATCTTTCTAGTACTTCAGCAGCTCTACAAGGAGGAAATAGGAGAAGTGAGAGGGGGAAGGAGGCGGGATACACCTTACCTGAAGTAAGAAAATTCAGTGTGAAGGTGCTTCCAGGAACTAATGAGCTGCATTACAGCATTGTAGAGACAAACAACTTTGAAAGACTCAAGAATTCTCGTGAATGCACTGACCTGCCGTGATTCTAGAGGACAGATGCTACCCACCTCCTGACAGATACCCGATAGTCCCACAGTGCAGAGTGAGATAGGTTTATGGATACAGCTAATATATAGATTTGTTTTCTTTGTATTTATTGGCTAAAAAAACACTTTTTTTAAATTTGAGAGCAGTCAGAAAAGAGGAAGATTAAAAGCTTGTGATAATGCTACAAAAAAGACAAAAGTATGCAAGTATCAATAAACATTAACAAAGAGACAAGAACAGAATGAAATTCAGAGGAAAATATAGCTTTGGAATTAACGTGCTCAATTTAACATATTGTTAAAAAACCAAACTATATGATGGACGCTTACAATTTCATAGATGATACCTTTTTCCATTCTTCTTTGGCAATGGAAATTCTGATATATGATAGAGTGTGTTGAGTTTAGAATGATAATTTTCTTAAAAAATTATTTTTAAAATAACCAAGTTGCTTACCACGATTCCAACATGCAGAAGTAATATTAGACTGAGGTATTTCAGTCAAAGGAAGGATGGATGAGAATTAGCTGAATATTTCAGAACCCTCCTGTATGCAAACATTAAACCAAATTATAGCAACATCTAGAGACATGTGCTTGCCATCCTAAAATCGATACTGTGGGCCCACTGAGTTTCTTTTCTTCCTTGGGTTTCTCACTGAGCTTTTTCAATTTGACTTTTGACAGGTGTTATTTACAATGGTCTTGATACAGTTTTTAGTTTTCAGATTAAGCCTCTATAGGTCGTATGAGACAGAGTCATAATTAAAGTGGTTGGTCTCTGACTTCAAGGTAAAAAGATTTTTCTTTTCATGGTTTAGACCTGTGATTTCCATGGTCCCAGAATGGAAATTCTGTCCTCTGATGCAAATCAATAAATTATTGTTAACACATGACCCCCCATCACCACCTTACAGAATTGTTCCTTTCCTTTAGGAGGCAAGTCAAGTTGTAACCTTTGAAACCTTTTCTGATCCCTTTAAGTGGTAGTGCCCTTACTCCTTAACCACCTCATATCTATCTTGCATTTATTCTTCATATATGTGCATGGCTATATAGTCACATTTACATCTACCCATGAGCACATGTGTGTATATATGCACATATATCTATGTAATGCACATGTCAGAATGTATATACAGGTTATTACATCTAAAGAGCCTAAGCTAAATGGAGGGATTAATGCATGCTTTGTTTTTGTACTTGCCTACCACAGCATAGTCCTTAGAATATAGTACATAAATGCTTGTTGATCAATTGAGAGTTGCTTGCAGACAATGAGAGGTTAATTGACTTTGCCTATGGTCACTCTGAATACATGCGTAATATGCATGTGTTGGGGCAGAACTTGACCATGGGCCTTGCTGACCCTAAGACCAGAACTCTAACTACTATTCCCAGATTCCTCTTCAAGTGGAATATGAGGAAAGAAAATAGAAAACAGAATGAAGCAATGTAGGGAGGAAGGAAATGCACTCCAGAGTGCTATTGGCAAACACACGTAAAGCCTCCCTGATCTGGAAGACTGAAGCATTGCTTGTAGCCATGATGAATTTGAGGGTGAATGCTCTCCCACAAGAAACAAAGACGTAACCTGGGATTGACCCAAACTGAATATAGGATAATCTTTCTGCAACAGCAGTGATCATATTGACAAACAGAATTTGAGAAAAAAGCTTAGATACTACAAAATTCTGGATAATCCAGTATGTTCTTTAGGAGAGAAAATCTGACTTGAACTGCCTTCAGTTAGATCCAAAGAAAGAACGAGCTGGATTTGAAGCAAAAAGATTCAGGTTCAGTTCTAGGGTCTGACATGTTTGGCCTAGGTGTCCCTGGGCAAATCACATAACTTCATCTGTAAAGTGACAGATTTGGACTAGATGCTCTGTGAGTTCTCTTCCAACTCCAAATCTAGGATCTGTGAGAACTGAATGGGCAAGAAGATTTTTTTAAAACAGGGGGACAAGATTCTGAGTCAGACTATGACATCTCTTTTTCTGTAGACTATCAGGATAGAAGTTTCTTTGAGGTAATTTGGGATTATTTCTTCAAGGGGAAATGGAAAGATCTACTTGGACTATTCAGGATCATTCCAGCTTTGGTGTTTAGTGATTCTGGAATCTATCCATGTGCCTGTCCGAAGTAGGAGAATCTGGAACTAACTTGTTTAAAAACTGAACTGGCATGGAATTTGTTTGTATACTATAGACAGGCAATATACCTAAGTATTAACATGGGGATACATAGTTCTTTTCTGTGGGTGGAGTTGGGGAGAGCTGGATTCCAAAGCAGTTGATTGATAGTCCTCCATCAAGTGATTTTCATCATCACCATCAAAATCAAATCACAGAATTTCTGGAAGTTAGAAATTTAAGGAATTTAGAGACTGTCTAGTCCAAGGATAGGGAACCTGCAGCCTCAAGGTCACATGTGACCTTCTAGGTTCTTGGTCTCAGCCTTTTGACTGAATCCAAGTTTTACAGATCAAATCCTTTTGTTAAGGTGATTTGTTCTGTGAGATATGGGTTCAGTCAAAGGGCTATACTTGAGGACCTAGAAGATCACATGTGGCCTTGAGGCCACAGGTTCCCTACTCCTGCTTCAATAACCCTAAGAAGAAGCATGATGGAGTAGATAGTGTATCTGGAGTCAGGAGACCCAGGTGTGGATCCTGTCCTCCAATACTTACTGGCTTCAAGCCAATAATAATATCCTATATTTCTTGTCTGTAGCTCCTGTCTCATGGAATTGTTGTGAAATAAGGCATATAAAAGTGCTTTGTAAACTTTAAAAGTTTCATATGGGCATAATACCACCTCTAAAAAAGAGTGAAGAATATTTTGGACATGAATAAATTTCTGAGATTTGGAGTTTTTCTGGTCATCTTTTGAGACAAGGAAATGTCAAATGGTTTGGGACTGCAGGAGTGGAGGGTGGGACATACACAGATAGATAGATAGATAGATAGGTAGATATGGATAGATGACAGATTGATATAGATAGATACAGGATAAACTATAGATGATAGATAGATATAGATAGATAGATATAGATATAGATAGATAGATCTGTTATCCTTATTACAATGAAGAAATTGAATTAAAGGAAATGACTTTCCCAAATAAATAAATGAAGAAATACACAGCCATCTCACTCCAACCTCTTCTCCCTCTTTGAAATCCTCAGAATCCCCACATTTACCTCTGTGAATGAGCAAGACATATCAAGTGGTTTTCATCTGTTTACCTTTCTGGAGAGGGCCTCCAAGAAGCATATACTTGATACATAAATTCCCCTCATGAGGTAGGCCTGCACATTTGCTAAAATCAGTCATGGCAATAACAGAACTTATGATCTTGTCGAGCAGCTATACCTACTTCTAGGGCAAATAATTTTTTTTTTTTAGAGTCAAAGTCAGGATATAATTAGGATATGGCAACTGAAACTTTGCTTTTGGGCTCTAAAGGGCAGTCTTTCAATAACATAGAAGGAAATGAGTTTATAGTACCTAGGGTTTTTTTGGTTTTGATTTTTGGAGCGAGGAGGGGGCTAGGGACTGGACCTTTGATTGCACTGACATAGGAACTCCTGGAGAGGAAATTTCCTCTACTGATGTAGGGCAGAACCATCTCTTCAACATATACATTTAGAGAGTTGTATGGGGCCCTGAGACATGATGGGACAAGGTCACATAGCTAGTATGTGTCAGAGCCTGTATGTGTCACCATACTGCCTCTCAACATCTAATTAACCAGAAAAAATTAGATAAAATGGGTCCCAAGGAGTCATTTCCTTCCCCTACTTGCTTGTATTCTCAATGATGACTTCAAACTGCTGTTGTAGAGTCTCAGCCTCCCAGTTAGAAGATGCTATTGCTCTTCACCTCAACTGAGAGCAGTTCTTGTGTGTGTGTGTGTGTGTGTGTGTGTGTACACATGGTCTGGGCATAGTTTATAATATTTGTCCTAAGAGCGAAAAGTCCTAGTCATACCTCTGATGATGGTGACCTTAACTTCTATCCCATTGTAGCACTATGAACCTTGCAGACATTTTCAAGGCTATAGCTGCCTCCTTGGTAACAAGACAAGGGGTTTGACCCTACTGGCTAAATCACCTCCCAGTTCTTGGAGGTAGGAGAGGCGCCATCACATTCCCAGCCATTGGGAGATGCCAAGAAACTCCTGCTACAGGGTAATAGCAAGAGTTGTGATTTAATTCTAAAAGAACAAAAAATGCACAACATGCAGGCAACTTCATAACCAGAGGCAGGCAGCTAGTAAAAATTCATTGTGAGAAGTTAAATGGTACAGGAGAGCCAAAAAAACCATTAGATGTTTTCTTTGCTCTCTGGGCCAAGTGATTCCTGAGGATGCTCATCAGCATCTAATTTGGAGGTAAGCCGAGCCCTCTGGTGTGCATTTTTCACATGGTTTCACATGTGGTATGATCAAACGAGGCTCTTCAGAGTAACATAAGCCCCCTTTTCTTGCTACAAAGATGCGAAACTCTAAAAGACAAGTAATCTTAGTGTTCATCTGCTGATGACAACTGAGTGATCTAATGAGAAGATCATGGATGGAGAGCTGTAAGGGGTCTCATCATCCCACCCCCTCATTTTAGAGATGAGGATACTGAGGCACAGAATAGTTGAGTAATGGTTGCATGGCTATTAAGTCTCAGGCAGGATTTGAACTCAGATATTCCCCATCAAAGACCAGTGCCACATCTGCTATACCCCACTATTTCCATCTGCTGCTGTCAGTCAGCCAGGAAGCATTTATTAAGCGTCCCCTATGTGCCAGACACTGTGTTAAGGACTGGGGATATGAAGAATTCCAAAGGAATTCTTTGCTCCCAGTGATCTCAGTTTAATGGGGGAGAAAACATGTAAAGAACTATGTACACAGTATGTATGTGTATATACATACACATATACATATCTCTATCTATCTATCTATCATCTGTCTACACACCCACCCACCCACCCATCCATCCATCCACTTATCCATCTATCTGTCTATCTATCTATCTATCTATCTATCTATCTATCTGTCTGTCTGTCTGTCTGTCTATCTGGTAAACTGGAAAGAAATCATAGACAAAATTAAAGGGACCAGGACAGGCTTCCTGTAGAACAGCAGTTCTCAACCTGTGGGTTATGTTCAATTTGTAACAATAAAAATACATCCTGCATATCAGATAGATTCATAACAGTAGCAAAATTACAGTTGTGAACTAGCAATGAAAATAATTTTGTGGTTGGGGGTCACCACAACATGGGGAACTGTATTAAAGGGTTGTGGCATTAGGAAGGTTGAGAACCACTGCTGTAGAAGGTAGAAGGATTTCAGTCATGATTTGAAGGAAGATAGGAATGAGAAGATGAAGTATCTTGTGTGAGAATTTGCAAGGTGATCCGTCAGTTGAACACAGAGTCCATGGCGGGGGTAGGTGAGAGGGAGGAGAGAAGAGCAAGGTATAAGAAGACTGGAAAATGAGGTTTATGAAGTGTTATGGAAACCAAGTAGAGATTTTATGTTTAATCCTAGGGACTATAGGGAGCCACTGGAGTTTATTTGGATGAGGGAGAGTACAGGTGGGAAGTGACATGGTCATACCCATGCTTTGAGAAGATTGATCTGATGGTTAAGCAGAGGATAGATTAGAGTGGGGAGAGACTAGAGGAAGGAAGACTAACCTATTGCAATGGTTCAGGCTTGAGGTGATCAGGGTGGTTTCAGCATCAGAGAGGAGAAGGGAGAGATGTATATGAGAAATATTGCACAGATTAACAGTAGTGCTGCTGGAGGTAGGGACGGCTCTGGGTCTTGTCCCCTGGCTTGGTCTGAGTTGATTTATCTGTTTACATTTCCCATGTATCCCAGATTCTTACTTAACTCCTGGCTTCCCTTTAGTTATATAAACATGGTCTGAGAATCTTCCTCAAATCATCTCCTTCTTCCTAGGAGCTATGGCTGTTATCTTCTTTCTTATCTTGAAAAGGAGAAGTAATCTAATAGATTTTTCTGTATTTGTTGATATGTCTATAGAACCTTAAAGTTTGAAGAGTTCTTTACATACATTCCCTTACGTGAGCTTCACAAAAATCCTATCCTGTATATACTAAAACTAGCATTATATTGTTCCCATTTTACAGATGAGGAACTTGGAGTTCTCAGACATTAGATGACTTGGCCATGATCTGGTAACAATCTGAAGACTCAGAATGTCAGAAATTTATATTTGGATAGGACTCTAAAAAACATTTACCCTAACTCCTTCCTTTTATGAATGAGGAACCAAGGATCAGAGATGTTAAATGACTCTCCCAAGGTCATGCAACTAGTAAATGTCAGAGTCAGGATTTGAACACATTTTCTCTGACTCTAAATTGAGTGGGCTTTTGTTGTTGTTTATTTTTATTTTTTTTATTACACAGAAGTGCTTTTGAAACTCAGATATTCCTGTCTCCAAGTCTGGCATTTCATCCACTGTGGCAGAATTCTTTATGACAGCCTTCATGGGACTGATCTTGGGGATCTGAGGGTGAGTCCTGGGAACTATGTGAATTAGTGATGTTGAGACAAAGCTGAGACTTGGCAAAATAAGCAGCTGCCTAGGATACAACCCATGGAGACAGAGAGTGAAAGGGCACAATTATGGATAGTTTTTAATATTATATTTTATAAGTGCACATCAAAGTAGCATAATACCATGAGTGAATCTGGTCTTAGAATCAGGAAATCCTTTATTCCTAAATCTCACCGTCTCTGACACTTATCAACTGTAAAACCTCCAGCAGCCTTCTAATCCTCCATATGCTTCCAGTATCTCTTTGGGATATATCTATTAAGTCACAATTGGTTGTGAACTACATGGACAGAGGGAGTTTACAAACCAGCAGTGCCCACAAATGAAGTATTCATAGATGCCTTGTATTTTTGCAGAAATGCACATATTTTTAGCACTAGAAAATTCCACTCTCCAGAGCAATTAGTCACTTTAGCCCAGTGTTGTGTAAAGTGGGGAGGACTGGAAGTCTCCAGTGTACATTAACAGGTGGGGTTTGCAATTTTCTAGACTTCCCTTAGGTGTCCTGCCTGTGTTTTCAGAAGAGATAGCTGATTGATCATCTACAACTTTCAACTAGTGGGTCCCATGATCTTGTGGGAAATCCCAAAGACTATATTTAAAGTGAATGAGTCATCAGAAACCCCACTTCCAAGGATGGGAAACATGACTTGGAAAAGAATGATTTGTGCTTAGTCACATTCAGGGAGAATGTCATCTGGGACCAAGAACATTCTACCCATTCCTTCTTCCTGGTCATTGACACAAGTTAATCTAAATTAAGGACCTATGTCAAAAACTATGTGAAAAAATTCATGATTGAAAAGTCTTCTTTTTAGTTCAGAAGTTTAAACTGAATTTCAGTTAAATTTGTCTCTCAGGGTTCCTCCTATCTCTGGTATTCCTACAATTGCTATATTATATGAGTTGGTCAGGAGACAAAAGTTGTCTTAGCCAGAGATTGCTATCAAGAGATGTAGGTAAGGGGCAGCTAGGTGACCCTGCAGTCAGAAGGACCTGAGTTCAAATCTAACCTCAGACTCTTCACTCTTGCTAGCTGTGTGACCTTGGGCAAGTCACTTAACCCCAATTACCCTGCTTTCTCCCCTCCAAAAAAAACAAAAAAATATATAGCTAGATTTTTTTTCCACATTAATAACTCACCAAAACCAGAAAACTAAATATACTACTAATACTACCACTAAAGGTAGAATTTTATATAGTGGTTTAAAATGTGCAAAATACATTTATTACTTCATTTTATTCTCATGACAATCCTGGGAGGTAGGTAGGTGTTATTATTATCCCATTTTACATATGAGGAAACCGAGGTGAAGAAAGGTTAAAGTGACTTGTCCAGGATCACACAGCTTGACAAGGTCTGTGGCTATATTTGAACTCAGGTCTTCCTGACTCCAGGGCTAGTTCTCCATCTATTGTGCCATCTAACTGCTTCTATATGTTCTACTTCAGATTCTAGTATACACACACACACAACACACACACACACATGTATGCATGTATATATATGCATATATATGTATATATATGTATATGGGTATGGGCATATATATGTATGTATATATAAACATATATATGTAAGTGTGTATATGTGTATATGTGTGTATGATTTATACATATATGTGCATGTACATACATATGTGCGCACACACATATATAAATTTTTTTTTAAGCAGTCAAGGTTAAGTGACTTACCATTAAATGTCTGAGACTGGATTTGAACTTGAGTTCTCCTGAATCCAGGGCTGGTGGGCTCTATTCACTGCAACAACTACCAAGTGGGATATGTAGATTCAATCTTACTTACCTTGGGTTAGAATATATTAATAAATTGGTAAAGGAAATTGGATGGCATCGTAGAAAGAAAACCAGTCATAAATTCAAATAATCTAGGTTCAAGTCTGAGGTCTACCTACGCTAATTAGTTGTATGGTCTTGAGCAAGTCACTGGATTTCTCTGACAGATCCCTCATGTATAAAAAGGAAAAAATGTATATGTATATGTATATTTATGCACACACATACACACACATGCACACACACACACACACACACACACACACATATATATGTGTGTGTGTGTGTGTGTGTGTGTGTGTGTGTAATGCATTCACTACCTACTTCATTGGACTATTATGAAAATACAACAAATAACATAATTAAAGCAGTTTGTAACTTGTAAAAGTGATACATGAAGGTAAATGTAAAAATTATTCTGATAAGGTTATATTTAGAAATAATCAACATTGAAGGAGCTACAGAAAGGCTAGAACCTTAACACGCTTTTAGTGGAGCTATGATTTGGTGTAACCATTCTGGAAAACAATGTGGAATCATATGAAGAAAGGCCCCTCAAATGTCTGTGGGATCACTGGGTGTATATCCCCAAGAAAGTGAATGACAAAAAATCTCATATATGCCAAAATAGTCACAATAATACTTTTATCTTTAAAGATGAGATTAAATAATTTACCTTGTTGAATGTGCAAAGGATATATGAATATGAAATAGCAACATTAATAGAAATTATACATTTAAATAGCAAGTGATCTTTTTTTGGAAAAGGTACTACGTTGATGTCAAGATCTACAATTTTCTATATTCTTCCTCTTTGTTTTGATGGATGACATATACATATCTTCCAACTTGTCCTCTGAAGGTTTTGATTGGGAAGATATTACCTTCTTAAGGTTATTCCAGATTAAATTTGTTGACCTAGTTAAAGACTTAGCCTGGGAATTTCTGGAATCTGTGGCCCAATAATAACCTCCTTATTTCCTGGGTTTGTTTAAAAAAAAAGTAAACAAAATTGCAAACAAAGTGGATACCAATCAACTGGGAAGTTGTTGAACAAATTGGAATATGTGAATGTATGCAAAATACTTATGTGGTTATATTATTGTGCCATGAGAAGCAATAGATATGGGAAATTCTGAGTAATAATTAGAAGAGTAGTAGTAGTAGTAGTGGTGGTGGTGGTGGTAGTGGTAGTGGTAGTAGTAATAATAGTGGTAGTAGTAGTAATAGTAATAGTTAGCATAATAAGAATTCTTTAAGATTTGCAAAGTGCTTTACAAATCTTATTTGATTTGGTCCTCCCAACAACCCTCAGAGCTAAATAGGTACTATTATTATTATCCCCATTTTACAGAGGAGGAAAGTGAGGAAAACAAAGGTGAAGTGACTTGCCTGGATTCACATAACTAGTAAATATCTTAGGCTGGTTTTGAATTCTCCAGTGGTCTTGAATGCATTTTTATCACTGTATGTCCACTACCAACTAGCTCTGTGGGAAGACTAGTATGAAGTGGTGCAGAATGAAGAAAGCAAAGCCAGTGTAACAATATATGAATGGCCTCTCACGTAAATTGAAACAAAACGGAGACATTTAAAATCAGTTTAAATGTAGTGACAAATCTTGGTACCCAAAGCTCAGTGTTAACATCTGCTACCCTTCTCCTGATGAAGGTGACTCTTGATCAAAAACTATGGATAGGGGATGTTGTAGAACAGTGCCATGGTTTGGGTTTGGCGAATTTCTTTTCTTTTTTAAAAGAGAAATTTCTATGGAAGGCAAGTTTATTGGGAAATACCTGTGGTGGAAAATAAAAAAAAAACATGAATAAAAAATAATTAAAAATGTGATAGTGATTTGGAGAAGCTACAGAACCATGATTTCTTAGCTAGTTTGGTTTCCATTACTGTCAAAATAAAATAATCTTGATGTTAGTGATTCTTATTCCTCTTCTACCACCTTGAATTCCTAAGGAATAATTATGATAGAAATGGCATTGTATATTGCATTATTATATTGTGTATTACATTATTATTGTAGAAAGAGTGCTTCTGGAGAACTAAATGCAGATTGTTATGGAATCAAGAACACCTGGTTTCAAGTCCTACCTGTGTCATCAAGGACAGGTGACTTAACTTCAATGAAACTCTTTTTATTGGCAGAATGACAGTAACGATGCCTGGCCAAGTCCTCTTCCAGTGAAGAGAACAAGTAATTTGTAATTACCAAAGCTTGCTGGAAATTCATCAAATATAAAGAAATCTATCACATAAATTCTTTGAATGATCTTATTTTAAATACTCATTTCGACCTTATCCTTTCTGCTCTTTCCCTAAAACTTTGAAATAAAACTTTTAATGAGCAGCCGAAATAACTGATTAGCATTCCTCCTTCTGACTATCCCTTCATCCAACTTGTGAGAGAGATCATAATGAGCAGGAAAATGAGGTAGGAACAAGAGGCAGAACCCTTTGATAATCAGCTTTTAAGTCAGGGAGGGAAAACAAAGCAGTTGATCTGTGGGGGCAGGAAGTCAGAGGAAGCTGACAATGATCTCCATGAAGATATCTTTGATTTTTCTTCCAATTTGATGCTGCCTATAGGCAGGAGAAAAGAATCAGAAAATCAGTCCCCTTAGATTAGTGTTTACTATAGACTAGACCATCATTAACCAATAACGATAATAAAGTTGCTGAGCTAATTATCTTGCAATGAAGGAGAATAAGAGATTCAGGAAAAAAACAGAACAAAATAAAACTCTTCATGGAAGAGCAACATATCACCAGGACTCTGATATTTCCTGGACGGCTTTTCCTATGGGTCTGTATTTGTGATGTTTTATGCTGCATGTCTTTCTTGGGGTGCTTGTTGTGCCTGACTGTGCCATAAGTTGCCTGAGGTCTTGAGTAAAAAGAACATGGAAGTTTGATTATGTTGCAAAGCCTGAACCCCCTTCATATTTTTCTTTTTTTTAAAAAATATTTATTTAATTTTAGTTTACAACATTCAGTTCTACCATCCCTTTAATTTCAAATTCCCCATCCCTTTCCCTTGCCCCACCATGGTGGTATGCAATCTGATATAGGTTCTAAAAATACTTTCACGTTAAACATTAGTCAAGTTGTAAAGAATTATAATCAATGGAATGAACAACAAGAAAGAAGAAACAAAACCAAACAAAAAAGAGAGAGAGCAAGTAGTTTGCTTCGATCTCCATTCAGACTCTGTAGTTCTTTCTCTGCATATGGATAGCCCTTTCCATTATGAGTCTTTTGAGTTGTCTTATAGTGTTGCATTGCTGAGAGGAGCCCAGTCTATCAAAGTCAGTCACCACAGATACGATGTGTCTGTAATTGTGTACAAAGTTCTCCTGGTTCTGCTCTCCTCACTCAGCATCAGTTTATATAAGTCTCTGCAGGTTGTTATGAAGACCGTCAGCTCCTTATTTCTTATAGCACATATTATTCCACTACATCCACATACCACAACTTGTTAAACCATTCCTCAATTGATGGACATCCCCTTGATTTCCAATTCTTTGCCACCACAAAAAGAGCTGCTATAAATATTTTTGTACATACAGGTCTTTTTCCTACTTCTATGATCTTGTTGAGATACAGCCCTAAAAGTGCGATTGCTGGTCAAAGGGTATGCACATTTTTATAGCCCTTTGTCATAGTTCCAAATTGCTCTCCAGAGTGGTTGTATAAGTTCACAACTTCACCAACAATGCATTAGTGTTCCAACTTTTCCACATCCTCTCCAGCATTTGTCATTTTCCTGTTTTGTCATGTTAACCAATTTGACTGGTGAGATGCGGTACCTCAGAGTTGCTTTGATTTGCATTTCTCTAATCAATAGTGATTTAGCGCATTTTTTCACATGCTTATATATGAAAGCTTATGCTTTCATATGCTTTTCTTACTCTGAAAACTGCCTGTTCATATCCTTTGACCACTTATCAATTCCTCCTTCATATTTTTGACAAAATCTTTTGAACCTTTGTCTATTTTCTTGGGTGTGTATATGTCAGAGATTTGAGACCCCAGTAGTCAGGTCATGAGACTGACACTAAGTAATTGCTGTATGCATTATTCACACAAACATTCAGGATTAGTTTTGGAGACTATATACAGTTGGGACTCACATAATCAACTGCTTACATCTTCTTCCTGGTATGAATTCTGTCTAGTGACAAGTATGGGGGTGTTTCTTCCTGTATCATGTGCTTGAGAATCATGTGAAGTCTGTGTTATTAATAGTCCCTAGGCTTATTTTCCTTTATTCTTTTCAGCATCCTATTCCCTGGGTACAACTTGTGGCAAGCACTGGTGGGAGGATTTAATAGTAGCAAGTAGATGTAATGCTTTCTGCCTGACTAATAAATTAGTTACCAATAGGATAAAGTAGAGAATGTATGTTTTCCCAAGGGTTTTAGTCTTGCATTTCCTTTTTCTCTGTGCCATAGTGTAATTTAATTTAGCCCAGCTCATACTAAATTAGGAATAGCAACTTTACTTGTGAACAGATGAATAAGAATCTTTGTTCAAATATAAGCAACTAGTCCTCCATTATGCACAAAGTGGATTAGCATTTTTTTCTTGTATTTACTAAATCTATACCTTTGTTCATGGTTTTGTTTGGTTTTTGTTCACATGATGAGCTATAGGATTACAGATCTAGACTTAGAAGGGACTCTAGTAGGTCCAATCTAGTCCAGTCTCCTAATTTTACAGAGGGGGAAACTGAGACCCAGTTTGGTTCAGTGATTTGCCCAAGGTCACATTGGTAGTAAATATCTGGAGGATTTGAAGCCAGGTCCTCTGTCTCCAAAACTAGCGTTCTTTCCACTGTACCAAACTTTCTTTTTATATGAGATTTCATTACTTTCTGGATTCCTCATGTTCTTCCAAGGGAGTAGTCACAAAAGTCTTGAATTTGGAGTAAAAAGAACAAGTAAGGGTCCTATCTATGATTCTAGCCATGTAACTGTCCATAGGATATCCCCTTCTATAAGATTTACTTTTCTCATCTATAAAATGGGTGTGATAACATATAACTTAAAGGTTTATTATGAGGAAAGTGTCTTATAAACTGTAAGAAATTATATAAATGGGAGAGATGGTTATCTTATATGTCCCTATTATTCAAGTCCTATTCCAATGCTTTTTTTGGGTGGGGGGATGATCCTAGGTTTTTGAAGTCTTATCCAAGCAAAACATAAAATCTGGGGGATCCTACTGAACCACAGAGGTTTGGAGCATGGGCTCAATTGTGCATGACCATGTGTCATGTGAGGACCAGTCTCTCTAAGGAAGTCCAGAGAAGTTGATTATCAGCATGGTGGGGAGAGGAAGTACAGTTGGCTGTGGAGACAGAAGAAAGCATAGACTGGTTATGAAAAGCCCACTGGAGACTGTCCTAAGAGTATTCCCCTATGCTGTGAAGTCAGTGAATTGGTTTGGCATTTCCATTCTGCATTATTGTAGCCTGTACAGATAAGGGAATAGGGTTAGGCTTTCCATTTTACTTTTTAAAATAATAAGTATGTCTATGCGTCTTATTCCCTTAAAAGGCTATAAGTTCCATGAGAAAAAGGGACTGTGCCTTATTTCCCCAAATGCCTAGCATCGAACACGGTACACAGGAGGTGTTTAACAAATATTTGCTGAATTTGGTAAACTGTTTTGTGTTTCTGTTTTTTTCGTAAACTCTCATCTCAGCTCATTCTCCACACTTCTCCATCTTTGCATGACCAGCCTGGAGAATGCCTCCCACTGGAGACTTGCTAATCTGATTGACAGTCCTCATGTAAGGACCACCATTTCATGAGGGACTCCAGCCCTGCTCACTTCACTTCTAGCTGAACCCACTTTCTGAAATCAACTTCCTCATGTTCTTCCAAGGGTATAGAAACCCCAATCCAGTTTGTCCCAATCCTTCAGCTTTCTAGCTCGCCTTTATGAATTATAAGCTTCTTGAGGGTAGAGATTGCTTTTTTCTGTATCCCCAGAACTTATCACTGTGCTAGCCCATAGTAAACATTTAATAAATGTTTTATTTATTTTTCCTGAATACTGGTTCACCTCTTTTAGGATGAAGAACTTATCTGGGAAGAGAAAGAAAGGGAAGGAACTGAGGATTTGGGGCAGAGATGGGTGGCAGGTATGGACCCAGTGGAAAAGGAAATGGCAAACCACTCTAGTATTCCATTAACATTACATATCTTTGTGAAGGAAACCCAAATTGGGTCATAAAGAGTCAGAAATGACTGAAAAATAACAGAAAAATGTACCCCACAAATGGTATCTTTGTCATGTGTGTGTTTATTGTTCTTCTGCTTGACCTCCTCTTGGTAATATTTTCAGGCATGTTATGGTAACTATGTTATCTGAAGCATTGATGAATGGGCAGAAGCACCCTGTGCTCTCTACTTCCATTGCCCAGGTGTCAATAGGTCACTTGTGAGGAAAGTCTATTTATAAAAAAAAAAGATGTCCCTTAAACATTGTGTGGGCCCCTTGTCATCAACTCATAGGGCATAGCTGTCACCTTTGTAAATCTAAGGGGTGTTAAGTAGAATTTCCAAATTGTTTTAAATTTTCATTTCTTGCTATAGTCAATTTACAATTGTCATGTGTTTATCCATTGCCCTTTGGGTGGATGATAACCTTCTTATGTTATGCTTCACTTAATTTTAAGTAATCTTTTCATTATCACTATTATCTCAGTGGCTATATACATTAATGAATTTCATAAGAGACGCATGCATGACAAATACCTTGTTGAAAGAGAACTTTTGAGAGCACATTCTCTTTCTTTCTTTCTTTCTTTTGTTCTTTCTTTCTTTCTTCTTTCCTTCTTCCCCTTCTTTCCTTCCTTACTTCCTTCCTTCATCCCTCTATCTCTCCCTCCTTTCTTTTTTCTTTCCTTCCTTCCTTCCTTCCTCCCTCCCTTCCTCCCTCCATTCTTCTCTCCCTCTGTCCCTCCCTCCCTTACACTCTCTCTGTCTCTCTGTCTGTCTCTGTCTCTGTCTCTCTCTTTCTCTCCGCCCCCCCACCCATAGACATCAGCAGCATCTTCGATGCTCTCTACATCTCAGTTAGTTTTGAGGTTTTGAAAATGTGGTCTGTTGGAGAGAATAATCTGCAAGGACTGACTGTTCCTATTTCATATTTTTACCAGTGTCTATGCCTGGAGAATTTGTATTCTTTTAAATCTTTTATAGCAATAACAAAGTAAGTATATGGACTGAATGTTGCTTTTTAGGTTGCATTTTGTTACTACTATCCCCGGCAGCCTTTTTCCTTCTTTTCTTTGGGAATCTTTCTCTGTTTGACATCTTGAAAGTTAGGTACTATTGTTTTTAATAATTTGTGGCCCCTAGCATGGATTTTTTTCCCCTATGGGATTGATCAGGCTTGGCTGCTCTTCTACAAACTCATTCTTTCATGTGCAATTTTCACTTCTCCATAAAATTTGTTAAGAGTTCAGACATTGGGGAAGGACCAAGAGTGTGTCTAGAGCAGCCTGCTTCTACTGCCTGCTCCCACATGCTTGGCCTATAATCTCTTCCTTCTACTATAGCCTTCAGTCATGCCTTCTGCATGTGAGCTCCAGCCACTGGTATCTCCAGATTGTCCTGGTTCATTTCTTTACTTCCATCATCTGTTATTCCCCCATTACATTGTGGAGGAAAGACCAACCAAACAAAACACTTTCTTCTTTGGATATTTTGCTTAGGAAAAGAACCTTAGTCAGTCATTGTCAGGAAAACCTTCAGCTGCTTCTCATGGAAGGGAATAGCAATGAAGTAAAAACAGTTTGGCCTCAAGCAGCAATTTGTTATTTAACATTTAAATATTTCTAATAAATGGTGGTAATCATGGAGTCAATGTTTTTCTTTTTATTCACTTTCCTGCCTTTCCCGCCCCCCCCCAGAGGAGTGATGTGCCAGGAAATGTGGAACAATTGACGTATATGTTCTGAGGTTATTTTAATTTTAATCTGAATTATTAACATTTTCTCCATCATTTTTAAAGTCCAGACAATTAACCAAATAATAAAACAGGCCCTGATTTGTAGTCTTTGCCTATTTCCAAGTAGTAAATGTTCACACTGAATATCTAACAATTGGCTCTCACAAGCCTGTATGAGCAAGCTCCAGCATAGCCCTGTCTGTATCAGCAACTTGTTTAGATAAGTGGGGTTGGTTCTGTTATAACTGCAGGCAGTGTCTTCTCTATCTTCTAATCTGATGAAAAGATAAGTTATAACCATATTATAAAGGATCTTAAATGCCTCCCTTTAGTGGGATGTTTCCTCGTCTTTTTTTATTTCCCCAAACTTTGAGCGTTTGTATGGCAATATCTGAAACCATGAGCTTCATTCTTAGCTCCCTCTCTATAGATTTTCTTCTATTAATTGGTCCATCTATTATTCTTTTGTTATACCTGTTATATGATATAGCAAGGGTTTTTAGACTGGGGTCTATGAACTTCTTTTTCAAAAATATTTTGACAAATGTATTTCAGTTGCATTGATTTCCTTTATAACCCTATTATGAATTTAAAAACATGACTCTGAAGAGGGGTCCACAGGCTGTACCAGATGGCAAAAGGGATGCATGACACAAAAAATGTTAAGAGCCTTTGTTCTTTAGTATTTGACTTGGCAGTCACCGTTGGAACATCTTCTCCATACTCTCTTCCTTCTGTGTTTAAAGTCGTCATGATAAGACTTGCAAGATTCCAAATACGTATGTAAGTATGTGCATATACATATATTTCAGGCAAATATATTTATATATACACACATATGGTTTTGGGGATATCTCTGTCTGTGTGTGTGTGTATCTATCTATCTATCCATCTGTCTATCTATCTATCTATCCACCCATCCATCTATCTATCTATCTATCTATCTATCTATCTATCTATCTATCTACCTATCTGCCTTTGAGAGTCACAAGCATAGCCTTGGCTAAAAGCTACTCATTCCTATGTTTAAAGGTATAGTCCAGCAATCTAAATCCTTATTCTTATATGTTCCTCTTAGGGGTCTCGTTCACTTTCTCATTCCGCATTTCCCTTCTGAACCTTTTATCTTCAAATAACACCAGGGATTAAATAGATTAAACAACAAAGCAACACCTATATCCACTAAGATCTTTTTTGTAGAGGAAGATTTCATGATACTTAGCACTACTGGACAAAGTCTTATGATGGAAAGTGATTTGCATTCCAAGGTCCTGGATTCAAGTCCTAACTGTATGCTACTTAATAGTTACAATAGGTTAGAGTATCATTCTACCTGTCTGGGATTCAGTTTGCCCATCTGGACTCCATCTCTGAAGTATCTTCTAGTTGTAAATCCTCTGATCTTACTTTATAAGGGGCTCTTAGATGAATTTTTCCCACCCATTTGTCTTCTTTCTTTCCATCTTACTCCAGATGATAAATTCAGTGTATTCAGTCATTTCACAAATATTTTAAATCAATCTCCTCTTATGTGTCAATTGTACTTCTCTACCTTCTTCAAAAGGGTGTTGTCAAAATTATCTCACCATAATGAGGCCCTTTCTATGTTCATATGACATTTCATATTCATTAAGAGGAAAGAGGTGGAGGAAAAAAATTGCAATGTCTCAGCTTCCCAGTTGAGAAAATGTCACCTCATATACAAGATGAGCTAAACACACTCATATATCCTTCCATGTTCATATCTCATGCTCCATACAGTGAAACCTCTCATGGGTTTTGATAAGAAGAGAATTTAGCCTTTCTCTTACTGCCTAGGATTTGGATTGAAGGGCTGAGTCTCCCTTGAGGCTTAGTCTTATGAGAAAGAGCTGAGGATGTCTATGGCCTGGACCATTATTAGAACTCATTTCTTTCCTAGGGTAAAAGCAAGGGAACACAGCTCCCTTCAACTCCCTGAAGATTACTCTTCCCGTAGGAACCTGACAATTTTAGATGATACAATCCAGAAAAATAAGACTCCCTCATCTAAGCCTCTGGCATGAACCATAGTTCCGATGACCTCATTTACCAAAAATTGTGGGACTATAGCTTTTTTTTAAATGCAGTAATCCATTAGAATATTACCCTCTGATTATATTTGAAGCAATAATTGAGAGGTCTCCTAATTGCCTGTCTCTCTTAGTTACATTCTTAGAATTTTACTGAAGTAAAACCATTTGTAGGCTGCCTCTGGGAAAGCAAATATTCTTGTCCTGAGGAGGAATGGATGGGTAGGTAGGAATAGGACAGAGTTTACTAAACCTCATGTTTACATTTGCATATTGCCTTCTATTTCTCACAAACATGAAATCACGAGATAACAATCTCACAAAAACTCTGCCCAACAGATAGCACAGCATAGTGAATAGAAGGGGCACTTCTCAGTCAATACAAACTGAGTTCAAATCCTACCTCCAACACATACAGTATGTTTATCTCTAGACAAAACTTTGATGCCACAGGTGACTCCCTCAGACTATCGATGGCCTAATAGATGCTGTTCTCAGTTAGCAACAAAGGGAGTGTCTTCACTGGAAATTCCTCAAGCAATGAAATCAAAAGTCTAATGCAAAAATAACAAGCCTTTTGAGATAAGAAGACTCAACATTCAAGAACTTATGTTACTGATTAGAAAAATGAGGGATAGATAGGTTAATTAATTTGCCCAAGGTCATATAGTTTAATTAGTATCAGAAGAAGGATAAGAATTCAGGTTTCTTCAAACTAGACTGATGTTTTTTCTTTATTACATACTTGGGAATCTCAGCATCATTGACCTCAGGGTGACAATTTGCTTGTTGTGCTCTCCAAACTACTTTGATCCTATACTTCTATGAGTAAACAAACAGATACAAACAAAAAAAACAAATAAAGTTGAGTTCCATGTGTATGTATGGATGTATTTAAAACTTGACATATGTACTGCTGTACTTATAATTGTATACTTTATAAAACTTACACAAAATAGAAATTCAGAAAGAAAAAATAGACATGAAATGATATTTGATCTTAGAGACAATAGAGAGTGATGAGATTTTGTTCACTGTGGGGTGGGGAGGAGACAAAGAGCTATACATTAGGAAAAAACATTTTGGCAACTGTGTGGAGGATAGATTGGTGTTGGAAGAGACTGGGAGGAAGTGAGAAAGCTGCTGTGAGAGGTGGTGAAGCCCCGATCTAGGGCAGTGGCTTTGTGAACTGAAAAAAGGGGACAGAATGAAGCTATGTAATGCAGGCAGAAGTAGAATTTCACCAATGATTGAGTGTTGTGGGAGTAAAGAGTCAAGGCTGATTTTGTTGTTCTGTCATGTCTGCATCTTGATGACCCCTTTTGGGGTTTTCTTGGCAAAGATAATGGAGTGATTTGTCATTTTTTTCTCTAGTTCACTTGACAGATGAGGAAACTGAAGCAAACAAGATTAAATGACTTGCCTAAGGTCACACAGCTAGTAAGTTTCAGAGGCCAAATTTGAACTCAGGACTTCTTGACTCCAAGCTCAGAGATATATCTACTGTGTCACCAAGTTGCCCCTTATACTTTCAATACCAGGGTGAATTACTGCCTCTTCATAATTTTTTAGTTACTCAAGGAAATATGATCAAAGCTTTAGAATTATAAGAGACCTTAAGAGAGGTGGTATTGCCTCTATCCATTTTCTAGTCCATGTATTACAGGAATAGTTAAGTAGAATATGATTCTATGACCTGGAACTTATTGTCAATGTACTGTAGCATTGAAGTCAGGACACTTGGATTCAAATCTCAGCTCTAACATTTATAGTTATATGACCCTGAGCAAGTTACTTAACCTAGATGCTAGGAAACACTTTCTCTGGGAAAGGGATAGGGAGACCTCAGTCATTCACCTGAGGACATAGTAGAGAGGAAATACGAAACTCCAAGGCCAGGTGCTTATTTTTCATTGGTGCCAAGGTGTAAATAAATGACTTAACCCCTCTGATTCTGTTTCCTCATTTTACAAATGAGGAGTTTGAACTAAAGCATCTTTAAGGTTACAGCTCTAACAGTGTATACATTTATTAACCAAAGATTAAGCACATTAATAGTTGTGTTGGTGCTTAAAGTTTTATTGTTATTACATAAACAAATCAAATGTGATTTTGATGTCACACTGAAATAATGATATTCTCAATGATTCCCAGAGACTTTGGGGGAAAAAAAAAACATGTCTACATGTAGTTACAACTTCATAATCATTTTTCATCTGTAGCACTAGAGTTCTTGTTCACCTTGGATATCCAGACAGCTAGAATAAATTTAATTACTTTACAGCATCCTTTAATTTTAGCATCCTCTCTAAAACTTAGTTCATGAGACCCCACCTACTATTCACTTTTACCAGTAGACAAATGATACACATTTCTTTTTTTAAATAAATTTTAAGTTCCAAATTCTCTCCTTTCTTCCCCTACTCTCTCCTTGAAAAGGCAAGTAATTTGATATAGATTATATATGTCCAGTCATATAAAACATATTTCCATATTAGCTATGTTGTGAAAGAAAACAGACCAAAAAAAAAACCCCCAAAAAGTTTTTTTTAAACTATGCTTTGATCACTCTGGAGAGCAATTTGGACCTATGCCCAAGGTGCTGTAAAATTGTGCATACCCTTTGATCCAGCAATGCCACTGCTAGGTCTATATCCTAAAGACATTAAAATGGAAAAAGACCTATTTGTTAAAAAATATTTAGAACAGCTCTTTTTGTGGTGACTAAGAATTAGAAATCAAAGGAATACCTATCAACTGGGGAAATGGCTAAACAAGCTGTAGTATATGATTTTGATGGAATATTATTGTGCTATAAGAAATGACAAGCAAGATGATTTCAGAAAAATCTGGAAAGATTTACATGAGCTGATGCAAAGTGATGTGAACAGAGCCAGGAGAACGTTGTGCACAGTAATAGCAATATCGTATGATGAAGCACTGTGAATGACAAAATTATACAAGGCAGTCTCAAAGGACTAATGAAGCATACTATCTGCTGCCAGAGAAAAAACTGATACTGTCTGGATACAGACTGAAGCATATTACTTTTCACTTTTTTCCTTTTATTCTTTTTCTTTTATTCAAGTCTTCTTGTACAAAATGACTCATATGGAAATATATGATTGCCCATGTACAACTTATATCAGATTGCTTACTGTCTCAAGGAGGGGGAGGGGATAGAATTTCAAACTCAAAACTTTTTTTAAAGTGTTAAATTGTTTTAACGTAATTTGGGAAAAATAAAATGTAAAAAAAAACACCCCAAAACCTAAAAAGAGTATTCTTTGATCTGCATTCAAACTCCATCAGTTCTTTCTCTGGAGATGGATCATAGTTTTCAGCATAAGTCTTTTGGAATTTTCTAGGATTTACTTAAATCATCTTGCTCATTTCTTATAGCACAATAGTATTCCATCACAATCATGTAACACAACTTGTTGAACCATTCCCCAATTGATGAATATCCCTTCAATTTCTTTGCTACCATAAAAAAGTTTCCTTAAACATTTTTGTGCATATATGTCCTTTTCCTTTTTTAAAAAAAATCTATTTGGGATTCCTAGGTCAAAGGGTATGCATAGTTTTATAGCCCTCTCGGCATAGTTCCAAATTGCTCTCCAGAATGGTTGGATTAGTTCACAACTGCACCAACAGTGCATTAGTATCTCAATACTTCTACATCCTCACCAACATTTATCGTTTTTCTTGTCTGTGATATTAGCCAGTCTGATAGATGTGTGGTCATATCTCAGCACTGTTTCAATTTGCATTTCTCTAATTGACAGGATAAACTTATTTCAAAACAAAGGCATTTTATGAAATAGATGATTAAGAAAAGTCAACTTAATTATCTACCTATAAACTATGAGCTCATTTTTCCTTCAAATTTTTCCCAATACCAAATATACGCTCAGTGGGAAGACTGAGCATTCTTAGGGATCATATATGGAATATACATATGTAGGTAAACTATGTGGCTGGGAAATCCATCTGAAATAGTAAATATGAAGGAAATATGGCATCAGGTCATACTTATGAAGAGGCACTTCATGCTTCCCAAACTGCAGAGTTGGCTATGTCTTCTGTTGTTGTCATCATGTTGTAGTCTTCTGGGAATGTTCTCAGTTGGAAATCCCTTCCCCCTTCCAGCTGATCTTCAGAAATACAGATATCTCCAGAGCTGCCTAATACTTTGCCCATCCACCAAGGGGAAATACTAAGGTTAGCTTGTCTCCTCAATGACAAAGACACAACTCTATGAGCTAGGTCCTCCAGTCGCCAGTTGGATCCCAGCTATTGTCTTCAGCTGAGATGTCATCTTCCAGGTCACCCGCTACTCTGTCTACCATATAGTGGGTTGCTATGGTTAGTTAGCAAGCCTCTCCCCAGCAGGGGAGAACTATAGTTATTTCACTTATTGGCTATGAACCACTTCCCCTCAATCAGGCTACATCAGAAGGTAGCAAACATCCCGGTTAAGATATAATTTTCTATTTAGAACTCCTGAAATATGGAATTTTTTGTTAATATGCATGAGAAAAATAACTTCAAACATAATCATGACATTTATCACTGCTTTGCTAGAACCTTTCAGTAACTTCCTATTTCCTTTCAGATCAAATGTACATTCTGCTCTTCTTCCAGTGCTGTCTCAGCTTCTCTTACTCCCGATCTGTCCAAAATGTCTCCACTGATTGCCCCAGTTGGAATTGGTTTCTTACTTTTCTCTACAAACTTCTTGCCTTTCCCCATCTCCATGCCTTTTGTCATTGTATTACTCTTATCTGGAACCTCTTTTCAATTAATCAGCAAGCTTTTCTTTAGTACCTTTTATGGATCAGACACAATGCTAAGTTCTAGGGAAAGAATGACAAAATGAAACAGTCCCTGCTTTGAAGGAGCTTACATTCTATTGGAGACAACATATACATATACAACAGTGGTTCTCAACCTTCCTAATGCCGCGACCCTTTAATACAGTTCCTCATGTTGTGGTGACCCCCAACCATACAATTATTTTCATTGCTACTTCATAACTATAATTTTGCTACTGTTATGAATCTATCTGATATGCAGGATGTATTTTCATTGTTACAAACTGATCATAACCCACAGGTTGAGAACTGCTGATATACAAGTATATGTTGTATGTAGACATAAATATGAGGTATGTTTAGGAAAGAAAGCAGTATCCTTGGGTGATAGGAAAATATCAGGAAAAGGCTTTTTAGGAGAGAACACATGATTATATTTGGGGTAGAGGCGGAGATCAGGAAAAAGCTTCATATCAGAAATGGTGTTTGAGCTGAGACTTGAAGGAAATTAAGTAAGGAGAAAGTGTGTTACAAGCATGGTGGTAGTAGCTAAAGCAAAAACGCAGAGATGAGAAGTGGTAGTTGGTTGATAGTAAGTGAAAAACAATAAGCCCTGCAGTGTAGTGTAGCTTTTAGAGAGTGAAAATTGGGAAATATATGAAATAATCATCATAAGCTGAATTGACATCTAGGACAAACATTTTCAGTCCCCGAAGCAAAAAGAAGAAATCAAATAATAAGGCTGACATTTTAAGTACTTTGCCCTTCGTTCTAAAAAACTTGGTACTTAGGGCAAGAATTTCCTAAGGAGGAGATGAGAAGGCTCAATAGTTCAGATCCTGAGGGATGAACAATAGGGAGGGTTATTGCTAGTCTCATGACAAAGATTTTCTGCCTTATATAAAAAAAATTCTTTGGAAAAAGCTCACATAGGCATTGCACCGAGAGTATGTTTGTATCCACTTTTCCCTTCAAGAGACAGTCAAGTATTTCAGGTGAGTCAATAGCTCAAGACTTCGTGTTTGATAGAATGGCAATTGGAGGGTCAGCACCTGACAAAGACTGCATGTTCTGCAGAGTGGCAGTCTAGCAGACACTACATGACTTCAGAGTCACAGTCTAGCAGACACTATATCTACTTCATTACCTGCCTCCCCCCATGTACTCTGTGATCCAATGACACTGGCCTCCTGGCTCTTCCTTGGACAAGACACTTCATCTCTTGACTCCAGGCTGCCCACTATGCCTGGAATGCTCTCCCTCTTCATCTCTGCCTTGTGGATTCCCTGGATTCCTTCAAATCCCAGATAAAATCCCACCTACTACAAGAATCATGTCCTGATCTCCCTTAATTCTAGTGCCTTCCCCTCTTGATACAACTTTGCAGCATCACATGTTTACATGTATGAGTTTCTCCGGAACTTGCTGGATCTTGGACACATATTTCTTATGGGACTACTCTTCCTGGTCATACATGTTCCCTACATATCTCTCTCTCTCTCTCTCTCTCTCTCTCTCTCTCTCTCTCTCTCTCTCTGTATATAAATATATATATGTATATATATATATATATATATATACATACATATATATATATACACACACACACACACACAAATATACATATGTATATATGTATGTGTGTATATGTCTATATCCTACATGTGTCTGCTTTCCCCATAGATGGTGCATGTATTTGTGGGACAGTGGGTTTGGGAGGGATATATTTGCTGCTATAAAATGCTTTGTTACTTGTTTTCTTACTTTGAAGCTTTATTAAATGCCTTTGCTTTGAGCTAATTTCATCTTCTAACTTTCAAAGTGTTTATACACATAGTGGGGGTTTAGAAACAATGATTTTTTTTAGAGGGGATTAACCAACAGAATGGTAGACCCACCAAAGTTGTGAAGTGACCCAAGCCATTATGGAACATATTTTGCAATGATATTTTATTCATTTGTCCATTACAGTCAGACATTAGGGGAAGATTCAGGAATTTTGAACTCAGAACTCATGGTACATGAAGTGAAGTTGAGCTCTGGTGGACTTAGGAGAAGACAGACGCACTCAGGGCTGATCTTATTCTCAGTACTCACAACCCAGTTACTGGCAGACTTCCAAACTTTTCTCACTTTAGCTAGCTCATCACTTTGTAAAGGAGGGTGAGTGGACCCTGCTTGTACCAGGTGACACTGTCATGTTCCTATGACTTTGACTTTGGCACCTCTCTCCTACTGTACCCTGTCTCATCATTTCCTATTGCCTACTTCTTCTTTTGCTCTCCCACTTGTCTAGTCTCAATACTCCATGAAAGGAGAGGAGGAGTAAGTGAAGAGAAGACAAAATAAGAGAGGGAGCTATACTTGGTTTCTACTTCTGTAAAATATGTGAGTTGGACAAAATGCTGCCCTCCAGCTCAAAATATTTTAGCTATCACATTTACTTTTCTTGACATTCTCTAACTTGACTTTCAAGCCTCACTGATTAATGTCAACTTCTTCTTTGTGTTTTCTCAATCGCCCAATTAATCCTTATTGGAAAAAAATGACTGAAGATAAATGAATAACAAGCTATCTTCTTTTGTTCAAATACCTTTTAAGATCCTGTGTGATCTAAGAAACTTACCCAGATGAGTGCAGAGCCTCAAACATCTTTAAGAACTAGTTCATGCTCCCTGTGAAAGAAAATTTAAAGAAAGAGAAAACTGAAGGTCATATGGAGAAAGATAGAAAGAAAAAGGAAAAATTGCCTTGCCCTTAATCATAAAATGTGACAATTGGTAAATGCTGCATATTCAGTGCCTTCCCCCCCCCTTTCTCTCTCTGTCTCTGTCCCTGCTTCTCTCTCTCCCTCCCTCCATCCCTCCCTTCCCTCAGTCAATTTAGCCAAGAAAGTTCTCTCACTCAGAACTGAAGTGATCCTTCAATCTCATTCTCCCTGATAGCAAGAATGACAAGACTGCGTCATGACACCTATCAAGAGTATTTCTTAGAAGTGTAATTCTCAATACCCTGAAATTCAAATATACATTATTATTCAAATTTTCTTGAATTTTGTGACAAAACTTGAGCTAATTGGGGGTGCTGCAAATCCTGGATTGCAAATTAATGCCTTGGAATAGAAATTCTTAATATATGGCTAGATAGCATCAGTAGCCCCTAGTTTATTCCAGATGTGAGGATGAAGAAGAAAACATAAAGGAAAGAAGGAAAGGCTGAAGACAAAATCTGTCTACTTGACATTTTTGCCTGGTCACCTCTGGATGTAACATTTGCCTTTATTAATATTGGTTTCTGGAGATTCTCTTGTCAGAACGTCTGACCCTAAAGGAAGCTCCAGTTTTATGAGGCCCCAATAAAGGGATGTATCAGTAAATGTTTAACAATTTTTTATTTAAAAATACACCTTTAAACACAACCTGCATTATTATTATTTTCTCCCTTATTTTCTTAAGTCTAGACAACCAACAAAAAATAAATTACCCCCCCCCTTTTATACTGTTTGCCATTTTCTACAGGTATAAATATTCACCCTGAAAATTTAACAGTCATGTCTCCCAAGTTAGTATGAGCTGGTTCTAGTATCGTTCTCCCCCAAGACCACCCAGAAGGCAGTTCCCTGAAGCAGGAAAGGAGGACAAATAGTAAGGAAAGAGGGAAGAAAAGAAAGAAAGAAAAAGAAAGAAAGAGGGAAGGAGGGAGGGAAGGAAGGAAGGAAAGAAAGAAAGGTGGAAGGATGAAGGAAAGGAGGGAAGGAATGAAGGAAAGAAATAAAAAGAAAGAAAGACAAGAAAGAAGGAAGGAAGAAAGAAAAAGAAAGAAAGGAAGGAAGGAAAGAAGGAGGGAAGGAAGGAGAGAAGGAAGGAAGGAAAGAAGGAGGGAATAGAGTTTTGGAAGCAGATTCAGGATGGTGAGTTAAGATCCTCTATTTGATGCTTGTTATCTGTGTGATCTGGGCCAAGTCCCTTAGCTGTCCCATTTGACCTCTTGGTTTTCACATCTGTAAAATGGTGTCATTGGATCTCATGACCTCTAAGGTTCTGTCTAGCTCTAAAATTTATGATTCTAGATTGCTTCTTGTGTGCAAATCATTGTTTATTCTATCTCACAGTCTCCTACATCTAACAATCATGTCTTCATTGCTCTTTGTGTCATCTATAGTGTAGATTCTTTGAAGGCTGTAGTGTTCCATGATTTACAGACGTACAGAATGGGCAAATAAGAACCATTTGTTTCAACAGCCACGAAGGTGGATGAACCAGGTGCCGTGGAGGAGCTAGACTTTGGGTAGACATTGAGGAAACCAAGGTCATCCACTACATCCTGGGCCATCACCAGTCATCTTGACTTATGTCTTGCCACTGGACTTCAATAACTCTGGCAGAGAGAATGAGGCTGATGACTTTGTGTAATTCTACCTTGCCTAAAAATCCAATTCATGTGCAAGTCAAGACATCACCTGTAATGTCATTGGTCCTCTTTGAGAGCAAAGGATAAAAAATCTGACATATGACGTTAGTGAAAGAATATTGGTGTTAAAGAAAGAAGGGAACACTTATTAAATACCTACTACTATGTGTCAGTCACTGTGTTAAGCATTTTGCAAATATTATTTCCTTTATCTTTACAACAGCCCTCAAAGATAGATGCTATTATTATCCCCATTTTATGGATGAGGAAACTAAGACAGAGATTAAGTGACTTGCCAAGAGTCACAGAGCTAGTTAGTGCCCAAGAACAGATTTGAACTCAGGTCTTCCTGAGTCCAGTCCCAGAGCATTAGCCACACCATCCCTTAGCTCTTTGTAGATGTGTTTTGTGTGTGTGTGTGTGTGTGTGTGTGTGTGTGTTTGTATGTGTGTGTATATGTGTATATGTGAGTGTGTGTGTGTATGTGAGTGTGTGTGTGTACGTGAGTGTGTGTGTGTATGTGAGTGTGTGTGTATGTGAGTGTGTGTGTGTGTGAGTGTGTGTGTATGTGAGTGTTTGTGTGTGTGTGTGTGCAAGAGTGTGTGTATGTGAGTGTGTGTGTATGTGAGTGTGTGTATGTGTGTGTGTGTGTGTGTGTGTGTGTGTAAGCCTCTTGTCACCATTGCTAGAGTTGTATTATTTCCTGCATACCGCCCAACTGAGCTCTTTCCTCCCAGACATGTTAATAAGTAGTAGGACCCGTTCATTGCATATCTGCATTAACTGACCAAGATATTGTGGGGTCAATTTAGAATTATTACATAGCTTAGAGGTCCATGAGTCCAACCTCCTCATTTTGTATTTGAGAAGAATGAACCCTAGAAAGGTTAAGTGATTTGTCCAGGGTCATACAGCTGACTGAGGAAGGATTTGAACCTAGATCTTCTTGGCATTGTTTTTTGGTGGGGAAACATGGCTAATGAGGAAATCTGTTCTGCGTGACTTCATCTGTATAATGATTATTGTATTTCTCGCCTTCTCGATGGATGGGGGTGGGGGCAGATGGAAGGAAAGAACTCAAAACTGAAAAGAAAAATAAAATTTTAAAAGAGAGAAAATAACCACAGCAGATTTTATATTCTTTATGGCTTTCGGTTAATTGCACAACTCTGAAGATGTATCTTCCTATCGTTTATGAAAGACTTGCTATTCTCTTCTCATATTTTAATCTTACATTCTTTATAGCATTATTATTCTCATAACTATTTTAGAGGTAAGACAGTTGGCCCATTGAGTCTGTATTTATTGATGTCCCCTTGATTACCTGGGGCAGTGGGGGTGCATGATCACATCAATACTCTCCATTTCCCCCTAATCATAAAGGCTCTCCCCATCTTTCAAATGACTTAGAAATGGACTCTTTGGAGCTTCCAAACTTGTGAAACCCTCAGCATAGATTTCTTCTATGAGTAGTAAGTCTGCTCTCATCTACTCCCATGGCACCATTTCTGCTTCCTTATCTAGCAGATCAGGAACTGAACTGAGTGCAAATGCACTCATTGGTTCCCTCTCTTCAATGATGTAAATCCTTAGTTACAGGAATGGTGACAAATCTGTTCCAGTTTTCACCTGTTTGTTATGTTCCACCGTTTTCTTCTATTCATGTTCTTGATGTGATTGAGTTGAGTCTCTTGCCAGGCCTTATGAAGACTGATTTTTCCCCCCTGGTAAGTTATTGGTTGGTTAAATAGGGAAGAAGTAGCTGCAGTCGTATGATATGAGATATACATTCTGAGGTAGTGACTTATAGAACTGACCGCTTCCTCCTTTCTGGGAATGATGGTGTCTCACTTTAACACATACCTACAGTGCCCTCTACTGTCATACATCCAGATTATACTACTCTAGGGGCTGAGTAGGTCAGACACTGTCCTGTTAGGGTTAAGTGCTCAAGTGGCTGCTGAATATCTAGACTTATATTGATCAAATTTTTGGCAGCAATGCTAGGATATACAAACAAGGTTAAAAAATTTTTGGAAGAAATATAGAAATAATAATGATGGAAGAAGGGATAAAAATTATATCTTACACCTATAGGCCCCTTTTCTTTCTACCCCTTCTACATGCATAATTTCATTTATCCTTCCAATAACC
Organism: Pseudochirops cupreus; assembly: GCA_028627135.1. Classification (NCBI taxonomy): domain Eukaryota; kingdom Metazoa; phylum Chordata; class Mammalia; order Diprotodontia; family Pseudocheiridae; genus Pseudochirops; species Pseudochirops cupreus. The sequence goes on along the minus strand of CM053582.1, from coordinate 400,812,426 downwards.
CTAAGAAACAAAAGGATAATTTCTTCCCATCTCTGTTTTACAGATGAGAAAACTAAGATTAAATTTAAGGAACTTTAATCTATGTCACAACTGATAAGTAATATAGCTGGTACCTAAACCCAGGTCTTTTAGCTCCAAATTTTGTTCTGGAAACCTCCCAACAGAGTCACTGAAACTGCTCAGAAATTTGGTTAGTTTATTCTGACTCTACTTCTCCAACAAAAGTAATTCACAAAATGGATTGTTTATGTGCAGAAAGCCCTCAGGTGGGTATGGGGTAATGAAATACAAGAGAAATGTGTTTTAGTCCCTCTCATCAACGAGTGTGCAGCCTAGCTGGGGAATGAGGAGGACATCTGCCAAGAATCATTTAAACAGGTGAAAGTGAGTGTCCCAGGAAACCTAGATGGAAGGGACTTGGTAGATTATCTAGCCCATTCTCTGACCATGATTCTGAACTCTGCCTAAATTGCCCTGGAGGAAATTAATGTCTGTATTTTTTTAAGTAAATGGTATGATGTGTGAATGTATTGCTCTAGGAGGTGGGGAGGACATCTTTTTTTGAAAGTTTTTTTTCCCATGTGTATTCCTCTTATCTGAATGGATAGTATGATCCTGCTAAGGGTACACAAAGTCAAGCAACACATCAAAATTAGCTGGGCCCAATTTGGGAAGGCCTCCTTGAAGAAAGGAGTTCTGGTTATGGCCTTGAAGGAGGAGAAGAACAGGAATTGGTGGAGAACAGTGGGGGAATTGCCAAAGGAAGGCTCAGACCTGGAAAGAAGCAATGAGTGTTTGAGGAGACAAAAAAAAGACAGGTTTGAAATATTGATTGAACTTCACATCCTACTGCCCATTTGCAAAATGTTTTCCTTTCGCCAGAAACTTGGAGCATCAGTGGCCTAAATCAATCAATCATTCAACAATCACTTTTTATATGGCATTATACTCAGTGATGGAAATATAAAGAAAGGCAAAAATAGGATCTTGTGTTCTAATGAGGGAAAACATCTATATCATACACACACACACACACACACACACGAGAATACAGAATCTCTCTATATATACAATACAAAAGAATACATATAAGCATTATATATATACAAAAGAATATATACACACACATATATATATAAAATAATATAAGATACAGTTACTGACTATTAATAACTATATAGTTATTACTGACAAAAAAACTATATGCTATAGTCATTTATTTTGATATCAAGCATTTGATTCAGCAAAGAAAAATTCAGACTCCCAAGACTCTCTTTCAGGATTATCCAACATTCCTTGACAGATGTCACCAGAGGGAGAACTCTATTCAAAGATCTCATTATCCATCAAGGCATAAAAACACGATGACATATGCTTAGTAAAGAGGTTTGTCCCTGTCGAAGAGAATGTCCTGTACAACATCAGTGTTAAAGAGTGTTTTCCTAAAGCCTTCCAGGTGCTTTTATTTGTCAATGACAGAGTGCTAATTGTATCTAACCCCAGAATACTATAGAGCCTTCACCCAAAGGTACCTCAATAGATAGAAAATAATTGTAGAGGATGCAGATGTCCATTCATCAATAAGTACTTAGCACCTACTAGGTGACAAAGTCACTTAAATTCTTAGTGCTCTAGGCATCTCTCTAAGGCTACATGTTCCAGCAAAGGGGCAAAAGTGCATGACATAGGGAGTTCCTTTTTGCCTGTGAAATGACAGGTGCATGCCCTATTTCCATCCTATATGACAGCAGGCATTGGGGATATCGTTGGAAAGTTTTTTTTTTTAATTTGTAATATTTCAGGCTCGGTTTTTCTTGCTTGAAGCCTGAATTCTTTAGGTTTCTTTGTTCTTCATCCCATTTGGAGATCCTGAGGTGACCTAGCATAGCTAAGGTCTTTCCTTCTTTCTTCAATTAGTGAGCACTATTGTCTGTTGTTCTTTGGAGACAAAGGGTTTGCATCATTAACTCCCGATCAGTTTCAGAGAGCTCCCCTGGGTATTTTTGGTAGAGATTCAACATCAGCTTTAAAACTACTCTTAATTCATCTTTCCAAATGTCAAAAATTTCCTTGAACATTGCCTAGAATGTCCATGGAGGTATTTCAGGGATAAAAGACAGTCTTCCAAATAGCAACATACTTTGTAGGATTCTTGTTGGAATAGTACTATCATATATTAATTGTGGGCTATAAAAATGCTAAAGGTAAAATATACACTTATCTCAGTGGGATTTGCTTAATATTTACTGAGATCTTGGTAATGTTGTTTGCAAAATTTGGGATTGCTGTAAAGACATAGTCTCAGCTACAATGATATATGACTTTGGCCTTTATGTTGTTTAGCCAATATTAAAATAGAGATAATACTTCCCAGGAATGATGTAATAACTGCTGGGACTGACTTATTTCAAAGCTGAAGGTGAAATAAATAACTTCTTATCAAAAGTTTTGGGAAGTCATATATAATTTATATATAAATTATGAAATTATATATAAATTTATATATATTATATACATATATAAATTTATATATAAATTATAAAATTATCTTTACCAGAAAAATTTTCATTGTAATAGGGATCAAAACCTAAAGGTAAAGGGATGAAGCCATGAGGGTTGAATTCAAGCATGATTCAGTGTTTGGAATAGACTGATTTTGGACATCAGAGATTACAAGGAACCTTTAAAATCACAAGATGGAAGGAGTGAGCATACCACATTCCCATCTTATAATCACTCCTTTTGGGGCCCTTCTTCCCTCTTCACAATACCCAGTCCCCCTACCCCTTCTTTTTCTGGCACTCTATGTATTCAAAATCTATATCAAAGTCTGTTCTCAGGAAAAGATTGAACATTTACACCAGTGTGAATTTTTTTCAACTTGTTATTTCTTTGAGGAGCATTTTCAGCTTAAGTCAGGATAATAATTTTAAAATAAATTTGAGAGATAGAGTTAAGATGGTAGAGAAGAGGCAGCAACTTGTCTGAGCTCTCTCCCAAAACCCTCTGAATACCTTTAAATAGTGCCATAAAACAATTCTTGAAGCAGCAGAAACCATAGAAGCACAGGGTGAATTAATTTTTCAGTCGAAAACAACTTAGAAGGTTGACAGAAAAGTCTGTCACACATGGGTGAGAGGGGAACACAGTTTAGTGCATGCTGCCCCAGCACAAAGTGGGCCCCAGCTAACCAGGAACAGGCCTTGGAGCCACTGAATTGACAGTGGCAGCAGCTACTTCTGGAGCTCTCAATCCACAGGCTGAGGGAGTTGAACAACTTGTCAGAAGGAGATTACACTGGTCTTTTTGCTGTCACTGGGGTCAGGACTCTGTTGCTTTGCCCATACTCAGATCCAGGTCACAGTCCTATGTGACAGTTCCAGGGCAAAGAGAAGCACTAGCACACCAGAGTTTGTGGCTGCAATGGAGCAGGGACCCTCCTCACAGTTCCAGGACAGAAGAAAGTACTTGTGGTCACTCACAGACCAGAACACAGACCAGGAGAGGAGTAAACACCTCTTCTTAAATCATATCACCTTGGAAGAACTAAAAATTTACAAGTCCCTAGAAGTATCTCTGAAAATAGCTGCACAAAATCTCTGAAGCTTGGGATGGTGTACATTCCAAACTGGAAGCATAGCCCCACTTTGTCAAGAAATAATTTGGGAAAATGAGCAAAAAGCAGAAAAATTCTGACCATAGAAAGTTAATGTGGTGATAAGAAAGATCAAACCACACGTTAAGAAGAAGACAACAAAATCAAAGTTCCTACATCTAAAGCCTCCAAGAAAAGTACAAACTGGTCTCAGGCTGTAGAAGAGCTCAAAAAGGATTTTGCAAATCTAGTAAGAAAGGTAGAGGAAAAATTGGGAAGAAAAATGAGAGGGATGCAAGAAAATCATGAAAAATGGGTCAATAGTTTGGTAAAAGAGGCATAAAATATATTGAAAAAATAACATCTTAGAAAACAGACTAGACAAAAAGTAAAAGAGGTACAAAAACTAATGAGGAGAAGAATGCTTTGAAAAGCAAAATTGGACAAATGGAAAGAGAAGCACAAAAATTGACTGGGGAAAAAAAAACTCCTTGAAAAGGAGAATTGGCCAAATGCAAGAGGAGGAACAAAAGCTCACTGGAGAAAATAATTCCTTTTGCTTTTTGGAGGGCAACTGGGCTTAAGTGACTTGCCCAAAGTCACACAGCTAGAAAGTGTGTCAAGTATCTCAGGCCAGATTTGAACTCAGATCCTTCTGACTCCAGGGCTGGTGTTCTATTCACTGAATCACCTAGCCACCCCAAGAAAATAATTCCTTAAAAATTAAAATGGAGTAAATGGAAGATAATGACTTTATAAGAAATCATGAGACAATAAAACAAAACCAAAAGAATGAAAAGATGAAAGACAGTGTGAAATATTTCACTGGAAAAACAACTGACCTGTAAAATAGATCCAGGGGAGATAATTTTAAAAGTATTGAACTATTTGAAAGCCATGATCAAAAGAGAAGCCTAGACATCATCTCTCAGGAAATTATCAAGAAAAACTGCCCTAACAGTCTAGAATCAGAGGGCAAAATAGAAATTGAAAGAATCTACAAATCACTTCCTGAAAGAGATCTCAAAATGAAAACTCCCAGGAATATCATAGTCAAATTTCAGAGCTCTCAGTTCAAGGAGAAATAATTGTAAGCAGCCAGAAAGAAATGATTCAAATATTGTGGAGCCACAGTCAGAATAACACAAGATTTAGCAGCTTCTACCTTAAAAGATTGGAGGGCTTGGAATACGACATTCTGGAGGGCAAATGAGCTAGGATTTCAACCAAGAATCACCTACTCATCAAAACTGAACATTATCCTTCAGGGGAAAATGGACATTTAATAAAATAGAGGACTTTCAGACATTCTTGATGAAAAGACCAGAACTGAATAGAAATTGCAAATGCAAAACTCAAGAGAAGCATGAAAAAGTAAATAGGAAGTGAAATCATTAGGGACTTAATAAGGTTAAAGTGTATACATTTCTACACTGGAAAATGATACTTGTAAGTCATAAGAACATTCTTATTATTAGGGAATTAGAAAAAATATATTTTTATATATGTGATATATTTATATTATACATTATAATTTATGTTATATATTTATAAATGTTAATATTGAGGGCTCAAGTGTGAGTTGAAAATGAAGGGATGATGATATAAAAATACAAAATTAAGGAATCAGAGAGGAACACACTGGGAGAAAGGGAAAGGGAGATGTAGAATGGAGCAAATTATCTCACATAAAAGAGTCAAGAAAAACCTTTTACAGTGGAGGGGAAGATGGGGGGATGTGAGAAGAATGAGTGAACCTTACTCTCATCAGAAGTGACTCAAAGAGGAAATAACATACACATTCAGTTGGGTATAGAAATCTTTCTTACTCTACAAGAAAGTAGGAGGGGAAGGAGATAAAAGAAGGTGGCAAAGAGGGCGATATAGAAAGGATGGAAGATTGGGGGAGGCAGTAGTCATAAACAAAACACTTTTGAGGAGGGACAGAGTGAAAGGAGAGAGAGAGAGACTAGAGTAAATAGTGGGGGAAATGAAGGGAAACACAGATAGCAATCACAACTGTGAATAAAAACTTTGTAGCATGTTTCTCTAATAAAAGCCTCATTTCTCAAACATAGAGAGAACTGAGTCAAATTTATTACAAAAAACAAACAAGAGCCATTCCCCTCTTGATAAATAATTAAAAGATATCTACAGTTTTCTGATGGAATAATCAAAGCTCTCTATAGCCGTATGTAAAAAATGCTCTAGATCACTATTGATTGGAGAAATGCAAATTCACACAGTTCTGAGGTGCTACTTCATACCTATTACATCAGCTAACAGGACACAAAAGGAAAATGACAAATATTGGAGAGGATGTGGGAAAAATGGGGCATTGATGCATTGTTGGTAGAGTTGTGAACTGATTCAACCATTCTATAGAACAATTTGTAATTATGCCCAAAGGGCTATAAAACCATGCATACCCTTTGACCTAGCAAAATCTCTACCAGGTCTATATCCAAAAAGAGATAAAAATTAAAAAAATATATTTATAGCAGCTCTTTTCTGATGGTAAAGAATTGGAAATTGTGGAGATGCCCATCAATTGGAGAATGGCTGAACAAAGCATGGTATGTGATTATGTTGGAATATTATTGTGCTATAAGAAATGATGAGTAGGATGCTCTCAGAAAAAAAAAAAAACCTGGACAGATTTGCAGAAGCTGATGCAAAGTAACATATACTGTGTATAAAGTAACAGCAATATTGCAAGATGATCAGCTATGAATGACTTAGATATTCTCAGCAATACAATGATCCAAGACAACTCTGAAGGATTTAGGATGAAAAATACTATCTACCCCCAGAAAAAACTGATGGTGTCTGAATATAAATTGAAGGATGCTTTTTTACTTTCTTTATTTTTCTTAAGTTGTTTTTTTGTCTATGTTTTCTTTCACAACTTGACTAGTATGGAAATACGTTTTGCATGACTACACTTGCATAACCTCTATCAAGTTGTTTTCCTTCTCAATGAAGGGAGTGCGGAAGGAGGACGGAAGAAAATTTGGAAGTCAAAGTTTCAAAAAAAGAATATTAAAAATTGTTTTTACATGTAATTGGGAGAAAACAAAATACTAAACAAAATAAAGTGAATTTGAAACTAAAGAAAGAGATGATCTAGAGGCTCACTCTTAGCTTCCTAGGTTGTTACAGAGTGGACCCCAACTTTTTCAATGCTTTCAGAAGTATGGCCAATTCTTTGCACACATGATAAAAGTTACTGTTAATTGTGGAAGCTTTTGTCCCTTATTAAAGGATTTTCAAATGACAAGGAACAGAGGAAGGAATATTTTGGAAAGAAGCATTGATACTCATGAGAGATGCTAACTTTGTAGGTATGATAACTTGCTGAATTTAGGCATAAGATCTGAGGACTAGTAGTCACTTCTGAGAAGCTATGAATATCAAATGGATAAGAATGGAAACAGGGATAATAAATCATCAAGTTTTTTTAAGTGCCTATTATATGCCACACACTGTGGCTAGGCACCAGTGATACAAAAACAAGAGCACTAGAATCCATGTACTTACAGAGTTGACATTCTTTTAGGGGAAACAATGTATAAATATATAGGGATATACAAAAATTAGAAGATAGAGATATAAGGGGATTTGGGTGGGTCAAGTCCCAGGCACTGGGAAGATTAGGAAAGATTTTATGTAGAAGGTGCCATTTAATGTGAGTCTTGAAGGAAATTAGGAATTCTAAGAGGCTGAGATGAGAAGAGCAGTCCAAACTTCTTTGATCAAGGAGATCAAACTGTATAAAAGTCACAGAAGTGAGAAATGGAGTACTGTGTATGAGGAATGGGAAGAAGAACATTTTGACTAGATTATAGAGTGTAGGAAGAAGAGTCAAGGTAACTGAGTTGGAAAGGTCTGTTGTGGCCAGTACCTGAAAGAGACAGGGTAGGGCCTTGGGTATCATAGAGAAGAGAGAAGGAAGTCCAAAGGGGTGATCAATACAGTGCCTGGCACATAGTAGGTGCTTGATAATTTGTGTGTGTGTGTGCTTTTTCTTTTTTGCTTTTTGGAGGGGGGAAGGCAGGGCAGTTGGGGTTAAGTGACTTTCCCAAGGTCACACAGCTAGCAAGTGTTAAGTGTCTGAGGCCAGATTTGAACCCAGGTCCTCCTGACTCCAGGGCTGATGCTCTATTTTCTGTGGTACCCTGATGTCCCTTGATAAATGTTTGTTGAACTAGATTGAACTGATTATGGGAAAGGGATAGTCTAAAGGTATAAGGACATTAAATGCCCATGTTCAGACCTTCATTTTAGGAAAATCATTTTAGTAGCAACTTGGAAGATGGATTGTGTGTGTGTGTGTGTGTGTGTGTGTGTGTGTGTGTGTATGAAGGGGGAACAAGCATTTAGGATCTACTATGTGCCAGGCAATGTGCTAAACAGGTTACAAATATGACCACATGATCCACCCCCAACAACTCTCTGATGTAGGTACTATTGTTATTCTCATGTCACAATTGAGGAAACTGAGGCAGTTGGAGGTTAAATGAATTTCCCAGAGTCACACTTACAGTAAATGTCTGAGATTGGATTTGCCTATAGGGGAGGGGAGAGACTTGAAGCAAGCAGAAAAATTAGGAGGTTAAAGTGTAGTGTTGGCTTTGTGGATGGAGAGAAGAGGCATGTATATGGAAGATGTGACAAGACTGGGAGACTGATTGGATATATACTATGAATGAGAGGGAGGTGCTAAAGTTAACAGCAAAGGACCAACAAAGTCCCAACAGAATTTCTTCTCTTTAAAGGGTTAACTTCCTATGACCAGTTAAGAGATGTCTGAAGCAGAACTGTAAAGTTTATTATTATAAATCAAACAATGAATCATTAAACATTTATCAAACACTTACTATATGCCAGGCACTGTGCTAAGTGCTAGGGCTACAAAAAGGAGCAAAAGACAGCCCCTGCCCTCAAGGAGTTTATAATCTAATGGGCCTATCATCATTATAATATTCTATTCTATCATTTTCATCATTATGTATTATCATCATGATAGTTGACTCTTGTCATTTAGCTAGAAGGAAAAGCAGTTCACTTCTATTCATTTTCTCACTTTAAACTTAAAATAACCTTAAGTTTCTTTATGGCCAAAATGTGTGGGTGGAGATCGAGTATAGCATTCAGGGACTGGAATTCAATGACTGGAATCACATGGTTACTCTCATGCCCCAATTATTAACCTCCAGAAAGTGGAGCTTGAAGCTGAGACTGTGCCCATGACTTTGGAACAGCGTGAATGGAGTCTCTATGATAAAGGGCTAATGAAGATTTTTGTCTATTCACCGCTCCAGATGGCTAAGCTGACTTAGAAATGCAATAGATATTAATTACTTGCAGGATATAAGAAGAACAAGAGAGAGGATTGATTTGACTGGTCTATTGTTCTCTATTCCTTTTGTCCAATGTATGGCTTGTTAATTTATTTCTTTTCCTCATGAAGAGAAGAAAAAAAGAGAAATCTACAGTAATATTAGAGATGTGCTGATAGTGTAAAGATTGCTAGAGAAAACCACCTGCAGATAGTACAAACGTGACCTGCTTCTCACAGGTATCAAATTCACTAATTACTGGCAAATAATTTCAGATCAGATGTCCCTTCCCTGCATTCTTTTCGCTTTTCCACTAGCCACAAAGGGCAACTGTCAGCAGGGCCTCCATAGCACTGAAAAGAAGATATTCTAAAATATTTGCCACCATAACTATAGTAACTCTTATGATCTTCTAGCCTGAAAAGGAATGCTTAAACTTCATTATAGTGAGACTGGGGCTACCTATCACCCTGAGGCAGAAACCACAGAGAGGTAAGAATGGGAAGGGAGTATAAGTTTAGTTAAAACTCCCAATCTAATTAAAATCACCTAAGTCATGAAACATCTCTGTCTTTTACTGGATTGTTAGAAAAACCCTGAAAGCTCCTACACTGAGATTGACATTGATACAAACCACACTATTCATCCAGATCTGCTAAGAGTGGTCAAGGCACCACAGAGAAGCTGGGAGAGATAGATACGCAGCTACCAGGTTGAAGATTTTGAGTCATGCATATGTAAGGGGTTTGAGGAACTGAGCCCAGTGACTGTAGGAAGGAACCAACTTGTAAAGGAGTTTTTAGGGGTGTCTTCTAGATTGGAGTGACCAAAAAATGCAATGGAAGAATTCAAAGATACTGAAGGTTATCACAGGTCATTCAAGTTCGCGGATGAGGGTCAGTTGCCTATTCATTTTTGCTGGGAGGATTGCTCAAGAGATGTCATTCTGGAGACCTAGTCATCAAAAAATGTTCATGACAATAAAATCCATGTAGTTGGCCCACAGAGCATTGGAATGTGGAGTCAGGAATTTGTCCTCTGCTCTATGAATGATTAACTCAACATGATTTTCATCTTTACTCTGGAACTTCATTTATTTTACCAATGAGAAAACCAAATCTCACAATGAGAGATTGCAGCCCCTACCTCTAAAAGACAGGTTAATGGGGTGGCACTTAAAAAAAAGAGCATTGTACTCCTTGGAAGGAGTTCTGCATGGCAATACATTATTGAACAATAATGTTAAGCATGCTTAAAGCATATGTCCTTCATTACCGAGTAGATGCTTTGGGTTTATCATCCTGTATCTCAAATGTGAAACGATGCATATGGAATGACTTAAGAGGAACAGATGCTGAGCTAAATGAATGAGATAGTTGGGTATTATACAGAAGGTAGATCATGCTTGAAAAATGCTTTATGATTGTCTTCAGTGTATTAAAGATGAAATAGCAAAGTTGAGCAATCCCATTTAGATGCTTACTTACCATTTAAGAGGGGAAGTTAAAATGGAAAAAATGAGGTCTCTGAGTTTGCCTCTTGGGAGGCAACATGGAAGAAGCAATTTCAGCCCTGGTGTCTGGCTATTTGACTATGAAGTAACTCAAGTTATTTCACAAAGGTGGTGATGCTTTAACTCTAATAAGAAGAAACGTCATGCCAAGACGTTAGGCTCATTCACCCACAGATGGTGAGATCCTTTGTAATAGACATCAGAATTAAAAGGACTTCAGGGAGATGTGCATGATCCAGATGCTCTTACAATATTGATGAATAGGACATCTGGACACCGTGCCCTAAATTTTGTGTAGGAAGCCTGATGAAGTCCTGGCCTTTAATTATTCTGGGGCATCGCCCTATTTAGAGATGACTGGGCCCAGATGGATGTTCCTCCTGCATCACTAAGTTGTCACCTTTTTATGTATCATCTTATAACTATTTCCCCTCACTACAAAATTTTCACCTATCACCCTGAGGCAGAAAGTTTACTTTTCTTTCATTCAGTACACAAAAGGCCTCAGCAAGATTTAAAAAAAAAAATCCAAATAAGGTGTTGCTCTATTCTGATTTGGGTACTTTAACTTGTATAAATGGGGCAGAAACAGACAATTCTGAGAGGAACTGAAAACTGCTCCTCTGAAAGAAGTACTTACAGAAGGCAAAGGTAGGTGAAATACTCTGTTTTCCAGCAGTTGATTAACATGTGACTATTTCAAAATTTTTAAAGTTGAAAGCAGCAAAACTCTGATAATTAGAATTCTCTGCTGACTGTGGGACAGTTACATATTGACTATGGGTGGTGGGTTTGACAGAAACGTGAATTCTGGTTTCTCCTTTTAAGGTAGAGGTGAGTCATTTTATACAATCAGAATCTCTTTTAAGGCAGGAAAGAGAAATCAGCAGAAGTTAGAATCTGATGGAGTTAGGAGTTGACAGAGAAAGCAGCAGAGGGAGAAAGAATAAAGCTGAAGGAAGCATTTTAATCCTATATTGTACCCTTAATGAGATGACTGGGGTGGAAGAGAGGGTGTTTAGACAGGTTTGCTACAGAGAGCTTGCTGACAGTAAAGCATTGTTGCTGGGAGCTGATTGGAGGAACAAGAATACTCTATTATCCTGAACAGTGCTCACTGATGCAAGGAGGAGCTGCTTCGCCTTGTCCTTTATTGCCACTTTCTTTCTGAGAGAGGAAAACTTTCAGAGCTAACTCAAGAAAGCCAAACTGAAAGCTCTGCTAATCTCAGGCTCAAAGGAGCTGTTTTTCACTAGAGGAGTGGATAACATCTTACAGGCCAGTAATAGAGAGGTTTGAAAGGAGTAGCCATTGGAGAGGTGACCCCACTGTTCAGATGATTGGTGGCATAGATTATTCCCCAAGGAGACCAAAGACATCAAGACCTGCAGGTCAGAGTTGTGAGTTTCCCCAAGCAAATAGATTTCCCTCCTCATGTGCCTTCTGTAAGTTTGTGCTCATGTTCCCCTATAAATGCTGTGTGCATTGGTGGGAGATACATGATACATGATACATTAATGAATGGACTGTTATGTTATGATTATTCTTAGTTTTCACGCTTTAGTAAGTTCTCAAAGCTATGTACCAAACACTGGTGATACAAATAGATGAGTAAGAAAGTTTATACTGTCAAGGAGCTCACACTCTAAACAACGCATAGAGGAGAGATTTAACAGCAAAGTAGATGGAAATGCCCAAGAGCCTTTAGGATAAACAGAATCTACAGGATGACATGATACAATACAGTGCAAAGACATTTTAGTTTGTCCATTTTTTATAGCACACTATGCTTCTTGTGGGATGTAAAAAGTTAGAAAAGACACAGGTTTCTTTGATCAAAGAGGATGGTCAAGTAATCTGAAACTCTAGAAGTTCTAGCTGGGAAATGGCTTACTCTGTCATTAATTCAGATACTGGACATGGCTTTCCAGGACACTTGGAGCTAAAGAACATTATTTTTTTAAGTTCCTGAACTTTGCTTCATCAAAATCAAAGTTTCAATCTTTACCCTAGGACAGATAGAACTTTCTTCCACTTAGTCCCAACTTTCTAACTGTGTCTTTACTATCAATTATTAGAAGTACTAGTCCAGAAAATCTTTCTATTGGGGTATGAGCATGTGGGGAGAGGAATGGGGGGGGGAGAGATTAAGGTATCTTCTTGTCATATAGCTTTAAATGTCTAAGAGAGTTTATATTTTAACTTAAGGACACCAGGGAGCCACAGAAGCTTCTTGACAAAAAAGAGTAATGTGGGTTTTTTTTGTTTGTTTGTTTTTAGGAATATCAATCTGAAGTTAAGTGGAGGATGGACTGGATAGAGGAGATGATTTCAAAGAGACTAATTAATATTATTGAATGCCTGGAATTTTCCATGCTAGGAACTTCCATGTCCCATATAGCCCTGGTATGTCCCTGCCTATGACATGTATGTAGGAAATCCATTCTAATTCACTTGAATGAGACTCTAATCCTTTGTATCCAACCCCTATTCCTGGCCTACTTCCTTGCTGCCTTACTGCAGGCACTGTTCTAGTATAAGGGTGGTGTATCCTATTTTTTTAAATGTTTCTTCCTGTTTGTGGCGTTGAAAGGTCAGCATATCTCCCTATCTCTTTTTCCCTTCCCTCCATTATTCTCTTTCTCCCTTTCCATCTTCTTTACCTCCCATACCTCCTCCACTCCCCTCCCCTCCCCTTCCCTCCTCACCTTTCCCCCTTCCTTTCCTCCCCTCCCCTTCTCACCCCTCCCTTCTTTCCCCTCCCCTCCCCTCCCCTCCTCACCCCTCCTCTTCACTCCCCTCCTCCTTCCTCCCCTCCCCTCATCTCCTCTCCTGTCCTCTCCTCTCATTTCCTCTCCTGTCTCTTTCTTTTACCCTCTTTATTTGTCTCTCTCCATCTCTTTCTGTGTCCTCCATACTCCCCCCATAAATTATAGGATAGTTTTTACTAGTTTAAATGAAGAGAATACTTAATAACTTGGTATCATATGACTGATGATATCTTGTCCTTTCCATCTTCTATGCTCTGGACGGTGTAGATAAGCTCATGACCTCTGCATTTTGGTTCTTTTGAAAGAACCTTATGGCAGTGAATACATATCTTGTAAACAGAACGAAGGAGTCAAGTCATACAAATGCTGCTTCAGCCACTTTATTCCCACTCTTAAATTCAGGACCTTTTATTGATCTCAGCTCCAACCTACTTATTCTAAACTATTTGTTGAAATTATAGATGAAATATTTCAAGTGGAGGCCCCTGATGAATCATGTCCTACTCTGTTGGGCAATTCCTTTATTTTGAGATCTGAGTTATTTGTAGATTTTCCTTTTTTGGTAGAAATGAGCAAAGCTATTTATTTCCCCTTTGCAATAAAAAGCTGCCACTCTTTAGCCAGCAAGTGAATAGTTTCACTCTGAATTGCTTTGTGGACATTTTTTCCAAGACCCTTTGATTCAAAGCTGTGAAATACATTATTCCTATTTTTTCTTTTGGTAGGTGGATCAAAACCAATGTCTCCAGAAATAAAATCACTCCTTTTTCATTGCCAGTTGACCATATGAAAGGATCAGAGAGTCTGACACAAGTGCCTGCCCAGTCCTGTATTGCTGCCATCCCAGAAAAGCTTCCAGCCAGGTGTCTCAGGATATCTTTATAACTGGCAACCTAGCATTGAGATTGAATTTGAAAATATGTCTGGGTTTTGCATATTTTCTGAATAACTCACAATGGCATCTTTAGGCACTTTTATTAGTCATATAAGAAATGCTGTAGAACTCACACAGTGATATAGTCATGAATGGGTTAGACATGCCCTCTTGTCATACAACTTTCTCCTTCAGTTGTGAAATCGGAGATTTAGAGCTGGAAGGGGCATTAGAGACCATCAAAGTCAACTCGCTCATTTTAAAACATGAGGATACTGAGGTACAGAGAGGTTTAATGATCTGCCCGTAGTCACACAGTAAAATGCCTGGGGCAGGATTTACACCCATGTCTTTCTGACTCCACATCTAGTGCCTTATATCAAACTACCTCTGGGGCTTTATTATTGCATGCAGAGAATCTCCACAATCTATTCATATTATTGTCTTCTTCCAGCTTGTCCTTTTTCTGAGTACCCAACTTCTGAGTCTATCCACAGCTTCCCTTTTTCTTCTCCCTCTCCCAGAGGCTCACCACAACTAGGCTTGAATTTTGTGTCCTAGGTTTCATCCTCAACCGTAATTTAGTAGCAATGGTACAGCCATCCCTCATTTTAGTCATTTCCACCCTGGCTTGGTTAAACTGGAGGGATTCAAACCCTGATTGACTCACTGTCTAGGTATTTGGTAGGAGATTTTTATCTTTCTTTTGCATATCTTTACTATTGTTCAAGTATGATCTGAACTTCTTCACACAGCTGATATTGGACAACCATCAAAAGATAATTTTTTTCCTCTTTTTAAAATAATGCCAGTATAAGAACTCAAGAAGAAGAAAGGGGATATGTGCACATATGTGCACACACATACGTGTATGTGTATTGCATGTATACATGTGCACATACATTTGTGCATATATACACAATGGCATATTATGTATATGTGTGTGTTTACGTTGCATGGATATATTTTCTATATGTATTTATATGGGTATATACAGAAATGTATGAGCATATTTTGTGTATGTGTGGATATACACATATATATGTTTACATGAGTGTACATTTGTATATATTTATATAAATATATACAATATGTGTATGTCTATATGTGTATATACATATGTATAAACATACATATGCATGCATATTTGCATTTATATGTTTAAATATAGAAATAGTATCCAGTTGTACATTTATGAAAATAACTTGAATGGTAATATTGTAAGTTCCTCAAAAAATGAATGAAATAGTCTATATTCTTAGTGCTCTTTCAGAGTGAAGAGGAAGTTTCAGGGGGAGTAAGAGAAAAAAAAGAAAAGTAGTATTGGTCTAAATATAATATGACTTAACTCCGCTAATTGTGTGTGTGTGTGTGTGTGTATGTGTGTGTGTAGTGTTGCGAAGTTTTCATCACTATCTTGAAAAAAGGGTCAGCCTCCCAACCTGCATCTGCAGATATCTGAGAGCTCCCTTCCCAACTACTTGGTGGGATTGCAAAACCTTTAATATCTATCAGATTTCCACAGAAAGCTCCCCAACAGACTGAGGTCCTGAGGTGGTGCTCTGATCTGGTATTAGAGGACTGTCCCGGAGAATCTGACTGGAGAAACAAACGTAGAGCGACAAAACATAATAATTTCTAAATTTGAATGTTTGAACAAAAGTGTTTTATTTCTTTCCTTGTGTATTGTTCAGCCTCCTCCTTTCCCCCCAAATCCCCCTCCCATCCAAGCCAGGTTACCTTCCCTCTGTGAATCTTTCGAGTATCTATCTATTTATTTACATGCTGTCTACCCAATTAGAATGTAAACTCCATGAGGGCAGGGACTGTTTTTACTTTTCTTTGTATCCTTAGTGCTTAGCATGGTAACATATAATAGGCATTTAATAAGTGCAGGCTGATGAAGAGCTGGGTTTGGGGTGGGTGGATTTTGATCGGTGATGGCTAGAGAAAGGGTGATAGCAGTAGGGAGTTTGCTAGAAGCAACTGAGTCACGTGGATGCTCGTACCATCAGGGAAGGGGAAGAAACAGTTTCTTGATAAATAGATGCACGAAAAAGAGGTCAGATGACGTCAGACATCCAAAGGGATCCTGACAATAACCAGATACCAAGTTCTTCCTTTTCCTGACCCCAGTGCTCATTCTCTAGCTTATTCAGGCTTTTCCAGATTAGCTGGATATAGCTCAGCCAACGGACTTTCCAGCCATTCTGACTGAGTAGTCCTCTATTTCGCCACTGGTGAGTTTGAGCTAAATGTATCTTTCTGTACATCTGAAGGAAATTAGATTGAACTTCAATGAAAGGCAGCAGCTTCTTGTAGTGAGTTGACAACTGGTCTTAAACACAGAAGATAACATAGTTTAAGTCTCCTATCAGTGCACTGGATACCTGACTGGGCAAGTCACTTAATCTCTCTGTGCCCCCAAGAAAGTCTCTAAAGCCATAAATTGTCCAAAAAGAAACATTGCCAATCTGAATCTGTAGAGAGAATTTCCTCATCTGAGAATTATCTTTAAAAGGCATCATTCTCGGTTTCTACTTAACAGGCCCTAGTGAACATGAACGATCCCATTCATTTAAGTTGAACTTAGCATCTGTGTTTGTTATTCCCTGCAGGGAGTGTGCGTACTGTCTCCGGGTTTGCAGATCATAACCCTTCCTTGGCCAATGGTCTTTGAAAATTTCTGTGTGTAAATATATGTATATGTGTATGCATGTGCATACATATACACATATGCATACACCCAATGCATTTATACATATGCACACACCTATATACATGAGTGTGTATGTGTTATATATGTATATGTGTGTGTTACTCTATAGCCAATATGGTAATGCACTGCTTGGGACTTAACTAGCATGGTTCTTATGATGATGAGGAGCAGGAGGAGGAAAAGGAAGATGGTGATGGCAGCAACAACAACACTAATAGCTAACATTTATAGAGCACTTACTGCGTGCCAGGAGCTCTGCTAAGTGCATTACGATGATTATCTTGTTTGATCCTCACAGTAACCTGGAAGGCAGGTGCTATCCTTAACCCTGTTTTATAGATGAGGAAACTGAGGCAAACAATACTTAAATGGTTTTCTCAGGGTCGCACAGCTAGTAAATGTCTGGAGCTAGATTTGAATTCATGCCTGTGCTCATTCACTGTATCACCTGTTGTTCAGGTGACTCTTCATGACCCCGTTTAGGGGTTTCTTGGCAAAGACACAAAAGTCGTTTGCCATTTCCTTCTCCAGCCCATTTTATAGTCGAGGAAACGGAAACAAACAGGGTTAAATGGCTTACTCAGAGTAAGCTGCTAGTGTCTGAGGTCAGATTTGAACTCAGGGAGGTGAGTCTTCTTGACGCCATGCCCGGCACTCTGTGCGCTACGGTGCCGCCTAGCTGCCCACTGCATCACCTGGCTTCCCTATATAACAATCATAGTCAGACATTGGGCCTATATGGAGACCTTTGAGCTTGTTAGACCTGTGTCCGAGTTTATGTTCCATCAATAAAGCCTCCCATAACCAGGATCAGCTCTGTGCCATTCTAAGGCCTTGGACTGGGACTTTGAGAAAGGTAAGTGGCAATAACTAAAGAAAAGGCTTCTCTGCATTGGTAAAAACTCCCATATTTTGATCATTGCTTTCCTGGTTCTTGGTTATTAAGATCACAGGCCTGATACGAGTAAAGCTATTACCACCTGTAAAATATATGTATACAAATATCTTCAATTTAGATTTCAATTAGTCAAGTTTGCTGGCTGGAAATGGTTTAAATTACTGAAGTATTTCACTTTTTCCACTTATTTCCTTTTTAAAAGATCTGTCTCCTTAAACTTGGGAAACACATGTATGTGTGTCTACGTGTGTGTATGCCCTTTCTTTTCTTGAACTGTTGCCTACATAAATGTAACATTAACACAGGTAGAGATAGATGGATGAGTAGAGAAAAGGAGAGAGGGGGAGACAGAGACGGAGAGAACAGAGACAGAGAAAGACAGATCAGTATGGTATAGTGGCTAGAGAGGATAAAAAGTTCTGGATTCAAGTATTGTCTCTGATAGATATGAGGCATTTCTTAACCTCTTAGTACTCCAGGCAGCTAGCTTTCTAAGATGAAGTCATAATGAAGTATCTGATCAGTAGAGGGAGTTTGTGAACAAGGAGTTCCCTACACTGATGAGTTCACAAATCTAGATCAAGACACTCAAACCTATTCATATGCATATGTATAACCCCCAACTCTTCTCTCCGTTTCTCTGTCTATTTATGTCTCTCTCTCTTCTCTTCCTTTTTCTTCTCTCTCTCTCTCTCTGTATGTCTGTCTTTCTCTTTTTCTGTCTCTCTTCTCTCCATCTTTGCCTCTCTCTCTCTCTCTCTCTATCTCTGTCTCTGTCTCTGTCTGTCTCTGTCTGTCTCTCTCCCCATTCTCTTTCCACAAATAGGCCATATTTATTTATATATGCATACGTATATCTATGCATACATGTTCCATTTTTTTCCATGGTAAAACAAAACACATCATTGTTATAAGGAAGGCAGTTGCCTTGCATGTGTCTGAGAATTGTAATAAGTAAATGTTATGCATTATTCTCAACTCCTAGGAGTTTGACATTTTCCCCACCCTCCCTCTGTTCCTCCCAAGTGTTTGGCTACCCCTTCCATTTACTCTTAAATTAAATGATTAAAGCCCAGTGTGGAAAACACGTGGGGAATGTATATTTTAAGTCACTTGTTGAAAAAAAGAAAGACAATAAGGAAAAGCCGGTTTAGAGCTTCTGAGCCCAAGGAGTGGGCAAGATGTAGAAGTTACCAGAGAAACTGGTCACTTCATGGAACACATGTTTCCATGGGAATTCGATTGGAAAAATGGAGAGTGACATAACATGAAACTTTCTAAATTTGAATGTTTATACAAAAGTATCTAAAACATTTTCCAACTTTCCATGTTGCTAAGGGGTATACAGGGAAGAGTTCTAGATTTGGTGTCTAAGGCCCTATGTTTTGACTGTGCCTCTTCTACACACTACCGTGATACCTTGGGCAGATCAGTTAACCTGTTTGGACCTCTGTTTTTTCATTTTAAGAAAAAATAAGGAGAGTTGAACTAGATGAATTCTGATATCCATTGCTTTCAGCTCTAAGACTCTTTAAAGACTGCTTCATGCATTACATTTGTGTGTCTGGCACCTAGCTTAGTGGTTGACATATCAGCTGCTTAATAAACATTTATTATGAATAACTTACTGATAAATGCTCGTTATTATGATCTCTAATGAGGTCATAATGTGGTAATGTTGCACTTCCTTCAAAATAAGTTCTCAAAAATGCAGATCCTCGGCTCAAGATGGATAATCTCCAAAATGATTGCTAAGGAGGTATTTGGAAGTTCTGAAATGGGCACCAGGAGGTATCAGAAGCAAGACTTTAAGGAGGTGAAGGATATGGTTGTTGCATCTAGTCCAAATTAAGACTATCACGAAAAGAAGAAGTGGTAGCAGGATTGAAGCTATAACGAAGTGAGCCTGAGTTTCCTGTCCCTCCCCCCATACAGACCCATGCACACATGCATACACGTGTTTACACAAGGCATGCTGCTGTGGTTAGGTAACCTGGTGGATTACATCTGATGTCAGGTAGACCTGAGTTCAAATCCAGACACAGACATTTATTAGTTATGTGATCCGGGCCTAGTAACTCACTTAACCCTCCTGTGCCTCAGTTTCCCCATCTGTAAAATAGGGATAATAACAGTATCGAATTCATTTGAGAATCAAATGAGACAATATTTGTAAAGTGCTTCACAAATGTTAAAGTGCTACTTAAGTGTTATATTGCTATGATTATTATTTAAAAATTAACCTATCTTATTTTAAAATGTACATATAAAAGGATCTTAACTTACATGTTGACTTGGACATTTGCTAACTGGAAGGGGCTTAAATTAATTAAATGATAATCTTTCCAACAATTGTTTTTTGTTTTGTTTTACAGTCTCCTTGGTCTTGGGAAACAATTAATTATTCCCTTCATTCAGGGAATATCAAAGTGAAAAATGTATTCTAAGTCTGAGTCTCTCAGGGACTTAACTGAAGTGATACCTTTTACAGGAAGCCTTTGCAGATCGCCCTACCTCCAGAAGCTCTGCTCCTCTGACACCCAGAAATAGACCTTTGTATATTATTGTTGCTAAGTCATTAAGTCTGACTCTTCATGACCCCAGGGACCATACTGTCCATTGGATTTTCTTGGCAAAGATGTTAGAGTGATTTCCATTTCCTCTCTAGTAGATTAAGGCCAACAGAGGTTAAGTGACTTGCCCAAGGTCTCATAGCTAGTAAGTGTCTGTTGTCAAATTTGTACTTAGCTTTTCCTGATTTCAGGACCAGAGCTCTATCCACTGAGCCACCTAGCACTTTCTGCAGGTATGCCCTTGTATAACTATGTATAGTTCGCATATTCTTTTTTATGAACATCTCATATCTCTTTCATATAAGGTATGCTCCCTGAGCTCAGGGACTGTTTCATTTTTGTCTTTGCAGTTTCAGTGCCTTGCACAATACCTGGCACTTAGTAGGCATTCAGTATATGTTTCTTGATTGACCTTTAAGGTCCCTTTCAGTCCTAGAGTCACAATCCAATGATCCACCTTCTCAGGCTTTTAAAAAGTGCTCCTACTACATCGTATTACAAAGAGAAACACAATGGTTCAAAGGAAATTCAGAAATCCATCAGTTAATTGAAGTTCTGTAGGTAAATGTGCTATGATTTGGAGCTTGTTCCTTTTTTATTTTAAAGTATCTCCCCTTTTAACCTGACTCCATTTTCAAATATTCTTTTTGGAAGATCCTATCTGGGGGAATGTAAAACCATTCCTCAGGCATAGTTCTCCTAGGAATGTGTCAGAGTTCTCCTAGTCTTCTTTCTTGCCTTTGGCCTTTGCCAGGAGCGTCTCAGACCCAGGGTGAGATGATAGGTATAAACTGGAAGGCTCTGGAGTATTAATTTCCATTGTACAAGATCTTCTAAACTGGCAGTCTCCATTTTAATATCTTCTGTCCCAGAGGAAATAAGTTAACTTTGGCCACTTCTCTATGAGTCAGTAACTTGGAAGAACCTGCTGAAATACATTTTTCTTTTAAATAAGACAGTTGGGGTTGAGTGACTTGCCCAGAGTCACTCAACTAGTAAGTGCCAAGTGTCTGAGACCAGGTTTGAACTCAGGTCTTCCTGACTCCAGGGCAGAAGCTCTAGCCCCTGTGCAACCGAGCTGCCCCTGAAATACATTCTTATTTCAATGCTTTCTTTGAACTGCTTAATGATGGAGGTAACCTTGTTTCTGATTATTCATTTAAAATTCAGTTGGGAACTAAAATTATGACCCTTTCCCATTTTATTTTTCAAAATAAGACTGAATCTTAGGCAGTCATACTTGGAGTATCTTTCAAAAGGGGAGCGATAACCAGGGATTTGTTTTTATTGAATTATCAAGGGAAGGCTCTTACCTCTCATAAATAGATTGTGACAAGCCCATCTTTTGCTGTATCCATTCCAGAACATACCATTTTTCCCTTGTGTTCCATGATTCTACTCCTTCTAGGTGGGCGTCACTAATCCTTCGTGCCACCATCTTAGATTTCAATTCCCAAAATGTATCCATTTGAGTTCTAACGGAGACCTTATTTTGCTGGAGAAGAGAACATTCTTCTGGGCCCTTAAGTTGTCAACCAGTCAATAAACCAGGCGATGTGCTATAGTGTAATGTCTGACAAATAGTTTTGCCATTGACCACAAAGCTGGATCAAGTTCTCAGTCCTAAGAAAGCACAGGTGATAATCCAAGGCAGGACAGATGGGGAATGTTTCTCTTATGGCCAATATTTTGCAAACCTTTCCATTCAGAATCATGGAAATAGGGTCTGGTAATTGTGAGGTGATGCACAGATTACTGTTTTCACTAACTACGTGGACATGTTTAGAGTCAGGCTTTCTACCTGTTTTGCAGAAATGGCATTTATGTAATTCTCTCTCTTTTATGTTTTTTTGGACGGGGGAAGGCAGGACAATTGGGGATAAGTGACTTGCCCAAGGTTACACAGCTAGTAAATGTGTCAAGTGTCTGAGGTCGGATTTGAACTCAGGTCCTCCTGACTCCAGGGCTGGTGCTCTATTCATTGCACCACCTAGCTACCCTGGTAACTCTCTCTTAAAATGAAACAAGTCATATTGTTTTTCAGTTTTTGTTGCCTCTTTTAAATTATTTTCCAGCAATCCCTCCCCTTCCCCAGTCCATGTACATTAGTTCTTAACCTTCTGTCTTCATGCTTTTGTAATAGATTTTCTGTCTAAAAGCTATGTGAGTTTGTATCTACTCATATTAAGGCTCTGAGCCCCCACTCTTATTTTCTATTTTCTGAATCCCTTCTTCACAACCAGCTGTTAAATTAATTATGTGATGTCATGTTATAGTGGTGAAAAAGGACAATTTTGCTTCAAATAAAAACACAGGATAAAATTGGGAAAATACATTGACAAAGTACTCTCAACATCATCCCCCAAAACACCTCCCACACTGCCAAAACCTTCTTGCTTTTGTAATTCAGCCCTTCTTCACCCTCTTTGTCTCTCCCCACAAAGAAAGGACCTAGGAAGTTTTACCACCTCTCAAATAATTCTCACCACATTGAAGAGAAATGGCTCAATTACTCACATTTATGAAGGAAATAATATAGTTCTTTATTATACTTATATGCCACAACAGCAGTGAGTCTTAAGTGAAGATTCACTCATCCTCACAAGTTCAAATCCAGCCTCAGACACTTACTAGCTGTGTGAAAAGTCACTTAACCCTGTTTGCCTCAGTTCCCCATCTGTAAAATGAGCTGGAGAAGGAAAGGGCAAACCACTCCATGATCTTTGACAGGAAAACCCCAAATTGGGTCATGAAGAATTGGACATGACCGAAATGACTCAATAACAAAAATAAAACATCCAAAATAGGTGCCTCCACTTTCTTTTTACTCACTGTCTTCTTCAGCTCTTACAATCTGACTTCCGACCCCATTGTTCCACCAAAACTGTTGTCTCCACAGTTACTAATGATCTCTTAACTGCCAAATCCAATAGACTTTTCTCAATTTTTCTTCTCCTTGACCTTCCTGCAGCCTTTGACATTGCTGATCACCCTATTCTCTTTGTTATTCAATTCTCCTTAGGTTTTCAGGACACAGCTCTCTCTTTATTTTCCTCCTACCTAGCAGATTCCTCCTTTGCTGAATCCTCATGCAGATCACACCTTCTATGTAGGTGTCCAACAGGGTTAGGTTTTAGTCTCTTTTCTCCCTCCATATTGCTTCATTTAGTGATCTCATCA
Source organism: Pseudochirops cupreus (assembly GCA_028627135.1). Lineage (NCBI taxonomy): Eukaryota > Metazoa > Chordata > Mammalia > Diprotodontia > Pseudocheiridae > Pseudochirops > Pseudochirops cupreus. The sequence continues at coordinate 400,788,961 of CM053582.1, read as the reverse complement.
GCTCCCATGGATTTAATTACCACCTCTGCATTGATAATACTCATATCTATCTATCCTACCCTGCCTTCTTTGCTGACCTACGTCTCTCTTTCCAACTGCTCCAACATCTCAGACTGGATGCCCAATACACATATTAAACTCAGCATGTCTGAAACTGAACTTATTTCCTCCTTCTAAACTCTGTTTGCTTCCTAATTTCCCTAATACTATAGAGAACAACACTATATTCTCAGTCCTTAAGGCTCTCAACCTACGTGTCATTCTCAATTCCTCATTATCTCTTCCCCACCTCCCCATATCCAATCTGTTGCCACAGCTGGTCAATTTCACCTTTGGACCACTCTTTAGATATGCCCCCTGCTGTCCTCTGACTGCCACCACTCTGGTGTAGGCCCTCATCACCTCATGACTAGACTATTATAATAGCCTGCTGGTGAGTTTTCCTACAACAAGTTCCTCCGAAGTAAAATCCATCCTCCATTCAGTCACCAGTGATTTTCCTAAAGCACAGATCCTGCCATGTCACCTTGCTAGTTAATAAACTCCAGTGGCTCCCTTTTACCTCCAAGATCAAATACAAAATCCTACGTTTGGTGTTAAAATCCTGGCTCCCTCTTGTCTGTCTAGTCTTCTTATACTTTACTCCTCACCACGTAGTCTTTGTTTGATTCAATGATATTGGCCTTCTTTGCTGTTCCATGAACAAAACACGCCATCTCTCCATTCAGTGAATTTTCTCTAACTTGTCAGTACTTCACACTATTTATTTTTTTTAAACTATGTCATAAATACTGTACAATATTTTCAAAAGCTACCCTGTTTTTCTGTGCTTCCTTCTGAGTTTTCTTTTGTTCTCTGCTATGGATTTTGTTTTCTCCCTCCCTCCCCACACCTACCCTAGAGAAAGCCGTTAAACACAGATTTGTGTATGCATGCACACATATGTAAACACACATATGTGTACATGCATGTACACACAGGCATCTAATACCTTTAAATGTACACACGTATGTATACATACATATATGCACATACATATATGTGCACACATACATATATACATATATATCTCCACACTATACATACTTCTATTTATCAATTCTTTCTCTGAAGGTAGATGGCATCTTTCTTCATAGATCCTTTGCAATTCATTTGAGTATTTTTAATACTCAAAATAACTTAATTGTTCAGTCATTCTTTGAACAATGTTGCTGCTACTCCTAGTTCTGCTCATTTCACTTTTCATTATTTCATCATTTCATTATTTCAAGTCTTTCCATGGTTTTCTAAAACTAACCTGCTTATCATTTCTTAGTATGATGTCTTTGAGAATCCCCACACATTGCTCCCTACAAACCTGTTAGTACCTAGCCTAGAAATCCATTTTGCTAGCTCTTCTTTCACATTTGCCATGCTCCTTGTAGGGATGGGGCATTGGCACTTAATTATTTTTATAGTAATGAGAATCAGATAACTAATGATAATTCCTAATCAATGATATTCATGATCATAATTCTTTGTTATCCTGCATGTCAATATGTTCTACCATATCATCTCAGAGGTTACTCCAATCTCATTGTAGGAAGATACCATTCTTGTTCCTGCTAATGAATTGCTGAATAAAAAAGCTCTGGAGATTATATGTTGAGGACTAAAGAGAACATAGAGGAGAATTGGATCAAATCTCTATTTCATTCCAAGAGAGTTATATGTGTCTAGTTATAGAAAATGCCTCAGTGCTGCCAAGACTTAATTTTCATTTCTCATGTCCTTGGGGGAAGATAAACTAGGGTAGTTTTTAAAAAATCTGTTGACATTTTGTTAAATCCTCAGCCTCCACATGTTCATACCAGCACCTTTGCAATGGCTAAATATGAGTAATTTAGTCATTAATTCTTAGAGAAAAAGTGACTGCTCTAGTGTCCAGCTGCCCATTTCTCCAGCTGTTAAAGCTTAGATCTTCAGAAATCTAAATAAGATGGACAGCTTGTTGTCAGTGCATACAACTACCTCTGATCTAAGGACTGGTCTTTGAAAGCAAGTAATGTTGTAACAACAACAACAAACAACATTTATACAGAACTTGATGGCTTATTAATACTTTACAAACATTCTTTCTTTACTATAACCATTGGAGGTAGGTGCTATTTTATAGGAAATGGCAGCACATTGAGATTAAGGGAATTATTTAGACTCATATAGCTAAGTTATTAAGGGTTCAGATATTCCTGACTCCCCATCCACTGCCACCTAGCCACTTTTGCAATATTCCTCTTATCCTGGAGAGATATCTGATTATTCCTTTTGTTTCCTGGAAGAAAAGACCTGACTCTTTCCTAGAATTGCCTACTGTCCAATGGAAGTACCTTTTTCCATTGAGATGTTTTCAAGGAGATATCTGAAGTATTCTCCATAAAATGCACAAACTCTTACATTCTAGCAGATGGTGCAGTAGAATGTTGGATTGACTCAGATGATTTGAATTCTGCCCTGGGTAACTTTAGAAAAGTTAGCTTACCACTCTGGGTCTTAATTTTCTCTTTTGTAAAATGAGAATATTAGAGTAGATAACTCTAAAGTCTCTTGCAGTTAAAAATCTATGATTCCAATTGCCCTAGTGAGGACTTAAAACGAGTTTAAGTTTAAATCCCCACTGATTCCTGAATATGGCTCATGCTTCCATTTGTCGATGGTTAGATTTTTCAGTTTGACTATCAATCCAGCCTTAGTTTTCAAATTCTTCCTTTAGGGCGACTAGTTTATGATGGATAGAGGTAGACTTGGGGTCAAAAGCACCTAAGTTTGAATCCTTGTCAGCCACCTGCTAGCTGTACAACCATGGGCACTTACCCGCTTTAAACCTCAGTTTCCCCATTCATTAAAATGGGATAATAATAGAATAGGGTTGCTAAGAGGATCAAATGAGATTTAAAAAATCAAATGATATGAAATCTGTAAAACCCTATATAAACTGCTGGCTGTTATTATTCCCTCAGGCTGTTGATATTATAATTCATAAGCTTCTTCTCTAATAATGCCATTTTTCATTTGACAGTTAGAGGTTTACACGGTTTCGCGTGTTTTTTTTCCATGCATGTTTTTGTAGTTGTGTATATTGTTTCCTTGGTTCTTCTTATTTAATAATAGCTAGCATTTGGATGACACTTTAAGGTTTGCATAGTGATTTACAAATATTTTCTCATTTGATCCTTGCAATGACTGTATAAGGTAGGCAATATGATTATGCCTGTGTTAATATGAGGAAACTGAGGCTAACTGAAGTCAAATGCCCAGGGTCACACAGCTAGTAAGCATCCGAGGCTAGAGTTGAACCCAGGTCTGACTGACTCTAAGTTCAACTCTACCTACTGCCCCACCGGGTTCATATGTCTTCCTTTGCTGCCTCGTATTCATCACATTCACCATTTCTTGAAGCCCAGTTATTATTACATTCATTCACCAGTATTTGTTCCCCAGGTGTTGAGCATCTATTTTGTTTCCAGTTCTTTACCACTACAAAAAGTAATATCACAAATATTTTGAAGAGCTTGGGTTCCTTAAGGAACCAGATCCTAGCCAATAAAACAATGTAGATATCAAAATTGAGCGCATTTACCTTAGCTGTCTCTCCCCAGTTCCCTTGTTGCTAGGGCAATATACCATGGCCTTGAACAGAGGCATCAGACTCCTGACCTGCCAGTCACAAGCAACCTGCAAGACTCCCAAGTAGGGCCCAATTGATGTTAAAATACAATTGGAACATGTTTAACAAAATAAATTAAAAGACAAGACAACATAAATCTTGTTAATTTGTGGTTTTCTAAGTCAATAGATTCATTTCTATTTGTTTGACACCAGTGCCCTGGAGGATCCTTTCATTACAGGAATCCCACTAATCAGGACCAGCTATCCCTATTGGGTTCACAGAAGACAGACAAATGTTTGGAGAGATGACTTATACAAAGAAGAAAGGGGCAGAGGGCAGGGGAAGTCATTTCTTCCACTTGTTTACTTTATCATTTATGGTCCCTACAACCAAACAGGGCAGCTACGTGGTGAAGTGAATGGAAATACCCAACCTGGAGTCAGAAGAACTCATCTTCCTGAATTCATATCTGGTCTCAGGTACTTATTAGCTGGGTGATGCTGTTACTTAACCCAGTTTGCCTCAGTTTCCTCATTTGTAAAATGAACTGGAGAAGGAAATGGCAAACCGCTCTATTATCTTTGCCAAGAATACCCCAAATGGGGTTATCAAGAGTCAAATGTGACTGAAAAAATGCCTGAACAACAACAACAATGCATAGTTCTAAGCATAGTTCTTGGTACATGGTAAGTCCCTCAGTAAATCATTCATTTGGCTACTTTATGCTCATTGTTGCCCTTTAGATACAGAAGTAAAAGTTCATGGTTTACATTACAAGTGCCATTTTTATGACATTCTTAGACTTTCAGAAAACTAAGAAAGTTTGAGGTGGTTAAGAAGGGGACAAGAAGATAGATAAAGTCACTACTCCCTATTAGTCTGTTTCTAAATTTTTGGTCCTTACCATCAAACAATATGGTAGTTCTGAAGCTTCCAGATGAACTGGAACCTCTCCTATATCATACAGAGATATTTCAATGATATACAGGTAGAATGAAATAAAGCTTTAGAATGGTTATAATTTATATAATTATATATTTATTTATATTAAATATTATATATAACATATACATAATATATAACAAAAATAAGTTTTGTCTGAACCTGTGATTTCATCAGTGTAGGGAGGTCACTGGTGTGGAAACTCCCTCTACTCATACAGATCAGCAACCCCTCTATATCTTATATCATTAGATAGTTACATGGAGTACTGAATATTTAAAATGATTTGCCCATGTATGTTCTAGGCAAGAATTGAATCCAGGTCACCCTGACTTCAAGGTTTCTATCTGTACTCTATCTCTACAATGTTTAATATAGAGGGCAAAGCTTGCAATGATTCTAGGTCTGAAGCAGTGGAAAAACAAACAAACAAACAAAAACTGGAATCCCTTTTCTGGGAGGACTAAGAAACTGTGATTGGATTCTCCAGTTTGACTTCCCTGCTGTGTTCTTTAGGATAAGCGTGACTAATTTTAGAAGGAGATTCTCTGTGCTCCCGGTTAGAAGGAGATCTGAACTCCTAATCTGTTATCTATGCCCCTTTCCAAGGGGAGCCCAAGCAGTAAGTGTTTGGGTGAATCTCAGCAGCACTAGTCTCAGTTTTCCTAGCAGCATGTGGGGAATTGTCTCATTCCTTACTCCTCTCTCCTCTGATGTCCTGGAAAACTGTTTGTATTTGGGGTGGGATCAGGGGGAGGAAGTGGGGATGCAGATTTTCCAAGTTGAAAATTGGGTGGGCATTTTCTTTTATGACACACACAATTTTTAGAGAGGCTAAATTGAAGTTCTAAAAATTGTACATCTTTTTCGAGTTCTTCATCTGCTTACTTTCATTCTCTCAAGGAGAACATTGAAGAACTGGCTTAAACTAGATGAATAAAAAAGCTGATTTTTTCCCCCCTCATTGCAAAGGGGATTATAGGGAAAAGAATGTGTTTTGACTCTAGGGAAAGCCAATCTACACTTGGCATCATGCCCTGATTCTGCAAGATGATGTCTCCCAAAGGGTTCTGGCATTACTTTGATAGCCTTGTTAGTCAGCGGACCAGGAAGTAGCAATGTGAGTTCAAATTTCAGGCACTATTTGCAAGGTCAATAGAAATTTGGTAATTCTTGATTAGGTTGGTTTAGGGATATATAATGATGTGGGTGAAAAGGTTAGAAACTAGGAATCAATCTTCTTTGACATAATAATTGATGAAATATAATAGTGGAGTCAGGTGTATATATACATGATGCGAATGAATATCACATAAGCATTTTATGTGAATATATAAGAAATTACATTTTCTATGTTTCAACATTTGCAAAGCACTTTACATATCTCATTTAATCTTTGCAAGAACTTTTTGAGGTTAGTACTATAGATATTACTAACCAATCCAACTTTCCAGTAAAATTCAGAGAATTTGACTTCCTTATTGTGTAATAAACTATTAAGTGTTGGCATTTGAATCCTGCTCTTCCTGAATCTAACATCGTGGAAACAGTGTAATGTAGTAGAAAATGCTCAGGACTTGGAGTCAAGAAGTTCTAGGTTCAAGTCATGCCTCTTCAGATCACTTAACTTCTCTGGTCTTTAATTTTCTTATCTGTAAAATGGAAAGCTTTTAGAGATTAAAGGTCTTAATACAGCCTAAGTATAGGATACTATGATAGTGTCTATAATACCACATCTGTTTATCAAACGTTGTTCACTTAAGACAGCTTAACTTCTGGTCTTTTTGTCTTTGGATTGGCTGCCTCGCTCCTATTCCCCCATCTTTCCAGTCTCCCAATATTTAGAAGCTTTGTCTTCTTACTTTTGCCTCTTAGAATCTCTGGCTTCCTCAAAGACTCACCTCAAGTACTACCTTCTGCAGGAGACCTTCCCCAGTAAGTCTGTCAATAAACATGAAGCACCTATTATGTGTCAGGCACATTGTAGGTCCCCCTAACTGCTATTGATTTTCTCCAACTTAAAAAAAAAACCACCATCAAATATTAAAAAATTGTTCTAACATGTAATTGGGGAAAATAAAATTTATTTTAAAAAAGAAAAAAAATACTAACTTGTACCTATTTTTAAAAGTATCTTGTATATGCCTATATATGTACATCTTCTCTATTCCTTTAGAACATAACTCCCTTGAGGACAAGGACTGTCTATGCTTTTTCTTTGAATCCCTGTACTTTAGCATGGTATAAAGGCAGATAGTGAGCCCTCAATAACTACCTAGTGATTGATTGATTGCTTATGTAGTTAGGTTAAGTCACATAAGTTTATGGATTCTGTGTCATTAGTCATAATCTTTTTATGCCAGCTTATTATACTGATATAGTCTCCATCCCATCTATACACGCATTATCAGCCTCTCCTCTCTCCCTCACATCAGTCCTTCTCATACACTGTGGTATTTCCATGGATAGGACCCATGCTTATGAAAAAAAGGGATCCTTCTGAATCCTTGGGAATATGGTGGAATTTAAACCATTGATACAATTTTAGGTTTGGAAGGGACTTTGGCAAACTAGAACAATCTTGTGGTTTACAGACAAGCGCATTAAAACTTAGAGAAGCTAAGTTATTTTTTCCAAGACCACAAATTTCCTTTTGCTCTTATCTCTGCCCTTAGGAGCAACAAATAAATCATTGATTCTTAAGACTTCTTTATACACTGGAAGAAAGTGCTGAAAAAGCAAATATCACTTAAAAGGGAACAAACACCTTGTCATCCTATCACCAGCTTGGATGGGTGTGTCCCCAAAAGCTCTTACCAATTCTGGTTTTATCTTTTGAAGCTTATCCCTTCTGACATCCTGAGATGAGTCACCCAAGCTCTGTTAAGAGTTTGTTTATCCTCTGGGCTCTGTTTCTGGGAGCTAGATTGAATTTTGTTAACATGGTTGGTGTTGCTCTTTGAGAAAAGTTTCCACCAAGGGGTGGGTGAGTGGACAGGTTGTTGGGATTCCTTAACCATAACTATGATGATCAGAAAAGAGAATCATCATGGTATTTTAGCACTTCTAGGTTGGAGATTTACCTTAAGAGGGATGGAAGAAGGCAAACCTGTTGGCCTTGGCTTGGTGGGGAGAAAACAAGGCAGGGAGACACATGATTCCATCAAAGTCATAGATGTTTTCTCTTTGCCCTCACTCAGCTTTATTAACATAGAGGGAAAAGGACAATGCAGTGGAATGAAGAGGAGAGGAGGCAGAATGGCCTTGGGATGCTCCATCTTCAGGCAACATAGTTACGGTTATATGAGAGCATTGGCTGGGTTCTGGGAGAATCATCTTGTGGTTCCAGCTTGGCCAGCACTCACTGGATCATCTTGGGTAAGTGAAATCACGTCTATACCTTGGTTTCTTCACCTGCGTACTAAAGAGATTGGACTAGGTGACCTCCTAAATCCCTTAGAGGTATGATTTTTTTTTATTTTTTTATTTTATTATTCAATGAAACTAACCATGATAAACAGAACTAGAAATCTCTGCCAATGAGAGCTAGTCTAAAGTAAGCCCTAGTTTCATCAAATCAAATAAACAAACAGAAGACAATAATCACAGAATGAAAGAATCTCAGAACTAAAGGGTCCTCTGAGACCATCTAGGCCAGAAGTTCTTTTTTTTTTCATTTTGTAATAATTTAATAGGTTTAACCTTTAATAGGTTTAACCTTTTGGACCTCTGGTGAAATCTATGGACCTCTTTTTATAAGAATATTATTAATAATAAATAATCATATAGTCTTATATATAATATAATCTTAATATTTTTAATAAAATGAAATAAATAGTTAAACAGAAAATCAATGGCTAGTAAAAAGACATTTTTCCCCTATCAGAGTAGGAAGAAACCCTGGCTCATGGACACGAGAGTGAGAATACCTGATCTAAGTAAATCCATACCTAAAGAAGAATCTCCTCTTGGCTATATTTGACTCGTGACCATTCAGTATCTGTTTACTCTTTGGATCTATGGATAAGGGAAGAATTCAAGACCATACAAGAGATAGAAAGCAACATGGAAGATAAATAATTTTTATTACACTAAATTAATTTTTCTTCCACAAACAAAGCCAATGCTAAATGGGGGAAAATCTTTTCATTAAGTTTCTCTTATAAAAGTATTATTTCTGAGATACTTAAGGAATTGTTGGAGAGGCCATGGGAAAACAGATACGTAATTGTACTGTTGGTAGAACTGTGAGCTGTTCAGGCTATTCTGGAAAGCAATTTGTAAATACATCCAAAAAGTTATTAGACTGTATATACCTTTTGACCCAAAGACACAATTTCTAGCCAGAGATCAAAAGAAGAGGAAAAAACTCATATATTAAATATATATGTATATATACACTATCCTTATTAATGTTTCCCCTCAAGATCTCCTTACAGACTCTATCTATCTATCTATCTATCTATCTATCTATCTATCCATCTATCTATCTATCATTTCTTTTTTCTAGTGACAAAGAACTGTAAATTAAGGGGGTACTCAACAATTGTAGAAGGACTGAATAAATCATTACTTACAAAAATAATGAAATACTATTGTGTGATAAGAAACAGTGAGAGGGATAGCGCTTTAGTGAAACCCAGAAGTCTTATATGAACTGATGCAATGCAAAAGTTACCAGAACCAGAAGAACAATTTCTATATCAACACTGTAAAAACAAACAACTTTAAAAGATGTAAGAACTCCACTCAATATAATGACTAACTCCGAGAGGAACCCTGCAACCCACCTAGCGATGAAGAGATGATGTACTAGAGATATAGAATGAAACAGAGAATTTTGGATGTGGCCGATGCCGGCTTTTCTTTTCCTTTCTTTTCTTTTTATTGCTGTGTCTATTTGTTATAAGATATGCTTTCTTTTTTCCTCTCTCTACCCCCCACAGGTTGTGGAAGGGAGAGAAAATAAATGTTTATTAACTGAAAATAAAAGTTAAAAATAAAGATTTTCGATAAAGAGAAAACTACTATCTACCTACTTTCTACTACTGGGGTAGTTGAAAGCATCACCTAAAAGATTTCTTCTACAAGCCAGGGGATGACAACTCTTTTTACATCATTTAGTTTTTGATTGTTAAACAATATTGCTCAATGTGAAAAGGATCCAAAGGAAGTGGAAAAAGAAGTTGAAAATGAGAAAGTCCAAAGGAGCAAAAGGTTTCCTGAAGTCTGTGAGGAGGTCTTGAGGGGAAAGGTTAATAAGGATACTGTATTCATGCTCTTAGCCAACACATAACCTGAGAGTCACACAGCCTTGGCCAAACCAGTGGTGACAGCATTGGAGCAAATTCTTAAGCTCAAAATCAGATACCAGACTGTCTCAGAATGACACTCTGGACTGCTTGGCTCTCCTTTCCAAAGCTAATGGACTTGGTGGTGAAAATGAGCCGGACTTTTTTGTGGATGGGTTGGGGGAGAGTGGGAAGAGAAGCTGGGATCAGCATTCCATCTTACAAACAAACTTTTCATATGGCTTGGAGCCTTGGAGAATTTCTTGTCTAAGAACAACCCTTGGAAAGAGAAGAGGGAGAAAAAGTCATTCTGGAATCTCATAAGCACAAAACACCATATGGAAGGTGGTCACCCCTGTGTAATTAGCAGTGAACATGACTTCTCTCCTCATATTCTCTGAATTTTCACAGCTGGAAGTCTGGAACTCATTACTTCATTTAAAACATAGCTAAGTGTGCATCCAGTCTAGAGAGATTTGCTTGGGAATTGGGGTGGTGCCTAACAGCCATTTCTTCTTTATGCTCCAACAAAGAAGAGATAGAGAACCAGTTTGAGAAGCAGATGAGAAATCTTCCTTATGGCACCCAGATGTTTCATTTGTTTGTGTGGATCTATGCTGGCGAGATTTTTCCTATTTGTACATTCATCTTCTGGCTGTTATCTTTGCAGAGGCATAATCTTCCTTAAAGGGCTTCCAAAAATAGCAAGTCAAAGAGGAGAAAGACTAAGAAGTTTGCTTAGATTTACCATGTGTCTTTGTTAGTACATGAACTCCATAGGCATGTATCTAAGGGAAATACCTGGTCCTGGACCAAAGTAGTTAAAGGAGAGAAGTAAAGACTTTGGCACTGATTTTTGAATATTTGGAGACTAATTTCTTAGACTCTTAGAATGTCAGAATGGGATTATATAGTTTGACTGATACCTGAGTAGTCATATCTGCTACAATATCACTGATGCATGATCTTCCCAACTGAGACATTTACTAGCTGTGTTAATGTAGGCAGCTCACTTGACCTCCATGGGCCTCAGTTTCCTCATCTGTAAATTAAAATGGTGCAGGTTTAGACTCAATGATCTTGAAGTTTCCTTCTGACTTTAGGCTGATTATTCTATTGTGTTATGAATCTGTTGAAGAAAGACAATCCTGGCTAAGAAAGTCATTAGCACTACTTCATGAGTTCTGTTTGTCAGGTGGCTTTTCATCATGCTGATCTAATATTTCCTATAAATTCTACCTATTGTTTTGATTCTTTGGGGCCAAAGAATTAAGCCTCTTCTCTCTTTCTTATGAAAACTCTTCAGATACTTGAAGACATTTATTATGTCCTACCACCAATGCAATCCAAATCTTCTCTCTAGGGGAAACATACAAAGTTCCTTCTTCCCTCAGGTACTGATAAAGGTTCACGAGCTCTTAGATCATAAAATGATTATTGATCAGAGGAATCAAAGTCAGACGTGATGTAATTGTCTGGTTAGATTGAAAGAGGCAGCATGGCGTATTAGGAAAAAAAGCTGGAGTTAGAATCAACAGACTGATGTCACGATCTCAATACTAATACTCATTATGTGACTTGATGAATCATCTTTCCTTTGAGTCCACACGTGGCCCTCTAGATCCTTTGACTGAATTCAAACTTTGTTAAGTTTGGATTCAGTCAAAGGGTCACACTTGAGGACCTAGAGGGTCACATGTGGCCTCAAGGCTGCAGGTTCCCTACCCCTTGATCAAGTCCTTATCCCTTTGATGATTTTAAAGGTACATCAGAATGTACAGAACTCCAGGGTCATCATTATGGACCTCAATTGTCCCTCTACTTTTGAAGAAACAGAAATTTCCACAAGTTATTTAATGTTGTCAACATATTCCGTGGTCATGAGTCAATTAGATAATTCTCAGGCACTTAGGGCTTTATACAAACATACTATTGTCCACACATGGAGGTGACATTGGGTTCTCCAAAGTTGTGTCAGCAGAATGCAAACACTTGCCAAATTATAACAAATTGGATAGGTTTCCAGTAATGTCCCATTGACCAGCTGTGTCTGCTGTCCAGGGACAGACCCAGCTAAATCTATAGTGGCTCATCTCCTGAAGTCCGGCCCCTAGATAGTGAAAAATTAGAGATGGCCACTCCGGAAATTTTTCACCAGATAATTCTTTTTTTTTTATCAGTTATTTGTTGTTTATTCAGTATTTAGGGTTAGTATGACACTTGAGGAATTGGTTGCATTGTTGTACATATACAGATCTTTTTATATAATATGGAAATTTACAATTATTGATGTGTGTGTGTGTGTGCGTGTGTGTGTGTGTGTGTGTGTGTGGAGACAAAAATCAGGTCCTCTGGAAATATGATACATGGGGCCATGTTGTAGAGCCCTAATAGAGGGGAGCATAAAGGTAATCAATGTATCAGTAAAGAATTACTCTTCTATGGTGTTTTGTAGCCAGGAGTGTTGTCTTCTGGACCTACAGGAACCTGTAGCACCTGCATACAAGGCAGGTAGCTTATATACCTGTGGGGCACTTGACACCAACTACCGAGACCATACAAGTCATATTCAGCATCATATGCAAACAACAGGGTTTAACAAATAGCCACACTGTACTATTCCCCATTTATAACTTTAGAAAGAGACTACAGTGTGTTCATAGGTTTTACATTTCTGGTGTTCAATCACTAATCAGAGGAAGGATTTGGTCTATTTGAAAAACACATCATACATAACCTTTGAACCACTATCATGTTCTCTTGATGGCAGCACAGTAAAAGGTTTTAAAATTGCAGCTTCTTCTGGATTCCCCAAAGAGTATCTGCACTCTTCTTTAAACAGCTCTCCTCATCTGGATTCAGGTTTACTTTCACCACATCTGAAGTGCCATTCTGCCCCAAGCTACATGGGAGACTAAGGAAGACATCTTCGTTAATGCCATATAGGCCCTTAATCATGATGGAAATTGGATGCACTTTTCTAAGATTCTTCATAATGCTTTCTCCCAGATCTGCCACAGACAAGCCAATGGCCCAGGAAGTGTAGCCCTTCAGCTTGATCACCTCATATGCACTTTCAACCACCTGTTTATGAACATCTTTCCAATTCTCTGAATCAGCATCAGTTCCCATTTGAGGATTAACATTCTTCAGAGACACACTGGCAAGATTCACGCCACTCCACACAGGAACATTGGAGTCTCCATGTTCCCCAAGGACCCATCCATGACAACTTGAAGAATGGACACCAAGTCTCTCCCCCATTAGGTAATGGAAACAGGCAGAATCCAGATTACAATCACTTCCAATAACACGGGTTTTAGGAAAGCCACTTAGCTTCCAGGCCACATATGTCAAAATATCCACTGGATTGGAAACAATAAGCAGCTTGGAGTTAGGGCTATATTTAACAATATTGGGAATCATGAATTTAAAAATATTCACATTATACTGGACCAAATTAAGACGACTTTCTCCCTCTTGTTGACGTGCCCCAGCGGTAAGAATGACCAGTTTTGAGTTTGCAAATACATTGTAGTCTTTGCCAGAAACAATCTTTGGTGTTTTGCGGAAAAGGCTGCCATGTTGGAGATCTATCATATCATCTCTATCTTTAGTTTGTCTTCTATTACATCAACTAAGGCAAGTTCATCAGCCAAATCCTTTGTTAAGATACTGATGGCACATGCCATGCCAACTGCACCAACCCTAAAAACACTGATCTTGTTCTGGGGAATCTGTTCTTCCCTTAGGACATTCAAAATAAGCTTATCCTTAACAGTAAATGCCATTTTGGGGGATATCTGGGGGTGTGGACACTGAAGCGAGGTTGCTGGTCTGGCTGCGAAAGTTGTGAGTTATCCGTGAGACTGCTGCTCCCAGACTCGCACCTTGCCAGATAATTATTGGGAAGCACATTTAAAACAAGGCTCCACTTTTTTACCATCCCTCTGTGTAGTAGACAGGAAGCATTTTTTCCTTCTTTCAGGGATAAACCAGGAGAGAAGAAAAACCCTTCTTTTAGAGATAACAATTAAATAAAATATAAAGAATCAAGAATGTTGACTGGCTAACTTAGAAATCTACCCCAACCTATGATTCCTGTCCTTTTTGGACATCCTTGGATTTGGTTAAATTTTACAAACCCCAGTAGAGACCTTCATCTAAACTCCTTCATGAGAAAAGATTTCTCTCCTCTCCAGATCTATTAAGACTCTACCACTCCCTGACAAAGAAGAGGGTTGAAGGAGCTACCCGAGTCTTGCCTTTCACTCCAAAGAACTGTGGCTACATAAACACTGGAGTATTCTTCCTTCAGCCAAGTGTAGAAAAAAATAATAATACCGGCATTGATTGTAATAATTAATAATAAAAGTTATTATATTTGTTATTATTTAACTGATATTCTTACAGCAGTTTATGATCTACAAAGTACATAATATCCTCCCACATATCTTGTTTGGTACTCTCAATAGCGCTTAAAAGGAATTAGTGCAGTTGTTGGGAATATTCTCATTTTAAAGAAGAGGAAACTGGGCCTCGAAGAAGTTACTTGACTTTCTCAAGGCCATAGTTAGTGGCAGAGGCATTATCAAAATCCATTTCTTCCGATTCCAAATCCATTACTCTTTTGCTAACCATAGCTGATGAAGAAATTAGGTCTATCAGAATCCTCATTTTCCCCCCAACCCTTTCAACTGAATATTGAGAACCCTCATAAGAATTTTTTTAATAGTAAATATCTCAGTGTGTTTGTTTAGAAACCTAGGAGACAATTGTGGTAATGGTGATCGCTCTGGATTATTCCTTCTTTTTTCAAACAAGTTAGGTTACTTACCTTTATTCCCATTGGGGATAAATTAGTCGCTTTTTTATCCTCACTTTCCTCATCTGTAAAATGGGAAGAATGCCTTGTAGTACTGTTGTGAAGATAAATGAGGCAATGTACATTAAAGGATTTCCAAAGAGTAAATGTCACCTATTGCCATCATATGCAGATACAGAAGGAGTGGGTAAGGAAGCTGCTAATGAAAATGTATTATTACCCTAAACTAGCCCTCTTTTTTCCTGGTTTTCACTGTATTTCATTGAATATTATAGGCCCCCAAAGTGAACATTTTTCTGGTTCTAGAGCTGGAAAAGATCTTAAAGGTCATTAAGTCCAACCCCCTTATTTTACAGGTGAGGATACTGAGGCCCAGAGAGGTTAAGTGACTTGCCTAAAGTCACACGGATAGTGACAGGGATGGGATTTGAGCCCATGACTTCTGGACTCCAATAGTCTGTACATTATGCTATACTGCCTCTCTTTTCCCCTTTCCCTTCTTCCCTCTTTGGATCTCCTTTTCCATCTTTTTTATTTTTCTCTTTCCCTAATCCTCTTCATCCTCCTTCCCTCCTCCTTTTATTTCCCCTGGCGCCCCCCCCTCCCCCACCATGTGTAACCACAGAAATTCCAAAGTGGCTCTTTGCCGGGACATAACAATCATCTGGTTGCCTCTTTGGGCACCACCCTTACATACCAGAGATGGACTGGCTGCCCTGATCTCCCCTCCTGCCTAACAGAATGCCATAGCTCTGTTCTCAGAAGTTAACCACCTCTTCAGACTTAGTGTCATGGGCCACACATCAGTCTATTGCTCGGGTAATATACAAAGACTTATTTGTTAAGTTTTCATTCAGGAAATATTTTAATATTTACCAATGGGAGCAGCCAATCCAACCCACAAGAAATGAACAGCTGAGACTTCTTTACCAAACATAACTGTAATTCAGAATGAAGGCTCTGGGAATAGCAGTTCTTTAACATCTAGAGGTCTTATTGCTAAAATAGGTGAGAATAGACCAGAGGAATCAGTGAATTTTAGACAGACTGAGTCAAGAATACTTTCTCATCATGAGAAACTGGATATTGGACTAGAATAGGGATTGCCCTTCTGTATATGCACCAGATCTTGGTAGCATCCAAACAGGTAAAGAGATAGTTCAGAAGCAGAAGCACTATCTGACTCACAGAAGGACTTTGAGCTCTTGAGGAGAATCAGGAATAAGTTTAAGAAAAACATATGGGAGGTAGAGCCAAGATGGCAGAGTAGAAGTGCAAACTTAGTGTGGGCTCCAGCTCCAAACAATTCCAATACTTGTAAAAAAATTATGCTAAACAAATTCTAAAGCTACAGAACCCACAAAGTGACAGAGAGAAACAAATCTTTCACTGAAGATAGCCCAGCAGGCCAACAGGAAAGTTCTATTGCAACACACTGGGAAGCGCCCAACCAGCAGTGGCCAGAACAGACTTCAGGAGAATGAATAACGAGCAGCTGTGGCAGCTTTCAGACATTTCTGAATAAGCGCCAAAGTAAAAGGGCAGTGTAGAACTCTGTTGGAACAGTGGTGGACAGAAGAGTGTGGTCTGCCTCCTGCCCCCAGGGTGAGAAGCAACTGAGGCCTGGTAGTTGCACCACATGTCTGCCTCAGGAGCTCCTGGCCTGCAAATTGTAGAGGGACCAAGTGACCATTCAGAGGATAATCTTTCTTGCTTTAACCTGCTTGGATCTGGATCCCAATCTTGGATGGTGGTCCTAGGGTGTGTGACCAGTGAGCCAGAGCTTATGGGGGCTGTAGAGACAGTGCCCTCCTAATAGCTCTGGCAGCTGTGAAAAACCCAGCAATTTGGGACAAAACTCTCTCCATTCTGGAAGCAGAGTTCTACCCTGGCAAAGAGCTCAAGGGTCAAGTAATTGGCTGGCAATATGAGCAAGCACAGGAAACGAAGACAGACCACAGAATCATTTTGCTGGGACAAAAAGGATCAAGGCATGGAGGGCGGCAAAGAGAGCAAAGTCAGAACTCCTGCATCAAAAGCCCCCAAGAAAAATAAGAACTTGTTACAGGCTACAGAGGAGCTCAAGAAGGATTTTGAAAATCAAGTAAGAGAAGTAGAGGAAAAATTGGGAAAAGAAATGAGAATGATACAAGAAAATACTGAAAAGAGAGTCAATAGCCTGCTAAAGGAGACCCAGAAATAAACTGAAGAAAATAACACCTTAAAAAATAGACTTACTCAAATGGCAAAAAAAGGCCCAAAAAGCCAATGAGGAGAAGAGTGACTTAAAAAGTCAATTTGCCAGATGGAAAAGGAATTTCAAAAATTCACTGAAGAGAATAATTCCTTCAAAATTAGATTGGAGCAATTGGAAGCTAATGACTTTGTGAGAAATCAAGATACTATAAAATAGATCCAAACAAATGAAAAACTAGAAGGCAATGTGAAATATCTTATTGAAAAAACCACAGACCTGGAAAATAAATCCAGGAGAGATATTTTAAAAATTACTGAACTACCTGAAAGCCATGATCAAAAAAAGAGCCTAGACACCATCTTTCAAGAAATTA
>CM053582.1:400745353-400771187 GCA_028627135.1 Pseudochirops cupreus | reverse complement strand
CACCACCCATCCCCACTGGAAGGACAAGCAATCAAATACAGGCTGAACGTGTGAAATTACGCAGAACCGAGAGAGAGAATAATTACAAAAACAATTTCTCTCCTTTGGGATGACTGGTGAGTTATATTAAAGCATTCTGGAGAATATTTGGTAAGCATTCAAACTCAGGATTCATTAACTTCAGGCTCTTCTCTACAGCAGTGGACCGGGCCCTAGGGCAGAAAGGAATCCAGCAATATGAAAGAAAATGGCATGGAATTTTTGAAAGTAAAAGTGGATGAGATTTTGGGGAGAAAAAGAAAAAAACAACATGGTTTTGGAAACCTGTGTATGATTTCTTACGATTAATGAGTTTGGAGATTTAACTTATCATATTCATCTTTGGAAAGAACTTGTTCTTGGATTCTAAATCTGGGCAGATATACAAATTCTACACAGATGAACAATTTCTCTTTTTTTTGGTCCCTGGTCATTGTTAATCTGTCACTGACTATTGCTGACAATGCAACATCCCAGTGTCTCTTTTTAGAAAACGGATTTGGGTTTTAGAAATTCTTTGAAAGTAGGAATAATTTTCTAAAATTTGGGGAAAATTGGACAATAAAATATTAATGCCTCTCTATCAGTCCTATTCTTTGACAATCATTTTGAGACTCTAAGCAAATATGTATAATATATACGTATATACACATACACATGTAGTATGTAGATACACAAGTGTATATATGTGCATGTGAGTGTTTGCAATGAGCTACTTTAAATTAACCTGATGATTCTAAAATTTTCATTTCTTGATCAATCCTTCATGACCTAGTTCAGATCTAAATTCCTCCATGAAGCCTTCCTAACTACAGAATTGTGACACTCATTTGTGCCTCTCTTGCCCTCTATTACAAAGGCAGAATTTTGTATTAGAGAGAGGCTTAGTCTTGCATTTGGAAGATAATAGTTCAAATCCAGGTTCTGACCTTGGGAAAGACCTTCTCTGTTTCCTGACCTGTTCAGCTTTTAATTAGGGTTGATTTTACTGCCATTGCCTATAGCATGGGGTTGTTGCATTTAAATTTTGTGAGAGAAGAAACTGTTCTTATTTATTTATTTATTTAATCTTTGTATCTCCAGTTCCTCGCACATTATCTGACATATAGTAAGAACTTAATAAAATTTTATTCATTGAAAAATAAGAACTGGAACTCATGGATGTAGGGAAGTCCTACTTGAGGAGATTTCCCTGTACTGATGCAGGCAAGTCATCATCTCCTTTGCAATTTAAGAACCTTAGAGAGTGACCTAAGGCATTGGAGAGGTAAGTGACTTACCCAGAATCATACAGCCACCATGTGTCAGAATCAAGACAGGAACCCAAGTCTTTGTGGTTCCAAGACCCACTCTTCACATTGTCCCTTTAAACCTGATCAGTCCTTAAGTAGTATTTATTAAATACCCACAAATGTACTAGGAACTGTGCTCAGTGCTAGGAAGACAAATATAACAAATGAAACAATCCCTACTTGCAGGAGGCTTGCATTCTAATGAAATAGGAAATAAAGATGCATGTAAGTGTATACAGATTAAGTATGAAATAGATATATTTTTAAAATGCAAAGTAATCAAATAAAAGGTAGCTTGGGGGGGGGGGGGGAAATCAAACCAGGAAATGGGGAAAACAGAAAAGGCATCATGTCCATGGAGACCTCAAGCTACATCTTAAAGGAAGAAAATGATTCTAAGAGGTAGAGGTCAGAAGAGAGGATGTTCCAGACATGGCAGAGAGTTGACCAGTGCAAACACAGAGAAGTGGGAACTGGGACACTGTCTGTGACAAACAGAAAACCAGTTTGGCTGGATTTCAGAAGGGATGAGAAATAATAATGTCCAGCGAGGCTGCAATGAAGCTAGGACCCGGTTGTGAAAGTCTTTAAAGGTCTGCTTATTTGTTTTAGAGGAATTTATCTTTTATCCTAGAAGCAATAAAGGCTCACTGGAGTTTACCGAATAAGGGAGTGACATGAGCATATCTTCACTTAAGGAAAATCATGTTGGTACAAGTGTGGAGGATGGAATAGAATGGAGAGAAACACATGACAAGGAGTCCAATGTAGAAGCCTTTGCAATAAAATAGGCAAGAAATGGTAAGAGATTGAATCAAAGTAGTAGTTGTATCTGTAGGGAAAAGGGATTGGATGCAAGAGATATTATGGAGCCAGAAATGAATCAGAAGTCTTGGCAACTCATTGGATGTGTGGGGTGAGAGAACACAAAGGGTCAAAGACAGACTAAGTGTAGAACCCTGGACATAAGAAGAACCCTAGACTTAAAGGTAAAGTACTTCAGCTCTTTGAAGGCAGAAATTATGTCACTTATTACTCACCCTCCACAATTCCTGGCACAGGTCTGGAGCCATGAGTACAGGATGGAACATAACAGAAAGGAATGAGGTTTAGAGGAACTGTGGTAATAGAAGGTAAATTGACCTTTTGGTTCATACATAAGCAGAGGTCAAATGCCACTCTCCTCTCTTAGTTTTATTTTATTTGCTTTTTGTAGAGGCATTTGGGGTTAAGTGACTTGCCTAAGGTCGCATGGCTAGCAAGTGTTAAGTGTCTGAGGCTGGATTTGAACTCAGGTCCTCCTGACTCCAGGGCCAGTATTCTATTCACTGTACCACCTAGCCACCCTTAGTTTTATTTTTCACTTTGATATTTAACACCAAGGATAGTCATTGGAACTGAGTAGGTGAATCATAAATGCTTATTGAATCTCATTGCAAATAGCTCATAGGTCTCTAAACAAAGTCACTATACCCTAGTGCCCACTTGCCAGGCATGTGGTAGCACAGAAGGTTCCAACTTGGGGACCGTGGAAATATTTCAATAGTCCCATTGAACCAGAATAGAAAAAAAAAAGTGTGTCTTTATTTCAATATAATTGATTTCTTTGTTATCCTATGTTTTATTTTATTCATTTAAAAAACCTATACCCATGTTCTTACATTCCCACACCAATACTGCCAGATAAGACAATGACCCTATATTATGCCTCTTTACCTTACCCAGGAAGAACAGCCTGGTTCTGTGATGGTACAAGGACAGTCTGTATCAGACATGCTTGGGTTTAGTCTAGTAGGCCTCAGGAGATCAATTTCCTTCCAGGGCCACCAGATACAGGGACAACTCAAGATGGGTACTACAGCGGCTAAACTGGACCTCCCAGCTCATATGTGGCTTGGATTTAATGCAGGCTCAGACACAGAATACTTCAGTCAAGGATAGTTGAGGACATAACCACGCTCATGAAAAGTTGGAGTAGTAACTGTAACCCTCCTGGCTAAAGGTGGAACCAGAATGACCTTTAAGAGAAGGAATAATTAAGTATCTTCATTGAAAAATTTGGATTTTCTTCAAATCTCTTAATTGTCTCAGTCCAGACTATTTATCCTGAGAAGAAATGGCTGAGAAAGTGAGGATGAGTAAGGGCTTCATCTGTCACCTGAATGAGGAATTTCTGACTGTGTGACCCTAATTAAGTCCCCTAACCTCCCAGTGCTCTTTGCAACTCTAAGACTATAATTTTCGGAGAAAGTATTGACTTGTATTGGCAGAGGAATTTCATCATCTGAGAATTCTCTACATCAATGAAATCACATATCCAGTCCTTATCCCTTAATTGGCCCTAGAGGACAGAACTTAGAACAACCTATTAATGTAATACGTGGATGTGTATAAAAGATTCCCTAACCATAAGAGTTAACTTTGAGTCAAATAGGCGGCATCAATGTGTTTCTCCCTTGACAATGATCTCCAAGCAAAGGCTGGACAATCACTTCTCAGGCATGTGGTAGAAGGGGAGGTTTCAACCTGAGGTCCATGGAAAGATTTCAACCATCCCACTGAATCTGAAAGGATAAAATGCATCTTTATTTCAATATAATTGGTTTCCTTTGTTGTCCTCTATGTTTAAATTTATTCATTTAAAAACCTTACTCTGAGAAAACGTCCACAGGTGTCACCAGATTGCCAGTGGGGTCCATCATTTACACACATACACATACACATACACACACACACACACACACACACACACACACACACACACAGAACCTCTATTCTAGAGGGAGATTTTTGTTGGTTTTTTTCAAGTATGAGTTGGCCTAGGTGAACACTGAGGTTCCTTCCAACTCATGAATTCCACGAAAGATTCATTTCAACACAGCCAGTCACTGCCCCCACCAAGATCCTATTAGGTTCAGCAAAAGGGGTCCTATGTTGAACCAAAGAGTAGTCCTTGCAGAGCCAATGAAAAGGTTTAGTGCTGCTCATAAAATCTGAATGCTAACCAGGCCAGCATTGGCATCTCCCCTGGGGCCCTCTCAAAAATAAACTCAGAAGTATGCTGGCTCAGAAAGAAGATAAAGACAGAAAGTCTTTGTTCCTTGAGTTGTGATATACTTTGAGGACAAACACACACAGGCTTGCTACAGAACCATAGAGGCTGAACATTTTATTATATAGCTGTGTCTGGGATTTTATACTGAAAGGATAAACCCAGCCTCAGGGTCATCATTCATCTTGATGCCAAATAGGCTATTACTGGGCATAAGGGGATCAGAATGTCGGACAAAGCCCCATCTCATCATGTGTTGGCTCCTTAGTTGTGACTGGGTACAGGACTTGGGTATCAGGCCAAGACTTATGGTACCTTGGTACCTCAGGGGATATTTCTGGGTCAGGCCTAGCATAATGGATGGATCTTTCATAATATTTCTCTTAAATCAGATCTCTTTCCCACTTTCTACCTTCCTTGTTGTATATTGGAAAAAAGTGCTAGATTGTGTGTCAGAGAACCTAAGTTTTAATTCTTGGTTTACCCTTTCCTACCAATGTACCCTTAGGCAAGTCCTTTGACTCATCTCCCCTCAGTTTCCTGATCTATAAAATGAAGTAGTTGGATTAGATGACCTTTAAAATCTCTTCCAACTCTAGATCTGATGGTATGATTCTTCTTCTCCCAATCATTCATTGTTATTCATTGATTCAGTTTCAAAACAGGCGTGGATTTAAGTGCACAATTTGAAATAAGGCATGATCAGTGGTGAGTGAGATGTAAAAATGCCCTAATGTATAGCACATGTTATAAAAGTTACTTAAATATTTCAGTGTCAATTTAAAGAAAATTAAAATTCCCCTGAACTCTCTTGGGGTTTTAATTTAGTCATTGTTCATGGTTTAAAGAAGAGATATCAAGTGAAAAGCAATTTTTGAAAGGCAAGAAAGTTTCAAAGGTTGACTAGATGGTATGGCAGATGATAGAGTGTGGGATTGAAATCAGGAAGAGCTGAGTTTAAATCCTGTCTCAGATACTTGCTGTGTCCCCTTGGGCAAGTCACTTAACCTGTATTGCCCTTTATTGCCTCATATGTAATGAGAATCATAATAACATCTTCCTCACAGGGTTGTATTGAGGATCAAATGTGATAACGTATATAAAATGCTTTGCAGACTTTAAATGAGAGCTATTATTGATATTTCCATGTATTATGGTTAAAAAGAAATTTCCCAGGAGTCAGGGGATTTAAGTTCTAATCTTGAATCTTCTAGTAATTTGTTCCAGGATTTTAATCATAGCCCGTCCTCTCCCTTGGTTTCCGATTCTTCATCCATAACAACCAATGTTGTGACTTTAAGATTCCTCCTTCCTCTATGATATATAATACTGAAAGTCAGCATGATAGAATGGATAAAGCCTGGAGTCAATCCATGACAGAGTCTATCTTGGAGTCTATCCAGTGGATAGAGCTGAATTTGAATGCCTCCCGTGATACTTATTAACTGGGGTGCCATGGATAGCCCCTTAACCTCTCTGAGCCTCAATTTCCTCATCAGTAAAATGGGGATAATAATGACTATAGCACCTATCTCGCAGGGTTTTGTGAGACTCCAGTAAAGAAAACACATGTAAGGCAGTGTGCAAACTGTAAAGTGTTGTTCCAAAGTCAGTTGTTGATGGCTTCATAATAATCTCACATTATGATAGAGTTCTTTGATCACACAGAGACTATGAGTCAAGGAGTTGTACGAATTATTATCTCCATTTTTCTAGATGAAGAAACTGAGATGTTAAATTATTTGGCTCCAGGATACACAGTGAGGTGGCACAGTGAACTGAGTGCCAGAAAGTCGGGAATCAGGAATATTCATCTTCATGAGTTCAAATCCAGTCTCAGACATTTATTAGCTGTGTGATCCTGGGCAAGTCACTTAACCCTGTTTGCCTCAGTTTCCTCATCTGTAAAATGAGATGGAGAAGGAAATGGCAAACCACTTCAGTATCTCTGCCAAGAAAATCCCAAATGGGGTCATGGAGAGCTGGGCGCAACTGAAACAATACAACAAACATACACAGATAACAAATAGATTCAAGTTTTGAACCCAGTTCAGAATTCAATACTCTTTGTACTATAGCACAGAGAAATAATTCAAGTAACATTGTTCTCTGACTGTTCTTGTCCAACTGTGTAATGTTGGTTGGTGACATCATTTTATGCATACAGCTTTTTTAGTTGCATGCTCAATTCGCCAATCTATTCTTTCTCTATTTTATCCATGTAACCATTTAGATATATAAAACTTCCCCTAAGAACCACTTTTGCTGCATCCCATAAGTTTTGGTATGTTGTCTTTCTAGCGTAACTTTTGTGCATAGTAAATAAATATTTATCCCATACCTGATCCATATGGCACAGAGCACTTCTTTTTAACCCTCCCTTTTAAAACCTAACACATGAAACTAATCGTAAGCTTTAAGTAATGTGTATGTAGATAACCAGATGGGGATTTAATGAGGCAGAGAATATGAAGAAAGGAAACCTAATCCTTCTTATTAGAGGCTAGGCTCCCCCAGAAATGATCCCAATCTAAATTGCATGCCTAGGACCAGAGCAGTGGGCTCCTTAATGGAAAATGATGGATAGTACAGCACCGTAGGCCTTGTGGATCTAACTAGAGTTTCTGAATTTTAGATATATCTTTGTCCCCAGACACCAAGCACAGTGCCTTGTGCTAATGATATCATTTAGGTAGTTCTTACCATATATTTGATGTTTCTCTCTCTCTCTCTGTCTCTGTCTCTGTCTCTCTCTCATTAACTATAATTCTAATCACATTACTTTTATCTCAAAACATATATTTATCCCAGAATCTATTTTTTTCCTTTCCCGAAAGTGTCACCATATAGCTAAGACCAACCAATCTCAACCTGCTGCAGTATATACCTATCCTCTCCTTATTTTGATGTGACAAAATTGACGCCTCAAGAAGTCAAGGGATTATTTCAAATTTACCTGTAATTCTGTTTAGTTCAGATTCAGCAGTCTTGTGCATCCTTTTAATGCCCTTTCAGTAGATTGAAATCAAGCCATCCAGACATCAGGAAATCCATCTTGGAAGTATTCTGCTAAGGTATTGTTATTCCTAATTCTCTACCATTGTCAACAGATAGTTTCTCTCTGGCTGTCTGGTTCCAAAGTATGGTTACCTGGGCATACTGTTCTGAGCCCCTGATTCTCTATCTGAAATAGGGAAAGACAAATATGTATTTGTTCCCCAAGAGTGTTTGTAAAGGGCTTTAAAGTGCTATATAAGTACTGAATGCCATTATTCTTTTCTAGGGTTTTCATAGTGCTGATAAAAGATATTAGCTCCCTCTCTCCCCAAGGACACATTTCCCAGCCCCTTTTCCTTTTGTCAACCAAAGAAAGATGTCCCATCTAAAAACTATAAAGTAACAGCCCTGAGATCCTGTGACATCCTGCTCCATTTCAGTCCTATTCAATCCATCATCAATTCAAAGAACCCATTTCAGGCTAAGAATCCCTTACAAGGTCTGAGAGTGTCCCAACAAGTCAAGTGCTAGGTTGTCCTGTTGTCACTTGCAAAGGAGAGCTTACTTTAAAAGCTATATTCAATTAGCTGGAGCAGAGATTTTCAGCAGGGTAACAAGGACCTGAGAGAGCTGAACTGTACTGCTCTAAATGGACATGCCTGCTCCTCTGATACTTGCAATTCCACATTGTGAATGTGATAGACAAACCAACGTGCCTGTGTAAGCCAAGAGATGGGGCACTAAACTAGCAGCCAGGAGATGAGAGTTTGAAATACTAACTCTGTTACTTATGGGTAGGATAGGGTAAGCTTTCTTCCCTATAAATACTTCTCGTCCATCTTTATAATGAGGAGATTGTTTATCATCAGATGACTCGATCTAATCCAACAAATATTTATTAAACTGTGTGCAAGGAGTCCTACCCTCAAGGAGCTTATATTTTACTGGATAATGCTCAAAAGGAAAATCGTTCCATCACCGCAAGGCTTTCTCTGAACACAATGAAAAGCAAGTCAAAATTCCTTCCTTCCCTGACAACTTATAGTCCTGATTGTCTTTGACTTTTGCTTAAATTATATGTATAGGTGTGTGTGTATGTGTGTGTGTGTATACACATACATACATATATATGTATGTATGTGTGTGTTTATATATTTATGTGTATACACATAAATAAATATATACCATGGTCAACATACGTATGCACATACATCAGAGTGTAAGAATGCATTATGAATATACACATATACATTTGTGTATGCACTTATATATGGACACACATACACAGATACATATTATATGTATGTATCGTGTATATGTATACACACATATGTATATATTTGTATCAAATCTATGCTTTAATCAGTGTGGATCCCCTGGTACAGCAATTTCTATTCCAGTTCATATTAGATCCTCTTAGCAATTTATAGTCTTAGAGAGTCATCTAGGGACACTAAAAGCTTAAGAAATTTGCCCTAGTTTTTCTGCCAGAGACTCAAGTCAGTTCTCTGTGCCCTACACTATTTTGCCTCTCACATTTACACTTTATATAATGTATGTATGTGTGCATGTATATACATGTGTGTTTATATATAATGTATGTACATTATATATTATATTTATAATATATAAAGTAGTGTGTATACAGTGACTTATGTACATATGTGTATATAAAACCAGAAGGCAGAGTGCATCGGCACCCTTACTGGTCAATCCCAACATTATATTTGTCTATACAATTATGAGCGGCTTTGTACTACTCCTCAGTTTCACTCATGTGTGCTAGTCTTTTCCTTTTCCAACAAAACTATAAGTCTTTCGAGGGTAGGGACCACATTATATTGTCTTCTCTTACTCATAGCAGCCAGCATAGTGCTGGCACTCAGTCCACACCTGTTCATTTAGACTGAATGAATCTGCTTTACCTTTTTTATCTACTTAGCTGATAGGCTGCTTGGTTCAGAAGACGACATCTGACATTCCCTCACTTGCAGAACTGAGAAGCAGTGGTGGTGGAAGATTTGGTGGGAATGGTGTGGGGTGTCCCCCATTAGGAACATTACATATATTGTCATTTTTGTTTCAAAATGTTGATCATTTTTGCTGGTCTTCCCTTTTTTTCCTCTTTTGTTTTTTATTTTAAAAAAATTTCTGATAGATGTTCTCCTGCTAAAATAAATGATTGACCACTTTGTTTACTGATAGAAGTCAGGAACCAACTATAATTTGTCTAACAGCAAAACCTCCAGGTGAGAAAAGGTAAGGTTAATGTTTGGAATTATTAGTCAGCTTGTTGTCAATTGGCCAGTGGCTTGAGTTGGCCTTCCATTTTCTCTTCTACTTTATTTTCATCTGTGCTCTTTTGTTAGGCCTATCTCAGATCTTCAACCACTAAGCAGTATTCCCCAGAACATTGCCGGCATTCAGTCTAGAGCACACAGAATAAGTGACTATTTACACTCGGCAATGTACACTGGCATTGAATTCAGTTTTTATACCTTGTGCCACTTAGTAATCCAATTACCCCTCAAAGATAAATGTTGACTTAAGACAGAAAAAGGCAAAAACAAATATTAAAAGGCTTGACGAAGGTGTTACTTTCTGTCAGAGACTCACTAAAGAATCCTATTACTATTCTCTTTGGGTAAAAAGGAAAGCTTGGTGACTATAATCCAGATTTCCTGATTCCTAATTTATGGTTAAATTTTTAAATGAAAATTTCCCATCAGCTTCTTTCTGTGCCCCTCTCCGTCAGTTTGAATCCCAGTTCAATTATCTGTGTTTTCTTGGGCAAGTTTCTGACTGCATGACTCATTTGTAAAATAAGGTGGTTGGAATAGATAATCAAATGTAGTATGATGGAATTAGCATCGGATTTTCAGTAACTATAAAGCAGAGATTCTTCACATGAGGTACTATTTGTGATGTGTATATGTATGTATATGCATATATGTATATATATATTACACATATATATGTATATATACACATATAGATAATGTCTATATGTATATGTGTGTGTCACACATAATTGGGTTCTTTTGTAATCCCATGTATTTAAAACATTATTTTGAGAAGCAGCCCATAGGTTTCACCAGACTGCCAAAGGGGACAATGGAACCGCAAAGGTTAAGAACCCCAGCTATAAAGCATAGTGTAGTCGAAAGCATATTTGACCTTGGAATCACAACACTTGGGCTCAAATTCCAGCTCTGAAATTTACCACTGCCTGACCATGGACAAGTCACTTAACCTCTCTGGGTCTCAGGTTCCTTTTTTATAAAATTAGAGGGCTGAAGAAAATGTCCTGAAGGCCTTTTCCAGGTACAAATCTATTATCCTATAATATTCCACTTTGAGTTAAATAGCAGAGCTTGGTGGACTAGCCTTTCAGCTTAACCAATAGCTATAATATTTCTTTAAAATATCTTGAAAATGCAGAGTTAGTGAGTTACAAAATTTTGAAAAACAACTTCTTTAGAAGTTAGAATTGTGTATTCTGATACTAGAGTAAAATTACTGGAAAGGTTACATGCTCTTAAAATTGGGTTTAGATTTTATTTAGTTTTTTTTACCTTTCATTCCATTGGAAAGGAAGTCTGGTTTTCCAGATAATGTCACATCTATATCAGTCATATACATATATATGTGTATATGTACATGTGTGTGCATATATGTATATGTGTATGTGTATATAGGTCTGTATATACACATGTGTGCACATGTATATGTCTATATGCATACTTACATATGTGTATGTGTATATGTATGTGTATATATACATACACCTGTATATTTGTGTATATATACATAGATATGTATATGTACTTAAGCATATGTATACATATATACATGTACACATATATGCATATGTGTATGTACACATACACACACACTTATATATGTATAAATACACTACATATATGCATATATACACACAGAGATACACATTTTATAATGAACTTGGAAAGAATAGTACAGTAACTGCAATCAGTGTTTACTAGGGATAGTTTATGAATAGAAGAGAAGACCAACAGTCCCCTTAAGAATGGGTAAAAAACCATGCTCAGGAAGATGTAGATTAAGATTCTCCATCTTAATGAAGATTTGATGGCACACACCTATAATAGCTGCTACTAGAGATATTGAGCCTGGTTAATCACTTGAGCTTGGTAGTTCTGCAAAGCAGTAGGGTTAAAGAGGATCAGGTCTGGCCCCAATATGTTAGGCCAGATGAAAAGGGGGATGCCAGACTTTCAAAGCAATGGTGGTCCAGAAGCAGAGCAAGTCAAAGCTTCCAAGTCAGAAATTGGGCCCATGAGCAGCTGCTGTAATTCCAGTTTTCCACTTTCAACCTGTATTTCCAAAGAGATAGGTAGACCCAGTCTCAAATACTACTACTAATAATAATCACAGTTGCTAGCATTTATATAGCACTTCAAGGCTTTCAAAGTACTTTACAAATGTTATCTCCTTTTATTCTCATAATGATTCTATGAGGCAGACATTTTCATTATTCCCATTTTACAGATGAGAAAAACGAAACTGAAAGTAATTATGTGATTGACTCGCATAGCTAACAAGTATTTGAATTCAGGTCTTCCCAATTCCAAGTCTGACACTACATCCATCATACCACCTAGTTTCCTCTTCCCCGCTCTATGGGCCAGCCACTGTGCTAGACATGGGTATTATAAAGTCAGTGAAAAATAATAATGGTGATGATGATGAGGATGATGATAGTAATCCCTGTCTTCAAGGAGCTAACAACACACCTCTACTTGCTCATCTGAAAAATGAGGGGAATGGACTAGTTAGCAGTTTGCCTGAAAATGATCTAGGGGTTTTAGCAGCTCAATATGGATTAATGGTAATGATATAGTTGTGAAGAAAATTTAAACAGCATTTAGTTTGCATTAAAATATGCCTACAGTTCAGAACTAGGGAAATTATATTCCTGGTCCCATACTCTAGAGCAGTGGTTCTCAACCTTCCTAATGCTACAACCCTTTAATACAGTTCCTCATGTTGTGGTGACCCCCCAACCATCAAATTATTTTCATGGCTACTTTATAACTGCAATTTTGCTACTGTTATGAATTGTGATGTAAATATTTGATATGCAGGATGTATTTAAATTGAACATAACCCACAGGTTGAGAACCACTGCTCTAGAGTATTGTCTCCAGCTCCTATTACTCCATTTTAGGAAGGGCATTGATAAATATGACATCATGGAAAGGAGGAGGATGCTAGAATTAGGGAATGACCACACCATATGTATTCATTGAAGGCACTGGGGATGCTCAGCCTGGAGAAAGTAGAATTGAGGAGTGGGGCATGACTGGTGTCTCCAAGGGCTGTCATATAGGAAAAAGTTTTGATATTTTTCTAGGCTCCAGAAATCAGAACTAAGAGCAATGTGTAAAAGTTGCAAAGAATAATATTTTATAATAATTTGATGTGAAAAAACCTATGTAACATTTAGAGTAGCCAAACGTAGAATAAGCTGCCATTAGGAGACAGTGGCAAACCCTTCATGAGAAGACTTCAACAAGAGATTTGTTGAGTATTTGTCAGCAATGTTGTGGAAGGTATTCATATACTGGATCTAGTTGGGCCAATGGCTTCCCAAGGTTCCTTCCAGCCCTATAATTTTCAGATTATTCTAAGATCCCTTCCAAGACTGACATCACCAAAATGCTTAACTGAGTCAATTTATTCATCACTCTGAACCCAAATAATTTTTGTTTCAATGACATCTCATCTCTGGTGAATGGGAAAAAAAGAGATCTCCTGACCATCCCCTGACTCGTGCTTGGATCCATACTTTGAAGCATTTTGACTTCATTCATAGCTGGCATTTCTAATAGTGCAAAGCACTTTATATATGTTAACTCATTTTATCCTCACAATAATCCATGGAGGTACTATTATTATCCCCATTATACAGATAAAGAAATTGAGTCAAATGGAGGTGAGATGATCTACTAGAGTCACATAAGGCGTGAGTGTCAGAGGTCACATTCAAAATCAGGTTTTCTTGCCTCTAGGACCAGACCTTTTTCCTTGTGCCATTTAGTTGCCTCTAAATAGGTTCTTTCTTATGATGCGTTGGAAACATTTATCCTTTTTTGTATTATCTGACCCTCACCCAAGTCCTTCCAGCAGGCTAGGGATCATCTCTAATTCTCTTAGTATTGTGTAGACACCAATGGGGTATGTAGGCTGTCTGTCAGGTTTTTCCACTCATATGGCTTCTTGGTGATACATTATGGTCATATCTGTAACTCATTTCAAACATTTTATTAAATATCTGCCATTAAATTCTAGCACCCTAGTTCAGTCCCTCAAGCTGTCACTCCTGGACAATTACAATAAACTTCACGATTGGTTTTCTACCTTAAATATTTCACTTCTCCAATCCATCACAGCTGCCAAAGTGATGTTTAGTTGTCTAAAAGTCTGGCCATGTCACTCTTACACTCAATAAACTCTAGTGTTTGGCATTTCAAGCCCTTCACAGCCTGGCTACAACCTATCTTTCCAGGCTGATTTTCATTGCTCCCCTTCACTCACTCTACAAGTCAGCCAAATTGACCTTCCTGCTGTTTGTCACACACAACATTCCATCTTCCCACCCTGTGCCTCTGCACAGATTGTCCCATCATGCCTGAAATGTACCCCTTCCTCACCACCAACTCTTGGAATAACCAGTTACCTCTAAAGCTCGGCTCCTCCACCACCTCCTACATGAAGTTTTGTCAATGCCCCCAAAGCATCACAGAAGGCATCTCCATCTGGCTTGTGACAAAAACAGCCTGTATATGTTGTGTCCCCCCTGGAATCCAAGTTTCTAGCAGTCTCTCCTCTTTTCTGTTTAAAATCCTAGTATTTAGTACAATACTTGTCACATAGTAAATTATTAAAAGGGGACCTTAAATGATCTAGCCCATCCCCTCATTTTATAGAGGAGAAAAACCAGGGCAAGAAAATTGAAATAATTTTCCCAAAGTCACCCAGCCTGTTAGTGGTGGAACCAGCACTTGAGCAGCTAGGTGTCACCATGGATAGAGCCCTGGGCCTGGAGTAAGGAAGACTCATTTTCCTGAGCTTAAATCTGGCCTCAACGAACAAGTCAATTAATCCTGTTCATCTCAGTTTCCTCATCTGTAAAATGAGCTAGAGAAAGAAACGACAAATCACTGCAGTATTTGCCTAGAAAATCCCAAATGGCATCATGAAGAATCAGACCTGACTGAATAACAACAGTAATTGAACCCGGGTCATAGAATCATAAATTTAGATTTAGAAGGAACCAAAGATGCCATATCATCCTATGTCTTCAATTTGTATGAAGAAACAGGTCCAGAGAAGTTAGAGGACAGAGGTAATTGAAGTTAATTGATAGAGCTGAGATTCAAGGTCAAGTTCTTTGATTCAATATCCCAGTGTTTATTCCACTGTGCCCATGCTGACCTCCCTCTCCTGACTCCACCTATCTTCCGTTGCACAGTTCCGCTCAAATTCAGTGTCTTCACAATATAACTTTAAAAATAACAAGCTCCATGATTCCATTGATATTATTCAATCACAAATCATTGCTTGCCTCAGCAGGCCCCTTCTCTCTGCTTTGGTTAATGTCATAAGAGTCATCTTTGAATTAAGGATATACCAACCCATTGAAAGATATAAGTCCATAGGATTTAGAATCGGAAAGGATCTCAGAGTTCATCTTGGTCTATATGGTCACAGGTTCTTAAATCTAGAGCTAGAAAGATCTCAGAGGCCATCTGGTCCAGCCCCTTTCTGGCCCTGCTCCAATTTTATAGTTTAAGAAACTGAGGTCCAGAGAGTTGGAATGATTTACCCAAGTTCCTCTAGGTAACAGATAGCAGAGATCAGGTTTTGAATCCAAATCATCTAACTCCAAATCCAACCAGCTTTCCATTATATCACATTTACTACCTATGTATCCTTCAGCAAGTAAGTTAAGAACAATTAGAATGTATTAAGTGCTTACTTTGGGCTAGACACTCTGCTAGGCACTAAGGATACAGAGAAAGGCAAAAGCAGTTCTTGCCTTCCTGGAGCTCATAATTTAATTGGGAAGACAATATATGAGCAACTATATATGTGCAAGGTAATCAATGCAGGATGAAATCAAGGCAGTCTTAAAGATAAGGGACTAGTATTGAGAGGGACCAGTAAAGGGCTCTTGCAGAAGGAGGGATTTGAGCTGAGACTTGAAGGTAGCCAGAAAGAGGTGACAGTAGACAGCATTATTGGCATGGGGGACAGGCAGTGAAAAAGCATGAACTGGGAGATGGCATGTCTTTTTCAGTTTCCTGAGTTGTAGAACAACAAAGAGCAGACGACATGAACACCCCAAGGTCTCTTCTACCTCGAAATTTAGGATTCTATGAAAATTGCAATCCATCTAGAACTTACCATTTAAGAGA
The DNA here is from genome assembly GCA_028627135.1 of Pseudochirops cupreus. Classification (NCBI taxonomy): domain Eukaryota; kingdom Metazoa; phylum Chordata; class Mammalia; order Diprotodontia; family Pseudocheiridae; genus Pseudochirops; species Pseudochirops cupreus. Next base: position 400,755,345 of record CM053582.1, on the reverse strand, counting down.
ATTGCTTCAGGCATGGAGAGTTGCCCATAGACACACAATTAATAAATGTCAAGGGTAGGATAGGGACTCGGTTGTTCCTACCCGTAAGTCACCTTGAGTGCTGCTGTTCTCACACTTGTTTTTTTCTCCTCTCTTGCTTTCTGCCTGGAGAGGGAAAGGGTAAACTCCACCAGCTGAGCTCAGCCAATACTTGGGACAAACAATATGGGCCAACAGCCTAAACCTTGGGCTTATTTTGGTCTGGAACATTGGTGAGGTAGATAGACAATAAGCCAGCTTAGAAGCATTGCCGAGCCTCTCCCTCCTTCTTCTTGGTACACTGCAGCCTGGGTAAAATTCCTTGAACAAAACTTGTTGATCTCCCACTAAGCCATCAGGTGATCCCAATGGTGAGGCTCCAGGAGGATTTTCTTGGGAAGACTGCTTTGTCAGATGATGCCTTCTCCTGGTTTCTCCAGTCTAGGGCCAGGGAGCCTGGTGGGGCCAGGGTCTGGCTAGGAGGAAAATGATATCCCAATTAGGAAGTGATTGCCTCAGATTACAAAGGACTCCACCTGATAAGGTGGGCTCAATTCCAAAGCTTTGAAACAAGATTAAAATTGAATAATTATCCACAAATTAAAGCAACAATCCAAGATACTAATTGCCTACAATTCCCCCAAATACAGCCAGAGTCAAATTGCAAAATGCCTTGTAAAGTCTAGTTTTGGACCTCCAGGCTTCTTCCCTCCTCTCCTCTTCCCAGCACCCCTCAATGGTTACTCAGACATGAACTCTGGGTTCCCTTTGCCTGTCTCTAAGCAGTATAGTAAGTGGAGGCCACAGCTATGACCATGTGGATAGCTTTCTTTGAGAGAGTGTTTGGGTTAAGGTAAATCCCAGTGTGGGAATAAAAGAGGGCAGTTGTTTGAGAATGAAAATTCTGGAGAAGGGATTCCAAGTCCCATGAGAGTCTGATGTTGCTTCTTTCTCACCCCCTCCCAGCCCACACATGCACAAGTTCTCATGTCTGACAGTAACACAGTGATTTGTTCCTCAGGATTCTCAAGAACTAAAAAGTATGCATGCTAATCAAGCCAATTATTGAATATCTGTCAATTATTTATCTTAATGATGGTGCAGTGAGAGAGACCTATAAGCCCAATACTGACTAGATAGCCAGGAGACATTCCATCTCTGCCTTTTATTAGCTGTTTGACTGTGAGCAATTCACTTACCTCTGCAAGCCTCAAACAATTCTCCAAGACTGAATTTGCTAGATGGAACGCCATTATTCTACCATGATAGGTTAAGAGTCACAATGGGTGTTCCCCTCTCTACATACATACTCATTTTACCAGTGAAGAATCTAAGGATTAGAGAGAGGTTAAGGTCAACTAGTTGTAGGTATCCAGATCCAGGATTTGGTCACAGCTGCACAGGACTCCAAATCTAACCTTCTTTCCCCTTTATCAGGTTGTGGAAGGGAGTTTATTCACTGGAAGAAGTCACAGGTTATTGCTATAAAACTGATGATATAATGGACTGAACATTGCATATGAAAATCAAAAATCTCTTGGTTTTGTCTTGACTCTTTCATCATCCAGGGATGTGACTGGGTTAAATCACATTCCTTCTCTAGGCCTCAGATGCTTCATTTAGAGAGAATTAAGGGGTTCAAGTCAATTTGAGAAACATTTACCAAGTACCTATCATGTATAGGGCTGGGGAAGATACAAAGTTCAGATAAGACAGTCTCTGCCCTTGCTGAACAGTCTAGTCACTTTGTAGAGGGATGTTTATGAAAAACCATAAAACATATGTTCATATGAAAGGTTCAAAGTCAAGTGCCATGTGACCTTCCAGGCATGAAGGCACTTGAAGGTCCCTTCTAGTTCTGAATTTCTATGGAGGATACCTATATAGTAGATTGTTGGGAATTTGATTATTTACTTGGTAGCTTGCTTTTAAAACAAATATTAGGTATTAGATCTATCAAGCTAATGCAGGTGTTCTTTACCCAGGGTCTATGAACTCTTATGGAAAGATTTCAGGGGCTTGAGTCAAGTCAGCAAGCATTTATCAAGCACCTATCAGATGCTGGACTGAACCCTGAGGATATGAAGAGAGGCAAAAAACAGGCCCTGCTCTCAAGAAGCTCAGCTTAATGACTCTTGAACTTGACCAGGGAGAAAAAATATATTTTTATGCTCACCAACATTTAACTGAAATTTTAGCATCTCCTTCAATGATGATTTTCTTAAATATCATTCTGTGAAGGGATTCATAGGTTTTACCAGAGTGCCACAGGAACCCTTGGCATGTGCACACACATGCATGCACATGCACACACACCCACACACGCAATGGTTAAGAACATAAGAATACAATACAAGCCCCTTAAGGGAAGGTCTGTTTCATTTTGTGTGCCTAGCTTCATCATCAGTGCCTGGCACAATGCCTTCTACAGAACTAATGTTAAGTAAATGTTGGAGTAAGTAGACTAAAGCTAAATGGGGCAACAGGGGTGATCTTGTCCAACCTTTTCAAGGCTTGAAGGGGCCACATTATGAAGGGGCTTTATATGTCACACAGAAGATTGTATAATTGATCATGAAGGTAATGAGTGGTTTGTTTTATATAAAAGCATTTTATATTAGTAGGGATGACTACAAAATAATGTATGTATACACACATATCATATATTATATATAATATATTATGTATCTACATGCCCATAATATTTATGCATATATCTCTATCTAATCTATCTATACATTACATACAGAGAGAGAGAAAGAGAGAGAGAGAGAGAAACACAGTGTGGAAAGAAAGCTGACCTTGTAATCAGGAAAACCTGGTTTCAAGTCCTTTCTCCAACATGTACTATCTTTGTGTCCATGGACAAGTGATCTAACCTCTTGTAGGCAGCTCTTCAAGGTGTAGACTACTTGTGATAAATTTAGTCAGGAGGCATGTTCTGAGGTCATCTCACAACCTCATGAAGGAAGTTACAGTTCATGGCCAAAAAATAAGCAAAAAAAAAATGGGCTCCAAAATTAAATAAGAAAATTTTAAATGGTGACAACTTCTAACAATGCTAAACAACTTCACAACTATTTTTTACTTATCAAAGCAGTAAACATGCTGAGATTTTCCCTAAGATATGTAAGATCCAACTCAAAGACTCTTTGTGTAGTAGAGGTTTAATTGGCCAAATAGTGGATATAGGACCTATAGGTCCCTATCGTAATGGTGATGATTTCTATAAAGCATGAAGAATCTCAAAGCACTTTATAACTATTATCTCATTCAATCCTCACAACAAACCTGGAAAATAGGTGCTATTATTCCCATTTTATAGCTAAGGAAACTGAGGCCAAGATAGGTTAAGGTGTGCCCAAGATCACATAGTTAGTCAGTGCTTGAGGCAGGATTCAAACTCAGGTCTTTCTGAATATGCGTGCCACACTATCCATAATGCCACCTAAATGCTGATAGACCAATTAAACCTTTGCTTAATATTCATTGACAATCCATGGTTCTTTCTATGACATCTATAGGAGATCAGATAATCATTCATAGGCATCAGCTTCGAGGTTAGAGATTCTGTTCCTCTAGGTGTCAAGGCAGCTTCAGAAACTAACTCATCTCCATTCAACTGTAGATAACATATATATCTACTCTCCGACGTCTGGGACAAGATCCAGCAAAGATCTAACCTGGCTGGTGGTTGGGAACGACTTGTATTTGTCACCTTCATCTTCAGGAGGCCCCAGGAAAAGTTAGCAAGTAGAAGGATTTTGGTCACAATCAGCTCCAGAAAGGAAGAAGGGATAGCTGACAAAGAGATACTCTGCCTCTTCCCAAACCTAAAGGAAGCTTCTTGTCTTTTAGACATGCCTCCTTAAATCTCTTGTCTCTGGCAGGCTAGCATGCAAGGGGGAGATGTTTTCCGGAAGCTGAAACATGGGTTTGAATGTCATCTTAGGAGAACTTAGGAATCTTCAAGGATGAAATTTAGAGCCTTTAGTCAATTAAATAGCTATGAAATGAATCAGTCACCCTGTATAGGCTCTGAGGAACTCTGGAAATATTCATCCCATCTTTGAGGCCTTCATGGGCTCATTTCTCAGAAACTGAACTCATTTTTCCCAAAAAATTTGGTCTTTTTCATGTGTTCCTCATCTCAATTGATTGACACTATCATTTTCTTAGGCTGGAAACCATTGAGTAATCTTTGATTTTTTCCTCTTCACAAGTATTTATTCATAAGCATTTCTTAAGCATCTACTACGTGCCAGGCACTGGGCTAATTTTCTTTCTTATCTTGGAAATTCTCTTGGTACACGTGGCCTCTTCACCCTGGAACATGCCTGTGGACCACTTCTCTCATCAATGAGTTCCTCCTGGAACTTCTGTTTTGAGGAAGGGCTCAGAACAGCCATCCTTCATTCCTCTTCCAGTTCTGCTTCTGACTTTTCAGACTTTATCAACATACCTCAGCTGCCTTTCCAAATTCACTCAGCACCTATGTCTTCCTCACCCTAAAACATCTATCTTTCCTTGTAGCCTTCTCACCCTGGAACATCCCTCTGCCTTTTTCAATTGGTGAGTTCCTCCTGTCACCTTCATTTTAAGGGAGGGTTCAGAACAGTCGTTCATCATTCTTCCCCTCCCTTTAAGTTCTTCTTTATGTGTTGTCTTCCCCCATTAAAACCTTAGTTCTTTTTTAATAATATTTTATTTTCTCCCAGTTACATATCAAGAAAAGTTTCAGCATTTTTTTATTTTTTTCAGCATTTATTTTTACAAGATTTTGAGTTCCAAATTTTTCTCCTTCCCTCCCTCCCCTGCCCTCTTGTGAAAATTGTAGGCAATTTGATATAGTTTATACGTGTGCTATCATGAAACAATATTTCAATATTAGTCACAGTTGTGAAAGAAGAAACAGATAAAAAGAGGGAAAACATGAGAAAGAATAAAGTAAGTGAAAAAATGTGCTTCAATCTGCATTCAGGGTCTATCAATTCTTTATCTGGATATGGATAGCGTTTTCTTTCATGAGTCCTTTGTATCTGTCATGGATCATTGTGTTGCTGAGAGGAGCTAAATCATTCATACTTGATCATCACGTGATGTTGCTGAAACCATGTACAGAGTTTTCCTGGTTCTGCTCATTTCACTTTACATCAGTTTATACAAGTCTTTCCAGGTTTTTTTACATCTGCTTGTTCATCAATTTTTATCGTGCAACAGTATTCCATTGCATTCATGTTCAGCCAGTCCCAAATCGATGGGCATCCCCTCAATTTCCAATATTTTGCCACCACAGAAAGGACCATTATAAATATTTTTCCACATGTAGGTCCTTTCTCCTCTTTTATGATCACTTTGAGATACAGACCCAATAGTGGTATTACTAGATCAAAGCGTATGCACAGTTTGGTTGTCCTTTGATTCCAATTTGTTATCCAGAGCAGTTCCCAACTCTATCAACAATGCATTAATGTCCTAATTTCCCTACATCTTCCTTAGTATCTATCATTTTCCTTTTCTGTCATATTAGTCAATGTGATAGGTCTGAAGAGGTAACCCAGGGTTGTTTTAATTTGCATTTCTCTGATCAAAAGTGATTTAGAGCACTTCCTCATTTGACTATAAATAACTTTGACTTCTTCATCTAAAACCTGCCTGTTCATATCATTTGACCATTTATCATTTGGGGAATGGCTTGTATTCTTGTAAATTTGACTCAGTTGTCTATATATTTGAGAAATGAGCCCTTTATCAGAGATACTTATGTAAAAATTGTTTCCTATTTTTCTGCTTTCCTTCTAATGTTTGGTTGCATTAATTTTCTTTGTACAAAAGTGTTTTAATTTAATATAATCAAAACACTCTATTTTACATTTTGTTATGCTCTCTATCTCTTATTTAGTCATGATTTCTTACTTGCCCCATAAATCTGACAGGTAGACTATTCCTTGTTTTTCTAACTTGCTTATGGTGTCACCCTTTATGTCTAAATCATGCCAAATGTCTATCATATCTAATTTTTCTAATATTCTGTTTACCTCCTTAGTTTCCTTCTTGTTAATTTTTTTATTGGATTTATCAAGTCTTTAGAGAGGAGAGTTAAGGTCCCTCATTAGCATAGTTTTGCTGTCTATTTTTTCCTGTAGCTCACTTAACTATTCCTTTTAGAATTTGATGCAATACATTTGGTGCATATATGTTTAGTATTAATATTGCTTCATTGTCTATGGCACCTTTTAGTGCAACTGTTCTCAACCTGTGGGTTATGTTCAATTCAAATACATCCTGCATATCAGATATTTACATTATGATTCATAACAGTAGCAAAATCACAGTTATGAAGTAGCAATGAAAATAATTTTATGGTTGGGGGTCACCACAACATGAGGAACTGTATTAAAGGGTCACAGCATTAGGAAGGTTGAGAACCACTGTTTTAGCAGGATGCAGTTTCCTTCTTTATCTCTTTTAATTAGGTCTGGTTGTATTGCTTTTGTCATGTCTGAAATCAGGATTGCTGCCCCTGTTTGTTTGTTTGTTTGTTTGTTCTTTACTTCAGCTGAAGCATAATAAATTCTGCTCCAGCCCCTTACCTCTACTCTGTGTGTCTCTTTGATTCAAGTGAATTTCTTGTAAACACCATATTGGAGAATTCTGGGTTTGATCAACTCTGCTATCCACTTTCATTTAATGGGAGAGTTCATACCATTCACATTACCATTATGATTACTACCTGTGTATTTCCCTCCATCCTGTTTTTCTTCTGTTCTCTGCTTTCCACCCTTTCCCTGCTCAGCAATGTTTTGCTTCTGTCTACCACCTCCTCTAATCTTCCCTCACTTCTGTCAGTCCCTCCCCCCATACCCTTACTTGATCTCCTCCCATCCTGTTCCCTATTGGGTAAAACAGATTTCTAGATTCAACTGATTGTGTATATGATGCCCTCTTTGAGCCAATATGATGAGAGAAAGATTGAAGCAATGCTCATCGCTTACAGCTCCCATCTTCCTCTCCACTGTAATAGGTGTTTTTGCCTCTGTGTGAAATAATTTACCCCATTCTATCTCTCTGTTCTTTCTGCATCTATTGTACTCCTCTTTCTCATCCCTTTTTATGTCATTCCTTCAAATTCATCTTATGCACATATCCGGTCTATTTATATTCCTTCTGCCTGTATTATTTGTGATACAATTTTTAAGAATTACAAGTATCATTTCCCCATGTAGAGATATAAAAAGTTTATCTCTATTGAATCTGTTATATTTTCTTTTCCTTTTTTACCTTCTCTTCTGTCTTGATACCAGAGGTCAAATTTTTGGTTCAGTTCTGGGCTTCTCTTTATCAAAGATTGAAATCCTATTTCATTGAATGAACATTTTTTTTTTTGCCTTGATGTATTATGCTTAATTTTGCCAAGTAAGTGACTCTTGGTTATAGTTTTACTCCTTTGCCTTCTGGAATATCATGTTTCATGACCCCTGATCTTTTAATATTTCAGCTGCCAAGTCCTGTGTGGTCTTGATTGTGACAGCCTGATATTTTAATTGTTTCTTTCTAGCCACTCGTAGTATTTTTTTCCTTGACATGACAGTTTTCAAATTTGGCTATAATGTTCCTTGGAGTTTTTATTTTGGGATCTCTTTTCCTGAGGTGATTGGTAGACTCTTTCAATGCCTATTTTGCCCTCTGATTCCTGGACATCAGGGCAGTTTTCCTTGCTAATTTCTTGAGGGCAGCTGGGTGGCACAGTGAATAGAGCACTGGCCCTGGAGTCATAAGGACCTGAGTTCAAATCTGACCTCAGACACTTAACAGTTACTAGCCGTGTGACTTTGGGCAAGTCACTTACCCCCAATTGCCTTCCAAAAAGCCAAAAAAAAAAAAAGATAATTTCTTGAAAGATACTACCAAGTTCCTCCTTTTGATTATGGATTTCAGGTACTCTGATATTATCTGTCCTGGATCTATTTTCTAGGTCAGTTGTTTTCCCCATAAGATATTTTACATTTTCTTCCAGTGATTTTCATGCTTTTGCATTTGTTTGATTGATTCTCCATATCTCATAGAGTTATTAGCTTCCACTTGCCCAATTCTAATTTTTAAGATGTCCTTTTACTCAATTAGCTTTTGTACTTTATTTTCCATTTGGCCAATTGTACTCTTTAAAGAGCTGTTTTCTTCAGTGGACTTTTGTATCTCCTTTTCCATTTGGCCAATTCTACTTTTTAAGCAATTTTCCAACCTGTTGGTTCTTTTTTCACAATTCTCTTCCATCACTCTCATTTCTTTTCCCGTTTTTCTTCTACCTCTTACATGATTTTTAAATTATTTTTTGAGCTCTTCCTGAGTTGTTTCTGGACTTGAGACCATGTCTCATTTTTCTTTAGGGTTTTACCCATAGGTATTTTGATATTGTTGTCCTCTTCTGAGTTTGTGTCTTGGTCTTCCTTGTCACCATAATAGCTTTCTATGATCAGATTCTTTTTTTTTTAGGCTCATATTTTTTGGGGGGGAGAGGGAGGTCTTTTTCCTTTCTTTTGAATTTGAGCTCTGTACCCATAGTTTCATGCCCTGGCTGTTTACCTCGTGTTGCACTGATGTTAACCTGAGGTCCCCAGGGGACCCTCATGTCTGGTGCTGTGCTAAGAGGTTGGGGTATGGGATGACTAGTGCTGTTGGAGGCTGTAGTGGTCTGGTAGTTTACCTGGTACTGAGCTGGGGTCCTAGAGGTGGTGTCTGGCATATGCTGAGGCCCAGTGTATTTTTGAGTTTCCCCAGGGACACGCTAAAACACATGAAGGTCTGGCTGCTGGAGGTCACCCACCCACCTGCAGCTACACTGAAGCACATGATGGCTCTGGGAGTTGGAGTCTGCTGGTTCTCCTGGCTATGCTAAGGCATGTAGAGATTCCTGGTTGGCATTTGCCTGCTCCACCACATTAGAACTCAGGATCTCCTGCAAAAACCCTCACTTTTTGAAGACATAGGCTGCCTTTCCTTTTTGGAGAGGAAATTGCAAATGACTCCACTCTTTGCCAAGAAAACCCCAAATGGAGTCACAAAGAGCTGGATACAACTGAAATGACTGAACAGCAACAACAAACAAAAATCTTCCTTTCTTTTTGTATTATTATTTCCAGAATTTAGAATAGTACCTGGGGCAGCTATGTGGTACAATGAATAGATTATTGGACCTGGAGTCAGGAAGACTCATCTTCCTGAGTTCAAATGCAACCTCAGATACCTGCTAGCCGTGCAACACTGGGCAAGTCATTTAACCCTGTTTGCCTTAGCTTCCACAACTACAAAAGGAGCTGGAGAATGAAATGAGAAACTACTTTAGTATGTTTGCAAAGAAAACCCCAAATGTGGTCACAAAGAGTCAGAAAAGATTGAAATATAGCTCAACAACAAGAATGGTACCTGATACAGAGTAACTGATTAATAAATTCTTGTTAATTTGACTTGACAGAGCTTATCCATGAGATTGTAGAATAGCATTTAGAGATAGCCTAATTCATTTCAACATGATAATTCTGGCTTTTAAGCCAGCTTCAATCTGGAAGAAGGGCATGAAGCAAGACATTCAACATGATAGCTCAATAGACTCATGCATACTAAGAAGGGCGTGTGTTCTTTCAAATGTATAAAGAATAATCCCTATCCATGTAACCAATCCCTAGGCAAAACATGACCTATGGAGATTGGAGGTAGGGGAAAATGTCTCGGGGGGGGAGGGTGGCTTTGAAATCTGTGACTATATGGGGGAAAAAAAACTCTTCAAGTACTCACATCTAAAGAGAACAACAGGGAGAAAAGATGAATTCTGTTACTATATTTCACAAAAATAATCTAAATCCCTTCTTTAAATGATGTTCTGAAGGTTAAATCTCATTAGTGGGCATAGGGGAAGATGTTCTGAGGACTACTGAATAGTCAAGTTTCATTTTCTCATTCCAGAGGTACATGAAAGC
>CM053582.1:400725741-400744853 GCA_028627135.1 Pseudochirops cupreus | reverse complement strand
TTTCTTTTTGGGGTCTTTTTCAAGAGGTGATTGGTGAATCCTTTTAAGTTCTATTTTTGCCCTCTGGTTCTGAAATATCAGGGAAATTTTGCTTGAGAATTTCTCGAAGGATGCTTTCTAGGTTCTTTTTTTTTTGATCATGGCTTTCAGGTAGTCCAATAATTTTAAAAATATCTCCCCTGGATCTATTTTCCAGATCATTGGTTTTTTTCAATTAGATATTTCACATTGCCTTCTATTTTTTCATTTGTTTGGATCTGTTTGATAGTATCTCGATTTCTCATAAAGTAATTCACTTCCATTTGCCCCAATCTAATTCTGAAGGAATTATTCTTTTCAGTGGGCTTTTGAGATTCTTTTTCCATCTGGCAAATTCAACTTTTTAAGGCATTCTTCTCCTCATTGGCTTTTTGGATCTCTTTGGCCATTTGAGTTAGTCTATTTTTTAAGGTGTTATTTTCTTCAGGTTGTTGACTCTGTTTTCATAATCTTCTTGCATCATTCCCATTTCTCTTCACAATTTTTCCTCCACTTCTCTTATTTGGTTTTCAAAATCCTTCTTAAGCTCCTCTATGGCCTGTAATCAGTTCATATTTTTCTTAGAAGCTTTTGGTGCAGGAGTTCTGACTGTGTTGTCTTCCTCCTGTTCCATGCTTTGGTCCTTTTTGTCCCCAAAAAAGGAATCTAAAGCTGGATGGCTGTGCTTGCTTTGCTTCCTTTGCCTGCTCATGTTACCAGTCAATTACTTGACTTATGAGCTCTTTGCCACAGTAGATCTCTGCTTCCAGAGGGAAGAGCTTTGTCCCAAATTGCTGGGGTTTCCACAGCTCCCTGAGCTATTAGGAGGCTCCCGTCTCTACAGCCCCCACCAGCTTTGACTCGCTGCTTACGCAGCTCAGGACCACCACCCAAGACTGCAATCCCAATCCAAGTGGGTCAAGGCAAGAACACTTAGCCTCTGAATGGTTGCTTGCCTCCCCTGCAATCTGCAGGCCTGGAGCTCGGAAGCAGCCATATGGAGGCGGCTGCAGGGCTGCTGCTTCTGCCTCTTCTGGCTCTGGGGGCAGAGGGCTGAATTCACTTCTCCATCCCCCCAAATTCAGCCAAGTTCCACTGACCTTTCACTTTGTTTTTGGCATTTATGGGTTGATAATTCTGGAAACCACCACAGCTGCTCGTGATCCACTCTCCCAAATGCCTTAGCTGGGCTGGTCGGGCCACTATGGGGCTAAAACTGTGGGGCTGGGTTAGGCTCCCAGTGTGCTGTGAAGAACCCTTCCTATCTGTCTGCCAGGCTGCCTTCAGTGTGAGCTTTGTTCCTCTGTCACTTTGTGGGTTCTGGAGCTCTAAAATTTGTTTAGAGTCATATTTTATAGGTATTTGAGGTGGTTGTGGGGGGAGCTGTGGAGTTTTCCTGCTTCTATGCCACCATCTTGATTCCCATAGACTTTCAAATCTTACATTAGAGAATGGTATATGGCAGAGACACTAACAAGTCTCAGTGATAAGGAAATACAGTAAGGTCACTAATTAGCTAGAAATAGTTCTCCTTGTTCTAGAGAACTTGACATCTGGGACAAAAAGGCTCCTAGAAAGAAAAGCCCTTTCTAGCCAAGAATTTGAGAAACTGACAGACTACTACTCCTTAAGATAAGAGGGAAATTTTTTTAAAAAGTACTCGTCAGTTTTTGTTTTGTTTTGTTTTGCTTTTTCATATGTGTTTTGCTCTGCTGTTCCAAAAGAGTTATATTAATAAGAGGTGGGAGTCAGGTGAACTATGAGTATGAAGGTAAGAGAGTGATGGCAAAATCGACTCATCTTCCTGCAAGGAAGGGATAATGTCCCCACTGAAGCCAGAAACTGGAAGAAAAGAGAAGCTCTACAATTTTGTGTCTAGTGGAGTCATTTTTGACAGTGATAAGTGGTAACCACAGGCCCAGAAGAATAGTGTTAAGAGGCACTCTTGTAAGATCAGCAGAGAGCAATGCCTGGTAGAGAACACCTATCTGATAGAGCCTTTGTACCCTGTCAATGCTAGCAAGAAGCAGGTCAAGGGGGAGCAGTGGGATGATAATATTTAAAAATAATCATAAATTGGCAATCCAGTAGCATCAAAGGTATGTCATACCCAACATTTCTGTGCCCTGGCTATATATTTCTTCTATACCTTCTATTTGTGTTTACTGCCTGTGTGTTCTATACATTTGTGCTCCTTTGTCAATGAGCCCTGAACACATATATTCTTCACATGTGTCCTTCTTCATATGGATGTCCTATGTGTTAATAATAAATCAATCAAATTAAGTTTATTAAATAAATATATTAAATAAGCAAACAACAAAATTAATAAATGAATCACTAATTAAATTAATTAAATACACAAAAATGATTAAATTAAATAATAAGTAATAAAATAAAAAACATATTTCCCACAGGTAACATGTATATTTCTGGGAGACTATATTCTTGATTTATGAAGAAAATATTTTGTTGTTATATTTCTCACTCTTGTGCTTCATTAAATTCCCTTATTTCAAACCAATTATGTTCTCTTCCTGATGAATAAAAGTGAAAATACAAGTAGGGGCTCATGAGCCATGGGAATAGGTGAATGCTGACCTCCACTGGGAGAATTACATAGGAGTTTTGTGTTGCTGCTTATGATATTCTATTGTGATACAGTGACTCTGGGACTTCAAGAGGACTTTACAGAAGAACTAGATCAACTTCCATGTTCATTGTGTTTTAAATCAATTCTATGTGGTTCAATCAAAGGCATCTAAGACTAGGAGAAGAAACAAGGGGTGCAGGTACAAAAGGGAAAAGATACTAAGGCAGCCCTTACCTCCAAAGTAAAGTGGTTTCATTCCTCTTCCTCCTTCCTGTCCAATCAAGGCCCCTACTGATACCTGCAGCAGAAGACATGCAAGCAAAGAAAAGAAATGAACCCCAGAATACCACTAGAGCCTCAATTATAATGGTCTTCAAACCCTATCAGGAGAAGGAAATCCATGATGATCCTTCAGGAGGTCCCTACCTTATTTTGGCACATGGTAATAACATCAGGTTCTTGACACTCCTCTGAGTGGGAATACTGTATCTATCATCACTATGAAATGCAGCATATTAAGGATGCTGAGGAGAGATGGGGACTTCATGCAGAAGATCAGCATCTCAAATAGAAACATCTGATTGGCTTTCCACCTCTAATGTCATGGCAAAGGAAGTAACAAGGTTGCATCATGCAAGAAGACTCTAGTATGAAATATTACAAAAAAGAAGAAACAGAAGGAAGAAGGAAGAGGTGTGTCTGAAGTAGAAATAGCCTGTTGCAACAATAACTATTTCCCTTGGCCCCAGATATGTGTATGTATTAGGGGCGGGGGGAGGAACTACCTCTCATGATGAGTAAAAACAAAGTGCTTTTTTGAGGTCTAAATGGTAAGGTTATTACCAACAGGGAGGAGTCAGAAAGAGTTCCATGAAGGAGGTAGAATTTGAGTTGGAATTTAGCAGATGAATAGAACAATGAGAGGTTAAAGGGCATTTCAGGTACAGAGAATAATCTGAACAATGGTTTGGAGATTGGATCTTCAGAGAGCAGAGGGCAATCTATTTTGGCAAGAGCATTGGATAAAAAAGAATGATATAAGGTTGACAAGGTAGAGTAACAGAAGAGGGTGGAGGGTCTCAGAAGCCAAGCAGAGAAGACAGAACTTTACTTAGTAGGCAATATGGAGCCACTGACAATTTTTGAGCAGAGGAGTAACAAGACCACATTTAAACTAATCTTCAATTAATTAGTATTTTGAAAATAAATTGTAATACTAAGAACAAGATACAGGAAGTTAAATCATTATTGGAGGAAGGAAAGAAATGAGTATTTTTAAACACCTATCTAGAGGTAGATACCTTTGTATTTCATCTGTCTTCTGTTCTCCATTTGTGTACAAGAAATAACCTTAGAGAAGAAAATAGTAAGAATAACTTATTGAATCTAATTCTAATATGGCATAAATTATTTCTCCTATGCAGACCTGTCAAAGGCAATCAATCAGTCCCTTCCCACCCGCTCCCCACCCTGGGAGTGGTTTAAAACATTCAAGAGTCTCCCAAGCTAGAAGTAGGCAGCCGCTGATATCCTGGAAGAAGCCAATATGACTTATCAATTTGTAAGTTTGAAAGCATTGCTTTCATGCCCTCTGTCTATGTAGAGTCCTTCAAACTGTCCTAATAAAGATAAAGTTCTTAGGGGTTACGTGTATCATCTTCCTATATAGGAATATAAACAGCTTAACTTCATTAAATCTCTTATGATCACTCTTTCCTGTTTATCTTTCCTACTTCTCTTAAATCTTATGTTTGAATGCCACATTTTCTAATCACCTCTGATCTTTTCTTCAGGAATGCTTAAAAGTCCTCTATTTCATTAAATAGCCACTCTTCCCCCACCCCTGAAAATATTTTATTCAGTTCTGCAAAGTAGGATTTTCTTGGCTATAATACTAGCTCCTTTGCCTTCCAGAATACCATTTTCAAAGTCCTCCACTTCTTTAAAGGGGAAGCTGATAAATGTTGGGTGGTCCTGACTGTTGTTCTATGATATTTGAATTGCTTCTTTCTGACTGTTTGCAATATTTTCTCTTTGACCTGGGAACTCTGGAATCAGGCTATAACATTCCTGGGAGTTTTCATTTTGGGATCTCTTTCAGGAGGTGACTGGCAGATTCCTTCAATTTATATTTTACTCTCTGGTTCTGGAATATCAAGACTGTTTTCTTTGATAATTTCTTGAAATATGATGTCTGGGCTCTTTTTTTTTTTATCATGGCTCTTGGGTAGTTTTTTTAAAATAGACTTTTATTTTTTCCACAGCTACGTCAGTAACATTTTTAGCACTCATTTTTACAAGATTTTGAATTCCAAATTTTTCTCCCTCCTTCCCTCCCTTTCCCTCTTCCAAAAATGCTAGTCAGTTTGATATAATTTATATATGTGGTATTATGCAAAATATTTCCATATTAGTAACAGTTGTGAAAGAAGAAACAGATCAAAAGGGGGAAAACATAAGAAAGAGTAAAGTAAGTGAAAAAAATATGCTTCAATCTGCATGCAGACTCCACCAGTTCTTTACCCAGATAGGGATAGCATTTTCCTTCAGATCTGAGTCATTCATCATTGATCATCACACAATATTGCTGATACTATATATAATGTTTTCCTGGTTCTGCCCACTTCACTTTGCAAGAGTTTATTCATGTCTTCCCAGGTGTTTCTGAAATCTGCCTGGTCATCATTGATTATTGCACAATAACATTCCGTTACATTCATATTCCACAGCTTGTTCAGCCATTCCTCAACTGATAGGCATCCTCTCAATTTCCAAAATTTTCCCACCATGAAAAGGACTGCTATAATGACAAGTATCATGTGACCCTGTAGCGATGTAAATAGATTATCTCTATTGAATCCTTATGTTTTATTTTCTCTTTTTACCTGTTTATGCTTCTCTTAGGTCTTGATACTAGAGATCAAATTTTTGGCTTAGTTCTGGGCTTCTCCTTATGAAAGTTTAAAATTTTTCTATTTCATTGAATGACATGTATTATGCTTAATTTTTCTGGTTAAGTCATTCTTGGATATAGACTTAGCTCCTTTGCCTTCTACAACACCATGTTTCATTGATCTCCAATCCTTTTATGGTGCAGCTTCCAAGTCCTGTGTAATCCTGATTGTGACTCCTCGATATCTGAATTGTTTCTTTCTGGCCACTTGTAGTATTTTTTCCTTGATCTGATAGTTCTGAAATTTAGCTATAATGTTCCTTGGAGTTTTTATTTTGGGATCTCTTTCCTGAGGTGATTGGTGGATTCTTTTGACGTATATTTTGCTTTCTGGTTCCAAGACATCAGGGCAGCTTTACTTGATGATTTCTTGAAAGATGCTGTCCAGATCTTCCTTTTGATTGTGGTTTTCAGGTAGTCTAATGATTCAGATATTGTCTGTCCTGGATCTATTTTCTAGGTCAATTATTTTTCCTATGAAATATTTTACATTTTTTTCCCTTTTTTTTATTCTTTTGAATTTGTTTGATTGATTAATGATGTCTCAAACAGTCATTAGCTCCTTTCAACTTGCCAATTCTGACTTTCAATTTCTAAACCTGAATTAGCTTTTGTACTTCTTTTCCATTTAGTCAATTGTACTCTTTAAGGAGTTGTTTTCTTCAGTAGCTTTTTGTATTCCTCTTTCCATTTGGTCAATTATACTTTTTAAGCACTTTTCCAAGCTGTTGACTCTTCTTCTTTCATAATTCATTTGTATCATTCTCATTTCTTTTTCCCTTTTTTTCCACATCTCTTAAATGCTTTGTAATCTGTTCTATGAGTTCTTTCTGGGCTTGAGACAACTTTGCATTTTTCCTTAGAGTTTTACCCATAGGTGTTTTGACATTGTTGTCATCTTATGAGTTTGCATCTTGGTCTTCCCTCTCACCATAATAACTTTCTATGATCAGATTCTTTTTTGTTGTTGCAGTTTTTTTGATCATCTTTTTTTTTTTAATTTTTGCATTTTTCCTTTCTTTTAAATTTGAGCTCTGCATCCAGGGTGAAAAGTATACTTGTCTCAGCCTTCTTGCACCAGTGGCTACAGGCCCTGTCTCTTTATCTTCTGTTGCACTGATGTTGCCCTGAGGACCCTGGGAAACCCTAGTGTTGGGTGCTGTGCCAAGAGGGTGGAGTGGGTGGTGGCTGGTGCTGCTGGAGGTCATAGGTGTATATAATATATTTTCCAGGTCAGTTGTCTTTTCGATGAGATATTTCACATTTTATTCTAATTTTTTTTTTCATTTTTTTCTGCTTTGTTTTATCATTTCTTTTCTTTTTTTCTTTTTGGAGGGCAATTATGGTTAAGTGACTTGCCCAAGGTCACATTGCTAGTGTGTCAAGTGTCTGAGGCAGAATTTGAACTCAAGTCCTCCTGACTCCAGGGCTGGTGCTCTATTCACTGCGCCACCTAACCACCCCTAGTTTTATCATTTCTTGATGTCTCTTGGAGTCATTATCTTCTAGTTCGCCAAGTCTAATTTTTAAGGAATTATTTTCTTCAGTGAGCTTTCATATCTCTTTTTCCATTTGACCAATCTTGATTTTAAGTTCTTTTCTTCATTGAATTTTTGTGCTTCTTTCTTTAGACCAATTCTGTTTTTTTTAGTTATCATTTTTTCAGAGAATTTTTTTCCAAGCCATTCATTCTTTTTTGTGTGATTTTCTATCATCATTCTTACTTCTTTTCCCAGTTTTCAGTCTTCAACTCTCATCTCTTTCTTTACTTTTCCAAGAATTCTTGTTGGCCTTCCTTGTGTACAATGAGCATTTTTTTTTTGAGGTGTTGGTTGTATGGGTTTTCACACTGTTGCCTTCTGAGTCTATGTCTTGGTCTTCCTTGTCACCATAAAAGTTTTTTATGGTCAAGTTCTCATTGTTGTTTGCTCATTTTCCCAGTTTATTTTTTTACTTTGAACTTTATGTTAAAGTTGGGCTCTGTTCACATTGGGGTGGGTAGACATCATTCCAAGCTTTAGGCGTTTTCATGCTGCTGCTTTTAGAGCTAGTTCTGGGGCATCTACTGTTTTCTGGTATTTCCAAGGTGGTATGATTCAGGGAGAGGTCTCCCTGGTGTGAGCTCCGGTTTTTACCCAGGAAGGTCCCCTGTCCCCTTGCAGCTACAAGCGCTAACAATTCTCTTAGTACTGGATCTGTGACCAGGTCCCCTGCTATTCCACAACTTCAAACACTAGCACCCTTCTCCATCTTGGAACTCAGACCATGACTTCTGCTCTCTTGTGATCAACCATGGGAATTTCTTTCCAGCCAGAACTGAGACCCAGAACTGCATATGGACAATAGAATTGCCAAACATCACTAGCTCTACCCTGTACCAGCAAAGAGTCCCCTTTTGACTAGTTGTCTGACTCTCTTGCTGTCACTGAGCAAAGAGCTTCCAAAGCTGTTGCTGCTGCTTCTGATGTCACTGCTGCCATCTGCTGCCGTCACATTGAAGGCCCACTGCTGGTGCTCCTGCCTTTCTCAAGACCAGCTCCCACCCCACTGTCCCAGACCTCTATTGCCCACTTCCTATGTTGTCTTAGGCTGGAAAAGTGTCTCAGCCTGACATTTTGTTGGTTCTGCTGCTCCAAAATTTGATTTGAGAAGTTATTTTAACATTATACAGACGGGAATATTGGGAGAGTTTAGCTGGATTGCTGCCATCTTGGCTCCCCATTCAATGATTTTCATGGACATCTAAACCAATAAAAGACTTTTTCTTCACTTAGTCTAAAGCCAGTGATAGATTGACTCTAATAAGAAGTATTCTTTCCTGGTGAAGTTAGGGGATAGCATAACATTTACTTAAAGCAGGGTGGAGTAATTGATTGATTGACTTAGTTGTCTCTCTTAAGTATGGTAAAAAGGGAACTTAACTAAGTAAACTGTAGTATCAAAGGTCAAATTATAAAAGTTTCAGGTCAATAAAGAATTTATGAAGTTTAAGTATCCACAACCATTGGATTTATCTCTTACCTATCACTATCTATCTATCTGTCTATCTATCTATCTATCTATCTGTCTGTCTGTCTCTGTCTATCTAACCTGTCTATCTAGATCCATATATGTATACATCTATATCTATATATTTATATCTATCCATCTGTATCTATCTCTATAAATCTCTCTCTAGTTATATCTCTATATTTCTGTCTCTATCTAATCTATTCATTTTTCTATATCTGTTACCATGGCCTATCAAGAATGAGTGTAGCAGCAGAGCTTGAAAGAAAGCAATTATAGGAATGATTTTCAAACCTTTAGTGATCAGTCTAAAGAGGTATAGAAGCTTTTGATATCAGGCTTACCAGAAGTCTCAGAGTCATGAAGAAGCCCAGGAATGGTCTGATTCCAAGAAAAGTATTCATTGTAAATTAGTAGGATTCCAAATAAAATTTGGAGTTAGAATCATGAATAGATTAGACTGAAATTAGGAATAATCATAGATTGATTAAAAGAGCACCTTAAGCTTCTCCCTACCCCTTGTCTTGTTTTATAAAATCTATTGTCTTTAAGCAGAGTGCTTCATGACATCACTTAAACTTGAGAGTTTAAGTAAAGAATTCTGTGATATTTTTTTCATGGATAATATGAAAAAACACGTAATCTCTGACTCAGTTAACCGAAATCATGGACTAAGGCTGGTAATTTGGACCAGAGACTTTGTGATAATAGATCCTAATTGTAAGCAAAGTACCTGAGAATTCAAAGGAAAGCATCTTGAATGCTAAGCTTGCAAACTTATAAATTGACAGGGCATGTTCCATTCTTCCAGGATATCAGCTAATCTAACTTGAGAGACCCTTGAATTCTTCAGGCCAGTAGGAAGTTGGGGGGAATGGGTGGGGAACTGATTGATTGCCTTTGAAAGGGCCCAAGTATGAGAAACAACTTAGGCCGTATTAGAATTTGGTTCAATAAGTAATCCTTAATATTTTCTTTTCTAGGCTTATCTTTTGTTCACAAATGGAGAACAGATGACAAGTGAAATACTGTAGAAAGGTGTTTACATATATATTTTTCTTCCTGGGCCTAACAGTGTTCATTTTTTTCCTCTTTGGCCTCTCTGCCCCATTACCCTATTCCTGTAGAGAAGATCACGTGTGTGTGTATGTGTGTGTGTGTGCAAAGTAGGCACCTTTTTGCCCATCTTTGCTTCAAAAAAAAAAGCTGGCAATTGGACAAAGTTGATTTTTGTTAAATAATAATAATAACGATGATGCTATAGCAGGAACTATGATAGCCCTGAGCTGCTAAAATATTGCAATATAGTGTAATATAATCATCCCTGGCATCGGATTCAGAAGACCTCGTTCCCTGCTTCCTAATTTGGTGACTCTGGGCAAGTTATCCAACCCCCTGCTTCAGTTGCCTCAGTTTCTACATCTATAAAATAGATATGATAATACTTGTTCTAACTATCTCAAGAGTTATTTTGAGGAAAGTAGACCGTGGAACTTATGGTAATACACGCACGTACACCATTGTTATTAGACAAAGGAATATTCTCATCTAGTGGCCTGAACCCTTTCCCCATCACTAGTCTGTGACATGCCTTTGTTCTCTGTACTCCATGGTTAACTCTGTACTTATTGGTTAACAAAAAAGATTCTTCTGATATCAATCACTACATGACACCTTCAGGGGGAGGGGTAGGAAGGGAAAGGGAATAAGCATTTATAAAGGACCTACTATGTGCTAATTGCTTTTTACAAATATCTTATTTGATCTTCACAGCAATCTTGAGAGGTAGGTGCTATTAATAGTCTCGTTTTATAGAGCTGAGGAAACAGAAGTTAAGTGATTTGCCCAGGGTCACACAGCTGGGAAGCATCTGGGGCCAGATTTGAACTCATTCTTTCTGATTTCAGTCCCAGAGCTCTATTCACTGCACCATCAAGCTGCCTTTAAAATACTGGTGAAGTGAAACCCCTTGTAGCAGTAAATACTAGATCATACCTGCTGGAGGCCAGTTCCTGGTTAGTTAAGGGCAGAGAAGTGGAAATGAGGTATAATGATGAAGATCAGATTGAGTTAGAAGATATGGATTCTAGTCCAGGTATGTAACCTTTGTGAGCCTCAATTTCCTCATCTGTACAATTAGAGGATTAGACCCAGTGACCTTTAAAGTTCCTTTTGGCTCTTAATCCTATGATCCTAAGAGAGTGGTGTATAGCCAAAAGCTCACTGGGCTGAGTCACATGACCTGAGCCCTGCAATTAGCAAGCTATGTGATTAGCTATGTGATTAGGGCAAGGCCTTTACCCTCTCTGGGCCTTACTTTCCACTTCTGTAAGTGACTGTAATAAAGAAAAGAAGGAAACAAGCATTTATTACATGCCTACTACATGCCAAGCACTGTGCAAAAGTATTTTACAAATATGACCTCATTTGATCCTCACAAAACCCCTAGGAATTGGCGCTGTTATTACCATGATTTTACAATTGAGGAAACTGAGACAGGTCAAGGTGAAGAAGAAGAAGAAGAAGAAGGAGGAGGAGGAAGAGGAGAAGGAGGAGAAAGAGAAGGAGAAGGAGAAGAAGAAGAAGAAGAAGAAGAAGAAGAAGAAGAAGAAGAAGAAGGACGAGGAGGAAGAAGAGAAGAAGATGAAAGGAGGAGAAAAAGTAACGTTTATATTTATTATGTACCAAGCATTGTGCTAAGTGCCTTACAATTTATTATCTCATTTCTTCCTCACAACAATTTTGGGAGGTAGGTGCTATTATTAACCCCATTTTACTGATGGCAAAGCTGAGGTAGAGAATAAGTGACTTGTCAAGAGTCACACAGCTAGAGCCTGAGGCTATATTTGAATTCAAGTCTTCCTGACTCCAGACCCGGTGCACTGTCCACTGTGTCCCCTAGCTACCTCTAATTGTGGTTATATTCCCTCAGAGTGTGAGAACAGTGTTTTGTAAACTATTTTCTTGTCGTTCAGTAATGTCCTACTGTTAGTGACCCCATTTAGGGTTTTCTTGGCAAAGATACTAGAATGGTTTGCCATTTCCTTCTCCAGTCATTTTATAGATGAAGAAACAGGGTTAAGTGGCTTTCCCAGGGTCACACAGCTAGTAAATGTCCAAGGCCAGATTTGTAGACTACAGAGTGTTATATTAATGCAAAGCACTGGTCATGATAATGGTAACTAACATTTACATAGCACTTTCAAATTTACACAGTGTTTTAGATTTATTACACTGATCCTCACAACAGTCTTGTGAGGTATATTGTTATCTTCATTTTATAGATGAAGAACTGTGTGTCTAGGGAGTTAAATGACTTGTCCAAGGTCACACAGTTCTTAGTGCCTAGATTTTGACCCAAGACCCCAGAGTCTTGGTTGATTGCTTGATTTACTAAGAGCAAATTGTGTTGGGTTCCTAATATTCAGAGAAAAATCAACAGGGATATAGGGACATTATCAGCAAGTGACCTTCCAAATCTTCTGTACCCCAAAAGAAACAAACTCACTAAATGGGTTCCCTCTGAGAAAGTTTGTGCCTCACCTTTTCTGAGAGTGAAATATTGGATTTGTCAGTGGGAATCCATTTGTTGTCTAGTTTGAAACGTCTTTAAGGTACAAGAGAGAAGGGTTGAGTTCTGAGTTAAAAGGGACCCAAATACATTAATGTTCTCCAAACCAAAATTCTTTTGTCAGTAAATGCTGTCCACTCCTGAAGCCTGAGTCCCACGATGGAATTTTTATCTTCTCTCTTCAATGGGGAATGGAGATGAGTGGAAAGTCAAATGTCTGAAGGAAGTGCCAAAATACCTGTGGAGAATTACATAACCTCATCCCTCTGGGGCATCACAAAGAGTGAGTCAGACACTCAGTTCTCAGACCCAAAGCCCAGCAAAACAGGAAGGAGAATCACTTAGAGAGCTTTCTTCTGACACGGAATCGAAGGAGATAACTCTGTTTACATAACCTCAAACAAATCACTTGATTTCTGGAGGATTTGCTATCATGGATTAGTTCTAGGTTTGAATGATTGCTATCTTAAAATCTTTTTTGGAGTCCCTGCTCCCACTCTAGTGAGTTTTGCACCCCTATCCAGCAGCTAGATGACACAGTGGACAGGTCTTGGAATCAGGAGGATCTGAGTTCAGATTTAACCTCAGATACTTCCTAGCTGTGTGACCCTGGTCAAGTCACTTAAGCCTGTTTGCCTCAGTTTCTTGTTGTAAAATGAGCTGGAGAAGGAAATGACAAACCATTCCAGTATCTTTGCCAAGACAACCCCAAATAGGGTCACAGAAAGTCATACATGACTGAAATGGCTCAACAACAACAACCCATCAAAATCTTGGCACTAATAACTGTGTGACCTTGGACAAGTCATTTAACTCCCTAGATAGACAGGTCCTCATCTATAAAATGGAGATAACAATATGTCTCACAAGGTTATTGTGAAAATCAGGCAAAGCAATAAATCTAAAGCATTTTATAAATTTGAAAGTACTATGTAAATGTTAGCTATTATTATCATGACCAATATTTCACATTTATGTAACACTTCATAGTTTACAAATTTGGCCTTGGAGTCTTACCAGCTTTTTGACCCTAGGTAAGTTACTTACCCTTATTTGCCTCCGTTTCCTCATCTGTAAAATGAGCTGGAGAAGGAAATAGCAAACCACTCCAATATCTTTGCCAGGAAAACCCCAGATGGGGTCACAAAGAGCAGGACGTGACTGAAATGACTCATCAACAACAAAATAGTTTACAAAACACTGTTCTCACACTCTGAAGTAATATAACTATAATTAGAGGCGGCTAAGGGGCACATTAGACAGAGCACTGGATCTGAAGTCAGGAAGACCAGAGCTCAAATATAGTTTCAGGCACTAGCTGTATGGTCCTGGGCAAGTCACTTATTTTCTGCCTCAGTTTTGTCATCTGTAAAATGGGGATAATAATAGCACCTACCTCCCAAAGCAGCAGAGAGGGGAGATAATGGAGACAAAGGAGACAAACAGGCTATGTGACTCTGGGCAAATCACTTAAATCTCTCAATGGCCGCATGCAATTCTCTGAGATTTGCAAGTTAAAGGGTAGGTTCTTATCAGAATTAGAAAAATGTTTCCACATCCAGAGGTTACCTATACTAATTGTTTCCTCACCCTGCCTTAGTCATTCAGAACTGTGCTAAGCACTAGAGATACATAGGAAAAACAAAAGAGACCCTGCTCTCAAAAACTTTGCATTCTAACTGGAGAAGCCAATAAGCATGAGGGTGGACCGAAAGATCCAGAAGTCCGAAGAGTCCAACAGTGGTGTACATCACCGTTAGGGCCAATGCAATATTTAGAGCGCCCACAATCACAAAAAAGACCATGACTATAAATATCACATGACATTCAATCGCAAAATACGTCAAACTCTCCAGACAGAGGTTAGAACTGAAACATTTATTCAGACACCAGAAAACCCAATCCCCAAACCAGAATGCCGATCCATCATAGTACCAAAGATATTCAGAAGCCATAATACTGAGAACCATGCCATCCTTTAGCCTTCCCACAAACCAATACAAGATCAATATTTACTCACAAACCTCTCTATCTCCTTGCCTGAGTGTCCTTTCTTCCCAACCATCTGACTAGTTCTGAACCAGCTTCCTCTGGGCTCTGCTTCCCTTCAGCAAACTCCTCCCACCACAGGCTCCATGTGACTACCTTCAGCCTATCAGGGGCAGGGAAGCTTCCTGTGGGCTCTGCTCCACCCTTTAGCAAATTCCCTCCGTCACAGGCTCCATGTGACTACATTCAGCCTATCAGGGGGCAGAGTTTATTTTCAAAGCAGGGAAGGTCTTCAAACTCCTCCCTGGGTCTATTAAGGAGCAGGGAAGATCTTCAAATTCCCATTCTCGTTACAATTGCCAAGTTCACATATCTTTACGTTGCATTAGTTGGTCAAATATGCCAGAGTTCTGGAAGACATAGAAGCAAGGTGCATCGTCCAAGCATCATAAGCAGTCAGGAAGCCTGGAGAGGTTCTGAGTGGCTGGGGCACTGCTCTCCCCCAATATGGTGCAATTAAATTTCTACTTTAAAAAATTCTGGTAAATCTTGCATAGTTTCCAAAACAATAACAACAAAACTGACATTTTCATGGCTCTTTAAAGCTTGCAAATCACTTTATATGAGTTATTTCATTTCATCTTCATAGCAATATTGTGAGGTGGGTACTATAGTGAATATAGTCCCCACTTTCTAGTTGAGAAATGAGGCTGAGGATGAGGGTTGAGGTCACATAGATACGAAGTGTCAGGGGCAAGATTTAAGCCCAAATCTTCTCGACTCCATCTACTCATACCACATCGAGAATCTGACTTAAAAAAAAGTAACACCACTCTAAATGTGTTTAAACAGTGTCGTTTCACTGTAACTCAACCAGGTGGTACACCAACCATGTTAGTTACATATTATAACCAGGGGAGATTTAACTTACAATAAATGTATAATGTTACTTTGACTGTCAACAGAAAACTACTGTTATTTATGAGTCTCCAAAGAAGACAGGAAGGCCAGGAAATGGAGGCTCTGTTATCCTGTTGGTTAAGTGGAAAAAACACACAAACCAAAACCAAATCCAACAGGACTTGCCTCTTGAAAAGATGGGGAATGGCACAGGCTTAGACCCATATATAGCCTGTAATATTGAAATCACCTAATGGGTTCAAGCAATTAGGGACAATGACAAGGATATGTTTGGATAATACTCCTCAAGATGGTGATCTCTGCTTGTTTACACTCAAAATCTCCATGTTTGAAGACCACTAAGATGATATCATTTCAAGTTGACTGTGATTCTTAAATATTTTTTAAACCCTGTCTACATTTTTTTTGAAATGTCCTACTCTATAGAAATACTGTAAGAACCATTCTTAAACATTTTGCATCTGACATATTGGTGACCCAAAGCCATTGCCAGGACATGGTGAAGTAAATGTAATGCCCAAACCTCAGCCCCTAGAGGTCTTGTCATTTCAGTCGTCCTCTCAAGTTGTCTAAGGCAGACAACCGCTTTGCCTCCTTTATTTTTGCTGCCCTACATTCATTTTGTGGCAATTTTCTGTCCATTTGTGAAGGAAATCTAGAGAGCCTGGAAATTTCTGACCTCCTCTGCCATCTTCCCAGAATGTCCCTAGTGCCCAACATACCTATTAATTAATGCTATCCATTTATCTGGTTTGCTTTTGGGAAAGCGCAAAGGTCTTTGAATAAACCCAAGCTTCTCATAGGGATTTAAAGACAAAATAAAAACCTTGGACCTCTGACTTCACTGATATAAGGAACTATCAGGGTAGAGCAGCTACAAATGTCAACCAGAAGCTTTTTATTCTTAGAAAGCTATGTGGGGCACTGATATAGTGAGTGGCTTTCCCAGGGTCGCACTGACAGTATATGTCAGAGGAAGAATTTGGGTATAGATCTTCGTGACTCTGAGGCCAGTTCTCTGTCCAGTAGGACATGTTGCCTCTCTGAATTCTCTCTTGTTAATACCAATATTCTTGATATCATTTCTGTGGCTTTGAACGCCACAGTCTCCTAAGAACTGAAATTCAATTTTGGCTGAAGGAGAGGCAAAGCTAGCAATACATTGCAAGCAAGGAGTTAAAAATGAGAAGTGGTACAAAGGATGTCATCAAGGGGCAATGATCAAGAAAGACTAGGGCCTGACCACATGATAAAAATGAGGGATAGCTCAGGGATTTTTTCTATGCTTCACTGGTATTTGTGATTTCAAAAGAATACAAGAAAATGCCTAAGGACATTGGATGAGCCCTCTGCATATGGGTCTGACTCACTCCAATTGAACACAGAAGGTCCAGCTTTCTCTACTGAATTAATCAGGTATATGAATTTAGTGTGAATAAAGCCTGGATCTCTATTGGGTCAATCAGTCAATCAAGGGCATAAACTGGATGCAAACACAGGAAATGTATTGGGATTGGTTGGAGGATTGGCCATGCCCTGCTGCGCTGAGATAAAAATAACCAGGTAATTCAGAATCTGGCATTCCAACAGCAGGCCAGTCTAGTGGTGAAGCTATGTTAGTCAAGAGCCTGAGAAGGAATCACTGGTTGAGAGTTGTCAGGGTGTGGTGAGGAGCAGACTGAGGGGTAAGAGGACAACCATGAGATAGCAGAGTTATGAAAAACTACAGAGAAGAGAGTGTCAAGTGAAACAAGGTAAGCATCAGTGTTAAGGACTGCAGAGAGATCAAAAAGAATGAGTACAGTACTGAGAGAAAGTCATTATATATTTTATAATTAAGAGATCATAACTTTGGAGTGAATAATTTTAGTTGGATGATAATACTGCAAGCCAGATTAGAGTTAAATTGAATAAGAAAGAAGGAAATAGGGAAGTGGCAACTACAGATGGCTTTCTCAAGGAGTTTAACCACAAAAGGGAGGGGAGATGTGGGATAACCCATAAGAAACGTAAGGATCATGTGAGGGTTTTTTGAGGAAAGGGAAGAATACATTTGTAGGCAATAGAGAAGCAGCCAGTAGACAAGGTGAGATTGAAGATTAGTAAGAAAAATGAGAATGATTCAGGGGACAATCAGCTGAAGAAGATGGGATGAATGAGATGAGGTCACCTGTGTATATATAGAAGTCGGCTTTGGCAAGGAGAAGGGCCCCTTCATTTTATGAGACAGAGATGGAGGAAACAGTGGCAAAAGGATTTGGGTTCTGTGAGATGGAAAGGACAGGAGAAGAGGGAGCTCCCAGTGAATGACCTCATTTTTTTCAGTGAAATATAAACCAAGGTTCTCAGAAGAGAGAGAGAGGGGGAAGAAGCATTAGAGGTTTGAGCAGGGATGGAAATATTTGGAAGAACTGCTACAGAGAATGGGATAATGAGAAGGCAAATTGGAAGGCCTGGGGAAAAGGAGCTTCAGGACAGTACAAGGAGCCCACCAGAAAACCATTCCATAGATTAGGGAAACTTCACGAGGCCTCCATGACAGGATAAAATAACTGTCAATAATCATGTGCTTCGAATTTGTCCTTTTGCTACCTGAGTTTTCTAAGCTTTAGGTCACTTCTTCCTAGACTCTGTGTGTACTTGAAGGAGATTATGTTCCAGAATTCTCAGGGAACTGTTTCCTAACTAGCTGCTCATACTCTACCATCTCAGTGAATACATTTCTATAAACCAGTTAAGTATGGTTGGCTAATTGATAAATCAATGAGGGACTAGACTAGACTAATGGGGCTTCTGAAAGATAGTAATAGGGAGGGGAAAAAAAAACAAAAGAAAACCCCTCAGAATTACCCCTAGATCTATTATAGAAATAGCCAGACTCTCTCTGGATTCCTGGCCCTACCAGAACCAGCTGGGCTTAGGAGGGGGAATCAAGAACCTGTTCTATATAGAGATTACAAATAAATTAAACCAATAACTACCATTTGAGAAATTTGTGTGACAGGAGAAATTCTAAATAATTGAGTAGAAAACCACCTCCACTGGTTTTAAGAAAGATCTTTTTGAAAGCTTTGAAAGAATGGATTCTTTGGAGTTAGAAAGCCTGGATTTGGAGCCTGCTTTTCCCTACTTCCTGTGTGACTTTGAGCAAATCACTTAGCTTCCCTCTACTTTAGTTACCTTCTTTGTAAAATGAGGGGTTCGACCAGATGACCTCTGAGGTCTTTCCAGCAGTAAGCTGATGATTCTTTGATCCACTATTCTTAATGGCAAGACACCCACATGAGACTCTATTTTTCCTGCCATTTATTAAGAAAGGAAGAAAAGCTTTCAGATCAGGAAGGTTAGAATGATTTGTCATCCCATTGGTTGGAAAGAAAGAATTTCCTTTAATTAATTTTACTTGAGGAGTATTCTGACTGAGACAGAAAAAAAATGAGTCATTTCTGGACACTGAGGGATAAGAGGTTCAGGCTGGCTTTGATTTGTGTTCAATAAGAAGCTGAATCCCTTAGAAGAGCTGGGTAGATTGTTGTATACCAGAGCAGACATTACACTGGTGTAGCCTTTGGGAGCACAGGTCACCTCCAGGCAATGATGAGGCATCAGGACAGACTTTTAGTAGAGCTGATTGAAAGAAAGATGAAAGGTTTATAAGAAAGTTATCAAACTGAAATCTTCAGGTAGAGAGGAGGTAGAGGAATATAGCCAATCCTACCTGAACTCTACAGCTTTTGACACTGTAGTCATTGTAGATCATCCTCCTTGATATTTTCTTCCTCTAAGGATTCTTATGACACCTATGCTGATTTTCCTTATACCTATCTTCTTACCTGTTCCTTCTCTGCCTTATTTGCTGTCTGGACATTATAATTTATATTTCATCCTTAAGAATCAGTGTACCCATGGAATTTGTCCTATGTCTTTCCTCCTTTTCCTCTCCTCCCCTCCCGTCCCTTCCTCTCCTTTTCCCTCTTTTCCCTTCTCCTCTCTCCTGATGACTCCCAGATCTATATATTTACAAGCTTAGTCTCTCTCCTGAGCTCTAGTTTTTTTTT
>CM053582.1:400708462-400725241 GCA_028627135.1 Pseudochirops cupreus | reverse complement strand
ACAGACACACACAAACACACAAATACACATGCTTATCATATCACATATGTATTAAATCACTCACATACATTAAAATATAACACTACTGAAATGGCAACCATAACAACATCAGCAGAGTTTTTAATGGACTAGCCATAGTGCATGGATATCAAAAATAGTGTACAAGAGCCAGTTCTGTGATATTATTGTTTATTCCATTAAATCTTCTCTTTTACAATGCAAATATTTCCATAAAGACAAATTAAAACAGTGGTTCTCAACTTTCCTAATGCTGTGACTCTTTAATACTCGTATGTGGGTATATCTGCACGTGGGCGGACCCTCCTGGAGACAGATAGAGGAATGGTGTCTCGGTTCCTAAGACCATTGGAAATATGTGTTTTCTGATGGTCTTAGGTGACCCCTGTGACCCCTGTGAAAGGGTTGTTCTATCCCCAAAGGGGCCGTGACCCATAGGCTGAGAACTGCTGAATGAAAAGTTAACTAGCATTTCTGTTTGATCTTTGGGGTCATTAACCAAATTGCATCTCATGTTGAGTATAACTTGTCATGGTTAAGTGAACAAACCAAGAATGTTAACCAGAAGATCCATGTTCTGATAGAACATAGGTGGCTCTCATGTTCCAGAATTGAGTCCTTACATCCAAAGAACTATTTACATGAAATCAGTAGTTCAATAACTCAGTCTGTGTAAATTCAAACACTCTAGTGACAGAGGTGGGGAACCTGTTGCCTCGAGGCCATATGTGGCCCTCTAGGTCCTCACATGCGGCCCTTTGACAGAATCCAAACTTCACAGAACAAACTCCCTTAATAAAGGGATTTGTTTTGTAAAAATTAGACTCAGTCAAAAGTCCACACTCAAGGACCTAAAAGGCCACATGTGGCCTGGAGGTCAAAGGTTCTCTACCCCTGCTCTAGTCAGTTCTTTAATCTTCTTTTTTTTTAAAATAATATTTGAAAACAATTGACCTTTGTTCCAGCAATGAAGATCTGAACTTCTAAGTGAATTAGGATGAAGAAAAGTCACAGGATTCTAGCTCTAGAGCTAGAAGGAAGTTTTATGGTTATCTAATGCAACTTTGTCATTTTACAGGTGAAGAAATTGAGGCCCAGAGAGCCTTTCTCAAGTTCACATACATTGTGGTAACTTGGGACTTGAACACAAAACCTCTGGGTCCAAATCCAGAACTCTTTCCACTGCATTATGTGACCTCTAAACAAAATTATTTGAACAAACATTTATAAAAACAAGTGAAATATCACAACATGAAGATAGTCTGGAAGGACTCCCAAAGAAAAGGACAATGCTCACTTTTTGCTTCATCTTTTGTTAGTAAAAAGAAACTAATTGTTGACTCTGTATTAATGCAAGGCTTATGAAGAGAAAACTTTGTGTTCTAATAATAAGGAAATAGGAAGTTGTAAGAATCAAGGCTCAACTTGACAAGGTAGAGATTGTACTGTTATTTACCCAGTACTTTTGCTCCCCCATCCTTTTGTTCCTACTCATAGGAAGTCAGAGCCATAACCAGGGTGGGGGTACCTCGTACTTTGCTAAGGAACTGGAATTTTGTAGGAGCTGATAGTACTTTCACTGCTGAAATATAAACGACTGAGATAAGTACCTAGATCTAAAGAGTCCCTGGTTAAAATAGAAAGTTTATAGATGGGCAACTTGCAGATACGCCCTAGCTGCATTCATCCTTATCCTACTATTGTTGTCTAGTCATTTTTCAGTAGTGTCCAACTCATCATGACCCCATCTGGGGTTTTCTTGGCAAAGGTAAGAGAACGGTTTGCCATTTCCTTCTCCAGCTCAATTTACAGATGGGGAAACTGAGACAAATACTGTAACTTGCCCAGGGTCACACACTTAGTGTCTCAGATCAGAATCAGAAGATGAGTCTTCCTGACTCCAGGCCTGACCTCTATCCACTGCATCACCTAGCTTCCCCCTTATCTTTTCTCTCTCTCCCTAAAGTGGCCACACAATGTCCTGGAATCTCTGTCTTCCCCACAATGGCAATACTCCTCTTGCTTCACCTTAGATCCATATAAACTTATCCAAAGTGTCAAAATGACTAATTAGAACTTTTCAAAGTTATATCAGCTTATCATTAAAAAGTGTACATTGATAATTATGACTTTTCCCAGTAGCTGAGCTTTGGATGATAATTAATATGAGGAACTTCCAAAATAAATTTTAATTTACATAGAAAAAGAATTGGGAAATTTGCCAAGTATTTAACAAACGAAAATTAATACAATTGAAATAGTATGCATAAAAATACTACAGAGGAAAGGGATGAACACAATGAGTGTACCATGAAAAAAGTAAAACTTAAGCTGATATTAGATGAGGGTAAAGAAATAGATTGTAGAAGAGAGGTGGGGGAAGATATTTTTAGTTGGAAGAGTGTCATAAGTAACAGCATAAGAACAACTTTAAATAACAAGCAGGAATCAACTTTGACTAGAGGTGGAGGCAGTCCATATTGCGTGTAATGAGAAATGACCAAGAGTGGATGTTAGTGACTTTTAAGTTTGCCTCTAAAGGAATATTTGTCTAATTTAATAGGGTTTTCAGTGGAATAATCAATGACACCACACAGCTGGCCATGGAAAATTGTTTTGGGGATTCTATCATCATTTGCTCATGGAACAAGATTAGTCCCACAAAACTATACTGGTCTTGTAATGGACTTGATTCTCATGATGTTACATTATAATGCTTTTGAGTAGTATGTATGTGTGTATGTGTAAGGGTGGGGTAGGGCGAGATGGAATATGGGGAGAGGGGGAGGAAAGGATAGTTCCTAGAGAAATTGTAGAGTTAGCCAGGTTCCTGAAGCTGCAGGAAATGTGATGCTTGTCAAAAGGATCATGTGCTTTGGTGCAGTGGTTATAAAACCTTTTTGGGTTTTGTAGATGTCTTCAGGGGATCAAGAAACCATTGGACCACCCACTCACCCACAGAAAAAATAATTGGTCACCATTGGTGGGAAGAATGGCATTGCTCATGGTGAAATACTGACTATGTTAGGTCTAATTTTCAATAAATATTATGAATAAATTATTAACTCATGCCAGAAGCCACAATATAGGAACCATTGTATTATGAAGGCAAATATGATAGCCTAGTCCATGAACCATCTGCAGGACCCTCATGGGACAACCAGGGAGTGGCAGCTCCTACTGTTTATTCATAACATCCTGGTGAACCATGAGTATGTAATGGAATCAGATAATTCCTTTATAACTGAGTGAATTTTTGTATCAGAGGACTACGGCTTGAATTCTGTTTCTTCTGCTTTCTCTATTTGTGGCCCAAGATGAAAAATTCCTAGGAAGGAAAAGTACCCATATCCCCATAGAAAGTAAGCTCCTTGAAGGCAGGCAACTGTTTCAGTTTGGGGCTTTGTACCCCCTCAGTAGGGAAGCGAGGTGGTTCAACGGGTAGAGTGTGGGGCCTGGAATCAGGAAGACTCCTCTTCCTGAGTTCAAATCAAGTCTCAAACACTTACTTTGTAACCCTGGGAGAATCATTCAACCCTGTTTGCTTCAGTTTCCTATTTGTAAAATGATCTAGAGAAGGGAATGGCAAACCCCTCTAGTATTATTGCCAAGAAAATCTCAAATGGGGTCATTGAGAGTCAGACATGACTGTGATGCCTGAACAACAACCCCTCAGAGCCCAGCATTGGGCTTGCCACATAAGGGCTTAGTAAGTGCATGTTGAATGAATAGATGGGTCTTCTGTAAAATGAAGGAGTTGGATCAGGTAATCTCAAGGTCTATTTTGGCTCCAAATCCCAAGAATTGTGCATGTGTTTTGTTCATACACTACTTGAATATTTAACAATCAGTATTATTATGTGTACTACATTCATTTATAAATATAATTAATATATTTATATGATCAAGAAGATTAATTTTTGTTATTGTTGACATGTCTGATCTCAGAAGTTTGTAAAGGAAAGTGAAGCAATGATTAAATCATAAGCTAGTTAAAATAGCCTAAAATAGAAGTTCTGACATATCACTTGTACATAGTTCTTACTGGTGAATCTGGACCCCATTGACTACGGGAAATGGAGAGTTTTGTATGTTACTTATTGTTCCTCCCAATTATAACTTTGTCATTAGCTATAGATGCTTTTTTGACTTCTTGCTTCTTACCTAATACACATTGCTGGGACATTTGATGATAACATGCTACTCCAAACAGGGCTGGCCCTGGGATTATTGATATTCTGAGAAAATTTGCTATTTGTGCCTTATATCTATACCTTTAATTTATACCATTTCAGACAACTTCTAGTACATGGTGCCTGAGGCTAATGCCTGGTTTTCTAAACTGCCCCTCTCTCCACAGCTCAAACCTGGTCTTCACTTTGCAAGAGTTGGTGATCCTTGCTCTATTCTATGGCCCCAGTCTTTACCTGCAACAAGGCTTAGCCACTCCATAAATGAATAGCAAAGTAGATCATATTGGAGAAGATTTCCCATAACAAAGATGCCACTACCTGACCCCAAATCAGAAGAATGTACACTTAATAGAAGAATTGATAGCTGAGATTTACATAGTACTTTAAAGTTTTTAAGCCATGTTTATGTATGTGCAGTCTAATTTGAAATATACATACTCAAATTCTCTGAGGTCAGTCCTTTTGCTATCCTTATTCCAATTTTACAGGTGAGTAGTCTCAAGTATAGAAAAGTTAAATGAGATATGTAGTTATAATTAACAAATAAAAGGTTTCTAAACCAGGTCTTCCTGACTCTGGGTCTCAAACTATCTGCTACACTATATGTCCTTTCAGGAAATCTTTTATTCCAATAGCAACTAATACTTGTATAGCTTTATAAAGTTTGTAACATGAATTACATGGGTTATTTCATTTCAGCCTCACAAGAAGCCTATAAGGTAGGTGTTGTTGTTGTTCATTCTTTCTTTTTGTAGAGGACCAATGACATCATAGGGTGTTGTCTTGACTTGCACATGAATTAGATTTAAGTGAGGTAGAGTTGTACAAAGTCATCAACCTCACTATCTCTTCCAGAGTCATCAAATCTAATGGAAAGACAAAGATCAGGACAAGTGGTGATGACCCAGGATGCATTGGATAACCTTGGTGTTTTCAATGTCTGATCAACCTATGAGCTGCTTCAGACACCTTCATGGCCTTTGGAATAAATTGTTCTTATCTGCCCATCATAAGGTAGGCACTGTAATTATTACTATATTCACTTTCCAGATGAAGAAACTGGGGCCCAGAGAGATTTAATGATTTGCTCCATGGCCACTGTAATGGTAATGGTAATTTGAAGATCTTCCCTGCCCCTTAATAAGTCTAAGGGAATTTAAAGACCTTCCCTGCATTGAAAATATACTCTGCCCCCTGATAGAATGAATGTAATAACATGTAGCCTGTGGTGGGAGGAGTTTGCTGAAGGTGGAGCAGAGCCCACAGGAAGCTAGGAGTCAGAGCTAGCTAAACTGGAAGGAGGAGAGGATGCATTTCAGGGAGTCAGTCAGGCTTGTGAGTAAATATTGGTTTGTGGGAAGGGTAAAGGATGGTGTGGCATTCTATGCTGTTGTGGCTTGTTAACTTCTTTGCTACTATGATGGAATCAGCCTACTGGTTTGGGGATTTGGTTTTCTGGTGTCTGAATAAATGTTTTGCTTCTGTCTTCTATAGGAGAGTCTGTTATATTTTGGTATTGAGCACCATGCAGGTGTTTTTATAGTGATCATGGGTACTGTCGATATTTTACTGGCACTACCGTCACAAATCTAGTAAGTGTCAGAGGCAGGCTCTGAACCTAAGTCTTCCTGATTCAAGAGTCCAGCACTGTCATCACTGTGTAGCAGTACGTTTAAATTCTTCAATGATGTATAATTTAATCCATGTGGGTTCTCCTTTCACCAAATCACATAGCAATACGTCTGTGCTTAGGAGATAATCTTCATGAATAGTCAGGGTTATAAAAAAAAATCAGTCTTTAAGTGAAGAGGACAATAACATCTTGATCATCATCCTCATTATCAATAATCATAATCATGGTTGTTATTTCATTTTGTTGTTGTTCAGTCATTTCAGTCATGTCTGATCCTCTGTGACCCTACTGAGGTTTTCTTGGCAAAAGTACAAAGGTGGTTTGCCATTTCATTCTCATTTTACAGATGAGGAAAGTAAGGTAAATAGGGATAAGTGACTTGCCCAGGGTCACACAGCTAATAAGTATCTGAAGCTGGATTTGAACTCATGAAGACAAGTTTTATTGACTCCAAACCCAGTGCTCTACCCACTGTACTAGCTAGCTACCCTTTTTATTGCATAGGGATAAGTTAATTCTAAAGAAGGATTGGAAGCAATGAAGGGAAGCTTACGAACATAAATGTGTAGAAATGCATTCACAAATATATACTTTGATCCCACTTCTAATGCCACTGTGACTGGAACATTGCACTTGGATTCATGAAAAACATATCCTGCCTCAGACACTTGCCATCTATGTGACCTTGGGCAAAGGACTTAACCTCTTTCCATCTCAGTTTCCTTATCTGCAAAAAGAGACGTAATAATACTGCTTTATAAGGTTGTAATGAGAATCAAATAAGATAATATAAGAAAAGCACTTTGCAAACCTTAAACCCTTTTAAGCAATGGGGATACCAAAAAAGATAAAGATAGTTCCCTCTGTCAAGGAGTTTACAGTTCAAAAGTGGAAACAACATGTAAACAACTTTGTACAAATCATTATTTTCCTAACAGGAGGTAATCGACAGAAGAAAAGCACTAAAATTGTGCTTGCTATATTATTGTTGTTCATCCTTCGTTCTCGAAGAGGACCAATGAGGAATTGGGAAAAGTGTCGTGGAGAAGGTGGGATTTTAGCTAGGATTTGAAGGATCCAGGTGTGGGCAGTGAGGAAGGAGAGAGAATTCTAGACATGGGGGACAGCCAGTGAAAATACCCAGAACCGGAAAATGGAATGTCTTGAGCAAGGAGGTCTTTTCCTAATCTTCAGCTTGTTGGCTTGCCCCAACTCTTCCCAGGTGCAGGTTGGTGGACTGGAGCCCAGTGCCAGCTTTTTAGAATTGTAGATGTCTATGGACTGAATCACCGCCAAAGGCAGCTACACATCAGCTGCTTTGTCTGTCTCGTTTCCTATTTTGGCACAGGCTGGAGAGAAGCCAGAGGGCAAGGTTCTCCCTACAATTGCTCTCTCTGCTGCAACAGGGAAACGTGTGTGTGCTGTACTGTGCCTGGGGGAGATCATAACATCCTGGTATTGCACACAGCTGTACCTTCCAGCAAAGGTTTATGGGTTTGTTCTTCGTGTTGTAGCCAAGCTGGGTAGATAGTTACAACGGTCTATGCAATGCTCACCAGAAAAGAGAAGACAAGCTTGCTCCAATGCTTGTTATGACTTCTGTCCCTGGAGAAGACAGCTAAATATCATCATTATCCTAAAACATTTATTTAAAGTGGCTACAGGTGTGCTCTACTGGGCTAGGCATCATGTTCACTTTAATAGTGCCTGAACTCTAAAATAGGAACCATGACCCACTGTCCTGAGGCTTTCCCCCCAAAGATCAGATTCCCTTTTTGTGAGAATACATTAGGCTCAATCTTGGACAAAGTCAAGGAAAGAATGAAATGGTATCTAGGGTCTCTGCAAACTGGAACATCTGTGGTAGGAGAAATGTTGATTTTTTTTTTCCAACATAGCTGCTTCTGAATGCTCATATGGTGGTTAGATGCAAAACTCTCTCTGCCAGTGGTTTTGCCAGAGATACTCATATCTTTGGAACTTCTGGGTTAGAATTGTGCAAATATAGTTGTCTTGGGGAAAAAGAAAGGCCACCCAATAGCTTCAAGGACAACCAAAAGAAGAACACTGCACTCCGGTCTATATTTATAACCACTGTGTATCTGAACAAGGGAAATAGTGTGAAATCCTAGATCAAATGATCATAAGATCAAGGATTTAGAGCTAGAAAGGAAAATAGAGACCACTAAACCCAACCTTCTCATTTCATGGATGAGGAAACTGAGGCTCAGAGAAGTTAAGGCATTTGCTCAGGGTCACACAGCTATAAAGTATGTAAAACTATATTTGAAGCCATATCTCCTTGAATCTCAATTTTACCATTCTATGGACTATACCATATCATATGTAAAGTGCTTCATTTCTTTATACCAAGGGGTTCGTACTTAAGTTGAAGTCCTTGAACATGCTAAAAAATATTTTGATAACTATCTCAATATAATTGATTTCCTTTGCAGGCTCATGTATATTATTTTATGCATTTGAAAATTTTATTTTGAGAAGGGATCCACAAGTCTTCACCAGACTGCTAATAAAGTACTTACATGACATAAAATGAAAAAGATTTAAGAGCCTCTACTTTATGCTAAAGGACAGAGGGCCACACACGTAGAACCATCAATTGCAACTTTTGCCCTTTCGATAAGTAGCTGGGCTAGGGATGGTCTTGGGATGCCACAAGCTGTCAAGGCTTGTAAAGGAAGGAAATACATTCTCAGATGAGGTTATATCCATGACTACCACCATGAAGGGACCTGAACTAGGGAAGGAAGGAAAGAGACAGATAATTCTGGCAGTGACCACTAAGTTTTCTGCCCTGTGGTAAGATAACCTTACCTTAGTTACACTTCTGGTCACTCGCAACTGGTCTAAGTAATTTCCTTATTATTAATATCATTAATTATTATGATTATTTTGTGATATTACAAATGAGGGCCTTTTCTTGCTGATTGAGGGGGAGAAATGAGTTTTCCAGGGACATAATAAAGGGTTAAGTAAAGGAAATCTTTTTTGCCTTTCTATGCAGAATTGGTAAGCAGCTCATAGGTGGAGTTTTATTAAAATTTTATTGAAAGATGGAAATAAAGGATTCATTGTTCAGCTATTGATTGAGTTATGACAGCCACTTAGTGGGAGGGTAGGAAAATAAACCCCTTTTTTGTGACCTATCCAGATGATCTTGTCTCTAGTGGAGAAAAAAAAAAAAGCAGTGTAGAATCTGAAAGTGGTGACAGCTTTTTGATAGATGAGTTAAGTTTGAAAGCAAAGAGTAACTTGTATGGTTGAAAAAAATATATTAAAAACTAGGAAGAATTTTTACCTGGTGCTCCAAATATTTAGCATCTACCTTTCAGGAACTGGCAAATTAGAAAATTAATGAATTAGTTCCACATTTCTTATTTACTGTCAAAGTTAATTATGCATTTGCTTTAATTAAAATACTTTGCTTTAAGTAAAACCTCCTGTGGTGGTGGTAGTGGTCCCTGTAGCCACCTTAGAAAACACATGAATAAGTACCCATGCATTTGAATTCTGTTGTATGCATTTAATGGCAGGGATCTAAATTCACCTAAAACTTTTCAGTGCTATCAGCCCTAATCAAGACATAATAGCCTTTGTAAATTAACAGATGTTCAGTCTTGACAGTGAAATGGTACATTAAAAACATGACATTAATTTGCAAATTGTGCTTCCCTACTGTAAACATTAACCATCATCTAATCATTCCTTGTTTAATCTTACCCATGATTCCATCAAACTGTTTTAAGCCTGTTTCCATACAGACACAGGCAGAAAGGACCCTGCTACTGTTCAAGCCCAAGCTGTTTTTCCTGGAGTTACAAACAAGCTCTAATTCTCCTTTCTTATCTTGTTAAAGACCTTATGTGTCAATCCTCCTCTTAATCTGGATTCTCATATCTAAGTTCCTGTCTAGTCAGAGATGCCATCCTTATTTGCTTTCTTCCTGCATTTTCCCCCTTAAGAATTCAACAAGTATCTTAGCTGCAATAACTGTTTTTCTCCTAAATAGTCAGCTGTTTCCCCTCAGCCACCTTCTAAAGAACCTTCTCTTAATTATAGCCTGGTTTTCAAGTCCCTTATGTGCTGAGCCTGTGTTCCTCAAGGAAATTAGTTCTCTACTGAAGAATTGCTGTTTTGTACTGGAACCCTGACTCTCCTCCAGGCTTTGTCCTCCTAGGAAGGGACAAGCTGAATCAGAGCTCTCTGTCTCAAAGATGATGTATTATCACTTAGGGCCAAGAGGAAGGAGGGGAAAGGAAGGTTGTGTACATGCATTTATATGGAGTCTCTCTTCATACTTTGACAAGGATGTTCGATAGGAAGGAGAGAAGACCCTGAATCAAATGTTCAGGACCAGACAATTTATGTTATAGAGATTGTGAGTCCATGCTCTATGCAAGGATTCTTAACCTTAGGTCTGTGGACCCCTTGGATTTCAGGGAGTTGATGAACTTGGATGGGAAAAAGTTAAGTCTTTATTTCAACATAATTGGTTTCCCTTGTAATCCTACATGTTATATGTTGTGCATTTAAAAATATTATTCTGAGAAGGGGTCCATAGCCTTCATCAGAATTCCAAAGTCTAACATATACATACATACACAGACACACACAGACACACACGTGCATGCACGCACATGATTACGAACCCCTGCCTTATAGGTATGTTTTATCTCTGACTCTAGATTATGTGTGTGACATTTTGTTCTGTGATTTTTTGGTAAGGGGAGTAGCTAGGCACATTTCTAATATGAGTAAATTCTGCCTTGTTGAAGATGCATTGATGCTGCCATGACAAAGTGGTCTTGATCTGGAACTCCATCGGAAGATGTGTCTGTTATTTCTTACTTTAAGCCTCAAAGAGGAAGCTGTTCTCTGGGTAGGGATATAGCTCTAGGAATATCAAATAGGATTTTGGATTTAGATGGAGGAGAGACTGGGCCTCTGACCATCTGGAACTGTATTCTAAAGTTGGAGGTGTCTGAATGTTATCCCTGAGATATCTGAAATTCTTAATAAATGTTTTAGGAGGTTTAGGGGCTTCTGGACAGCATATGTGAGTTGAAGGGGAAAGGATAAAAACAAAAATCCAATTCTACCTTCTGGAAACAAATAAAGCTCCTCAGGACTGACTTTCCTTAATGAGGTGTCAACAAGGGATACTGTGTGTTGTAGTGGAATGAGCCCCAGGCTGGTAGTTACTGGACTTCAGGCCTCTGTTTCATCATCCCCCAAATGGAGCTAATGGCACATTACCTACTTGGCAAAGCTATTGTGAGGATCAAATAAGACACAGTGTGTGAAATGCTTTGTAGCCATAAAATCCTACATGAAAGTTAGGCCTAATATTCACAAGGTACTGGCTGGGCCTTGGTCTTTCATCTCCACGGTCTCGACATTTTTGATTGCTTCCATGTGCCCCTCATTTCTCTTATAAGTCTTATGCAGGATTTCCAGTTCCATGAGGCCATTATTTCCACCAAATGATTTTGCCATGGAGCAATGAACATTGGACATAGAAAGACAGAAGTCAAAAATCCTGGTGCAAGGGATTTGAAATATGGGATATGACGTGGACAAAAGGAATCGAGGAAATTTTGGAGGAGAGAAGAATAAATTAAGGTGATTTTTCTTAT
Source organism: Pseudochirops cupreus (assembly GCA_028627135.1). NCBI lineage: Eukaryota > Metazoa > Chordata > Mammalia > Diprotodontia > Pseudocheiridae > Pseudochirops > Pseudochirops cupreus. Next base: position 400,713,740 of record CM053582.1, on the reverse strand, counting down.
TTGATACATAATTTCATGTTTAATATTTTAATGTTCTTCAATGAACAAAAATTTATTTATTTTTCTCCCATTCTACCCCCTTCTCCATTGAAAAAATACAGAAAATCCTTGAACCAAAATTCCTAGTTCAGGGGTAGGGAAACTGCAGTCTTAAAAGTCATATGGGGCCTTCTAGGTCCTTAGATGTGGCCTTTTGTCTTAGTCCAAGTTTTATAGAACAAATTCTTTTATTAAGAAGATTTGTTCTGTGAAGTTTGGTTTCAGTCAAAGGGCCATACTTGAGAACCCAGAAGGCCACGTGAGGCCTCCAGGCCACAAGTTCCCCACCCCTGGTCTAGTTAAACCAAACATATATCAACATTGGTTATGTCCAAAAATATTCTGCATCATGAGTTCATTACTTCCACATTAGGTAGTAGGTAGCATATTTTATCAGTTCTCTGGAATCATGGTTGGTTATTGCATCACATTTAATATTTTCTCATGGAAACCATATTCATACTAATGTACTTGGGTTCCACTGAATACAGCTTGGGAAATCTGTATGGTATTCCCTAGTCTCCAGCAGATAACTAGAGATATCTTTCAAGGGACTGAATATGATCCAAAGATATAGATAGAAATTGGGTTGAAGTTATATTTTGTTAATATTAAGGGTAAGAGTAGATTGCTTACTTTCCAAATCTTGACACTTCAGTACTTTAAAAGACCCAAGTTTTAATCATAGGATCATAGATTCAACTCTGGAAGGGACCTTACAGAGTTAAATTTCTTTTTTTCTACCCATGAGGAAACTGATGCCCATACAAGTGGTATGTGGGAGTCAGGTCCTCTGACTATAGAGTAGTGCTGATCAGGTTGCTTCTCAAAGTACAGATTTTCTTTTGATGGACACCCATCAGAATTCCTTCCTCACCCCATGCCTTGGGTCTTTGAGAATTACTGTTACTATTAACTGATAGAAAATTTTCTTATGATCAGTCTTTCTGAATTTGGCTCAGCTGTTCCTTGGATTATTGGGTCCTTACTAAAGATCCATTGGCATTCAGCTGTTCAGTTGTCTGATGGTTGTGTCATGCTGTTTGTGATCCCATTTGGGTTTTCTTGGTAAAGATACTGGAGTGGTTTGCCCTTTCCTTCTCCAGGTCATTTTATAGATGAGGAAACTGAGGCAAACAGGGTTAAGTGACTTGCCCAGGGTTAAGTATCTGAGGCCAGATTTAAACTCATGAAGATGAGTCTTCTTGACTCCAGGCCAGGTGCTCTATTCACTATGCCACCTAGCTGCCCCTTAAATGGCATAGTCTTCCATAATGCAGGGTCACCTTCATGGCATGAAGAGTCACTGGAGTGGAACTTTAATGGAGGATATATAAAGTCATCTTAACTAGTTTTCCAAAAAGTTAATTCAGTTATTCATTAAGCAGCTAATGTCTGTTAGACAGAATGGGCAGATGAGAATGGCCATGAAGGCAGTTGAAGTAGGTTCTATGCAGTGCTTAGAGCTTGGTCAGGTATCAAAGACACCAAGGTCATCCACTGCATCCCAGGCCATCCCTATGGTATTGACTTTTGTCCTGCTGTTGGACTTCAATGACTGGAAGACAGAGTAAGGCTGACAAGTTTGTGCAACTTTGCCTCACTTAAGTCCAATTTACACACAAGCCAATACATCATGGTGGCATCATTCTTCTTTGAAAACAAAGGATGAGCAACAACAACAACAACAGTGACAACTACTGGGCTAGGTCCTGGGGCTACAGAGAGAAAATAGACCATTTTCTCAAGAGATTTGTATTCTACTGGGGTGATGAGAAATGAACAAATAATTTTTAAAAATATACAAAATAACATGATAGAAGGAGGCTTTAAAAAATGGAGGGATCAGAAAAGACCCTATATAGGAGGTAGCACTTGAGCTAATACTTTAAGGAAATTTGAGTATCTAAAAGGTGGAGTTGAAAAGGAAAGTACATTCCAGATTCAGAGGCACACGTTTGGGAGATGGAATGTCACATACAGCAGGGGTGTGGTGTGCTGGAGCCAGTTTGGACTGACTCATGAGAGTTGATTGTTAAATTTTCAATGTGAGCATTTATACCTCGAAAATCTGCAAATGCTACAAATCGGGGCTTGGTTGATTAATTTGCTGATTGTCTATACTTAAGAAAGTGATAGAGAAAATATTAATAATTCAGATTACACTACAGAGTCTATCATTTACTTTTTTTTTTCTTGGATAGCCAGTTTAATATTTACCAATACACCTGTGTGGCTATTGTTGTTAATGGCGGCGATGGTGGAGGTGGTGGTCCTTCATTCTCAAAGAGGACCGATGACATTACAGGGTTATGTCTTGACTTGAGGGTGAATTGAATTTGAGCGAGGCAGAGTTGTACAAAGTCATTGGCCTTACTCTCTCCTCCAGTCATCGAAGTCCAGTGGCAGGACAAAAGTCAAGAGGACTGGTGATGGCCCGTGATAAGGTGGGTGACCTTGGTCTTTCTAAATTAAGATCTTTCCTAGGTCTCAGTTTATTTGAGGCAACACCCATTTAATGACTAAGGGCTGGGTAAGAACTGAGACAAAAGATGACCTAGTGTGGAGAACATTAATAGGATGGTTTGGCTAGAATTTAGAGTGTGTGGAGAGAAGTACAAAGAGCCTGGAAGAATCGGGAGACTTGGATTTATATTGTTTCACTATGTACTATCTGTGAGAACTTGCGAAAGTTCACTTAATTTTTCTGGATCTCAATTTCCTTAGCTGTAAAATGAAGATTTTCAAGAGCCCTATGAGATGGGTGCTATTATTATTATGCCTATTTTGCAGATAAGGAAACTGAGGCAGGTGAAGGTTAAGTGAGTTGCCCAGAGTCACAGCTAGGAAATATCTGAGGTCAGATTTGAACTTGGATCTTGTTGACTCAGCTCCAGATTTCTATTTCTTATTCCACATAACTACCTTCATCTCTAAATCTATGATTCTATGATTCCATGATTCCCCTGATTGCTTAGAGAATAGTTTACCTGGTTATAAAATCTTTAGTCTGACTATTCAAGAGGAATTGAAGTCCAGGACCTTTCAAACTCAAATTCCAGACCCTGACGCCCAGTTCTCAGATGCAGACTCCATGTAAAATTTCTAACAGACTACGGTTGTCCACAATGCCTAACAACACGAGAGAGGAACTTTGAAATATGGATGAAGAGAAGTTCTGCCTTTCCTGTTTTCTGTTCCTGGATTTCCAGGACTGATTTCCTGGCTTTGTGAAATTTAGGATTGTCATCCTTGCCAGCCGCTGGTCAGATGAAAGCTATGCTCCAATTTACTGTATGTGTTTTTCCCACTTCTCTTTTGCTGCATTAATGGATTAATCATGCAACTCAGTTTGTTGGATGGACCACTTGAGACTGGAGAGTTTGGGTACTTACTGATGAATGGTGTAAACTTGTGAAGTTCTGAAGTGAATAGCTTGTTTAGGCAGAGGGTGTGTGTGTGTGTGTGTGTGTGTGTGTGTGTGTGTGTAAACATAAGTAGTCATTGTTTTCTGTGTCCTCTCATTCACATCAGACACTGAAAGGAAATAAATTCAATTTAAAATAAACTATAATAGACATTGTGACCCTGGGCAACTCATTTAACATTTTAGTATCCCCAGACAACTCTCCAAGACTATGAAGTTGCAGAACAGTGGCTGATCTTCCATTATTTGAGGGAGTTTTGTCTAGGGAGTTCCCATACACCAAATGTAACCACAGATGTGAACAAAAACAACACAACCAATTTTGATTATTTAGGCAGCACACTGTGCTAGGTCTTGGTTAAGATTATAAAGCTCATATGGTAGCTAGACGGCACAGTGGACAGTCTTGGACTTGGAGTCAAGAAGTCCTGAATTCAAATCTAGCTTCAAACGTTACTGTGTTACCCTGGGCAAATCACTGAATCACTGTCTCTCAATTTTCTCCTCTGTGAAATGGGGACAACAATACCAGCTATGGTCCAAAGTCATTGTAAGGATAAAATGAGACAACATTTATAAAACATTTTGTGAAGCTTAAATGTTAGCTGCTGCCTCTATATATGAAACATAATATCTGTCCCTGTTGAGTTCATAGCTGAGTACCAATAATGTATAGAATCATATGTAAGGAAAGCTCATAGCTTAAAAAAGATTTTCTGATTCATCTATTTATGAAAGTCTAGTAATATGTTTAGGTAAGGGATAGAATTCAGTTTCTAAAATATTCTCTTTGTAAAATTTATTTTTAACATTCATTTAAAAAAAGTTGAGTTCCAATTCTCTCCCTCCTTCTAGATCCTCCCCATCCATTGAGAAGGCAAACAATATGATACTCATTTTACATGAAAGATCATGCAAAATATATTTCCGTATTAGCCATGTTGCAAAAAAAGCAGGAAAAATAAAGTGAAAAAATATTCTTAAATCTTCGCGCTGATTTCATCAGTTATCTCTCTGGGGCGATGGCATTTTTGATCATGAGTCCTTGGAAATCATTTTGGGTCAATGTCTTGATTAGAGTAGCTAAGTCTTTCATAGTTGATCATTGTTACAATATTGCTGCTAGTATGCGTTATGTTCTTCTAGTTCTGTTCACTTCATTTTGCCATAGTTCATCCCAGGTTTTTCTGAACCCATCCCACACTCCATTTCTTATAGTACAAGAGTATTCTATCACACTCATATACCCCAACTTGTTCAGCCATTCCTCAACTGACGGGCAGGGGATAGATATTAACATTGTCACTCAGTGATGCTGTGTCTACCAGTCGTTTTGTATGGGAGACCAAAAGAATCTTGAAATGGATAAACTGAGGGACCTGTAAACCCAGAGCCCTTGGAAATTTGTTGGGATTATGAACTAATATGAACAATTTGAAATTAAACAGAGAGTCACATAGACTTTTTTTTCTCTTTTTATTTTCATTTTGTTTTTCAAACTTTTTAAAATTAGCTATTGTTTATTTTTACTTTACGTCATTCCTTTCCACAAGATTTTGAGTTACAAATTTTCTTCACATCTTTCCCCTACCCACCACCCCACAACAGCCATCCCACTGTATACTCCCTCCCCCAATCTGCTCTCCTCTATATTCTCTCCCATCACCCCTCTGACTTTTTTTCTTTTTTTTTTTAAATTTCATTATAGTTTGCGTCATTCATTTCCACAAGATTTTGAGTTGCATATTTTCTCCCCGTCTTTCCCCCACCCACTGCCCCAAAACAGCCATCCCAGTGTGTCCCCCCTCCCCC
>CM053582.1:400689298-400707962 GCA_028627135.1 Pseudochirops cupreus | reverse complement strand
CTTCCATGGAGAACTGATAATTGAAGAGAATAAAACTTCCTGATTGTCTTCTCCTGAATGAGCTATCTTTATTCAGCCCTTTTGTGCAAAGGGGTTCTGGATCCAAGCACAACAAGCCTGGGCAGGAGGTGTTTTTTGCTAAAGGGCAAGATGTGTTGTTGCCCAAGAATTGTAGAAGGAAAAAACCAGAGTGACAAAGAAACATTATTTTGCTGATATTGATTAGACTAAAAGCTAACTCAGGCAAAAAATAGTTTATATTTTTCACATTTTAGGCTATTTTTCTCAGTTTTATTTCGTTCTCCAGTGGAGATCCAGATCTACACTGCTATGATACCAAGGAGCCTTAAACAAGGGTCATTTAATGATAAGAATGTCCAAAGAGGTCGTAATATTTATAGTTTTCAAAGAGGAAGAAATGCAGAAAGTATGTGTGTGTATGATTTAGCTTAAACAAAAGCAAAACACTGTGACCCAGAGACCCTGGCATGAGGGCTGAATTGGAAAAAAAAATTATTGACAGCAAGAAAAGACCGTTATGAAGAAAAATGTTCATAGAAACACTATTTATGGTAACTCCAAACTGAAAATAATATATGTGTATAGCAATGAAGGAATGGCTGAATGAACTACTGTATATGAATTAAATGAAAAATTATTGTGTCACAATCATGGAATCCATTAGAGAAGCAGCATGGTGCTTCTCAGCAGCAGTAGAATTGCGTTCACATCCCATCTCTGACACATAGGAGCCAGGTGACTGAATAAGTCACTCAAACTTTCACTGCCGTAGGCAGTTTTTTTAAGACCATAACATTCAGAGAAGGTACTGGCTTGCCCTTGTGAGAGAGAGTTTCTTCACCTGAAAGTTCCTTATACTGATGAAATCTCAAGTTTGGTTCTAAAAATGGAATACTTCTGAATGTGAACAATTCTGAGAAATCTAGCCAAATACGCGAAATGATGCTAAATGAAAAAAGCCAATTCAAGAGAATAACATAAAACAGTGCAGATGGAATTGACATGGAGAGGCAAAAGTATTTCTATCAAACAACAGGCTATATCAGTTCCATGTGACCAAAGTACAAAGACACCTCCCTCCTTTCCGTTAATAACAGGTAACTTAACAGTTCTCTCAGGGGACAGTCTTTGTAAAGTTTTTGTAAACTTTAGGGAAATAACTGTTGTGTCAAAATATATCAGTGGATTTATTTCTTCTTTAGTAGAAGAAGATAGCTAATGAACCAGAAAAAAAAAAGGAAAAGAAAATACCGTATTATTTTAGGTCTGGGACAATGAACGAGGTTTGTTTTTATTTTTTATTAGAGTCTAGTCTCATCACCACCACCCCAAACAGTCAGAAGGTAATGAACTTTATTGTTTAAAATAAATTTTAAAAGGAATATTTAGAGACCAATATCTAAAAGTACAGCTCCAAATATTTCACATCTCTAAGGGCTACTCAGCATATTTATGTCCAGAGAGGGATTTATATAAAGGTACTTGGATGTCTTAAACTTAACTATAGTTTCATGAGATTGTTCTTTGGCATTGTTTCTTAGACCCCTCTAATAAGGATACATTTAATGGTAGAAAATCACTGCTCTCTTAGCCAAGATACCTGTCTGTCATTTGCTAACCAGAGAAATAAAAGTAACATAAGAGAGTTCCCTCTCCCTCTTCTCTCCATGTGGAACAGAGGACTTCCTTCGGCGCTTCTCAGAACCATAGGTTCCTTTGCTTCCTTCAGTGAGGGAATCATATCCAAGGGCGTTGTAGCAGGTCTGCTACTCATTCCACAACTGAATAACTCAGGAGGGAAAATGACTGCTTGTAGCTTGGCTGGCAGAACTCTGCCTAGATACTGTCCAGCTGGGGTTGTGAGCATATCCTTGCTTTCTGGAGAGCAGCTGAGTGTGTGTGTGTGTGTGTGTGTGTGTGTGTGTGTGTGTGCATGTGGGTGCATGTGGGTGCATGTGTGTGCGTGTGCATGTGTGTGTGTGTGTGTGTGTGTGTGTGTGTGTCTTGTCTTCCAATGTATAGATCAATTACAATGAAGAATTTGAGTATATAGAAATGTCTACTGAGCCCTCCAGCCTGGTTGGGTGGTTCCCTCACTCAAGTCAGATTCTGACTTCTTCACGTGTCAGTTGGGCAGGCAAAGAGATGAGGTCTGACCTGCCTGGATGAACACACCCTCTGCCGTTTCTAAAGAACTGGATTCACCTAGACAGATAAGCTATGTGGGTGACTAGGGTATGACTCTTCTCTGGGTAATGAGGGGAATGTGTTTATTCACCCTTCTTTCCCTTCTTTTCCTCTTAGCACCTGCTATCTGAAATGGAATCCATCAGCCTCACCCCTCTGGATTCAGTTTTCTCATCTGTCAAATGACAAGCCTCACCTAATTAGTATTAAGGTGCCTTCCAGCTCTGATATGCCAGTCTAAGACAAAGAACTTTTAAGCCTTGCCTCCCCACATCAATAGTCCTGACTGATTTGGGGCATCAAAAGTATCATCCCCATGTTGTGGAAAGGTATGACCTGACAGAGTGGATAGATGCTTGATGTTACAAACAGAAACACCTGAGTTCAAGTCTTTCCTCTGACATACATTGCCAATAGGACCATGGACAAATTTTTTAACTTCCATGTGCAACAATTGACTACTCTAAGACCATGTTGTGGACAGTTGCCATCAGTAAAGGGAATGGCCACACCAGGAGTTCCTTATATTGATGCATTTACAGGAAAAGAGCTTTACTGGGGAAAACTGATATGTGTGTCTCTATGTATATTTTTTGCATCAGTAGGATAGGTTCCATGTACTCCACCTCCCATCTGCTGCCCTGCCCCTCCCAGCTAAGCTCATCATTTCTAAATTCACCACTGGGTTGGTTGGGAGGGTTGATGGGTGGAGTACCAAACTCTTTCCAGTGCCTTACTTTAGAGAGGGCAAAAACTGAACTCTCACATCACTGAACCTTGCATCTGCTACACTGTCTGTTTTCAACTCCACAGAACAAGATATGCCCTGGGGTATTGTTGTGGTTCTTATTTCATGTTATAAAATCATAAATGATTTTATTAATAAATATCCATGTATGCTATTTTATTATACATTTAAGATTAGTTTAGGTGTTATAAAGTTGTAAAAAATATTTAAATGTAACTGAAATACAAGCTAAGAAAATTATTTGCACAGATTGTTTTATGGGAAATGGCCAGGGGAATATAGGAATATTTCTGCACGAAAAAAAGGCGTGTCATTTCATAAAGTTTGGAAACTGTTGGTCTATGCAGAGTTATGTTTTCCTTTCTAAAATAAACCACAAGAACAATTTTTCATTTTAAAAGTTTGGAAAGGATTAAAATCTACTTTACCTGTGACTGTTAAATCTAAACCAATCATTAGATATATGGGGAAGGGAGTCTGTAAAGTTTAAGAATTTAAGATCATTTATTGATGGAATCTACGTGGTATAGTCACTAGAGGGTTTGCTTTAGACCCAGGAAGAACTGAGTTCAAGTTCAGCTATGGGCAAATCAGTTCCCCACGGAATTCTTTTAGATCTGATGTTCCTCATACATGGCATGTAATCTCTCAACTCTAGGTATTTTCATTGGCTATCCCCCTTACTCAGAATACTCTCTCTCTTCATCTCTGCTAAATTCCTACCTTTGCAAGAAACATTTCCTGTCCCCCCCCCACCCCCCCACCCTTAATGCTGGTGCCTTCCCTCTGTTGATCATCTCCAATTTAGCCTGTTTGTATATTACTTGTACACAGTTGTTTGCATGTGGCCTCTCCCATTAATCTGTGAACCCCTTGACAGCAGGGACTATTTTTTTTTTGACTTTTTTGCATCCCCTATCCTTAGCACAGTGCTTAGCATGTAGTAGTTACTTAATAAATCCTTATCAAGTTGACTATAAATCTTTGATGGAATGAATTACCATACACTGGGAGTTCCTCACATTGATAAAATCACATTTCCTTCATTGTCCCCTTCCTCATAGTGTTGTTGTTCGGTCTTCTCCTACTCTTTGGGACCTCATTTGGGGTTTTCTTGGCAAAAGCACTGGAATGGTTTACTGTTTCCTTCTCCAGCTCATTTTACAAATGAGGAAACTGAGGCAGAGTTAAGTGACTTTCCTAGGGTCATATAATTGCTAGTAAGTGTCTGAGGCTGGCTTTGAACTCAAGAAGACGAGTCTTCTTCACTCCATGCCCTGCGTTCTATCCACTTTGGCCCCTAGATACACTCCCCCAAAATAAAGGAAAATAATTTATCACGGGGTCCTTCATCTGAGGACAAGCCATAGCTAAATTTTAAAAGGTTTACCTCTGGAAGACTGGTCACAAGACTATTAATTTTATTTTTTTATTTTTTGCATTTTTATTCAGCCACAGAAACTTAAGCAACAGTCAATTAAAGCACAGAAGTATTTCAAAAGTCATCCAAGTTATCATGCTCTCTTTGGACCCCTACTGTCCCAGCACTGTAGGAGCCTGGTGGTTGGGAGACCTTCTTTGCCATGGTTCTCCCCAAAGCCTTCAACAGCTACCCTTACCCATTTCTTCCAAGTTATCATGAGCCACAAGGGGGATGCCCAGCATGGGGCGCCCACTTCCACCCTCCCTCCTCTCAATGGTGTTTATAGCCCTGAGGTGGTAGGTGTTGGGAGCTACAGTAATGAAAGATCCTATTGTACATACAGCATGCATGTGAGGGATCAGTGTTGAGGTTTCTGTGGAGAAGAGAGAATGCTGAAAGGCAGCTGATGACATAGAAGGACACAGTGAAACTATGTAGTTTCGGTCCCCCAAGTGTGTGTGTTTGGGAGGTGGGGAGAGTGTCTATTTATTCAGGACAGATAAATTGGCTGGAAGCTAGGTAATGCATGCTTTACATATCAGAAAGCTTCTGTGTATACACATTATTTAATCAGAGTTTCTTGACAAGGAAATCGTCCAAGGCCATTTCGGTTATTCTTCAGGAAATGTCAGTAGGGATAATTAGCACTGGATTGGGAAAGGGTTAACAAGGCCAACTTTTGGAATGAGGTTTGTATAGGGAAAGGTGGTAGGATTTCTCTATAGAGTTGGGTTTTTAAATTTGTTTGTTTTTTTGTTTGTTTTTTAGAGCAAGACTAACAAGATAGAAAGCTAAAAGGCTGTTTTTTTTCCTAATACTTTCCTACACGTATGTGATATTTCACAATTTGTCCAGGCTTCCTCTCCAGAGATGAGAATAGTACAGGGGAAAATGCATTGGCATTCCTGAATGAATGGAATTCCAAAAAGTAATTAAAATAAAATTGGAAAGACTTTATTTTTCTTGGACTAGGAAGACTGTGAAATACTTATGGTGTCATACACATTATGTGGCAGACAAGTACTGTGGCAATAAGTACTGGACTGTTTCCTTGGTGTCTCTGGATCCTTCAGTCACTATTCAGATCAGAGAAAGTTAAAGAACCTTGTGGGTTTAAATGCCACTGTGTTCTCACAAATTACCTTCTCTTCGTTCCTACCTTGAGAAGATTAGTGTTTCCATTATGTATGTGTGTGGTGCTCTCTGCTGGCAGCTCCTGCCTCCTTGTTAACTCATAAAGGTAGGGCCTTTGCAATCTTCTTGGAGCATTTAACCCAGTAACATACATGCTCTACCTTCTTCAGCCCAAGCATGAGTGGTCGGATTAAGAATCAGGGTTAGATTTTTCCTGTTTCCCAAACCTTTACATGACACAGATCCAGGAAGATCTGACCAAATTATTACTCTATTCAATCAGTTCCAGTAGCTTTCAGATGCCTTTAGGCTAAAATCTAAACTCCTCTGCAATAGAATGTTGGTTTACAAATGTAATTCCTTTCAAGATTCTGTTCCTCAAGTGATTTGTTCATATTGCAAAGTGAATTTTCCCATAGGAAATAATGTAAAGTCGGACGATCGTACCACATACACAAAAATATTCACATAAAATAATTATTTATAATTTTAAGTAAGTTTTTTGTCCCTAATGCACCTGAAATACAATAGCAATGATCGGTACATAACATAAATAGAAAATACAACAAATTAACCTGCACTTTACCTTTGAGAAGAATTGTGGCTTGCATGAGGGGGTTGAGAGGGAGGAGGAAGAGGAGGAAGGGTTATTGCTTGGAAAGAGAATCTCCTTCCATCAGGGCGTTGGAGATTTCAACATCGGGAATGTTCTCTCTTATGCTACTTTCACTCATGCTACTCTTATGCTACATTAATACTCCTGCCTTCACTTACTTTTCATTTTTTGTAATCACTTTCCTGTTTTGATTCACTGATTTTTTTTTTCTTTATATTACTTCTGACCAGGAATTTATCTAATGACACTTGTTTTTGACATTTTTTCAGAATGTCACAGAAATGTGACATTGCATTATTGTGAAAAATATTCATGACTCTTTGCTACAGCCTTATTTGGGTGATGTTTTTCAACAAAATGCCTTCTCACAGATTAATGTCCTTGGTTACAGTAGGACTACTAACTGCTTTGCCTTGATCCACATGAGAAGCAACTTTTCAACCTGTAGTAGAACACACGGCCTTTGTGTTGATATTCTCGTGACCCCTTTTCACTGCATCTACCACCTTTATTTCATCCTTCTTCCAAATGGTGCAGATTGTAGATGCAGACCAGTTATAAGACCACGAAAGGTAGGTCACACACACACCACATTCACAACTCTCAATGATTTCTTTTTTCATTTCCAACGTAATAGTCTCCTTCATCTTTGCACCTTTTCAATCTTTTTCTTCACTGGGGCCATTGTTACAAATATTGTTGTAGATCACAGTTGCTACCATACACTTTTACAAAAAGTACTACCATATGTATGCAAACACAAGTGAACGCACTTTTAATGGTACTGTTAAGAGCAAGCGATTCTGCCTTCATGAAGGGTCAACACTGAATGAGGCCGATTAGGTGGTATACTGACCTGAGGTTCCTTTGTTTGACATATGAAAGGAAAAAAAACTTTGCCTTAGTTGAGCATCATCCCTTTGTGAGCTGTTCAAGTCCAAATATGATGTTTCTACTGTGAATTTTTATTCATCCTGAAAGACACATTTTGTAAAAAAAATTTTCCTCATCCAGTAAAGTATACATAAACCAGGTTACTCATAAACCAAGGTTCTACTGTATTTAGTTTTTAAAGCCCTACACCACCTGGGCCCAACTTATCATTGGATGTTACTTCCTATCCTGCCTTCTTTGACACAGCTCACAATATTCCAGCTCCTCACTGGGTCTTGGCACTGTGACCATCCCACATTTTTGGGAAGCACACCTTCCTTACCTCTGCCCCATGGTGAATTTCTCTTTCTTTAAGATAAAGTTCAAGTATCAGCTTCATGAAATCTTTCTTGGTCCCTCCCAACAGCTAGTCCCACCCCATCTAAACTGTCTTGTATTTAACTATTTTGTATATGTTTGTATTTGTTCACTACATATATGCTGTATTTTTAAAAATATGTACTTAACTTTCTTCAGTTAGAATGTCAGCTCCTTGTGAGTAGGGATCATTTCATTTTTTTCTAATTGTTACCCCAACAACTAGCATTATACCTGGTATACATTGGGCACTCAAAAAATACTGTCAATTGATTAATTATTAAATTTTTTTTTGTTTGCTTTTTGGAGGAGGGAAGGTAGGACAGTTGTGGTTAAGTGACATGTCCAAGGTCACACAACTAGTTTTTTGTGTTAAGTATCTGAGGCCAGATTTGATCTCAGGTCCTCCTGACTCCAGGGCCAGTGTTCTATTCTCTGTGCCACCTAGCTGCCACAATGATTAATTCTTTAATGTTAAAATAGAAGAATTTTAATTCCTTTGTGCTTTCAGTTACCTATAGTATTGATTCTGCTCAATCCCCTGAGAATAATAAGCCTTAACTAGGGTGAGATGATCTGGGATTTGACCAAGTGTACTAAAATTTGGAGGACATGATCATAACTTTAGTATAAACAAGTAGCATCTAGTTAACAAGAATAATTTGATAAAACTCTGACTGGCGACTGCTTCTTTTCCATAGTGTTATTGCCCCAGATGAGTTCTTCCGTGGTCTGACATTATCCTATTCTCTCTCTCCAAGATGGCTTCCAGAAGTAGCTTTATAGCTTTCCAGAGTCTCTGCCTAACTCTGCCTATCTCCCTCCCCATCCCATAAAAGAGCAGTATCCTCATTTCTGAGGCCTTTCCATAAGGTCAGCTTCCCAATTGAATTTGAACTGAATTAGTTTGAAAGGTTTATTATTTGAGAATATCTGCAGGAATTAGATTTTGGTTTGCAGAGAAATGAAGAGGAGACAATGAGTACTATGGAAAGGGCACAGGTCCTTGAGTTAGAAAACCTTGTTTCAAATTCTACCTCTGATACTACTTCGGTTACTTCAGTTATCTAACCTCTTCCAGCCTCAGTTTCTTCATTTATAAAGTGATAAGATTAGGATAGATGACTTCAGAGGTTCCTTCCAGTTCTAAAGAACTATTATAGCTACAATTGAGACAAAGATATGGATAGAGAATTTATCATCCCCACTCTTGGATTCTGCAAGTTGTGAATCTGGCTTCCCCTTCCCTTCATTTGTTCATAGCAGTGGTTCTTAAGGTTCCCAATGCTGCAACCCTTTAATACGCATATGTGGGCATATCTGGGCATATTTGCATATGGTTGGACCCACATGGAGATGGACAGAGGAGCTGTGTCTCGTTCCTAAGACCATCAGAAATATGTGTTTTCTGATGGTCTTAGGCGACCCCTGTGAAAGGGTCATTTGACCCCCAAAGGGGTCACAACCCACAGGTTGAGAACTGCTGGTTCATAGGATATCCAGTGTGAATGTATATATAGTGGGAGCTGAAGAATCCTGTGGACCACTGTAGAGAACAAAGAATATGACCCCTAGGGCTGCCTTTTCGATCTTCTGCCTTACTGGTTAAAAAAAAACACATTCTAGACAAAAAAGGAGAGTTTTGTGATGATGATGATGGTCTACGTAGAGGAAGGGGTGGAGAGATGAGGCTCTTGGGAAGAAAGGGGAATTTTTCTTCTGTTCCTGAAAAAAGATATTTTTGGTACAAAGTCAAAACGTGAGTTTAACATCTTGAGTTCTTGAATTTATATTGTCTATATTTCCATGTGTAGATGTTGTTTCTCCAAAAAAAATGTAAATTTCCTTGAGGACAGGGACTATTTTTTTTTTTTGTCGTTCCATGCCCAGTGCCTAACTTAGCGGCTAGGATGTAGTAGGTATTTAATATGCTTGTTGATTGTCTTTACAACTGAACCTTTCCTGTGATCTTGAAATAATCATTGGTCTCTTTGTGCCCCTGTTTGAGAATAATGTAATGAGACCTGGCCTGGACCAGTCCCAAGCTATGTGAGGATCCCCTGGTACATCTCTGAGATGAGCAGAGAAGAGATGGCATATTTCACAAAGATGTGATGACCTAAAAAAATGCTGGCAAATCCTTCTGTGCTTTGCTGTTTGATTGCCTTCAGTCTTTGAAGACCCCTTGAAGTCAGAGACTTCAGAAGCCTTATCAGTGTGAGAGGTACTAAAATTCTGTACCACGCTGAGTTTGTTGCGTTCGCTTGAGCTTCCCATATTATGTTGCTTTGTGAGTTCCAGGTCTGATTCAATACTGCCTCATGATTTCTCTCCCTGTGGGATTCTCCCTGAAATGAGATGTCTAGTTCATGAATTCTGTCCTAGAAATGTCCACAAAGTGGTTTCCCAAGATAGACTAAGGAGGTCTTCAGAAGTAACAGCACTATGCCAAAAATATGGGAATTTTTGAGGTCATTGCCTTTTTGTGGAACATGGCCAACAGGACATTCTCACTGGCAAGGAGACTTCACTCTGTTCAGCCTTTAAAATCCTTTTGGCCTCAGCTCCTATCACACAGAAGTGACTTGCAATGGCCAGCTGTGCTAATCAGAGAAGAGGAGTCCCATGATGTTTAAGTAAAAGAACAGAGTATCAACTTATAAGAAGCAAAAAAAAAAAAATGAACATGCCTTAGAGGGATAAAACCAGGTCTGGGAGGCAAAAATGTTGGGTTTCATTCCCAGGTCTGACTCAGGCTCTGTGTGACTAGCAAAGAGATTCTCCTAATCTATAGATCTGTGCCTCTGGTAATAGACCAACATTTTACAGGTAAAATAATGATAAATTTTGTTCTTTGGACTTGTTTGTTTGGGAAGCCTGGAGTCTGCATGAATGTGATTTTGTTGATTGGTTCCTGGGAACTCCCAGGGAAGGAAAGCCCTCTATTAATGCAGGTGAGCATCTTTCTGATCACCTTAGGAATTTGGGGACACTGAAAAGTTAAAGGACTTACCCAAGGTCACCTACACAGTATATTTCAGAAGTACCACTTGAACTCAAGTATTCCTGACTCATGGAAATACTACCAAATTAAATGAGTAATTCGAAAAGCATAGTGACATTCTAACTAGTCTCTATGGGGTATTTTTCTTTTTCAAAATCATTCAGGTAAAGGGAGAAGAAAGACCACCAATCAATTATTGAAAGTCACTATATATTTGAAAGTCAACACTGAGTTCATGTCTCTTAAAATTTGATGTCCAAAATCATTTGCTCCAAGGATGTCAGGTGATTTACAGACTAGTTGTGCTTGCTGACAACTGCCTTGCCTAGAAAGAGGCCCTGTGTTCTTGATTCAATTATTGCATCAGTGAAAAGCAAGAAAACATTTCATTCCAGTGAGTCCCCTGTGTTTTCTGCTCTATTGATACCATGATTAATTCTCTACATGAATTGCAAAGCATCACCAATATTTAAAAAAAATATTTTCCATATATTTGTTTTTCTCCAAAACAAACAGTTTATATGAGGTCTTTTCTAAAAATAATTTTGAGTCAGATCTTCTTTTTCTTAAATCATTGTTGTTATCCTGAGTATCCCTTCCATCTCCCTTCCCAGAAAGCCTTCACATATAGTAAACAGTTATCTGGAAAAGAAAAAAAAACACAACTCATCAATATGTAGAAAAAATCTGAAAATAAATGCAATTTGTAACACACGTGGACTTCACACCTCCACAAAAGGGTGAGTTGGGCGTCCTCTCATATCTTTTTATTTGATTTCTGCTTGATTTTTATAATTTTTGTTACATTTACTTTTGATTTTTTTTGCAGCATTTTTTCCACTTACATTGTTGTAACTATTGTGTACATTGTCTTCTTCGTTCTGCTCACCTCACTCTGCATCAGTTCATACAGATTTTTCCATGCTTCTTTAGATTCATCACATACATTATTTCTCACAGCACAGTAATAGTCTAATACATTCACCTATCACAATTATTTAATCATTCCCCAATCGATAAGCACCTACTTTACTTCAAAGTCTTAGCTATCACAAAAAATGCTGCTATAAATATTTTGAAGTATATAATGACTTCCTTGGGATATGTACAGTAATGGAATTTCTGGTTCAAAGTGTATGGATGTTTTCTTCACTTTATCTGTATAATTTGAAATTGCCCTCCAAAGTGGTTATACCATTTCACAGCTCCACCAACCATATAGCACTATGATTACCAGTTTACAACATCTCTACAACATTGACTATCACCAGTTTTTGTCCTTTTTGCCAATTTGCAAGTTGTTAGGTGAAACCTCAGGATTACTTTGATTTATATATTTCTTGTTATTAGTTATCTGGAGCATTCTTCCCTGTATTTATGAATGCTTTGCAATTCTTTTGAGAACTGTTTGTTCATATTTTTGACCATTTATCTACTAAGGAATAGCTGTTAGTTATATAAATATGTGTGTATATGTATTTGCACTTGTATACATATGAGTATGTATGTATGTATTAATTGTTGCTATATCTTGGCTACCAAAACCTCATCAGAAAAATTTGATAGAAAGATTTTTTCATTTTCTTTTTTTTTTTTTGATCTTTGGAGGGCAATTGGGGTTAAGTGACTTGTCCAAGGTCACACAGCTAGTAAGTATGTCAAGTGTCTGAGGTCAGATTTGAACTCAGGTCTTCCTCACTCCAGGGCTGGTGCTCTATTCACTACACCACCTAGCTGCCCCGAAAGATTTTTTCCCCATTTGATCATTTCCCTTCTTATCCTAGGTGCATTGATTTTGTCTCAGTAGAAGCTTTTCAGTTTCAAATAATCAAAATTATACATTTTCTTAGTTATTTACCTCTATCTCTTGCTTAATTAAAACTACATCTTCTATCCATAGCTGGGAAAGGTATGTTAGTTTCTATATTAATTTTTTGGTAGTATGATCTTTAATATTAAGGTTGCATATTCATTCAGAATATGTGTTGAAGTATAGTATAAAGTGGAGGTCTAAGGTCAATTCCTGACAAACTGCTTTTCACTTTTTCCAAAAGTTTTTATCAAATAAGAAATTCCCCAGCTTCCCGCACAGGTAATTTATGTTTTTCACTTTATCAAATATTAGGTTATTGAATTTTATTTTTTGTGATACTCTTGTCTAGTCTATTCCATTGACCTGTCTTTCTTAAGTAACACCAGATGTTTTTCATGACTGCTGCTTTATAATATAGTTTGAGGCCTGAAAGAGCTATTCCCCCTTAATCCCTATTTCTTTTCAATATTTCCCTTGATATTTTAGATCAGCGTGGTGAACCTGTAGCCTCAAGGTCACATGTGGCCCTCTAGGTCCTCAAGCACAATACTCTGACTGAATCCAAACTTCACAGAATATAAAATAACTTTTAATAAAAGGATTTGTTCTGTAAAACTTGGACTCATTCAAAAGGTGGTACCCAAGAACGTCAAAGGTCACATAGGGCCTTAAGACCACAGGTTCCCCACCCCTGTTCTAGATCTTCTGTTTTTCAAATGCATTTTGTTATTATTTTTTCAAGTTCTACAAAGATTCCCCTAAGTAATTTGATTAGTATAACATTAAAAGTGCACATTAGCATTGGTAGTTTTGTCATTTTTATTATGTTGGCACAGCCTAACCATGAGCACTGAATATTCTTTCTGCCATTTAAGTTGTTCTTTCTTTAGGGAACATTTTATAATTGAATATATAAAAGTCTGTGTGCATGGATAGGTCAATCTCTAAATATTATATGCATTTTGTAGTTATTTGGAGTGGCATTTCTCTTTATAGTTTCCTGTATTTTGTAACTGTTATATAGAAATGCCATTGATTTTTAGGATTTATTATTTAGCTTGCAACTTTGTTGAAGCTATTGGTTCAATTCAGTCATTCTTCACTAATTCTTTAGGATTTCATGAGTTAACTATCATATCATCAGCAAATAGGACTAGTTTTATCTTCTCTTTACCTACTTGCATTGCTTTAATATTTTTCTCTCATTTAAATGCTTTTACTAACATTTGAAAAAAATATCAAATAACAGAGAGAAGAATGGGCATCCTTGTTTTATTCATGTATTTATTGGAAAAGGTTCCATTTCATTTTAATTAAAAATGATGCTTGGATTTGGTTTTAGAGACATGATTTTTATGATATTAAAAAAGGTCCTCTATATCTAAACTCTGTGGAATTTTAACCATAAAAAGGTTCTGCTTTCTCAAAGTCTATTTCTGTATCTATTCAGATGATCATATAGTTTGGGATGGTTTGATTTTAATATGATTGGTTACGTTGAATGTTTTCCTAATGTTGAACCACGCTTGCAATCTTGGTATAAATCTCATGTGGATATAATGAATGATTTCTTGGATAAATCCCCATCATCTATTTGACAGGACTTTGTTTAAATTTTTTGAGTCAACGTTCATTAATAATATTAACTTATAGTTTTCTTTCTACGTTTTATTTTTTCTTGGCTTAGGTATTAGAACTATATTTGTCTCATGAAATGATTCTAGTGTACTTTCTCAGTTTCTGAGAATGATTTATGAAGTATGGATGCTAACTTTTCTCTAAAAGTTTGAAAAAATTCTCCTGTGAATCCATCAGAACCAGAAGTTCTTCCTTCTCCACTTTGGTAGTTCCTTTATAACCAGATCTATTTCTTGTTCTAATATTGGATTATTTGAGATCTCCGTTTGATCCTCTGATAGTTTATTTTAAATTTTGAATATATTTCACTGTTTCTTTTGTGTTCTTAGTTTTATTAGTATATAACTGCATAATATGCTCTGGTTATTCTTTTTCTGTCTTCTGATTTTGTTGTGACTTCTCCTTGCTCATTTGCTATTTTATTTATTTGATTTTCTGCTCTCATTTTTTTAATCATAGTAGCTAATGGTTTATCAATTTTACTATTTTTTCAAAGAACCAGTTTTCATTTATATTTTATTTATAATTTCTTGTTTTATTTCAATTTATGTATTTCCCCTCTAATTTTTAATATTATCGCCCTTGTACTTATTTTAGGTTTGTTTATTTGTTGGTTTTCTAATTTTTAAATGAACTTCAATTTGTTTAATCTCTTTTTTTTTTTCTATTTTGTGAATGTATGTTTGTAAGGATACCATTTTCTCCTGAGGACTGATTTAGCTGCATTTTCTTTTACATAATTATTAATTATTTCTATGATTTGTTCTTTGACCCATTATTTGGGGTTTAATTGTTAAGTCACCATTTAGGTTAATATCTTTAATTTGATGGTCCTGAAACATTGTCTATTTTTATTCCATCATAATCTGTAAAGGATTATTTACTATTTATGTTTCTTTTGAATATTTGTCTGCAATATGTCTGTGCCCTAGTACATGGTCAAACTTTGTAAAAGTCCATATGTTGCTGAGAGGTATGTATAGGCTTTTGCTGTACCATTTAGAAGATTCTAAGTGTTTTAACTCATTTCTCTAGCTATTTGTTCACTTCCATAGTTTCCCATCTATTTATCTCTCTATTAGATTTATCCAAAAGTAAGAGAGGGATATTGAAGACTCCTGTAACTATTATGTTACTATGTCTTTTTATACTTCAGATGTTTTCTTTATGAATTTGGATGCTAAGGCAATTGGAACATAAAAGATTATTACTGATATTGGTTTGTTGTCTATGATTCCTTTCAGCAAAATATAATTTCCTTGCTTATCCGTTTTTATTTTTGAATGCTTGTTTTTCTTTGTCAGATAACATGATTGCAAGTCTTGCTTTATTGGATTCATTTGATACATAGTAATTTTCCCACCCCCTCAGTTTAATCCATGTATGTCTTTGTTTTGAAAACATGGAGTCATAATAGGGACTATAAGAGTTTAATTTGCGTATGGGCTGGTTTAAGAATAATTTTATTCCAACTTTTGTCCCTTTACATTCCCATTTTGTCTCAATTAAATACTTTGCTATTAGATTTGTAGTTCCTACTTGTTGACACCTTAAAATAGGGGCCTAAGCAATAATTTTCTTAGTTATATTTAATTATAATATTTAATTTAATTATAATATTAATAATAGTAATTTATTATAATTGAAAATTCTATCAATTATAATTATAACAAATGATGCTGATTGTCGATAATTATGGAACAACTAGGTGGTTCAGTGAATAGACAGCTGGCTCTAGAGTCAGGAAGACCTGAGTTAAAATCTTACTTCAGACACTTATTGACCATGTGATCCTGAGCAAATCACTTAACCATGTTTGTCTCAATTTCCTCATCTGCAAGATGAGCTAGAGAAGGAAATGGCAAACCACTGCAATATCTTTGCACAGAAAATCCCAAACAGGGTCATGATGAGTTGGACCTAACTGAAAATGACTGAACAACAAAAAATAGTAATTATAAAATTAATTATAATTAAGATATTGATTAATTATAATAGGTGATACCACTTATGGATTATTGCAATTTTAAGCCAAATACCCCAGGCAAACATAGTTAGGGGTCCAGAGTTGATTTGGACCTTCAGCCTTCATTACACAATTGCATGCACAAGAAATTGTCCTACACAATTGATAGGTAGATATGATATGGTATTACTTTTTGCATTAAAGTGTTCAGGTTTTCTAATCCATTACGTATTTCTGGGAGAGATAGGATGCTTAAATAGTCTCTATAGATCCTGTCTTTAAGACCAATATGTTTTTCTTATATAGAGATGATTTACTTTCCATATTAATGCTCTTTTGCTTTTTCTCTTCCATATTGTCATCCACTTCTATGTATTAACATTTCCAATAAGTGTTTTCCTTTTTCGTTTCTTCAGTGAAGTTTGCCACTCTGAAGTCAAGTGTTTCTGTTCCACCAAGTACTTCTGCTGCATGTGGTATTCTACTTTTATGATTCATATTTCTTTCTTGAACCCTTTGGCAATATCCTACTATGCTTCTATGCTCTTAGGAACCCAGAATGTCCTCTGTCCTAACAAGTATTGACTTGTTTTCCTTTATCTTGCCATATTTGTTCATATATATTTGGACTCATTTAGCTGATATGTATACCGATCTATGTATATATTAATTATATTTATTATAATAGTAAACATTATATTTATATAGGGTATATTTCCTTCTGTAATTAGCATCTTCACTGTTGGTTCATCTGCTTGGGATCAAGATCTTTAACTGAGTTTTCTTTCTCCTGAGATCTTTGGTTATTCCATTCATTTTTCCTCCCTTTATATTCTCTCATGACTCATTTCCTGACTCCATTCCTTTTGATAACAGTGTGACATATGGAATCATAGATCTAGAGGAGGAAATTTACCTCAGAAGTCATTGACTCCAAACTCTTCATTTTATAGATAAGGAAAATGAGACCCAGAGAGTTTAAGGGACTTGGCCAAATTCAGCAGATGGTAAGCTTCACTGGAATCCAGGTTCTCTGATTCTAGGGCATCTAGGTAGCACAGGGGATACCGCACCAGGCATGGAGTCAGGAAGACCTGAGTTCAAGTCCAACATCACACACTTACTAAAGTCACTTACTGTGACCCTACACAAGTCATTTACTGCTGTTTGCCTCAGTTTCCTCATCTGTAAAATGAGCCAGACAAGGAAATGGCAAACCACTCCAGTATCTCTGCCAAGAAAACCCCAGACAGGGTCATGAAGAGTCAGACAGACCTGAAATGATTCAACAATAACAACTCTGACTCTAGAGTCAATGATACACTTTTTCTCTGAGCTCTACTACTTTCCTGATTCAGTGAGAGTGGGAAAGGCACTCAATTTTGAATATGGGTCAACCTTGAATAAGGGCCCCTAAAAAGAATGGGATGATGCTTGTTTTGAATGTTTGCAAACAAAAAGCAGTAAAAGGGGTTTGCAGCAATATTTCAGAAACCACAACACTATCTTTCAAGGAGCCATTCTGCTCATGTTGACACGAGATCAGGTTGCTTTGTTTACAGACCTCATCAAGTGTTTCTTTCCTGTTGGACAAAAAGCTGGGTTCATCCCAAAGCTGTGGAATCAATAAGCCGTTAAAATTCCCATCCTTCTAAATACAGACACAAAAATACCCTGGGTATCTGACTGGCCATCACCATGGAGATGTTGTTGTTCACATCTGGTAACATCCAAGCAGAGCTTTTGCTGTAAGAGCCTGACCTTAGCTTCACCCTTTTTCTTCTAATTCCAATTGTACTTCAAGGCCAAGTTCCAAAAATTTGCAAAATCTGCTTTGTGAGTTGCTTTCTTTCCATCTTTAAGGAAACCAGCATTTCCCATACTTAAGGATGTGATAATTCACCCCTCTGTCTCATTCCTCAGTCTTGGTTTTGATATCTTTGTCTTTTTATGTAAGGTAGGTGTGTGTGTGTGTGTGTGTGCGCGTGCGCGTGCGTGCACGTGTGTGTGTGTGTGTGTGCAAGAGTGAAGAAAAGTGGGGGCTGTAACTAATACCACTTGTTCACATGACTTCATACTATATTTAAGACTAGAGAGAGACTTCACATGATGTTTATTTTGAATGAACAACAACAAAAAAGAATGTTTTCTGCTCATTGCCAATTTATAATGTAAAGCATGGCAAACTTCTGAACTCTACTTCCTCTTTCTTCTCTCCAAAGGTCCCAAAGCTAAAATTTATGCATCTCTTGTTATGGTTGGAAGTCCCAAGTAAACATAGACATT
The DNA here is from genome assembly GCA_028627135.1 of Pseudochirops cupreus. Lineage (NCBI taxonomy): Eukaryota > Metazoa > Chordata > Mammalia > Diprotodontia > Pseudocheiridae > Pseudochirops > Pseudochirops cupreus. The sequence continues at coordinate 400,689,875 of CM053582.1, read as the reverse complement.
CACACTGAATTCGATGAATTTCTTATTGCTTTTTACGTATAGCTAGAGAGATGTGAATAGGAGATCTGGAAACTCAGGAAAGCAACTGGAGTTCATAGTCAGTGTCTTAGACTGGTTCACCAGGGACTTGAGTACTTTTGTTGGTGATACTATGAATTCATCGTGTAAAGCTGTATTAACTTTCTCATAGTTTCCTCATTTTTCTTATCTGTAAATTGGGAATCTAAATGCTTCATTTTTTCTTCAAAATAATCATAAATGCTAAGTCTCAAAGACTATACATGTTAGAAGAATGTGGAGCTAGGCAACAAGGTAGAAAGCTTGCTAGATTTGGAATTAATAGGACCTGAGTTTCAATTAGTTTCTGCTAGTTTGAGACCTCAGGAACTTATCATTTAGCCTGAGGTTCTCCTATTTACCATAATAAGATCATAGATTTGGAACTTGAAGTGATGTTAGAGGTTTAGTCTAACCTGCTTATTTTATATATGAGGAAACTGACCAGTTGTTCAAAGTCATAAGTGGCAGAACTGGATCCTCTGAATCCTAGGTCTTATACCCAAAACTGGGGTCTTGG
>CM053582.1:400640878-400688798 GCA_028627135.1 Pseudochirops cupreus | reverse complement strand
AAAATCCTTCTTAAACTCCACTATGACCTGAAACCAGTTCATATTTTTCTTGGAAGCTTTTGGTGCAGGAATTCTGACTGTTTTGTCTTCCTCCTGTTCCATGCTTTGATCCTTTTTGTCCCCCAAAAAGGAATCTATAGTTGGATGGCTGTGCTTGCTTTGCTTCTTTTGCATGCTCATGTTGCCAGTCAATTACTTGACTTATGAGGTCTTTGCCATAGTAGAATTCTGCTGCCAGAAGGGAGAGCTTTGTCTCAAATCATTGGGGTTTTCACAGCTGCTGGAACTATTAGGAGAGCTCCGTATCTACAGCCCCCACCAGCTTTGGCTCACTGGTCACACACCTCAGGACCACCACCTGAGACCATGATCTAGATCCAGGCAGGTTAAGGCAAGAGTGCTTAGCCTCTAAATGGTTGCTCAGCCCTCCTATGATCTGCAGGCCAGGAGCTCTGAAGCAGCATGTGGAGGTGGCTGCACGGCTGGGCCTGTGCTTCCACTGCTTCTTGCTTCAGGGGTAGGGGCTGGACCTCATTCCATCCTCCCAGATTCAGCAGAATTCCACTGACCTTTTACTTTGTCTTTGGCATTTATAGGTTGATAATTCTGGAAACAGCCACATCTGCTGGTGATCCACTCTCCCAAATGCTCCACCCATTGCTGGTCAGGGCCACCCTGGGGCTAAAATCATGGCCTCACACAGGGCTGGGATCTGCTTCCAGCATGCTGTGATGAACTCTTCCTGTCTACCTTCCAGGCTGCCTTCTGCTGGAGATTTCTTTCTCTGTGTTACTTTGTGGGCTCTGTAGCTCTAAAATTTGTTTAGAGTCATATTTTATAGGTATTTTAAGTTGTTAGGGGGGGAGCCCATGGAGTTTTCCTGCATCTATGCTGCCATCTTCACTCTGCCCCCCAAAAGCATTATTTTCTATAAAATATTTTTAATATATAAGTAGTTTTGTTCTTGGAAAAGTCTCAAATAGTCATGCACATATACATTTCAGTCCAGCTTGTTCTCCCTCATTTATTCAAGAATCTTGATTTTTGCTGCTGTCTGCCTTTCTTTCTGCTTCCTTCTCTTTTTCCTTCCCTCCCTTCTCTCCTTTCTTCCTTCTTTCTTTTCTTCTCTCCCTCCCTCCTTTGTTCCTTCCTTTCTTCCTCTCTCTCTCTGTCTGTCTCTCTGTCTCTCTCTCATTTTCTCTCTCTCTTTCTCTCTCTTTTTCATTACATCTAAGTCTTTAGGACTCTTAACCTGAATTTGGCTGGAAAGAAAAAGGACAGGGGGAAGGCATATATTTTGCTATTTTGAGGAAGATAAGTTATCTAGTTTTATGATAGGTTGTGGCTTCTCATATCTGACTAGGTTTCTGACTGTACTAAGGTTGACAATATAAAACATCAGATGAATCATATCTTCCCAAATAAGAAAGGTATTTTACAATGATGCCTTGCTTGGTAGGATAGGGGTCAATTAAAGATAGTCTCCCCTTCTAACCTTTTGTATATGCCTCTAAGCTTTTCAAACTGTTCTCAGACACAAATTCATTTTCTGTGACTATAGCCATGGTGTTAATTCTAATATCTTAGTACACGTCCCTTTAAGAGGAATTATCTTGCTTTTTCTCAGGACCAGTGATTTACAGGGTTTTCTATGCTTTACAACTCTATCAAATATGTCACACTGATCTAAGCATTTTAGATAATGATTGAATTCTACTGAATGCCTACCATATGCATTTCCATTACTGACATAAGGTCATTAGCAACTCTGGTTCTTCAGGGAAGGTTGTGTTCCATAAATATATAGCATCATCAAAAGATAATTAACGTTGGGGTAGGGAGGAAGATGGCTACTAGGGAGCAATTTGAAATCTTTGAAAACACAGAGCAATTTCCCATATGCAAGCCAGACTGCTCTATTGTTCTAATTCAATTTGGGGGCCAGCTCATTGTCCATATAGGATGTTTTCCCTACCCATGTGAACCGACCATTGATGGAGCTGGATATCACAATCTGGACGGCAGATATTTTTCATACATTTGGTTTCTTCTACAGATTTCTCGCATACGTTTCTCCCTTTCATAATGCTCTATGTTTAATTCCTAACATACTTTTCTTGACAACTTATGAGCAAGAAGTACCCTAAGGTATACCATTCTGGAAATGAATGATGAGAGAGATGGGTGGATCATGTAACAAAATAATAATAGGTAATACAGATGATGATAATAGGGATAATAGATGGATAGGCCAACAACTGCACTGATAGCCACAAAATTTAGAAAGATCTAGAAAGTCTTTGCAATGTTGGGTAGATCTCAGTGGAGGATCTATGAGAGAAATGAATGAATGAATTTTAATCCACATCAATCAAAGGGATATTCACATCACATAAAACACACATATATCATAATGTTGAAATAAATGAGTAACCAAAATCATAGTACATTATTCATTTGACACATAATGGTTTATTTTTTTACTTCTGCTAGTTTTTTCTCATTTAGCCTCACTCATTGCAGGCAGGAACTATGCCTTATATTTCTGTGTTTCCATAGAACTTATAATACTGCTCTATGTATAAAATATGCTGAATAAATAGAGACTGATTGGTTAAGTCCCAACATACATAAATATGACATTATTTAATATCTCCTGAGATACTTGGAGAAGTGTTATATGCTCTCCCAAGTGACTATGTGGTATATGTGTGCTTTTGACAACCATTTCATACTGGAATTTCTCATTGTGGAAAGCTTCCTCAGAAGTCATGGTTAATACGGTGCCTGAGCATAAGAATTGTATGTCAACTGATTATTTGAGTTGAACTTATTTCAACTTCAAGATAATTCCCTGAACTCATCAGTGAGAAACAAAAGGTATGAAATTTTCTTCATGGCAAAACGACTATTCAAATAATGAGCTTGATTGAGGTTCTTATGCTTGTACTTCATTTGTGCCCCTATAATCAAACAAAAAGAGATGAACAAATGTATTCTTGGACAGCAGGGAAGAACCTGTGGGTCTTCAACAACACTTATTGGTTTCATGACCTTGGGAAACCATTGCATTGATATTTGAGAGTGACTGAGTTATGAAAATCTGACTATGAGGTCAAGGTCAATGGAAGGATGTTTGGAGTCATCTCAAAGAACCCTAAAGAAGACAGAAGGAAGATATCCCATGGACTTCTATACTAGGGTCACTGGGGTATCTGGGTGTCCCTTTCTCTGGGAGAGAGAGTATTATGTACAGTAATGAGGATTTCTAAAGTAATGCTGTACATTTCTCCTCCAGACAAAGAAAGAAATCCTATCCTCAAAGTAAGAAATCAGTAAGTACTTGGCAGGATAGAAAATATAAACATGCAAAGAAAATTTCCTCTGGGTGTGCTGTTTCTTAAGTGCACGTAAGAAGTCAAGCTTTGGCTTCGCCAAAATTCCTTTAGAGATCTCTTTTTCTCTCTTTTAATTTTGAGCAAAGAAATGAATGGAAAAGAAAAGTTCTCCCCTTTCTGGGACAAGCTCAGCTACAGGAAAAACATGTCTTCTATTACTTGCCTGGCAGCTGCCATCAGATGCAAATATCCCCAATGGACATGGAGTCGTGTTTTCCCCAGCAGCTTTCTGTGAATGGCATGCTTGTCACAGGATTTGGAACCTGCTTCCATGTTCCAGACAGTGCCAAGAATGCCCCCCCCCACATGATCTGGGGTATCCCTTAAGATCAGTGAGTGCTTGGGGTTTGATGGTGGAACTTTTTGGTCACGCCTGCAGTTGATAATATTTTCAAATGGATTTTATTTCAGGGCTCAAATAGTTTCCCAAATCAGCTTCTTATCTATAGATGATAGGTTGAAAACTACATGATTCTCCATGCCAGAGGGAAAAGCAAGAACAATTAAGAGCTTTGTTAATTTTTTCTCATTAATTGGGTTTATGGAAAGCCCTTAGCTTTAAAGGGAAGTCAGTTTGGGATGGGGGGAGTTCTAAAAAATCCATTTTCCTCTTTAAAGTGTTTTATTGAAACTCTTACATTTCTGTCACTTCCCAATGACTCATAGTCTTCCCATTCAGCCCTGCTCCTGTAACACATAAGTGTCGTCAAGCAAATTAATTAATTAATTAATTGTGGTGCAATGCATAGAGCATTGGACTTGGGGTCAGGAAGACCTGGGTATAAGTTCTCCTGCAGATCCTTACTAGTTGTGTGACCCTGGAAAAATCATTTAGATTCTTCGGATCTCACTTTCCTCCTCTGCAAAAAGGGGTATGTGTGTGAGTAAACACCCTCTGAGATTCTTTCCATCTCCATGAGTCTGTGAGCCTCATACTGGTGTGTCTGGGTCAAAAGGTACAAACATTTTCATCTTTTAAACATAACTTTCTTATTTGCCATCAAAGAGAGTCAATTAGTGTTGATGATTTTCTATGAAGAGTGATCCCTCTTTGTGGAGAATTGGGTTATTTGTCAGTTTTATATGGGAAACATAACATGATTACCAGGCCTTACTTTAATATGAGCCTGAGTTTCGGTCAAGTAGCATCTCTGTCTCTTTGTCCTTCTCTCTGTCTTTCTCTGTCTCTCTCTGTCTCTGTGTGCATCTCTGTGTGTCTGTCTGTGTCTCTCTGTCAGTCTTCTTGTCTGTGTCTCTCTGACTCTTTCTGTTTCCCTATCTTTATCTCTGTCTCTATCTCTGCTTCTCTATCTCTCTGTGTCTGTCTCTCCATGTCTCTGCATCTCTCTGTGTCTTTCTCTCTGTCTCTCTCTCTCCCTGTCTCTCTCTCTCTGTCTCTGTCCCTGTCTCTCTGTCTCTCCCTCTGTCTCTCTGTCTGTCTTTCTGTCTTTCTCCCTGTCTGTCTATCTCTCCCTGGATCAAGTTTCCAATGTGTTTTAACTCACTTGGGAATAAAGAGGAACGAGAGAGGAACAACATGTTTCAGAATAGTATAATTTAAACACAAAAAAGTGAACATAGGATTGTAAGAGTAATGGAGTAATGGATGGCGGAATTTCCCAGTAGCAGCCAATGGCCTAAGCATGGCCATGCTCTGTATCTAGGACGGATCATGTTGGTTTTGCATAGTTTAGGTTTGTTCAGATAAAGGGAACATACAATAAGCACAAGATGAGATCAAGCAGAAATGAAGGTCTCAAAGTTGTAATGAACAACTCATTTTGAAGGATCTGACATGAGCCAGGAGTGTTCTCTGACCCCTAAATATTCCACAACTTACAAAGACTTAATAGCTATTTATCAGTATTTGAAATGCTATCATTCATTCACTCAATAAGCGCTTATCACAGGTCTATGTTTTGCTAGATATCGTGTACATTGACTCCCTGGTGATAGAAAGATAAAATCAAAATTGTTCCCTCAAAGACATTCCTTTCTATTAGGAGAAATAGAATAAACACAGCTAGATAAATACAAAATATATACAAAATAATGGGGGAGGGGAACATTAGCAACTGAGGAGACTGAATGATTGACTCTATAGGTAGAAGAACCAGGAGAGAGTAGTTTTCCCCAGATAGAAAACCCAGGAGAGAGGTGCTATCTAAGAGAAAAGGTTGGTCAATAGTGTCAAATATTATAGAGATTATGAAGAATGGGAACCAAGAAGAAGACAAGGGATTTGTCAGTGAAGGGATCATTGATATTCTTGGAGAGAGCAGTTTTAGTTGAGTGATAAGTTCTGAAAACCAATTACATGGGGTTGAGAAGTGATTAAGAAGAGGGTAATTAGGGACAAAGGCAGGTAGGTGACCCCATAGTAAACAGAGTGCCAGGCCTGAAGTCAGGAGGTCTTATCTTCCTGAGTTCCAGTCTAGCCCAGACATTTATTAGCTATGTGACCCTGGACAAGTCACTTACTCCTGCCTGCCTCAATTTCCTCATCCGTAAAATGAGCTGGAGAAAAAAAAATGACAAACCACTCTAGTATTTTTGCCAAGAAAATCTCAAATGGGGTCACGGAGGGTTGGACGTGACTCAAATGACTAAACAACAAACAGGGACAACATATTATGTAATATGGAAGAGGAAGTAGATCTACCACTCATCATTTGTGCGGATGGCCTGTTATGGAAACACACCTTCATGCTACTCATCCCAAACACACCAGGGCCTACTAACCCTAACTTCAACTCTACTCTTATTGACCCCAAATATCCATGTCTAATTGACATTTCCTGTAAGCTCATTCCTTTTGTTTTTTTGTACTCTCTATAGCGTCTCTTGAAAGGGGAGGTAAGAAGCCCAGATAATCCCTATACTCCACCATAGCTTCCCAGTCAGAGGATCAGTTCCTGTGTGGTGTTCAGACCCACAGATGGGCTACCAAGCAGAGACCTGCTTTCTTTTACCTTTGCCCCCATCCTCACTATCTGTTCTTTGCTCCTAGTACCAGCCATATAGCCTCTCTCATTTTTATCTACCTGGGCCTCAGTTTCCTTGTCTTTAAAATAAGAAGCATTGGACTAGGTGACTTCTGGTTCTCTTCCAGCTCAAAATGCGGAGAAAGGAGCAGATAGTCCCTAAGGTCCTTCCTATTCTAGATCTAGATACATCTAGATCTATTCCTATGATCTGATCTACATCTGATCCTATTGGCCGGAGTCAGTTCAAATCAGCTTGCTAGAACCAATTGTTAAATTGTCAGTGTGAACATTCACATTTTAGAAACTGGTAAACTCTACAAATCAGGGTTCCATGTATTTTGTTGATTGCTGAGACTTAAGAAAGTAGTAAAGATATTACTAATTTGGATTAAACTTAAAAGTGTGCTATGTGTACTTTTTTTTTAGAGAGTTGGTTGTTAAACACTTACCAGCATGTCCCTGCTTATACCTCACAAGTACTTACCATGTTTTCATCCCAAAGTTCCTTTCTCCCACTTGCCATCAACTCTCCTTCCTGACTATGCCATTGAGACTTCTACAAGTCAGTCTGTTAATGCTAGAGACAATAAGAGAAAGCATCGTTATCCTACACTCCATTGTTGGGGGAGGTAGGAAAAACCAACAACTCTGATGCTATTACCCTACATTTCTTGCCCCCCAAGTCATGCCTATTCATTCAATGCAGGGACAGTTGCTCCCACCTCTTCCTGTGAATCCGATCTTCTTGAGATGGGTGTCCCAGATTGATCCATTACTGCCTCACGTTTGTGGTAGCTGGTGATGGTAGAGTCAACTGCCACCTCAGTTGCTGATAATATGGAAGAACACAAGAGGATATGAGTGGGTCAGAGGCTGGTGAGTCTAAGTGAGTGAGAAGGTATGAATAAGCACACATGAATGAAAAGTCGTGGATGTATGTGAGACATTGTGGAGAGAGAAAATATGTGGGTTAAACAATCAGAATGAGAGAAACTGAATGAGAGATTGTACTCCAGAGAAGGTGCTGAGAGAGGGGGACGTGTGTGAGAAAAGAGGATGTATGCCTACGAATGAAGATGAAAAAACAGAGCGGAGAAAAATGGAGAAGGAAAAAATCTGAAGCCAAGAAGCTGTGGGGGAAGCCAGTACTGAAGAAGGGAAAGGGACAAGCTGGAAATAGAAAACTGTATGTGTGTATGTTTATTCACAAAATAACTTCCTTACAATTAATTTTCCAAAATCAAACCATGGAAGTTGAATAATTTGTTCCAAATCAAGATAAATTAAGATCTGATATAGGGTGAGAGCTCAATGTTCCATAGGGTTCCTCTGGGGACTCAACCTATTTCAAGCAAACACATTTATAAATGGAAAAGTCCAGTCCCTTTAGGCAACAGAGGACTACTCCATGAAAACATTAAATAATGGCAAGCTTCCAACTCACAAGAAACCATCTATCTGCCCTTAATCAGACTCTTCTGAGGCCAGTAAAATGACATAGCCTTACATGGACTTCCGCAGCATGGAGAAAGGAAATGTGGGTCCTGATTTCTCTTTGAATTCCTTGCATACAGGCTACAAATTGAGAGTTCAGTCCAGTGTGCCCTTCTTCCAACTTCATTTCAAATTTGGAGGAAACAGTGTGTCCGACTGATAGAGGCAGGCAAGAAGGAGAAGAGGAGGCTACCAGGAACTGGCCAACCTTGACAGAAAAAAATGTTTTCTTAGTTTTCCTTCTCCTGGCCTAAAGCGCCTGTGTTTCCAGGTTGCTTGGGCATCCTCCATGAAGGTGGAAAACCCTCTGGGAGAATCACCTTCCTTATTTAATCCTGTTGTCATAGTGCATACATTTAATGACTCAGGGTGTTTGAGTCAGAAGCTCCAGATCTGGACTGTTATCACTGTTTGGGGAGCAAAGTGGCTCTCACGTTAGCCTGACTTCATCTTCATGGAGTTTCTAGGTCTCTTGACAATGTACGGGACTTTCCTAATATAGAGCAGTCATTCATTGCTAGATGGAGGTGTTTAATTTTGTCATCCCTGAACGATTCCATGATGATGTTTTGCCCTGAAAAACATTAAATTTTTAAGCATGGTTATATATTTATATAGCTTAGGTTTACAAAGAGTTTGACATATGCTATTTCATTTGATCCTTATAACAACCCTGTGAGATAGGTGCTATTATTATTCCCGTTCTACAGATAAGAAAACAGGCATAAAAATGTTTAGTGACTTGCCTAGGGTCACACAACTTAGGAAGTGTCTGAGGCTGGATTTGAATTTGAAGTTTTCTAACTCCAAGTTTTGAACTCTATCCACTGTACTACCCAGCTGGATCCAGCTACCATGTTGAAGCTCCAAAGGAAAATGCGCAGACATAGTATCTGGGCTCATGGGACAGTTCTAACTCATGTAAAGGATTCACCTGGGATTGGTGATATCTGGTTCAGGAACACATGTCTCCTCTTTCTGGGAAGGCAGAAATTGAGAGCTCATTCATTTCTCTCAGGCCCTGCGTGTCCTGACTTGCCACTGGGTCACTTATTCCTTAAAGACTAGCCTCCCTTTATAGAGAATCACAGAAGCAAAGACTGAGAGCTTGAGAAGACCTTCGAGTTCATCTAGTACAACTCTTCATATCACAGATAATGATAACAAAAACAGACATTTTCATCGAGTACAGGTTTTTCCATTCTTTCCTTACCTCCTTTCCTCTTTCCTTTCTTTCTTCCCTCCTTCCTTTCTTCCTGGAGTCCATTCTTCCTTTCTTCCTTCTCTCCATCGTTTCCTCAATTCTTCCCTTTTTTCTTGTCCTCCCTCCTTCCTTTTCCCCTTTTCCTTCCTTCCTTCCTTCACTTCTTTCTTCTTTCTTTCTTTCTTTTTTTTCTTTCTTTCTTTCTTTCTTTCTTTTTTTCTTTCTTTCTTTCTTTCTTTCACATCATAGTCTCCTTTGTCAGTATAGTGAAACTTATAGACCTTTTCCTAACACAGGATTGTTAAGAGGCATTTAGTAAGACCATGGATACAAAACTGAACTGGGAGTTAGAGAAGACATGAGTTCAAATCTGGCTCAGATACTTCTTGGCTGTGTGACACTGGTCAAGTTACTTAACATAACACAAGCATCTGTTTGCTTATTTCCTCAATTATAAATTAGGGATAATAATAGTGCCTACCTTGAGAGGTTAGTATGAGAATCAAAGGAGACAGTATTTGTAAAAGTACTTAGTACACTTAGCATATAGTAGGTCCTTTACAAATGCTTATTCTCTTTTCAGAATAGTGTTTTTAAATAATTGAAGTCAATGCTAAATTTCAGTAAGAGATTAATCAAATATTTTAAAAAATATGATTTTTTCCCTATTCAAGTTCATTGATCCCTTAAGTTCAAGTTAAGAATGAGTGATACAGAGTTTTAAGGTGTAGTGGATAGAGCACCAGGCATGATGTCAAGAAGACTCATAGTCTTTTTAAAATTTTTTTGGAGGGGAGAAGGCATGACAATTGGGGTTAAGTGACTTTCCCAAGGTCATATGGCTAGTAAGTGTTAAGTGTCTGAGGTCAGATTTGAACTCAGGTCCTCCCGACTCCAGGGCCAGTGCTCTATTTACTGCACCACCTAGCCGCCCTGAGGAAGACTAATATTCTTAAGTTCAAATCTGACCTTAGACACTTTCTAGTCATGTGACTCTGAATTCAACCACTTAACCCTTTTTGCCTCAGTTTCTTTATCTGTAAAGTGAGCTGGAGAAGGAAGTGGCAAACCACTCTATTATCTTTGCCAAGAAAACTCCAAATGGGGTCACGAAGAGTCAAACACGACCAAAAAAATGACTGAATGACACCAGCACATTTTACTTTGATCCTCACAACAACCTTGTAACATAGATGCTATTACTATCACCATTTTAAAGATAAGACAACAGAGACCCAGAAAAGTGGAGTAACTTGCCCAGAATCACATAACTAGTAAATGTCTGATATGGGATTTGAACCCAGGTTTTCCTGACTCCAATTCCAAAACTTTGTTCAAAAATATCTGAGGGAAACATGGAAATGAAAAAGCAGCTCATTCTAGCTCCAATAGCTGTCTCCAGCCTGGGGCTCCTTTCCCTGGCTTTCTCTCTGTATAACTATGATTTGGAGCCAGCTTTTAGATTTGTGTATCAGAAACACACTCTAGAGGATCTTCAACGTCATTGTTTAATTTCAGATAAAGCTAACATAACAGCAACCACCCTGACCTCTGTGTGCTGTGACATTACTTGTATATGGATCTGCCTTTCTTTATACTCCTCTCAGCAATGGGCCATTTCTCAGCTGCTGCCAGTGCAGAAGTATTTATGACCAGACAAAATAGAGAAATGGTATCGTTGTTCTCATCATCCTACACAGCAACCTCTTCTCAAAAGGGCCTAGCTGGCTTGGCTGGAAACTGCAGTCACCCCGAATCCAGTAGTGATCGCAATGATGCCCATTCCCAGTTATAATGGACTTGGGGGGTTGCAAAGGCCTTCACAGAAATGCAAATAGTGTCGTCACTCATTCTGAGAAAGGGCAAGTGACTTCCCCATAGTCACATAGTTAGTAAGGGCCATTGAGTAGGCAGGATGCTGAGAACTAGGGATACATACACATGCAGGGGAGAGCGACCATTACTCTTAGCTTTATTTTGAAACTAGGTCTTGCTGCCATTCAAGCCAGCACTCTAGCCACTGTTTCATACTGGCATCAGTTCTTATAGGGCATCCTCAGGGGGGCATCTTCAATGGCTCTGTTGCTTCTTCCCCCTCCCCATTGTGAAGATCCAATCACATGGAATAATGTATTTGAAAGAACTTCATAGTTATAAAACATAGTAAATGAGGTAGAAGGTACCATTCTCAGAGCTGATGTGACTATAGAAGTAGGGTCACCCTGTCCTCTTGTGACCATCCCCTTGTCTGCCTGTTTCTTCTCATTGTTTTCTGGATCATCATCTTCCTCCTGCCCACTAAATTTAAGTATTTTCCTCTGAGGCTTTATCCTGGACTCTTTTTACTTTTCTCTCTATGTTCTCCCTTTTGGTGATCTCATAAACTCCCATGGGTTCACTAATCATGTGTTTGCAGATGAACTCTCAAATCTAAATCTGTATATTTAACATTAATCTATTTTTTGAATGAAAAAGCATTTATTAAACCCTTATAATGAGCCAAGCACTGTGCTAAGTTCTGGGCATGCAAATGCAAAAAAAAAAACAAAACCCAACAACCATGAACAGCAGTTCCATATCAACAATGGACATCAACTTATATGTATCACTTTCATCTCAAACACTACATCTAAAGGATAATTCATTATATTTGTTTCTATTGCCCATTCTAGCTTTCTTTAAAAAAATCATTATCACTTCCCAATGATTCCCTCCTCACAAACCCGTAACCTTTCCTTTTAAAAAGTGCAGTTAAGTAGTTTTTTTAATTGATAAGTTGGTTACCTCAAAAAATGTATTTTTTATTCTATAACCATAATCCAGTAACTGCTGGGAGGCAGGAGCCGTGTTTCATTGTGATGTGTCTCAAACCAACCTCTCACCCCTCCAATCTCTTTTTTACCATATGGCTGCCAAACTGATATTCCTGTAATATAAATCTTACTATAGTTACTCTACTACTCAAAAATTTGCAATGGATTTCTGTTGCTTGTCATGTAAAATACAAAAGTCTCAGCTCTGACATTTAAGGCTCTCTACTATTTCCCTTCATGTATTCTCACTTCTAATCAAAATGGCTTTGCTATGATTCATATACCTGATATTCATTTCTTTTTATAGATTTGTTTCATTGAACAAGCAGAATGATTTTTTTCCTTAAACATAGTAAAAAAATGATGAAAAATCAAAATGAAAAAGTCTATGTATTTATCTGGTACTGTGGTAGGAATGTCAGAGAAATCAGATTTCTGTAATGCCTAATTTTTGAAAGGATAGTCAGTCAATCAACTAATATTTATTATGTACCCTCTTTGCTGCCAGGTAAAGCATTGAGTATATGAAAAGAGGAAAATCGCAATCCCTGCTGTCAAAAAACTCATAGTGTAGTGGGAAAACAACATGAAAATAACTCTGTTGTTCTTTGTCTTTCATCTTCAATGAGGACCAATGATATCACAAGGTGATGTCTTGACTTGATCCTGAATTGGTTTCAAATGAGGCAGAGTTGCACAGAGTTATCAGCCTCACTCCCTCTTCCAGTCATTGGAAGTCCAATGTCAGGACAATAGCCAAGATAACTGGAGATGACACAGGATGTAGTGTCTGCAGTGTCAAGATGACGTTGGTATCTTTGGTGTATGACCTAGCTCTAAGTGCTCTACAGGGCCTGCTTTAGCTGACTTTGTGGCCATTAGAACAAATTGTTCTCATTTGCTGGTGGAAATCTTTGTGTGCTTGGGGTAGACATCCCCTTAATTCAACAATAGGTTTGAAGCATATTGGTTGGACTCAACCTAGTTTAGCCCCTCTGCCAAAATGTTCTCACCAGGGTTTGGCTGCTCTAGATGCTAAGGCTTGTTGAAACCACAGGTGAGAGTTGGGTGATAGGTGGGCACCAAAGGTGGAGGGACTCAACAAACCTTCACACCAGAGGTGAACACCTCATACACCCAAAACAACTATCTACAAAGAAGATAAAGACTAGATAAGTTATGGGTACTCTCAGAAAACAAAAACACTAAGAAAAGGCTTATTATAAAAAGTGAGGCTTTATCTGAGGCTTGAAGGAAGCCAGAAGGCAGAGATGAGAAGGAAGAACATTCTAGGCATGAGGCATGGTGAGAAAAAATATCTAGAATCAGGAGATGGAGTGAGTGAGGAATAGCAAAGAGGCTGGTGTCACTGGATCACAGGCTACGTGGAAGGCAGGGGAGTATTAGGAGACTAGAAAGGGAGGATGGGGTAAGGTTATAAAGACTTAAAAAGCCAAGCCCAGGCTATTGTATTTGATCCTTGAATCAATAAGGAGCCAGTTTATTGAACAGGGGGTTAATATAGTCAGACCTGAACTTTAGGAAGATCAATTTAACAGCTGAGTGTAAAATGGACTGAAGTGTGGAGGGACTTGAAGGAGAGTGATAAGAAGTAGAGAAAAGAGTTATTACAATAGTCCAGGTGTGATGTGAACTGATCTACCTGAGGGTGGGTGTCATATAAGATGAGAAAAGAAACTGTATACCAGAGGTGTTCCAAAAGTTGAAATGACAGAACTTGACAACTGTTGGTTTGATTTCTTTTTGGAGGCAATCGGAGTTAAGTAACTTGCCCAAGGTCATACAGCCAACAAGTGTCTGAGGTTGGATTTGAACTCATGTCCTTCTGATTCCAGGGTTAGTGCTCTAATCACTGCACCACCTATCTGCCCCCTTGATAGTTCTTTAAATATAAAGGTAGGAAGAGGTTGGTGTGTGTGTGTGTGTGTGTGTGTGTGTGTGTGTGTGTGAGAGAGAGAGAGAGAGAGAGAGAGAGAAAGAGAGAAGGAGGGGGGATTAAAGATGACATCTATGAGGTAAGCCTGAGTGGCTGGGAAGATAGTAGTTACAGGGAACTTAGTGAGAAGGGAAGGTTTTCAGAAAGAGAATGAGTTCAGTTTTGGACATGTTGAGTTTGAGATATCTATAGGGCATCCAGTTTGAGAAGTCTAATAGGCAGTTGGAGATACAAGACTGTAGATCAACAGAAAGGTTCTGGCTAGATAAGTAGGTTTGAGAATCATCAGCATTGTTGAATCCATGGAAGGAGATAAGATCATCTAATAGAATAGTATAAAGAGAGAAGAGGAGAGAACCAAGGACAAAACCTTGGGAGACACCCACAAGTTAGTAGGCATGACTTGGATGAAGATCCAATGAAGCAAACAGAAGGAGGACAGAAAGATAGTAAGAGAGCCAGGAAAGAGGTGTCATGAAAGCCTAGTAAAGAGCATATCAAGAAGAAGAGGGTGATTGAGGTGTCAAAGCTTAGAGAAAGGTCAAGAAGGATGATGATTGAGAAAAGGTCATTAAATTTGGCAATTAAGAAATCATTAATAACTTTGGAGAGAGTAGTTGAATGATGAAATCAGATGCCAGGTTGGAAAGAGTTAGGAAGAGAATGAGACAAAAGGAAAGGAAGTTATGAATCGTAGATGGTGTTCTGTAATGATAATGGGAATTTGAAGATCTTCCCTGACCCTTAATAAACCTAAAGGAATTTGAAGACATTCCCTGCCCCCTAATAGGTAGAATATCATCACATGGAGCCTGTGGTGGGAGGAGTTTACTGAAGGGTGGAGTAGAGCCCACAGAAAGCTGGTAGTCAGAGCAGTTAGAGCTGGAAGGAGGAGAGGACACACTCATGGAGAAAACTAGGCTTGTGAGTACTGGTTTGTGGGAAGGCTAAAGGATGGTTTGGCTTCATGCTGTGCTACGGTGTATTAATTTCTTTGCTACTATGACAGATTTGACTTTCTGGTGTTGGGATTTTTGTTTTCTGGTGTCTGAATAAATGTTTTACTTCTGTCTTCTATGTGGAGAGTCTATTATATTTTGTGATTGAGTACTATGCTGGCATATTTATAGTTGTTGTCAGGTGCTGTAAATGTTGCATTGGCACTACACCTTCTCAAGGAATTTAACTAGAAAAAGGAGGATATAGAATATATAGGATAATAGTTATTGGGATGTATGAGTTAAGTAAGTGGCAATAGAGGATAGAGGAGTGGTACTGAATTTTGTTAAAAGCCTATGGAAAGTCAGAAGTTTAGGGAGAGGGTGTATAAGACTCTTTAGGGTATTAGAATGTCATTAGAATTATTAGAAGTGATTAGAACAGGAGTCTGGCATAACTGATATAGAGCTGGTTGTGGTCCTTCATTCTTGAAAAGGACCAAAATGACATCACTATGCTAGTGTCAAGTTTCAGTGTATCCAGCTGTGGCTGATCAGACCAATAAAAGCTCAGAATGTTCTACCACAGATTAGGCACAAATAGTCCATGTGAACCTTTGGGGTGGATTCTCGAAATTTGAACATCTTGCTTTTCTTTTGAGCTATTTCAATTCTTCTTTGCTTGTAGAGCATGGCACCTTCTCTGATGTGGCTGAGCAGTCCTGTGCCAGTGTCTCTTATGTCACACAATTAATTCCAAAGTTCTGAAGAGAGACCCTGAGAGTGTCCTCGTATCACTTATTTCTCCCACCATGTGAACTAATCTTGAATAAAGGAAGACCAGGGTTCAGAGTTGACCTCTGAAAAATACTGGTGGTGTCATCATGGACAAGTCACTTGACCAAGTAATTCTAAGACTCTCAGTAGTAGAGAAGGAACCACCCTGCATTGGGAGATGGCTTTTGCTTACCTGACATCTCCCTATACAAATGAAATTACAGACCCATTTCCTGTCCTAAGTTATTAGGAACATTTCAGGCCTCTATCTCTTTATATGTAAAAGGCTGAGACTGGTCTACATTATACTACATTCCTTTCCAGATTTTGATACTATGAGTATGAAATAGCCTTAAGTATGTGGTCAAATGTTTTCATTGTCCTTAAAAGATCCTACTATGGAATTCTGAGTGTAGTGACCCTAGATATATCCTAGGAGGGTCTTCTCCATAACAGGATTTAAACGGCATTCAGATTTTGTGAATATATTCAGAGTAAAAGTAGCCAATTTGTGCCCCAAAAGGGTCTGTTTGTGAAACATCCCCAGTGATGAATTTGCTGAAAGCCAATAAGCAAGATGGTAAAATAGGAGAAGAATTAAGCCTTTTCGGAGAGGGTGGGGTTTGTGTGACTCAGGGTTATGCTCAATCTTTCTGGAGCAGTTTAGGTGTAACTCTGCCTGGAGATGAGGAAGTGGTCCAAGTAAGCTCTCAAAGTTCATTCTATAGCCTTTGGATTTTAAAACCGGCATGACCCAATTATTTTTGCACGTCTGAAACTGCCCTCTCCAAACTCTTACTTGTCAAATTCAATGGACCTTTTCTCTATCCTTATCCTTCTTGATCTCTCTGCAGTCTTTAACATTGCTAGCCAACCCTTCTAGAAACTCTTTCCTCCCCGGGTTTCTGTGACACTTCTCTCTCTGGTCTGGATGTTGCACAGTTTCCCCAGACTCAACTTGAATAAAACAACTTCTTATTTTTTCACCTAAGCCACCCCTCTTCTGCATTTCTCTTTTTCTGTTGAAGCCACCCCAGTCTTTCTAGTCACTGGGGTTATTAACCTTCCATGTTATCCTTAAACTCATTACTCTCCTCCCACTTTCCCATCTAACTAGTTAGCAAATCTTAACAATTCTTCCTCTAAAATATCTCATCCTTCACCTTCCTCTACTCACAGAGAGACAACCACACTGATCCACGGCCTCATCTCTTCTAGACTACTGGCAGGGCCTCCTATTTGGTTTCCCAGTCTCATGTTTTCTCCTCTCCCCCACAAAGCTGGAAAAGTGATTTTCTTAAGCACAAGTCTGAGTATAACACTCTTCTCTTCAATAAACCCCAATTGTTCTTTAATACATCTAAGAGCAGATACCAACTTTTCCATTTCTTATTTAAATTCCTTTAGAACCTGGATCCAAACTCTTTTTTCAAGCTTATTCTGTATTACTTTGCTTCATATCTTCTTTGATCTAGCTGACTCTTTATTTTGCTTTTCCTCCCGTATGGTATTCAATCTCCTGTCTCTTTGCCTTTGTACAAGCTGCCTCCCATTCTTGGAATATACTTTCTCTTCACCTCCATTGACTGATGGATTAAGGGGATGGATAAACAATTGTGGTATGTATGTAATGGAATTGAGTTGTGCATATGTTTATAGAATTTAAGTTGTAATGTTAGCACATTGCTAGCCCTTTGCTTAGTCAGTCAATAAACATTTATCTATGTGCCAGGCACTTTACTAAACACTAGATAGAGTGGTGAAAAGACAAAACAGAACAAAACACTAGACCTGCACTGAACAGAGACCTAGGTCTGCTTCAGACACTTAGTGGCTACATAAGCATGAGGAATTCACTTGATCTCTTAGAATCTCAGTTTCCTTACTTGTAACAATGGACATAACATGCTCTACTTCATATGGCTATTGGTAGGTAAGATAATAACGTGTGCAAAGGGTTTGGTAAGTCTGAAAATGCTTTATAAAATGTCAGTTAGAATAAATACTGGCTATTTTAACTTTACTCTGCTCTCCAATTCTTCCTCTCCAAATACTAAACCAGTATGACCTCTGGAAAAGAGAAAACCAAGGAAACCCACTAAACAGATGGGAGTTTACCGACTTTCTGAGATCCATAAATAGCTACAGTGACTGTTCTTTCTCAAATCCTCTTGTTCCATGACTCAGGCAATTCTGAAATGTCTTTGCAGTTAGCCTACCAGAGGCTACCAGTTCAGTTGTTTCTCATCCCTCTAGTTGGTTGAGTAGAGCTACTAGTCTTACTCAGGAGACATTTAAAACCTTTTCCTATGGCATGGCTGCCCTCAGAAGGGACCAGTCACCAATCAGGCCATCGGCCAAAGTGCCAGCCATTTATATAGTAATACATGTGTGTATGTGTGAGCATGAATCCCTGACCAACTTGTCAGCCCAGGATATACTCACCAAAAGGAAGGGGTGTATAACCAAGCTTTATACTAAGTGAACAGGTCAGTATACACACTACATTCATTCTGAAGAGTACAAAAAAATCCCTTGATTGAATCGGAAGGGACAATTGGCATTGACTGATGATGGTTTCTGTCATCTTTAGTAATCAGTCAGTTTAGGAAGGAACCAAAAGTGGAGCAAGAACCCATTAAATAAGGAAAAATCACTTTTCACTTGTTAGGGGCCAGGGGAGTGGGCAGAATTATTGCATATTAGGACACTGCCTTGTGTTATCAATTAATCCTCATCTCCATATTTCAAGGATCCATTATTACATTAAGTGGAAAGACTCCCTGCACTATTGTCCATTATGATCCTTTCTCTCTTTAGTAGATAATTTTTGGGAATTTTTGTGCCTGTAAAATTTTCTATAATGTGGTGATCAACACATTAATGATGAGCCCCTGGAACTGAGAATTATAGATTTAGAACTGGAAAACGTCTTAGAGATATCATCTTATCTGATCCACTCATTTGACAGAAGAGGAAATCAGGACCCAAAAAGCTAAAATGGTTTTCCCAAAGTCACACTAGCAATAGCAGAGCCAGCGTTTGAACCCACCCACTTTTATACCAGTTCTAGTACATGACATCATTGTGTAGCTAGGCTAGTCTCAGATGACTGTACACACAATAAAGTTGTAGTGCCTGTGTTGAAAACCTTTCTAGCTTATTAGGACCTTCAGGGACATCCAAGGGGAACTTCCATAAAGAATTAGTTTATATAAAACAAAGCACATTTTGTATGTTTATGAGAAGTATAATAAGAATTTTTTTAAATCCATTTAGAAGAAAGGCATTATTTATCTCAGAAATGGAACTTTTTAAAGAATATTTTATAGAAAAGCCTTCCTATCATTGAACCAGATTTTCACAGGATTTCCAGGATGGTCCCTGGAGCTAAATTCAGCTTTAGGGCATTGATAGTCAATCTTTCAGCACCTTACAAGTAAGACATTGCATGACTTGCTATCTAAAAGTAGTAGAGATGATCTCAGGAGGTAGGACTGTAAGTTTCTCCTCACTTGAAGTCTTTTTTCTCCCATTCACATTTCTTGTTATTTTTTTTGTGACCCCATTTATCATTTTCTTGGCAAAGATACTGGAGTGGTTTGCCATCTCCTTCCGCAGCTCAGTTTACAGAGGAAGAACTGAGTCAAACAAGTTTAAATGAGTTGCCCAGGGTCACAGAACTGGTAAATGTTTAAGAGCAGATTTGAATTTGGGTCTTCCTGACTCCAAACACAGCACCAAAATGCCCATATTCAACTCCTAGATTCTATAATTTCCATCACTCCAGTAACCTAGTCAATAAGATATCCTAACTCATTTTAACTATAGTTACATCACACAAAGTAACTCCTACTGGGGACATGCTGTGCAATTGTGGGCACTGTGAAAAAAAATGCAACCACACAGCTGGCATGGAATTCCCAAGGGCACATTCATTTCCTTCATCGGACCTTTAGGAACACACTAGATATTTTCATTTCCAATCTGCTGCTTGAGCAGTGTCGTCCTTCTTTGGTATTGGGCAAGTCACTGCACCTCAGTTCCACGTAAGGTTGGACTAAATGACCTACAAGGTTCCTTCAAGATCTAAATCTATGATCTGTTATCATTGAGTGATTAAGTCATTTGGACTATTATAAATATTCAAATTAACTACAAAGCACATATGAAGGAAGACATTTTCTGTATCTAGAGAAAGAACAGATAAATAGTATGTATAAAATGGTTTTACATACTTGTGTGTGTGTGTGTGTGTGTGTGTGTGTGTGTGTGTGTGTGTGTGATGGTAGCCATCTCTGGGGGGGAAGAAATGACAAAAAGATAGTTACATGATAACTTTATTATATATTTAAAAGGAATAGCAAGTTGTACATAATACATTTGTAGTTTCATGTACAAATATCTTTTTTTCCTCCTACTCTATGATGTTATGGAAATGTTTATTTTATTTCTTAAATTCAGAATAAAATAACTTTTTTTTAAAAGTAAATCAAGATAAGATGAGATGTCTATTGAGGGTAGATGATCGTAATAGAGGCAGAGAGAAAGTAGAATATCTTCTACCTTCTCCTTTTTCTATATTAGTTTTTCTTCTTCCCTTTTCTCAATATGACTCTCATTGATTGGCCAACAATAGGTCCCAGGCCAAGCTTTATTTGGTCATTGTTTGGGTCCCGTTGGCTCAGGGTGAATGTACATAGCAATTGTTTCTGTTTCGTCCAGAAAACTTGAGGGTCTTCCCCTCCCAGATTGGATTCTCCCCTCCCCTTTGCTCCCTTCCCTCCCTTCCCCTTCCATTCCCTTTCCTTCCCTGGTGACTTTGCACAACCCTCCCTCACTTAAATTCAATTGCATGACTTGAATGTCACAGAATCACCTCCCTGATGTCATGGTCCTCTTTGAGAATGAAGGCCAAACAACAAGCAAAGAAAATTAATTTCAGATTGGGAAGGGAAAAACAAAAATATTTATGATGAAAGTGAAAACCAAGACAAGTGAGAATATTCAAGTCACCAGGTTTGGAGGAATTCTATTATTTAGTCCTGATTGCTGATCTGCCGTTAGTGAATCTTGAAAATAAATAAATAAACAGAAAAATAAATGAATGGAGAAAAGAGAAGAGCCACACAATGGAAATACAGTGTCCAAATTTTAAAAGAAGGAAACAGTGAAATTTATGGATTATGGACTGATTAGCAGAACATTAGTTCCTGCCAAAATTCTAGAACATGATATTAAAGGAACAGTTTGTGTACATCTGAAACAGAAGCCGTGTATACAAATAGTCAGTTTTATAGCTACAACAAACAGAGCTGAAATATGATTGAACAACAACAACAAAAAGCCAGAGAAGAATTATCAAGTGACTGGTTGTTCAGCTTGTTTGCATGTGTCTGGCTTGCATACTCTTCTAAGAAGCTTTTTATTTTAAACTAGGTCTTACTGTTTGACTTTTAATTAATCACTCAACAAGCATTTATTAAAAAAATAAAATAATTCCTATCCTCTCTTCTTCTCTCTCTCCCTGACCTGCTCTATTTACAACCTGGGCAAATTTGCCCCTCCTTAGTGAACCTAGGGTCCCTCGCTCTGGAAGCTTATCATATTGATGATGAACTTAGCACATACACCCATGGGACAGAGCCCATTGCAATTCCTGAACTCAAGAGTTCCACTAGTATCAGCATCTCCAATAACGGAGAATGGGTATGTACCCCCGTTTCAGGTGGAAGTTCTTGTGTTTAAGTTATTCTCTGAGATGCTTTCGATAGGTTTTTTTTTTTGCATGCCTGACACTATAATAGAATTTTAGATTTTCTTCCAATCATGTCGATACTGTTTTTAGATGAATAGACATAAAATGATGGTGGATTCATTCCATTTGTGTTGATTTCTTCCTCCTAGGGGAGTTGGGAGGTGGTGGTGATTATTGGCTTATGCCTTATTTCCCCATTTATTTTAAATTGGTTCTTGAATGGACCAAAAGAGAATAATTAGAATGCAGAATATGAAGAACTTGTTAATCACAACAGTTCTTTGTTTCCACGGGCCCTTAATCCCCAAGCAGAAGATAGAATATGCCAGGGTTCAAAAAACACATCAATAACCCTGAAGGCAGGGTGTTTCATCAGAATCCAACATAGGGTTCTATCCCAAACTCTTCCACCCACTTTGCTGTGTGACCTTAGGCAAGTAACTGTACTATTCTAAGCCTCCTTTCCTTTTGTGAAGTGGGGCACAAAAAGATGAATAGACTATTCTTTTCACATCCCAGCCTAGGAGAGATGAGATCTGCAGATACTTTTTAATCTTGTACAAAGTTCTTTGTTCACATAACCTGCCAGAGCCAAGCAGAACAATGAAAGTCAATAAAAATCTGATTCAGCTTTTCAAAGTTCACATGCGCTTAACTCGGTCCAAACAAGAGTGTTCTTCTTTACCAGAAACCCCATGACTTTCTCAGTTGGCACGAAACAAGCTCCTGGACCAGACTACTAAGTTGCCTCCCCCATTAAAGTAGGGTGGCTTATTATTTTTTTTTCCTATGGAACTGGCTTTTTAATGCAACATGATTTCAGAGGCAAACATTACCTACTGTATTCACTGAGTGACTCAGGGAGAAAAGAATGTGGGCGGAAGGACCTCTCCATCAGTGACATTTTGCAGCTGCACTGATGTCTCCTGACACTGCCTCCCAAAGCCTGAGAGAAGACAGATGCTTGTTAAGAAGGCTTTGGACTGAAGTGGGATCTCTAAATTCAGTCCACAGTCCTCATCCTCTTAGCCTGCCTACTTACCCAGACATACCCTTGAAATGGATATTTTCCTGTCTCTCTTGCCGGCAGGGTTCCCTGTTACCTCAAGAGAAACCAGTTTTAAGCATTTTAGTTTAAACTTTAAACTTTCTTAAAATTAGGTCACCCTAAACTTTCCTCCCCTTTACCTCCCACAAATCCTAACAAACAGTAAGAGGAACCAGTGAATCATAAAACCAGATAGTTTGAGCTGAAAGAGACCTCTGAGGTCATCTATTCTTACCCCCTCATTTTAAAGGTAAGGAGTTAAAGCCTAGAGAGGTGATGTGATTTATACAAAGTCACACAGGAAGTAAGCAGCAGAACCAAAATTCAAATTCAGGTCTCTTGCCTCCCAATCCAGCATTTTGTCCAATGAGGTAGCTAGGTGGTGCAGCAGATAGAACACTTTGATCAAAGTTAGAAAGACCTGACTTCTAATCTAGCCTCAGACACTTACCAGTTGTGTGACCACGGGCAAATTGCTTAACCAATGTCTGCCTCAGTTTCCTGCACTGTAAAATGATGAGGAATATAATAGTTCCTACCTCCCAAAGTTGTTTTGAATATTGGTAGAGCACTTTGCCTTGCAAAGGGCAGGTGCTTAATAAATGTTTATTTCCTTCCTTCCAAAGTACCACTGTGCCACGATTTTCATGCTCTGGTTGCAATTTAGCTCCATTATTTCTCAAGGTGAAGAAATCACTTAATTCTAGAATTTAGAATAGGAACTTTTGAATTAAGTGGGAAAAAGGATTCTCCAAAGGTTTTGATCAAAAAATCCAGAATGAATGATCAGAGTTGACACTAGATGCTGAAGAGAAGAAGGTGCTGTTTCTTGGCATTTACATCCTTTTTAATATCTTCAGGTTTTTTGTCAAACTTCATGATACGTTGGTTCTGAGTCATAAACATCCTAAATACTCAGAAATGACAGTAATGAATGAGGAATATGAGGAATTCAAAGAAACATGGGAAGAGCTGCATGAACCAATGGAAAGCAAAATAAAGACAACCAAAGGGGATGATAAACCCCAAAAGTGCATAGATTACCAAAAGGAATTGGAACCAGGAGAATGAAAAACTGCCAGTGGTTCCTGAGAGCAGATGATGAACCATACATCCCTCTTCTCATCTGGGAAGGGGGGGGACTATGAGGGCAGAACATTGCATGCACTGTTAGATCAGTCTGGAATCTTTCATTGCTCTTCTTTGCTGGAGAAAAGGCTCAAGCTTCAGAGATGGAAAAAGGAGGTACTTCCAGGAATGAATGTGATGTAAAAACAAAAGGAAACATTACAATCAAAAAAAGATCCAGAACATGTCTATGGAAGAGCGTAGGACTTTTTTGTTGTTAGTGCGGTTGCTACCACTGTTGTCGTTACTAATGTTGTAGTTGTTAGGTTGCTAAGACTGATATAATTCATTGAGGGTAAGTATAAGGTTAAGAACTGTAGCACTAAGCCATAAAGGTATGACACTGAGAGGAAAATGGTGCAGAGAAATGGTCACTGAACACCGTTCCTCAAGTCAGAAATTACTGTTCAGTCACTTCAATTGTGTCTGACTGTCTGGGACCCCATTTGGGGGTTTCTTGGCAGAGATAACGGAATGTTTGCCATTTCCTTCTCCACTTCATTTTACAGATGAGGAAACTGAGATCAACAGGGTTGAGTGACTTGCCCAAGGTCTCCCAGCTACTAAGTGTCTGAGGCCAGATTGGAACCCAAGAAAATAAGTCTTTCTGACTTCAGGTCTAGAACTCTACCCTCTGGGGTAGGAAGACCAGAGTTCAGATCCTGCCTCTGAAGTTTACCATGCTATGTTTGATCCTGTGCAGTCAACAAGACAATAAGCATTTTTTTAACACCTCCTGTGTGCCAAGAATTGTGTTAAGCCCTGTGGATATAAAGAAAGGTAAAAGACAGTCCCTACTCTCAAGGAGCTCACAGCATGCAATCACCAGTGTAGAAAGAAGAGACAGCATGCAGAGAGCTTTATACAAAACAACTATATACAAGATAAATTGGAGATAATCAGCAGAGGGAAGGCAGTAGAACTAAGGGGGACTGAAAAAGATTCCTGTAGAAAGTGAGATTTTAGCTGGGATTTAAAGGAAGCCAGGGAAGCCAGGAGGCAGAAATGAGGAGGGGGAGTATTCCAGGGAGGGAGAGTATTTCAGGCATGGGGGAATGCCAGTGAAAACATCCAGGGTCAGGCGTGTCTTATATAAGAAACAGCAAGGGGGGCAGTGTCTAGATCACAGAGTCAAGTCACTCCATTTCCTTGAGGAAGTTGCAGAAGATGGTTTCTGGGGTCCCCTACAGATCCTCTAGTCTGGATCTGAGATCTAAGAGCCAGGGAGCAGTTAGAAACTGAATCAGGTCACTAGGTCAATTTCAGAAACAGAGAACCAAGCACCATGAGAACAGGAGAGCTGTCAAATGGAAATCAGGGTCTGGATCATAGGAAATGTGAGCAAACCAAGTTAAGATCCAGAATCTACAGGAGTCAGAGGCAAGAGAACAGTCAAAAGAGTGATGGATTTGGAGTGAGAAGACAGAGTTTCAAATCTTGGCCCTTAGTTAAAGCATTGAGTACTGAAGTGATACGAAGAGTCTATTTTAAAAGTCTATATAATTTGGTCCTTGGCAGGAGCCCCAAAACATCATTGTAGAGAGACCCAAGAGCTGTTGTACTCTGAATTATTGGCAGGGTTAGCCTTGTACACAGGTTAGGCCAGGTGGGATAGGGAACCTGTGGCCTCAAGGCTACATGTGACCTTCTAGGTCCTCAAGTGCAGACTTTTGACTGAATCCAAACTTCATAGAACAAATCCCCTTTTAATAAAAGGATTTGTTCTATAAACCTTGGAATCAGTCAAAAGACTGCACCCAAGGACCTAGAAGGTCACATGTGACCTCAAGGCCATAGGTTCCCCACCCCTAGATCAGATGAATGAAAACTATCCTATTTGCCGTGATTTGATGGAGCCAGCTCATTACCAGTTCCTGGGAGCCAATTGTTAAATTTTATTTGGGAGTATTTATACCTCAGAAATCAATAAACACTACAAATCAGGACTTGACTTAATTTTTGATTGTCTAGGATTAAGAAAGTGATAGGGACACCTACATGGTATAGTAGACAGAGCACCAGGCCTGTAGTAAGAAAGATGTGAGTTCAAATCCAGTTTCAGACACTTACTTGCTGTGTGACCATGGTCAAGTCACTTAACCCTGTTTGCCTCATCTGTAAAATGAGCTGGAGAAGGAAATGGCAAACCACTCCAGTATCTTTGCCAAGAAAACTCCAAATGGGGTCATGAAGAATCAGACATGACTGAAATGACCGAACAACTACAAAGTGATAGGGAAAATGTTAATAAAGAAGATTAAGCTTCAAAGTGTGTTCAGCACACTGTTTTTGGAGGGGGGACGAGTTGATAATCATTTAGCAACATGCTTACTACCTACCATTTGATGCCTGAAATTCCATCATTATGACTTCATTCTTTTAGTGCAAAGCTTTGTTAATTCATTAAGATCATGGATTTAGAGCTAAAGTGGTTCTTAGAAATCACCTCATCTGATTCCCTCATTTTAGAAATGAAGACATTAAAATCAAAGAGATTAAATGATATAACCAAGGACGCTGGGATAGAGTCTGGATCTGCTATTTCCCTGGAGTGGAAAGCTCGCTCTACCAGGACAGATTCCTGCCTTCTCTTCAATTTATAAAAATCTTACAGAATTGCTTAGAGCACTGAGGAGTCACTTAGCAAGACTCACACAGCCAGTGTGTGTCAAATATAGGACTGGAAGCCAATTCTTCCTGGCTTTAAGAACAGCTCTCCATCCACCATGCAGTACTACCCCTTATTTTGTCCAGGTCATGCAACCAGGAAATTGTCAAGCTGGATTTTAAACCCAGGCCCTCTGTCTCCAACCAAGTCCAGAGTTATTATTTTTTTTTCCTTTTTTTTCCAAGTGTTTCACTAGTCTAAAATGCTTATCTCCCTTAAGGAGCTAACATTATTAGATGGTTTTCTAGTCATTTAATGTAGTGTGAATGCATTTTAGAGCCTTCTGAAGAGCACATTTTGATGGGGGAATGCCTGGCTTTGAGAGAGAAAGAGGGATGACCAAGAAGGTGTAATAGAATGAGGGGGAAAATGGTAAATAATGAAGCAGAGGGGCTAAGGATCAATTTCTCCTACTTCATAATTTTCCTTTGGAGTGACTCTAGTGACTGATTTCCGTTGCCAACAGTTGCATATCTGCCATGTCAGAGAGGCTGAGAAACATTCTGTGTGCTGGAGTTCCTGCTTTTCCACTAAATGCATCTTTGAGCTTCTAATAGCTGATTTCATGATTTGTCTGATGGCCTTAAAAGAAAAATACTGTTGCTTGACACAAGTCATCTCAAAAATTCCAATGTTCAAAACAGAGGAAAGAGAATTATCCAGAAAACCTTGCTGGGTAGCCGGGATGTATTAATAAACCACGTGTGAAATTCACAGACCATTTTTAGAAGGGGAATCATTCAAGAAAATGCTGAATGACATGGCTAAACAAGGAGAGGAAGATTAACGGACTCCGAGGTTGGTGGTTTTTGTTTGCAATGGCAGCCACGTTGAAAATACTTCCAGTACTCATGAAGAAAGATCTGTGGAACTTGCTATTGGCAAGCACAGAACATTCTCTGTTCCCCCATAAGACCCGTGTAATTATCAAAAAATATGGTATGGAAAGAAGAAATGCTCTTGGCTCTGATTAAATGTATAATCAAATGAGATGGGAGAAAGTTCAACTCCAATGTTGTTGGAAAGGAAATATGGCAGCAGGGATGTGACTGGAAATCTGAGAGAGGGTGGGAACCAGCCTTCTCCCTCTTTAGAGAATTTGGGATTTAGATTACTGACCCTGTCTTCAGAAGTTTATAAAGGACTTAAATACAAAAAAAAAAAATTAAATGGGAAAGGCATTTCCAAGAACGAAAGAAGTTGAGGGGAAAGTAATAACATGAATTATTGGCTTGAGGAAATCAATAACTGCTTTGACGGGAGATGTAAGAGAAACTAGCATATAAACATTTGCTAGGTGGATATAGAGTTTATCTGGATGACCAGAACCATTTTCAGGAACTGGAAAGGAGCTGGCTTGGACTCAGATACTTATGGGACCAAAACATCACTTGTTTAGAGAAGGAGAAGAAAAGAGAGTAGGAAAATAAATTCAAAAGAAGTAACCTGGAACAAGCATAAGAAGGATAAGAGGCAGCGTTGAATGATTTCTTTCTTTCTTTTTTTTTTTTAACATAGAACAGATAAATTTTTCTTTCATCTGGGCTACAAAGTAGTTTTATGAGGTATAAATGCTTCGTTGTGCCTGACACACTGTGACTGAGAAAAGGAGACTAAGTTGAGGTCAACTAAAATTGTAAGGTCATTGGTACTACTCAATGGGCCAAGCCACCATGGTATCTTCTCTTCTTCCTCTAGGTTAGCCTGGCCTGAGAGAAAGCCTCGGTAAAATGAATAAACTAGAGTTGCAAGCTATTTAAAGTGAGAATCCAAAGTAAATTGTTGGCTTTCAGAGTAACCTATATAGACCCACATAAAAAGCTCAGAATCAGTAGACCTATGAATCAGTACACCAGGCATGTGGTCAACCAGCCTCCATTTGGAGATGTCCTGGAATGGAGATGCCACAAGAAGCCTGTGAACACCACTCCAATTCTGAGATTCGGTGACATCCTGAAGTATTCTGTGTGATTTGTTGTTAGGAAGCCTTTCTTTTACTTTGTCTCTGCAATTTCTATCCCCATTGCTTCTAGCTTTGGTCTCTTGAGACAAGCAGACCAAGTCTAATCAGCTCTTCAATATTACAACCCTTCAGGTATTTGAACAAAACTATCGTGTCTCCTTTAACTTTCTCTTCTAGAAACCCAACATCCTCAGTTTTTCACCGAATTCTGGTGTGGCACAATCTCTGGTCCTGTCACCATGCTGGTCTCCCTTGTCTAGAAATGTTCTATGTTTCAGAATCCTCCCCAAATTGTAGTACTGAAAACTGAACACAATTCTTCATATATAGTCTGATCATGGCAGAGTATAGTGCAACTAGAAACTCTTCCTTTTCTGGATTATTTAAGACTACAGTTAAATAAGCTTTTTTGGCCACCATTTCACTCTGTTGACTCATTGAGCTCACAGTCAACTAAATCCACAATATCTATATCACATGAATTTCTGATTAGTCACAAACCACTTGACCCTATAATGATAAAGTCACTTTTTTGAACCCCAATATAGGACTTTATATTTATCGTCTCTTACGTTGTATCTAGTAGATTCAGTGCATTTTCTAACCTGTCAAGATCTTTTGGGATCTTAACTTATTTCGTTAATGAATGATATCTCCCAACTTTGCAAGCTTGATAATCATGTCTTTTATGCCTTTGTCCATTAACCTATGACCTAGGGTCAAAGGCAAATCCATAGGGCACATCCATTATCCCAGCATCAATCTATTAAATGCCTGTTTTGTGGATTCAATTATTATTCAAACAGTTCCAAATCCAACTAATTGTATTATCACCTGATCCAGAACTCTTGATTTTGTCCATAAAGCTAAATAATGAGAGATTTCATCGAATGCTTAGTTAAGTCTAAATAAAATGTTTCTAGAGCATTGCCCTAATCTACCAAGTCATGTACAAATCAGAAAAGAAAAATACCACCCTGACATTGCCTGTTTTTGATGGAGCCAATGCTGCCTTTTCTTGAACACTGCCTTCTTTTCTCAATGCTCACACAACACCTTTTAACAACATGTTGTAGAATTTTTTCTAGTAATTAGTCAGGCTTACTTTTAAATATATTATCTTTGTAAAGCAATACATACTCACCCTGTCTGTTATTCATGATAGTGATATGTATAGCGAACAGGCTTCGCTCTGTGGAAAACGCAGCTGAGTGCTGGGTCAGTATGTTATGCTTGTTCTGCCTAAGAAGAGCAGAGAAAGAAATCAGTGCTTGAGTTTCCAATTTTTCTGCTTTCTCCTCAGCAGATTGACAAACTTGTTTTGTCCCCTAGGACTTCTCTACATTTGATCCTGTGCCTATCAGAGGAAAGAGGCCAAGTCATGCTCGTTCCCACCTTTCTAATTTTGCTCTTGTTTCTCCTCTATCTATAATCCTTTCACTTCAATAATAGTATGTTAAACACATGATGTATTGTTGCTGACTCATTTCAGTTGTGTCTAATCCTTTGTGACCCCATTGGGGGTTTTGTTGGCAAAGACACTGGAATAGTTTGCCATTTCCTTCTTAAGCTCATTTTATAGATAAGGAAACAGAGGCAAATAGGGTTAAATGACTTGGCCAGGGTCACACAGCTAGGAAATGTCTGAGGTCAGATTTGAACTCATGAAGATGAGTCTTCCTGACTACAGGCCCAGCGCTCTATCCACATTGCCACAAGATAAAATCTATGAAACACTTTTTCTTGAGAGACTACCTTCCCTCAAGGAGCTTACATTCTACTTACTCTTCTCCTTTTTCTAGGGTTGGGGAACCTGCAACCTCGAGGTTACATGTGGCTTTGAGGCCACAGGTTCCCCACCTCTGCTCTATTCAAGTCTTACTCATCCTAGTAGGCTCATATGAAGTTCCAGCTTCAGTCCCAACTCCATTCATCCTTCCTCAATCACTCTGTCCCCTTTCCTAATGCCTTTTCTGAGATTATCCATGCCATATAGTTCTTGCTTTCTTAATCATCTTAATATTATAGTTGCCTCCATTA
The DNA here is from genome assembly GCA_028627135.1 of Pseudochirops cupreus. NCBI lineage: Eukaryota > Metazoa > Chordata > Mammalia > Diprotodontia > Pseudocheiridae > Pseudochirops > Pseudochirops cupreus. The sequence goes on along the minus strand of CM053582.1, from coordinate 400,658,625 downwards.
CAAAATTAAGTGACAATATACATAAAACATTTCTTTCTGTACTTCAAACATAACTATCATACTCATCATTCTACATATATAAATCTCCTTTTCCTCAATTAGATAGTAAGCTCTCTGGGCAGGGAGGGTTACTTTTGTTAGTATACCTCACGGTATTGGTACATTGTAGGTATACAGTAGGCACTCAGTTAATAGTTATCAGTTGATTAAGGGGAACATCTCTTTGATGGTTGATATTCATACATTTTCTGTGGCTACCTCTTTTTTATTTCTTGGATGATTTTCTTCTCTTATTTTCACAAATGCCTTCCACAGCAGAAGCCCTCCATCATCTTTTTCTATAAGACTCAAGCAGTAATTTTATTGTCAAATACTCATTTGTTGTCTAGTCCTCAATTAGGAAAGCATGTTATGGTGGAAAGAGTGAAGGCTCTGAAGTCAGAGGAACAAAGTTCAAATCCTGGTCTGTGTGACAGTGAGTAATTAACTTTATTTCTAAGTCTAGGTTTCTTCATCTGTAAAATGAAAGGTTGGCTTAAATCAGGAATTCTTTAACACTTTTTTTGTCATGGACCCCCACGAGTATCAGTGAAGCCTATGGATCCCTTCTCAGAATAATGTTTTTAAATGCAAAAAATAAAATACACAGTGTTACAAAAGAAAGTAATTGTTTTAAAATAAAGGTAAAATATATTTAAAATATTTAAATAAATAAATATTTACATGTATTTATGTATTAAATAAAATATATTTATATAAGATATTTTAAAAATGTATTTTCCGAGATATATGTATGTATATAAATGTATGCGTGTGTGTATACAGACACACATGCACACACACACACACACACACACACACGTATATTCCAATTTAATGGACCCCCATAATCTATCCACCGAAACTTTAGGGCCCATAGACCCTGGGTTATGAACAAGGTGACAGATTAGGTCCAGGGGTGGGGAACCTGCAACCTCGAGGCCATATGTGACCTTCTAGGTCCGCATACACCCCTTTGACTGAATCCAAAGGGCTGCACTTGAGGACCTAGAAGGCCACATGTGACCTTGAGGCTTCAGGTTCCCCACCCTTGATGTTAGGACAAGATGACCTTCTAGCTGGAAATCTTTGAATCTTCTTGCAGAGAGCTTCGAGAGCTGGTAAGAAACCAAACATTCCACTCTTACTATGTCGCCTATTCGTAGCTTCATTTCATCAAACTATTCAAAGGTTGATGAAGATGCTCTTGAGCAGAAAGTGCATCTTTTCCCAAAACATATGCTCATCTTCTCACATATGCCTCAGCCCTGCACTTACTCATTTTTAAGGGTTTATAAACAAAATGATTCACATTCTGGCCAGCCAGTGAAGGCAGGATTTTCTGTATCCGTATAGCCACACAAAGCTAGCCACGTGCTATTTCTAAGCTACGTTCCATCTAAATTATAGTTTAGTTGGTTAGTTGGTAGGTTGTTTGTTTGTTTGTTTGTTTTTACAAAATGGAGTAGGCCCAGCTCCAGGTGACGATATTTCTTCAACATTTTTTTTTGCACTAGTTTCCTTCTTAGGAATATCATCAGAGACAGTTTATCAGGTAAGAGTAGAGGGGACACTAGTATTCTGGGTCTCTTTCAGACTGAAAACTGGCCCTAGCAATATCATCACTGTTGAGTGGCAGAAAGTCAGCTTGTGAATGGAGCTAACATAGAAATCAACAATTTAACAGCAAAATTCTTTGTAAAGCAGAGGAGTTCAGGGCAGTACCTTTGGTGTCTGTACATGGCACAGTTTATCTATTGCTGGCAAATATACACTTTGGAGTAACTTCTCAGTTGGCTCCATACCAAGACACCTGCTCTCCAGATTCCACCTCCATCTAGAACCGAGGATCCCCAACCTTTCACTCTGGACTCTGATTGGTGAGCATTTTTATGTCATCTTACTCAGTCTCAGACCCATCATACTATCTTCCAGCTGTCTCTGTGTCATACACACAACATCCTTGTGCCCAGCTTTCCATCTCTATCTCAGAAAATAGTAATCATATGAACACTAGTATTCCCTGTAAGGACATGTTAATTGCCTGATTATTCTAATTACTATTCTCTCTGACTTCTCTCTTTTAAAAAAATCAATTTTATTCCATTTTTTGGTCTTTATTCTCTCCCACTTTCATTTTCTCCCATTTCCTTTGAGAGAACAAAAACAAAACAAAAGAAAAAAAATCTTATTACAAACATATGTAGTCAAGCAAAAAAAAAGTTTTGTATTGGGATATGTCCAACTTCTCTTCTCAGAGACTCCTATTTGACCACAATTCCCAATAAACCAGGTCTTCTCCTATTAGAATTTATGCTCCTCGAGGGCAAGTACTGTTTTGCTCACATGTATTTATATTCCTAGCAATTAGTACAGTGCCAAGCACAATAAAAGTGCTTAATAAATGCCTTTTCATTCAGCTATTCACTCTCACTCATTCAGCTATGCATACTTGCAACAGAAAAATAAGATCACAGGAGTGGTGATTCAGTAAAACCCACCAGAGATGGTTTCATAGAAAAGAAAGATTATCTCTAAAGTCCCTTCTAAATATTTCTCTTCACATCACAGAATCTCTGGCTTCCTTCAAGACCCAGATTAAATACCATCTTTCGTAAGATGTCTAACCTGATTCTCCTACAATGCCAAGACTATTATAACATCTTTTCTCTGTAAAGTTATCTGACATCTAACCTGAATGTGTCTTATGTATATCTCTGGGGGACATGTTGTTTATCCCAATAGACAGAAATAGAAGCTGAGTGAAGAGTCTAAGAGTCTTGTTTGTTTGGTTGGTTGGTTTTTTCTGTATGCCCAGGGTTGAGCACAGAGCCTAGAATATTGTAAGAATTTTAAAATGTTTGTCTATTGAATGTTTTCCTGAGATTCTGACACCATAACTGTTGATCCAGAATTGAGAGACCCCAGGCATATAGTTGGAATGAGCATATTTCCCTAACCCAAGGAAGTCTTCCTCACTCCTCAGGGCCTGTGCCCTGCCCAGCATTCCAGTCATTATGGAAGTTTTGATGTCCTATCCCCTAGTTTCCACCATTAAAACTCTTGAATCAAACATTAAAAAAAAACAACTACTTTTCTATTTCTTTTTCCCCAAAAAATTCATATGTTGAGCACCCATCTTCATAGATCCTTCAGAATATATTTTAGTTATGTCTGACTCTTTATGATCCTATTTGGGATTTCTTGGCAAAGCTACTGGAGTGGTTTGCCATTTCCTTCTCCAGCCCATTTTAAAGATAAGGAAACTAAGGAAAACAAGGTTAAGTGATTTGTCCAGGGTCACACGACTAGGAAGTATCTGAGGCTGGATTTTAATGCAGGTCTTCCTGACTCTGGCCCCAGAAAGTTTTATTCACTTTGTCACTTAGCTCTCCCACTTTGGAATACACACACACACACACACACACACACACACACACACACATACACATACATACACATACATATATATGTGTGTATGTATATATAAACAACTGAAACAATAGGAATAGGTTCAAGATAGAAAAGCCTTTCTAGAACTCCCTTTGTTCCTAAAAGGATGGTCACCCAATATACTTGGTCTTATAGTCAGTCAACAGGAATTTATTAAGTACTTATCCTATGCCAGGTACTGTGCTAAACATTGGGTATAATGAAAGGCCAAATGGTCCACAACATTAAGTGTCTGGGAAGGCAGGACGATTGGGGTTAAGTGACTTGCCCAAGGTCACACAGCTAGTAAATGTTGAGTGTCTGAGGATGGATTTGAACTCAAGTCTTTCTGATTCCAGGGCCAGTGCTCTATTCACTGTGCCACCTAGCTGCCCCAAGAGAAGACAATTTTTAAATAAATAGATGCATTTGTTGATCAGTCGTATTTATTTTTTCTGGTGTTTAGATAGATAGATAGATAGATATAGACATAGATATAGATATAGATATATAGATATAGTTATAGACATAGATACAAATATTTGTGTGTGCATGTGTGTGTATGTATATATGTATATTATAAACATATAAGCATATTCATGTATATTCTATAATTCAATCTGCATGCAACAGAATACTTATGAATAGAGCCAGAAGGTGATTTTCCTGGAGAATGAAATTGATTGGCTAGTACTCATTCCTTTTTATTTCCTCCTCTCTTTGGGAAAGAAGTAGAGCTGAATCCCCCAGAGCACCCCTGCCTCATGGACACCACCCTCTTCTCCCTAACATCCTCCCTCCCTCTATCTTTCCTATCCAAAGTTAATGGTTGTTTATCCTCAGTCAATAAATCTAGCTGCAGAAAAATTGGTTGCTGAACAGTCAAAAAATTTTTAAACATTAAAATAGATCCACTTTAAATTCTTAAATTCTGTCTGTTGAAATAGTTCTCAATTTGTTAAAAATTTATTTTATTTATGAGTTTATAAATTTTTCATCCACAAAATAATAACATAGCTCTCAAGCCCATAATGAGAAGAAGGTTCGCTAAATATTGGCGAAAGACTAGAATTTCTGCAAATCTAAAATCTTGTATAAATTTCAGTTAACTACTGGGGTATTTTTAAAATTACTTCTGTAGCTCATAGTGTACAAAGACAAAATCCATAAATTTCATGGCCAACCACAGATAACATGTGAAGGGAAACCAAAATCAGAAGAAAAGAATGACTTAAAGCATAGTTAGAAATTCAATCATAAATTGATGCCAAGTAGGTACGAGGCACGAGAAGGGATACCTTGGAGAGAGAAAAAACTTTCTAGAACTCTCTGAGATCCTTAAGGGATGGTCACCAAATTTACTTGGTCTTATAGGAATTTATTAAGTACTTATTATATGCCAGATCCTGTGCCAAATGTCAAGTACAATGAAAGGCAAAATAGGAACTTACATTCTAATGGGGAAAACAAGTTTCAAAAAAGAGGTGCATTTGTTGTTCAATTGTTTGTTTTTTTCAACAGTTTCCAATTATTGATGACCCCATTTGGAGTTTTCTTGGCAGAGATACTAGAGTGGTTTGCTATTCCCTTCTCCATATAGAGGTTGTATAAAGAGAAAATGTACAGCAACTACAGAGAAAAAGTGTTAGCCACCAGAGGGACACAGAAAGCTTTCCTGCAGAAAGTAAGACTTTAGGTCAGTGGTTCTCAACCTTCCTAATGTGGTGACCCTTTAATACTCGTATGTGGGCGTATCTGCATGTGTGCGGACCCACCTGGAGACAGAGGAGCAGTGTCTCGGTTCCTAAGACCATTGGAAATATGTGTTTTCCGATGGTCTTAGGCGACCCCTGTGAAAGGGTTGTTTGACCCCCAAAAGGGTCATGACCCAGATGCCTTGGAAATGAGAGGCAGAAGTGAGTAGGCAAAACATTCCAGTCATAGGGGGGCATCCAATGTAAAGGCACAGAGATAGGAGATTTAATACTATTTTTAATGAACTGCAAATAGGCCAGTATAGCTAGGATGCAAAGTATTTGGAGGGAGGCAAAGTGCAAATAGAGAAGAAAGGTAGAAAGGGGCTGGTTTATGGAGAGCTTTAAATAACAAGTACAGGGATATATGTTTGATCTTGGAGGTAATTGAGAGTCACTAGATCTCATTAGAGCTAGCCACACTTATACTTTAGAGAAATCACTTTGGCAGCTGCATGAGGGTGGTTGAGGGGGGAGGGAGAGAGAGGGAGTAAAGGAGAGAGAAAGAGAGAGAGAGAGAGAGAGAGAGAGAGAGAGAGAGAGAGAGAGAGAGAAGGAAAGACTTGAGATGGGGGGCAGTTAAAGAGCTATTATAATAGTCTAGGTGATTCTCCATCCCATAAACTAAAGGCTGGTTTGGAGGCAATCCTTTTTTTTTTTTTTGGAGGGGAAGGTAGGGCGATTGGGGTTAAGTGACTTGCCCAAGGTCACAGAGCTAGTAAATGTTAAGTGTCTGAGGATGGATTTGAACTCAGGTCCTCCTGACTCCAGGGCCAGTGCTCTATTCACTGCACCACCTAACCGCCCCTGAGGCAATCCTGCTACACTCATCCCACCATTCTCTGAACACATACCCTCTGTTCAGTAATGATATTCTCTGAACACATTCACATTTCTATGAGATTCTTATAGCTATCCCTGCCTCTCTTTCTTCTCTCTTTGCCCTTCAATCAATATCTCTGCTTGCCCAGTTCAATGTCTTCCTGAGACTACCATAACCCTTCCCAATTTGGTCTAAGTGATATTTCATCTCCTCCTGTGCTAAGAGGAAAAAAAATATATAAACCTCAGGGTTTTCAGTGAAACCCGTATCTCTAATTCCAGAGGGCTTTAGCACTCAGGCCTGTCCTGGTGGAGATTTGTAATACCTCAATAGAGTCAAAATTCCATTTATTTTTGAAGGAAAGAAATAACAACCTAAAAGGAGAAGCACTAGACAGTTTTTTGGAGGCCTTGGATTTAACCTGGTACATCTGGGTTGTTATGACCCATATAGAAGTCCTTTCATCAAAAGAACATTGGAGAGGATTCTGACTTTTTTTTTTCAAAGAATTACAAGCACCCAAGTTCAATGCCAAGAACTCATGGAATTGAAAAATAGAAGCAAACCACTCATGTATACCAGGAAGAGATTAGTGTATTTGGTATGTAAATAAACTGCTATGAGCTAATTCTGCATGTGGGAAAAGCATCTTGAATCCTAAAGAAATTGGGTGAGAAGCAATGTAACTGACAGCCCAGAAAAAAAAAAAGAAGGCATGTTCATTCACTGGCTATTCATGCCTGATTTCTGGTCGTTTTCCCTTGCTGGGGTAGGAGAATGGGATTGAGTGGGGGCGACCTGTAGGTGACATTGGAGGGCAACAGAGGCAAATACACTTGGTCTGAGATCAAAGATGGACAAGCTAGTCCAGTAGTGCCATTAAGATGGGGGAATGTTTCTGGGTTATATAACATTCAGGGAACTGAGGATTGGACTTAGGAGGTGGTATGTGTAAACACAGTGGTTGGTAAAGGAGCCCTTGGGCTCAGCATCAGATATTTACTTGATGAGTAGTATGAAGGTCTGGTTTGTATTTAAATGCCTCCTGCCATCCCAGAATATTGGAAATGAGCTTACACAGAAAATCCATGTGGATATAGTATGTCTGGACAATGTGTGAGGCTTCTCATCCCAGTGCCTTGCATTTTCATCCTAAAGTCCTTGAGGTTAAAATGCAAATTATGACTCATTAATGGATAAGAAACTGGTGACTAAATTTTGGCGGTGAAAGGTCAACTTTTTAAGCATAGGTAAAGGGGGAAATAGATGGATTGCAAACATCAAATCTTAGTTTATTTTCTGACAGTCTCATCACAAAGTCTGTCCCTTCTATTTCCTGGAGTAAATGAAGGAGTTCTTTATTATGATTCCCAGAAATGCTTCTTAAGGGTGGGAGAAGGGAAGGAGGAGGAGCAGAAGAGAGAAAAGAGAGAAGTGGAAGGAATGATACAGAGGAAGGATGGAAGGAAGGGAAAGAAGAGAGAATAAATGGAAAGACAATGTGGGGTAATGGATAGAGTCCTGGACTTTGGGTCAGAAAGACTGGGTTCAAATTCTGCCTTTAAATTTCCCAGCTATGAGACCATGGGTGAGTCCTTAATCTTTGTGTACCTTGGTTCATTCCTTTGTAACATGGGGGACCAAAGAAGAGAATTTATCCAGCCTACTATGTGCCAGGCATGGTGCTAAGCACTTTTATAAATATTATCTTTTTTGGTCCTCTTAACAACCCTGCAAGGTAGGCGTTGTGATTATTATTCCTATTTTTACAATTGAGGAAGCTGAAGTAAACAAAAGTTAAGTGACTTGCCCAGGGTCACACAGTCAAATTTGAACTCAGGTCTTCCTGACTCTAGACTCAGTGGTCTGTCCACTGTACCACCTACTTATGTAACTGTGCCATAGGTCTGCAGTCAGGTAACATATGTAAAAGATTTTGCAAACTTAGACCTGCTATGTGAATTCAATTTATCATCATCATCATCGTCATTTAGAAGTATAACAACTGAATGGCTTGGATAAGTTTACTTTATATTTTATACTACTATTTATAAATTATACTAATTATAAATATTTTATTTGTTATAGGCAAGATTATATCCTTTATTCATCATAGTTAGTTTGCCCCAAACCAAGATATCCAGCTAAAAAGCAAAATAAATAATCCAGTGAAGTAATTGATTATTTGGGCCACACAATGCCAAACAACTTGCTGACTTGTTTTTCAAGGTATTACCAGCCTAATTTGGTATTACGAAAACATGACTCTCGTTATTATTCTCTTCATCCAGAAATTCTCAAAAGTGTGGTCCAGGGACCCTTGGGGATCCTTGAGATCTTTTCAGGAAGTATACATATAAGCACACTATGGTGGGGACTCTTATGTGCCATCAAATCCCACTCTATCCAAGTTCAGAGTTGAAAATTGAAAGAACTTTTACTAAGGATATGAGTGATGATGATTGTGATAACTGACATTTATAGAATGCTTCATTCTTGGCAAACAGAATTTCTATATTTTATTTCACTTAAGAATATACACAATATAAAGATGCACATGGTACAGGGGGATGGGGAACATTGGTTTTGGAGTAGGGTGATATGGTTTAGAGTTGTGGACTTGCCACTCACTAGCTGTGGGACTGTGGGTCAGCCCGTCAATCAACAGACATTTATTAAGCCCCTACCATGTGCTAGGAAAAGTGCTCAGCCCTGGGGATGCAAATACATACAGAAAGAAATAGTCCCTGCCCTCGAGCAGCTTACATTCTAATGAGGAGGCAGCAGGAATAACACATAAAAGGGAGCTGAAAGGAGAGGGCTGGGGGACAGCTGGTGTGAAGTCATGATAGAAAAAGTCCAGAGCATGGCCTGGAAAGGAATGAGACGTGGCTGGCCTGGATACCCTCAATAAATGCAGGTTCTATGAGGAGCTATCTAATCAGAGGGAGAGGCTGCATGTGTTTCATCTGTAAAATGGGTATGATAACGGTTACCCTACCTGCCTCACGAGGCTGTTGGGAGGCTGAGCTGAGACCATTCTTTTAGCAAGATGAATCCTTAGCTAAATTATGAAAAAAGTCAAAGGTTTTTTGGTACCTCCATGTTCCTCATTCTAAAGCTTCTTTTCTTCCTTCTTTCATTCCAACCAGGTGAGACCTCTATCCCTTCTACCTATTGCTATCCAAATATTATCCCAGAAATAATCTGAAACTAATTTACACTAAGGTCTGTTGTTGTTTTGTTAACAAAATAGTATGATTTTATTCTCACCTGGGATTTCACTGATCTAGGAAAGAGGTTGTCCAACAGCATGAGGCCCAGTGGTTTGTATCAGATTAAAACAGAATGGGAAAATATTTAACAAAATTAATGCTAATACAATAAAACGTAGATAATAGTACATTTTAAAACTAAGGCAATATGTGTCCACAGGGAAATTACATCCAAACATATACATGCATACACACGTACATGTACACAACACATATACACACATACACAATACACAGGTGCATACACAGATGCATGCATAAATACATGCATACATACACGTGTATGCATATACATCTATACATATTCATACATATACAGGTATACATACACACGTATGTAATGTGCTTGGTGTATATATACACATATGTGTGTATATGTACATGTGTATGTATTTCTATATCTCACGATTGGTCTAGGGAGTAAAGAAACTGTTTCAATCAATACAGATCAACAATTATTTCAGTTTATCGTCTTAGAGAGTATCCTGGGTCAGTGAGAGGGACCTGCCCAAAATTACACAACCAGACGCACGTTGTCACGGACGGTACTCAAACCCAATTCTTTTCTACTTTAATGACAGACCTCTATATGCTACACCTGTGTTTCCTTTTAAATACTCAAGAATGAAGTCTTCAACCAAAGGAATTAAGCTCTAGTGGCAGAATTTAAGGAATCCACCAATGAATATAGGTAGAAATCAAGGGTAGGCTGGTAAATGTTTAACAAGAACTCTTTGGGGAAATTAATGTGTCATATTGACACTTTTAAGTTTAATCTCCATTATTATCATTTTCTTAAGTCTAGAAAACCAACAAAACAATAAACCAAGCCCTGATTTATAGCTTTGCCAATTTCTGAGGTGTAAATGTGCTGAAAATTGAACAATCAGCCAGTTCAAGCTGGTTCCAGGACACTACTGTGAAAAGGGGGGAGGAAAGTCAAATGCTGGTGGTTTTGCCTATATCCCTTCCCCCATACCATGCAGGTGGTAGATTATCTGCCTGATTAATGATGTCCCAAATTACCAGCTATTACTTCTGAAAATATTAGCAGAAGCATCAGGAAAAGAAAAAAAATATGAAAGCACTCTGTGGCTTTACTATTTTTTTCATAGTGAAAACTGAATTTAAAAATTGGGGAGAAGGGGTTAGAGAATGTGTGGCCCAGAACCAATAATCCACAACCTGTCTTGAAGGCAACTTCAGTGTCATGGATCCCCCTATCATACTAATTTTTTTTAACCTCTTCATCAGATGAGAGATTGGAGAGAAGCTCCAGCACCGAGGTAGTTAAGTAACAATTGTGTATTAAGAAATATTTGTTGAATATGTAACACATAAGTAGGCATTAACTGACAATCTTCAGCTGGGCTGGTTTCAATATTTGACATTTAAATTAAATAATCATACCACATTTAATAATAAAGTCACTGTATATTAAACAAATACTGGATGCCTATTGAAACCATATGGCGGACTAACCACGTTGGAGGGATGCACATGTTTTCAATAATGGTCTGATCTTTATTTCACACACAGTACAATGACCACACTGTACTCTGAAATGTAGAAAGGCTATTTGTGTCAGCCCCAAATGATTATTTTAAAACAAATGTATCAAATATTACCTCCCAACTGATCTACCTCCCTACTGATTCTACCTACCTAGCATTGGCCTTCCATAAATCTAATTTTCTTTGCTTCTACAAACAACTGTTTGCAAAGGTGTTAAATGATTACATCTGTCTGAACGTTCTTCTTGGTCTATGCGTATACTCCCAACATATCTAACAGATAAATGAAGAGATTTAGGCTCAATTGAACTTTTTTCAAGGAATGATTATCAAGAGCCTACTGTGTATGAAGAACTAGGTATAGGAAAAAACAAAAAAAAGTAGCTCCTGCCTTTAAGGAACTTACATTCAACTGAGATGTCAGTGAGTCAATAAACTTTTATTAAGAACCTACTATGTGCCACGTACAGGTACCGTGCCAGGAAATACAAAAAAATTTAAAAAGTAGTACCCACTCTCAAGGAATACAGAGTAGACACAACACACAAACAATTGTGTACAAAGCCAGCCATATTAAAAAAAAAAATTATGGACAAATTGGAAAAATCAACAGAAGGAAGGAACTAGAATTCATAGGAAGGCTTCCTGTAGAACGGGATTTTGGCTAGATCATAAGGGAAGCCATGGGAAGCCAGGATGCAGAGATTAGAAAAAAGAATATGAGGGGAAGGGGGGGGGGACAGCCAGGGAAAATGCTTAGAGTCCAAAGATAAAATATGCTATAGAAATAGCCAAAAACAAATTTTTTCCAAAGTTTTGCAAGATGGAGAGAGCACTAAGTACTAAGGGAATCAGGAAAGGCATTCTAAGAGAAGGAAGTGAAGAGATTCCATTCAAGTTGGGGTGAAACAGAGTTAAGAGTTAAGTCAACGATGTATACATGACACTGACTGTTTGCTTGCTATATGTTTCCTCTCACTGAATTGACAGTCTTTTTTTTTTTCTTTTTGAAGGGGAAAAGGCAGGGCAATTGGGGTTAAGTGACTTGCCCAAGGTCATAAGGCTGGTTTTGTGTTAAGTGTCTGAGGCCGGATTTGAACTTAGGTCCCCCTGACTCCAGAACTTGTGCTCTATTCACACATTACCACCTAGACACTCCAATAGATTCTTGTGTAAACTCAATTTCAAACTATTTTTGATCCTTCTTTGGCATCTTTGGAACCTTGGTTTTCTCTGATACTTGATATAACTGGTGGTTTCCAAAAACCTTCATACAATATGAATAGGCTATTATTGTTGCATTATCCTAGGTACTGTTTATTCATATTTTGGTTGTAAAAGTATTAACAGTGGCTTCACAGTGTCTGTTTGTAGCAGTGAAGTGCCAGACATCCACCCCCTGTGACCTCTGCAATGAGCCAGAATGGTAAAAAGAAAAAGAAAAAACATTGGTCTCAAGATAGAAGTGTTTCCTATATTCTCTTAGTATGCCTCAGACTAGCATTTGGTGATGCTTTCGTGGCCAACTGGAAACAGTTTTAACTAGCATTAAATGGCCTGCTGCTTCCTTACTTTAATTTCCTTTAAAAAAAAAATTCTTATCTCATCCAAAGATAAGATGTCTCAAACCAAATACTAGTCCTTTGTTTCTTTGATTAATCACATGCAAATAAAATTATTGCCCTGAATTCCATGCTCTGAACCATCTGCAATTACATGTTCTGGCCTATATTGATTTTTTTTCCCTTTAGATTGTGGTGAAGGAGGGAAGGGAGGCTTTGAAAACTCCTGGGGATTCTAAGAGATAAAATGTAAAGATGAGGAGGGAGAACATTCCAGAGATAGGGGGAAGCTTGTGTAATGAGATGGAGGCAGGAGATAGAAAGCTTAATAAATAATAAGAAAATAAGAAACATTAGTAAGAAATTCGTAACGTGTTTAAGGTCCAACTTTTGACTCATACTTTCATGTTTCTGCATTACTGAAAACTGCCTTATTTTTCCAGTAATTTTTGCTGCTAAACTATTGATTACTACCTGTTACTTACTCTTAAAGCAGATCTCATGTTCTGGGAGAGAAACTTGACTGAAACCATGTTGTCAGATAATAAATGCGACAGATGATTTTCCAAATTTATTCTTTGCATTCATTCATCCATCCATTCATCCATTCATTCATTCATCCATCCATCCATTCATTCATTCATTCATCCATTCATTTATCCATGTATTCATTCAATAAGTGTTTATTAAGTAATTTTGTGCAACTCTGCCTCGTTTAAATCTAATTCACTCAAGACATCACCCCTGTGATGTCATTGGTTCTCTTTGAAAAGGACAACCAACAACAATTTTGTGCGATACACTATGATAGGCACTGGTGATACAAAGACAAAAATAAAACAGTCCCTGCCCTTAAGGAATGTATTACATTTAACTAGGGAAGACAGAAGAAATAGACAGGTAAGTAAATACGAAATGTTTGCAGAACAAAGAGAAAGTAATTATATTGGGAGAGGAAAAACTAATAACTGGGGAGATCAGAAAAAGCTTAGTCTAAGAGATGGCATCCAGGGACATCCTTGAGAGGAATTAGGGGTTCCAAAAGGTAGAAGTGAGGAGAGAGGGCATCCCAGGCATGAGGGGGAGCTTATGCAGTGGCAGAGACGGGAATTAGAATGGCACATACAGGGAGCTGAAAATAAGCTATTTTTTCTGAAAATTAAACTGCATGAAGGGTGATTAGTGTGATATCAATCTGAAAAGATACATTAGAATCAAATTGTGAAGAGTTTTAAGTGCCAAACAGAGTTTTTACTTCATTCTAGAGGCAATAAGGAGCTATTGAAGTTTCTTGAGCACTATACTTATATTTAGGAATCTAAAATTCTAATTGAGACGCATGAATTTAGAGACATCTCTCCAAATATTCACATGAATTGTTGATGCAGAGCCTTCCAAGTTCCTATCAGTCTGAATAGCCATAGTTGGATACGCTGCACCTTAACCCCAATACAGTGATGTCATTTTTGTGGTCTTTGAGAATGAAGGACAACAACCAAGCGACTTTAGGAATCAGGTCAGGAGAACAGTCCCTAGAAAACCACTCAGGCATTAACTTTCAGTAAAACTGAACAGACAATCTTGTCTAAATTGTGATAAAATTGAATCCATTTATAAATTGCAGGACTCTATTGACAACACTGCCATATAAAAGTACAAGAACTCATTGGTTCAGCAAGAAGTTAGGATTAGATCTAAGACAACTCCAAATGACTCAGAATGGAAAATGCAATCCATGTCCAGAAAAAGAACTATGGAGTCTGAATGCAGATCAAAGCATACTATTTGCTCCCTCTCTCTTTTTTTCTCTTTTTTCTTTCTCATGGTCCCCCCACATTGGTTCTAATTCTTCTTTACAACATGACTAATATGAAAATCTGTCTAAACATGAATGTATATGTAGAGCCTATATCCCGATTGTATGCCATCTTGGGGAAGGAGAAGGAGATGGAGGGGGAGAAAATTTAGAACTCAAAATCTTATAGAAGTGAATGTTGAAAATAAAAAATGAATTAATTTTTTAAAAAAGAAGTTATGACTAGAAATGTTATCTGTGAGTTGTACTGCCAAGTTCTTAGATGCAATCTAAGATCCTCTTTTGTTCTGTGAAGATCTTTGAAGAAAACGTTATTCTTGGGTTACTACTCTACATCCCTACTAAATCTAGTCATCATGTAAATAACCCACTTCAACTAATTTATTTATCTGTGTCTAACTCTAATATAACAGAGGAATCTCAGAGTAAATGAGAGAGGTCAGTGATACCATTCTCCAGCTTTTATTGAGCCTGTATTGATTGTCTTTTTGTCTTGGATTTCATATTTCTTAGTTCACTGAACCAACCCTCTTCAGAACAATGGATAGGAATGCAAAAAGGTCCAGCTCCTACCAAGGTACAAACTTTTCTATGTATAACTCTAGCACTTAGCACAGTGCTTTGCACACAGTAAGCACTAAATAAATGATTCATTCATTCATTTAGTCATTCAGGAAGAGGAGAAATGGCAATTTTTCTCCTTTTCCCTCTGCATCTTTTCCATTTCCATATTAGATAAAAATAAGAACATTACTATTGAAAAGCCTATCCCTCCTTGTTTTCCTAAGAAGGTTCAGGAATGAGGTGAGACTATAAAGCCTAAAGAGCATTGCTAGGAATTATAAAATCTGTGAAGAACCGAAGACCTTAGGAGCACAAGTGGTGTTTTTATCACTGCTATTGAGAGTAAGGGAGCTTTTGGAAGTGCAGACCTTTAAGTGAGTTTTGGGTAACCAAGTACTGAGGATGTAGAGAGAATACATGGTGAAGCACAGGTTGGACTAAATGGCCTCTGAGGTACCTGCTCACTGAGATTCTGTATGCCTCTGATTATGTGACTAGATGTCAAAAAAATAAAAAAGTAAAAGAAAAAAGGTTGGAAAGAAATGATGGCCATGGAACAGCCCTGCCCAGGAAGCTGGTCTTCTTTATTCATTGTACCCTTGAGTGATTGAAAATACATGATGTAGTTCTGTTCCCCCAACCTCCGCCCTACCCCAGATGTAGGTATAATCATGGACCCATAATCCTGTCCCAAGTATGGCATCCCACTCCAAGAGATGGCCAAAATGTCAAGATCTTTTTTCTTTCTACTTCAATTATCATCTATATACATTCAAAACAATAAAATATATATGTACACACATACACATATGTATTTTGTGTGTACAATATATTGTGTGTATATATGCATGTAGGTATGTATAAGTGTATGCATATGTTTATTGTATATATGTATATGTGTATATATGTTTGCTATGTATCTGTACACATGTTTATTGCATTGTATATTCTACACATATGCATAATGTGTGTGTCTCTATGTGTACACATGTGTATATGTATTATGTATACCTGTGGTGTGTATACATGTATTGTGCTGTGTGTATGTGTATGCGCATATGAATACTGTATGGATATATGTGTACATGTCTATGTATAGTATTGTGTGTATGTCTATTATATGTACATGTGTATATGTGTATTGTGATGTGTATATGTATGTGTATATGTACATAGTGTAATAAATATGTATTGCCTTGTGTGTATGCATAGATATAGATATGTATTAGTGTGTATGGGCATATCTATATTTAAATGTGTGTATGCATGTATGTGCATATGCATGTGCATGTGTGTATGTGTACGTGCATGTGTATATGTATGTGCATGTGTGTGTATATGTGTATATGTATATGTATGTGCATGTGTATATTTATATGTATGTATATGTATATGTATATGTATATGTATATGGTGGGGGTGGAGGTTCAGAACAATAAAAACTAGCTTCTGGTCAGGAACTCAAGAGATCCGGATTCAAATTCTGATTCTGTCTCTAACTAGCTTTTGGATATTGCATGTCATCTTTATTGTTCTAAGTCTGAATTTCCTCAGTTTCCCATAGAAAGAAGAGGGTACTCACTAGCTCAACTAGTGTGGAATTCTACAATTCTATGTACGTCATGGCTAAAAGCTGTCCTGTAAACATGGAACAACTACTGGCAGAATCATTAGACCCTTTTTTGGAATTAATATCGCTGGAACTCCCTTAATTGATTGCAGTGGATGTTGTCCACCCATGAGATATATTTCAGAAGAATGCATGATTTCCTCAGGGTCTTCTATGTTCCAGTCAAACTGACTTCCTTCTTCCCCAGCCCAGCATTCGATCTTCACTTCTGTGTTATGGCATAGGCAACCTTGATTCCCTTTTTGCAATGTACTCCCTCTCACTTCCACCTCACAGAAGAATTTTTCCTTTCACCTAAGAGTCAGGTGAGGTTCCATCTTCTATGGGAACTTTTCCTGAACTTCCAAGGCATTAGTACTTTTTTACTTTCTATGAAATACCTTATATTTATTAATCTATTTAAATGTTGTATTACCTCCTCCTCCAATAGAATATAATCTTCTAGAAAGCCAGAACTACTTTTTATTTTGTCTTCCTATCCTCATAGGGCAATACATGATAGGTCTTTAAATAAAAACTTGTTAAATGAATTGTGAATTGTGGTGACTCACCTTTTTTATCAGGACCCCATCCTCCATCAATATTTTTATAGAATAACAGTTCTTAGGAAGACAGACTGAGAAATGAGTATCTGTCTCAAAAGACCTACACACAAAGACATAATGAATGAATGTACTAGTAGCTCACAAGATTAAGCTGAACTTGACCTTGAGTCTTAACACTTATTCACCTCTATAATGAGAAAAAGATCAAAACACTTTCTGTGTATGCTTTCACACACATAAAACTATGTGAATGCCATAGATGTGGTGGCGACTCACCATTGCTATGTAGTTACCTTGGGACTTGGAGAAAGACTTGGCAAGATAGCTTAGCCTTATCTTGAACTCTTCCATTTGATGAGGTCGAATAACATGATGTAATCATTTGTTATCATGGACCTTCAAACCATCCCACGTGGGTACTGGTCAGTGGTTGAGTATCAAAAAACTGTGCTAAATATAGGAGTATGGCATTTCCACATGTTTCTGAAAGGAGAACACAACTCATCAACCCACTCGGTATCCTGCTTCTAATTACCTCCTGTGTAAATGAATGACATTTTTCTTTTCAAGTTCAACATGCATTGATGAAAATTGTATCAGCCCATCACATCAGTCCAGAATGCTTATTACAGATTTAAAGGATGAACAGTCACAAAGAAAGGGATTTCTCCCAATCCTGTTGGGAAGTAGGTGATCATCGATGCTTTGACAAAGTTGACAATGTGAGGACAAGTGTTCTTCAAAGTCATTAGCTATTCAGTACTGTGCTCTAAATAGAAGCTTCCTGAATCCC
>CM053582.1:400611740-400640378 GCA_028627135.1 Pseudochirops cupreus | reverse complement strand
GCATTATGTTAGGTGCTGGGAATCTAGATAAAAAAGAAACAATTTCTGCCCTCAAAGACCCTATATTCTATCAGGAAACACAATATGCAAATAAATAAGCACATGAAATATAGAAAATATGAATATATAAATACAAAATAGTTTGGAAGGAGAAGACATGAATAGCTGGGATGTATGGGAGATAAAATAAAGGCTTCATATAGAAAGGGACTCAGGCTGAGCTTTGAAAGAAACCAACAATTCTAAGAGGCAGAAGTGAGGAAGGAATGGACATAGTAGAGACAGTCAACAATAGAACACTAATTGAGCTTGTATATAATGTTAACCTGCTTACACAACTGATTCTTTCTTAGTAAGTGGTACAAAGTAGTGAATTCAAGATGGCTAAGACAGAGGAAACATTTTTGTCCAGCTGGCCTAACATACTTCCTCTACAATGACCTAGAAAATGCATCAGAATGAATTCTGATTGGAAAAGCCATGAAAAGTTCAGGGTGAGTCCTTTTTCCACCCCAGGGTACTTAGGGGCACAGAGAAGACTATGGATAGTATAGCAAAGACTGGCCAGGGACATGGTTGGGGCCAGTGGTGGGGAACATTCTCAGGGATAAAAAGAGGCTTTAGACAGAACTAGGACCAGAAGTTCTAGCGCATAAAAAAATCTCAGGGGATCTCTGAACCAGCACTGGGTACAAGAATGAGTGTCCTTAGGTCTTTCATCTATTACCCAGTTCTAGGTCATGGATACAGAGCATAGAGGAACAGTCAATCAGAGCATGCATGGGTCCTAGCTATGTACTGAGCATGGAGTAAGTTATGCAAACATAGCTACATGATTCTAAGCCCAAGAGCAGCATGGCAACTCAGTTCTAACCTTTAACTCAGTATATGAGTCTTCAGTGGAATTACCACTGAGCAAAGAGCTTTTATATTTACCATTTAATTACCATAGAGCAAAGAGGAGCAGCAGTTCAGTCACCCTGAATCAGGATAGGCCTGAGTTCAAATGTGACCTCAGACACTTACTGGCTACAGGACTGGTTCCTTGCCTGTAAATTGGGGAAGATAATGGTACCCTCCCCACAGAGTTATTGTGAGGATCAAACAAGATAATATTTGTAAAGAATATGTTCTTTTTACCTTCCCATTTCCCTGACTTTAAGGCCAACTTTTAAATGATAGACCATGCTGTTTGAAATACAAGTCTCTATTAACGCCATTCCTAGTTATCTGCACAATTAACCATAACTAGCTTCTTGTCCAGGCCAGCCAGACTCAGGGATTCCAGGGACCCCAGAGTACCCACCATAGCCCTGCAGTTGCGCACAGCCACCCCAACAGCCCTGCAGGTGCTCTCAGTCACCCTGACGACTCTTCGGAGTTAGAACTCCAGATATGGACAGAATAGTCCGACACACCTCAGTGGAATGGCCAAGGGTCTTTATTGTCTTACAAATCTCCTCTTGCTGCTGCCCCCCAAGCCTTATTTGCCTGCCCCTTTTATTCCCTTTCCATCTGCCCTTTTGTCAGGTGTTCCGGCAACAGGGTCCTGATAGGCGGGGAGTGCTTCTCCATTGATGGTGCATACTCAATGCCCCCGTGTTTGATGTGCAGTCATTGAGGCAAAATACACACCTGAATGCCTCTTACCCATCTCAGGTTTTCCTTGTCAGCAAGGGCACACTGACCAAGGTCAGACATCTAGGTAGCTCTAAGGGGCCCTTACAGCTTCTTATGCCTGAGATTAGAACAGTGAACATCTTCCTTAATAATAGTAACAATAATGATTTTAATTTATGTTACATAGGTCTTTAAGATTTGCAAAATGCTTTCTGTCTATTACTTAATCTTCATAGTAGTTGTGTGGTAGGTACTCTTATTATTCCCACTTTGCCGATGGGGAAATAGAAGCTGAAAGAGGGTTAATGATTTACTCAACATCACAAAATTATTGTGTCAAAGGTGAGACTTGAACCCCAGTTTTCTTGACTCTGAGACCAGCTCTCTATCCACTATAACACTACTCTTTACTGCTATTAAATTCTATATATCACCAATTACTTCTGTCCATATGTCCTTATGTACTGAGTGATCACTAGATTTTCTTTTCATTTGGTTACTAAAAACAAAAACAAAACAAAAATTTTGCCTCTTTCCCTCAATCTATTAGTATTTTCAGGATGGGAGAAGAGGTTTCCCATGAAATTTTTTCAGCTAGAAATAGATGAGACTTTATTAGTTTACCTATTGATCTCACACATGAGTCCACAGAAAGCCTTCCCTTAAATAAAACATGGAATCTTTCTACTTTAATAAGTTCCTGACATGTTCCCCTTGGGGATTCATAATTCACTGCTCCTAGCTACAGATAAGAACTTAATTATAGACTCTCAGTTCTGTATAACCCAGGCCTGACATCTACCTCTTGGCAGATTGAGAGAAAAAACCATATTGTTGCTACTTGCCCTTCATTTTCAAAGACCAATGACATCACAGAGTGATTTCTTGACTCATGTGTGAATTGGATTTAAGTGAGGCAGAGTTGCACCAAGTTGTCAGTCTCACTCTCTTCAAGAGTTATCAAAGACCAGTGGCAAGACAAAAGCCAAGATGTCTGGTGATGGTACGGGATGCAGTGGATAGCTTTAGCATCTTTGATGCCTGAGCAAGTTCTAAGCACTCCACAGCACCTGGTTCAGCTGCCTTCATGGCTGTTGAAACAAATTGTTCTTATCTACCCATTCCACTGGGGAAAATCTTCACATGCTTGGGATAGATACCCTCTAACTCAAGGTTTGAGGCCTGTTGATAATCTTCAACCTTATTTAACCCATCTGCCAAGACGGTTTACTGGGATTCGGCCACTAAACACACTTCTTGGAGCCTCAGGTGAGAGTTAAGTGCCAGGTAGACACCAAAGGTGAATGAGCAGCCCTGAAAAGGGTTTGGCAAGCCCTCACACCAGAGGTACTAGTCCTCCCTTAACACCCCATACAACCCATGTAAAACAGTATGTAAAGGAAAATGAGAACCCATCAGTATCAGTGGGAATAAATTCAAAAGTTCAAATAAGCTCAAAGTTCCTTGAAGCTATCCCATTCTGATACTTTCTAGTCTTCTATGGTCAGATCCACATTTGAGGATCAACTTATTGCCCTTATTAACCACTCCAGTTTATCTCTTTATTACCTTGATGATTGCAATGGCCTCCCACTGCCAAACCTACCACCTGAAAGTCATTCATGCATTCCACTGAAATATAAATCCATATAGATCATTAAACCATAAACTTAGAGGTAAAAGGGATATTGAAGAGGTCATTGAGTCCAAAGCCTGCATGTCCTAGATGAAAAAATTGGAGCATCTTAATATATAACTTTCTACTGGAGCTCTTAACATTACAAAGATATCAGTGCAGCACATGGATTATCAATGCGTTATGCCTTGCTCTAGTTACATGACCAACACATCTCCTTTTCTGGTTATGACTATCTTTGATAATATCCTTATTTCATGTGGGCAATTTTTTATTAGTAATATATTGCCCTTCCCACCCGTCCCTACCTATTAACTTTTAAAGTGACTCAGAATCTTGATTCTTTGATGATTCTGGTTCAGCAGCTAGCAGATTAGCCAGAGGGCAATAATTTTTTATTGGCCATGAAAACCCATGAAAGGGTGATTTGATTTCATTTCTATTGCAACATCTAAGTTCAAATCTATATATTGTTTTTTTTGTTGTTGTTGTTGTTGTGTTGTACGTGTCACCTGTAAGTCATATCATCATTTCCCTGATGCCATGGTCCTCTTCAAAAATAAAAGATAAACATAACCTATGAATAATCCATATAACCTCATGCCTGAAAAGTAATTTCCTAACTAGTCTCCCTGTCTCTAGTCTCCATCCCTGCAATCCATCTTATAAAACCAACACAAAATTAATATTTGTATTGTAATTCTCCAGCACAAAGACTGTGTCTTCCACCTGTCCTACAGGATAAGGTCCAGATTACATAGTTTGGAGTTGAAAACCTTGCATGATTTGGTCTCAGAACACATACCTCTTGATAGCAAAGTGATAAACTTAAGACAAAGAGACAGGTTTTTTCTTTTTCTTTTCTTTTTTAACAGTATTTTTCCTAATACGTATCAAGACAATTTTTAGCACTAATTTATACGAGATTTTGAGTTCCAAATTTTTCTCCCTCCTTCCCCTTCCCTCCCCTCTTCCAAAATTGGGAGGCAATTTGATATAGGCTATACACGTGCTATCACATAAAATATATTTCTAAATTTGCTACAGTTTTAAAATAAGAAATAGATTTTAAAAAAACATGAAAAAGAATAAAGTAGGTAAAAAATTACACTTTGACCTGCATCCAGAGTGCATCAGTTCTTTATCTGGATGTGGATAGCATTTTCCTTTGTGAATTAGATCATTGTGTTGCTGAAAAGAGCTGAGTCATTCTGTCATACACTGCTGCTGATACTGTGTACAATGTTTTTCTTGTTCTGAACAATTTCGCTTTGCATCAGTTTGTACAAGGCTTTCTAGGTTTTTCTGAAATCTTTCTGTTCATCATTTATTGCACAATAGTATCCCATTACATTCATATCCCCGAGCTTGTTCAACCATCCTCCAAATGATAAGCATCCCCTCAGTTCCCAATATTTTGCCACCATGAAAAGGACTGTTAGAAATATTTTTGCACATGGAGGTCCTTTCCCCATATTTATGATCTGTTTGGGATAGAGACCTAGTAGCGGTATTGCTGGATTAAAGTGTATACATACTTTGGTTGCCCTTTGGGCATGGTTCCAAATTGTTCTCCAGAATGGTTGGATAAGTTTACAACTCTACCAACGGTGTATTAGTGTCCCTATTTTCCAACATCCTCTCCAACATTCATCATCTTCCTTTTCTGTCATATTAGCCAATCTGATTGGAGGGAGGTGGTGCCTCAGAGTTGTTTGAATTGGCATTTCTCTAATCAAAAGTGATTTTAAAGCACTTTTTCAAATGCCTATAGATATCTTTGATTTTTTCATCTGAAAACTGCCTTTTCATATCCATTAACCACTTATCAATTGGGGAATGGCTTGTATTCTTGTAAATTTCACTACATTCTCTACATATTTGAGAAATGAGGCCTTTATAAGAGATACTTTCTGTAAAAATTGTTTCCTATCTTTCTGCTTTCCTTCTCATCTTGGTTGCATTGGTTTTGTTTGTGTAAAAGCTTTTTAATTTAAT
The DNA here is from genome assembly GCA_028627135.1 of Pseudochirops cupreus. NCBI lineage: Eukaryota > Metazoa > Chordata > Mammalia > Diprotodontia > Pseudocheiridae > Pseudochirops > Pseudochirops cupreus. The sequence continues at coordinate 400,635,124 of CM053582.1, read as the reverse complement.
ATAATCAAAATTGTCTATTTTATATTTCCTGATGCTCTCCATCTCTTATTTGGTCATAAATCTGTAACTCACTTAACTTCTCTTTTAAGAATTTGTATGCTATACCACTTGGTGTATATATGTTTGGTATTGATATTACTTTATTGCCTATGGTACCTTTTAGCAAGATGAAGTTTCCATATTTTCCCCTTTTAATTTGGTCTATTTTTGCTTTAACTTTGTCAGAGCTCAGAATTGCTACGTCTGGTTCTTTTTTTACTTCAACTGAAGCATAAGAGATTCTCCTCTAGCCTCTTACCTTTACCCTGTGTATTTCTCTCTGCTTCAAGTGTGTTTCTTGTAAACAACATATTGAGCATTCTAATTTTGGATGCACTTGGCTTTCCACTTATTTTATGGAAGAGTTTGTCCCAATGACATTACAGTTATGATTACTAATTGTGTATTTTCCTCCATCCTATTGTTTCCTCCTGTTTGTTCTCTCTGTCCTTTCACTCTTTCCCTCCTTGACAATGTTTTGCTTCTGTCTATCACCTCCCCCAGTCTGCCTTCTCTTTTGTCAGTCCTCCCTCCCTTTTATTTAATCCACTCCTCTGTGCTACTTTTATGTCAGGTAAGATAGATTTCTATATTCAGCTACATATTATCCTTTCTGTATGTTATTCTCTCTTTGAGCTAACACTGATTAGAGTAAGGTTCAAGTGATGCCCATTGCCCACCCTGCCATTTTTCCCTCCACTTCAATAGGTTTTTTGCAGCTCTGAAATAATGTGAAGCATGTGAAATAATTTACTCCATTCTACCTCTCTCTTCCTTCTATGCCTAGTGTATTCATCCTTCTCATCCCTTAATTATTTTAATACCATTTCCTTTGATACACCTTAGACCTGTACCCTCTGTCTATGCCTATGTCATCTAGCTGTACTATTAATGGTACAACTTTTAGAAATTACAAGTATCATCTTCCCATGTTGGGATGTAAATAGTTCAGCTCCATTGAATCCCTTATGTTTTCTTTTCTCGTTCTACTTTTTTAGACTTCTCTTGAATCTTGATATTGGAGATAAAATCTTTCATTCGATTCTGTGCCTTTCCTTATGAAAGCTTGAAATCCCCCTATTTCATTGAATGACCATTTTTCCCTAGAAGTATTATGCTTAATTTTGCGAGATAGGTGATTCTTGGTCATACTCCTAGTACCTTTGCCTGTTGGAATATCATGTTCCATCACCTCTGATCCTTTAATGTTGTAGTTGCCAAGTCCTGTGTACTTCTGATTGTGACTCCCTGATACTTGATTTTTTTTCTTTCTAGTGACTTGCAGTATTTTTTTTCCTTGACCTGATCAGTAATCTGACTATACCTCAGAGTTTTTATTTTGGGATCTCTTTTCTGAGGTAATTGGTAGATTCTTTCAATGCATATTTTGTCCTCTGGTTCCAAGATATCAGGGAAATTTTCCTTGATAATTTCTTGAAAGATGCTGTCTAAATCCTCCTTTTGATTGTGGCTTTCAGGTAGTCCAATGACTCTGACATTGTCTCTCCTGTATCTGTTTTCGAGGTCAGTCATTTTTCCAATAAGACAATTTACATTTTCTTCCATAATTTGAATCTGTTTAATCTATTTGTAATGTTTAATAGAGTCATTAGCTTCTACTTGCCCAATCTGAACTTTCAAGGAGCTTTTTTTTCCCCTCAGTTCACTTTTGTACTTTCTTTTCCATTTCTCCAACTGTACTTTTTAAGGAGCTGTTTTCTTCAGTGAATATTTGGAGCTCCTTTTCCATTTGGCCAATTATACTTTTTAAGCAGTTGTTTTCTTTTTCCAAGCTGTTGGCTCTTTTTTTTTCATAATTTCTTTCATCACTCTCATTTTTTCCTATTTTTTTCTTCTACCTCTCTCATATGATTTTTAAACTCCTTTTTGAATTCCTCCATGAGTTCTTTCTGAGCTTGAGACCAGTTTCCAGTTTTTATTTTGGGTTTGCCCACTTATGTTTTGACATTGTTCTCTTTTGAGTTTGTCTTTATCTTCTCTGTCACCCTAATAACTTTCTATGGTCAGATTCTCTTTTTGTTGGTTTTTGTTCATCTTTTTTAGTCTTTTTCCTTTTTTTAAAATTTGAACTTTGCTCCCTAAATGGAAGGAGCACTGTCAGGTTTCTTGCAGATCCTGGCTGTTTACCTGGTGCTGCATTGGTGTTTTCCTGAGGCCCACAGGGGATTCTTGTGTCTGGTGCTGTGCTGAAGGGTGTATTAGGGGGTGACTGGCACTGCTGGAGGCTGTGACTAACATGGGAATTTATTTTACTGAATTACATAGATGTGTATCAAGGCATTTGTTGTTTTTATTGTTTATTTTACTCAATGAGGAATGTTGTAGTAGAAGAGGCAGATTAACTCATAAAAGGGAAAATAAAGAGCATTAGTTGCATTATTCTTTCTGAAAAAATTAAATAGACTGATTTCAGTCTCATTTCTCTTTTCAAAATAGCTCATCTCTGTTGAGATTGGTTGATTTTAACATCATGTTTATATCTGAATATATTTGTCACCTCAAACCATCCCCTTGTAAGAAAAATCTAAAAGAGACAAAAGTCATTCAATAAAACTAACTAGCACATCAAATGTGTCTGATGCCATTAATTCACATCCCTAGGAAACCACCTCTATGATAGTGGAGTCTTTCTTTTCTTGTTGGTCTATTTATAGCATGTCATGTTTAAATGATCATGCAGTGAGTAGCCCTAAACCAGTAAGACACTAACAAACTGGATTAATGTTGTTATGGTTTATTTAAAGAATGTATTATTTAATTAGGCCCACCAGAGTTATGACTCATAAATTTGTGCCTAAAGCAATTAATATTACAGAGGAAGGTAACAATAATAACATCATTAACAACAAAAGAGCAGCAGCAACAAGTAGAATGAAACACAACTTCAAACACTCCTAGCAGGTAGCAGGAAGGAAATGGTATGACCTGGAAGCTTCCAATTTCAATTAATTTTTTTTTCTAACTAGGTGCTAGGATGTTATTGGTATACTAATATAATCTAAGTGTTATCACACTCTAAATTTGGGCACCCAGATACAAAGATCCATTTGCCTCTCCCTAGGTACATCTCTATTCACCACTCTTCCTCCTCAAAGATCAGAAAAATTCCAAGCAAATCAGAAGTAGCTTGCTATAAGGAAAAGGTTGAAGAATGTCTGTATTTAAATAATAGAATGCCCAGTTCTATTTTCATTTGCTTTTTGTTGGAGAGGAGAAAATAAATGAGACAGGTTTTTTGTTGTTGTTGTTGTTGGTTAGTCATTTTCAGTTGTGTTCAACTCTTCGTGACCCCTTTTGGGGTTTTCTTGACAGAGATACTAGAGTGGTTTGCCATTTCTTTCTCCAGCTCATTTTACAGATGAGGAAACTGAGGAAAATAGGGTTAAGTGACTTGCCCAGAGTCACACAAGCTAGGAAGTGTCTGAGGCAGATTTGACCTCAGGTCTTACTGGCTCCAGGCCGAGTACCTAACTGACCCATGAGAGCCATAGATAAGCATATTTCCCTTTGTCAAGGACTCTACCTGGCTACTGATAGGAAAGAAATTCCCTAGTATGGAAGATAACTGCCTTCTGAGCAATTTAAATGAGCTCTGGTCACTTCCCGTCACAAAGGCGCTAAAAGCTTCAAAACTGAATCATCTGTTTAAACATCATCAAAAATAAACTGTTACCAAATGAATCACAATTGTTAAGCTGCCGAGGTAAAACTGCAGCTGCTTAACTAAGGGTACATCTGGGCAAGCTTTTGACTTATAACTTGGACTAGTTCCACCTCATCAGTCAGTCTGGTTAGGGTGGTAGACTACACAACCATCAGCAGGGAGGGGGTGTATTAAAGAGAAATCTGGATAAATTCCATCTGTCATACATGGGGACTTTCATTTCCCCAGCTTTACTGTATCAGTAGCAACTAAATAAAGTGAAAGAGAAATTTATTTTTCATCTCCTGTTAGTTGCCTTTTTATTTCATTTTTTAATTAAATTATTTATTTTTAGTTCTCAACATTCACTTCCATATGAAAGAGAAATTTTTCAAAGTTTTCCTTCCTTACTTTGATGAGTTATTTTCTGAAATGGTTTATCATTCTACCTTCCTCCTTTGTAAAGGGGGAGATCTTATGGATATGGGACAGTAAATAATAGAATGTCAAGCCTGATAGATGCATTTGGTTGAATTCCCTAAGCTACTTTTTCGCTCTCTTTCTTTTTTTTTTTTGTTGTAAGAGTAAGCACTTAGGATGAGGCAGGGAGTGGAAATATGTACGGAAATGAAGGTAACATAACTGAAAAAATACAAAAAAATCTATTTTTAAAAGGAAAAGAAAATGGAATACCTTCCCAAAGAAGCAAGTGGCTATTTGTAAATTATCAGTCAAGTCAGAGAATTCAGAACGGGAAGATGGAAATTGTCTTTGAGAAGAAGAGTAAAGACAGACAAATTGGTAGTAAGGTCTGGTTCAGGTATCTGGGAAAATGGGTGAGTAGGAATCCAGAACTGAGAGATCAAGTTTTATGAGCATGTAGTTGCCATAGCTTGAAGGTGACACCTTTTGAATGAACAGTAGACACAAGACAATCCAATATTGAGACATAGGCTCTAGCTCAATCGGGGCCTTTAATATCCTTCCTTTCTGACAGACAGATGTCCTGACCCTGCTGACAAAGGCAAATAAATGATTATTTTTGACTTGCATGGGTGGCTGGCATCTAACATGCTCATATAAGACAGAGCGTGTAAAACTTTGGAAATTTTAAGTACTATAGAACTGTAAGCTTTGTTGTTCAGTCATGTCTTAACTCTTCATGACCCTATTTAGGGTTTTCTGGGCAGAGATACTGGAGTGGTTTGCCATTTCCATCTTTAGATCATTTAATGTTGAAGAGCTGAGGTACACAGGGTTATGTGACTTGTCCAGGGTCACACAGCTAGTTCCATCCTAGCTCTGAAATTCTATGACTCTATGACATTAAAAAAATATATTACTGATATTTTTTGTTTATATTATCTTCATTTCTAAATATATTTCTTCCCTTTCTCCTAGAAATGTTGTAATATATTTATTTGTTTAAAATAAAATATTAATATTTAATAAATAAATCTTTTAAAAAGAGTAATCCAGCAAAACTATATCAACTGTGTCTTATAGTATATATGCGTAGACCCTCATCTCTGACGAAAGGGAGGAAAGGGTTGCATTTTCTCAACTCTGCCAGGCCTAGAGTCAAAAAGACCTGAATTCAAATCTGGTCTCAGATATCTGCTACTTGTGTGATTTTTGGACAAGTCACTGTAATGTTAATGGAATATGATCTTCCCCATCCATTAATAGGCCTATGTGAACACATGTGTCCCCTTTTCCCTTGAAAGAGGAGCAGGTCTAAGGGTACATAGGTATTTCAGTCACAGCTGTGATACATCCTGAGTCACATAGAGCCCACTGGGATAGAAACTTGCCTAAGGAGGAGCTTGCTTAGAGGGAAGCTTGCTTACAGGGAGGCTTGCTTGTAAGAAGACTTTCACATCTTTTGGTACAAAGCTAATTAGGCACTGAGTCACATGGGTTGTAATGCCTTCTAACTCTCAACCTATTAGCCAAAAGTATATATATATTCTGAGGTGAGATTTTGCTTTAGGGGTTCACTCATGAGACAGACCTTTTGAATCCCTGGACAGGACTCTGGGTAGTCGTTTGTTAAGAGACCCTGACTACTCAGAGGTTGGTGCTGTCCCAGTCTGGTAGTATACGTAGGTGATGGTATTGTTCTGGTTAGACAGTTGGAGCCCTGTCTATTGGATTCTTTCTTGGATACTCACTTCTTTCTACTTATCTTAATGAAAATAAGACTGTTGACCCCTTTAAAAGTTGTCTTTCCTTTAGAAAAGCAGATCAAAGAGCTTGTGCTAACAACCTTGCTGTATGATGGTGTTATTGGTCTTACACCTCCACAACAGTTACAAGTAGCTTTAACATTATAATCACTTAACCCTGCTTGCTTCAGTTTCCTCATTTGTAAAATGTAGATAACAATAGCTCTCACCTCGCAGGACTGATGTGAGGATCAAATGAGATGATACATGTAAAGCACTTAGGGTAGTGCCTAGTACATAGTAAGCAACATATAAATGTTACCATTATTTTTCTTTTGTTCCCTTCACTTAGTTAATTGTAGTTACCATACACGTTGCTTTCTTGATTCTACTTACCTCACATTGTATCAGTTTTTATAAGTCTTCTGATATTTCTCCGAATTCTTCATATTTATTATTTCATATGGCTCAATGTTCCATTACATTCATGTATCACAATTTCTTTATCCATTCCTCAACTGAGGAACATCTACCTTTTTCCTGCTTTTTTTTTTTTACTACAAAAAGTGCTACTATAAACATTTTGTTGCATCTTTCTTCTTATATCTTACCTCCTTAGTCCAAGGAGTATAAGCCTACGAGTGGAATTTCTAGGTCAAAGGGAATAACTATTGAAGTCAATTTCTTAGCAGAATTCTAGATGAGCCATTGCATTTTAATTTAGGAATCTTGAAAAGCAATAGTCCATAAAAAGATTCATAGGATTATAGATCTGGAACCACAAAAGTCCTTGGAGACTATGGTCCAATTCCCTTATTTTACAAATGAACAAACAAGAATTTAAGTGAATTTAAGGGTCATATAGCTAGTAAGTGTCTGAGACAGGATCTGAATCCATGTCTCCCTTTTTCTACATATAGAACCCTATCCATTGTGCCTGAAGATGGGATGACAGTTCCCTGAGATCCATGCTATGTAAATAGTACCTGAGCTTCACCCAATGGTAGTTATACCCTAAGCTTTACTGTGGTTGAACAGACAGTAACTATTGCTAGAATACCCTGGAATATTATTGTGCAAGTCAACGTACAACATTCTGGGGGATTACCTTTTGTCAACAGACACCATATTTGTGACTCCATCCTGTCAACCCTAGAATCTAATACTTAATGACTTACACAAAAGAAACTACTTATTAGTTTTTTAAAGTTTTTCTCATTCAAGGGCAAACCATCCACTGTTTTTTTGTTTTTGCAGATTTCTCATTTAGCAAGAAAGTGAATTCTATGAAGAATAGAGGTGAATATGGGTATGGAGACAGCACAACCCATCTTGGATGAAGAAGGACAAGACAGTAAGGATATGTTTTTGTTTCTTTTTTTTTCTTTTAACATGAAGGATGTTCTTAGTAATTGATTAATCCAACTCTGTCTGGGACTGTTAGGCTCCTCCTTTGTTATCTCCACAATCTTTTTCCAGATATTTTGACTCTGGTAAAGCACATTTTGGTCTTAAGTTTTCATTCAACCCACAAAGCTTTGAAGGGGAACTTAAACAAGGGTGTTTCTGATCTCCTTACACTTACCTCATCAAAGTATGTTTTCCTAGTGACTATTTGATGTCTAAGAGGCCTCATTAGGAACCCCTTTTATAAGCCTGTTAAAACAGTCTCTTTCCCTTAGGAAAAGGAAGTCACATTCTACAGGAGTGTAAAACCCCCTCAAATCTCTCAGGGATACAGCCAAATTTGGAGCCCTATTCTAAGTATTTCCAAAGCCCAAGCAGCACTCCTCCACCATCTGTCCACCACTGCTAGAGAAAACCAGACCACTCTGGGGTGGGTTAGTCAGTGATCCACTTTGTGGTACTTAGTTCATTCATGTTAGCAAGTGGGTTTCCAGTCACCTTCTCTGGTTCCAGGAAATTAATTCACTTTTTAATACATAATATTTGAAAAGGAGTTGGTCAAAGTTCTGGTGCTGATCAATAATGCAGCTGGGTCTATGAATAGCTCCTGTACTTCCAGCCTAAATAAGATACAGAAACTGTCTAAATAGGTAGAAATGTAATTGAATATATAGATAAATAAATACATATATACATCTCTCTCTGTTCAGTCATATCCAACTCTTTGTGACAGAACTTAGGATTTCATTGCAAAGATGCTGGAATTGGTTTGCTATTTCCTTTTGTAGCTCATTTTACAGATGAGGAACTGAGGAAGGCAAGGCTTAGTGACTTGCTTATGGCCATAATCTGGGGCCAGATTTGAACTCATGAAGATGAGTCTTTCTGATTCTAAGCCCAGTGATCTATCCACTGTACCACCTCACTGCCCCAGACAGTAATCAAATGCGTAATTAAATAAAATAAGTGAATTGATAGATAAACAAATATATAAATGAAGGGATGATAAATAACTGAATTAATTTCTTTATAATAAAATAGAAAAAATAAATAAGCAGATGAATAAATTAATAAATAAATGGGCATGTAGATGAATGAATAAATGAATGAATGAATAAAAAGTTAAGAACCACTGATCTAGAAAAAACTACTTTAACATAAGTAGAAACTAAATGAAATGAGTTTAGTTTGAACATAAAGGAACTCTTCCTAATGATTAGAGATGTCCAAAAGTGGAATCAGTTTTCTTCAAGAGATGATACGTCCATCACTACAGGTGTTTGAGTGGACAGACTCAATCAGTTGTTGACTAGATGAATTCCTATGTAGGTATAGGTTGGACTAAGTGGCTTTAGAAGTCCCCTCCATTTCTCAGATTCTGTGATTTTGTGACTTACTACTCTTCATTTAGGTAAATATTATTAGTCCAAAGAGAGACAATGAGAAGTGCTTCTAGTGCTATTGTTAAAGTAGTGATGTTATAATGGTCATAGCCCTTAGTTCAAGAATATTTCATAATTAGAAGGGACTGAGACCCTCTTCTCCCTAGAAATCATATGATCCCGAGCCCCACCAAACCATGTGCCATAGGGTAAGCACATCATTACCTTAGAGATGAAAGTCACCCCATCCCCCCCAAAGGTGGTAAACTGTACCTGAAATAAAGAAATCATACCTTTGAATTTTGTCACAGGAAGCTGAAGGATGGATATAGAATTTCTATTTATATGACATTCGTGATAGATGATTCCTGCATTGGCAGAAGTTGTACTGAACGTCTAATTAGATAAGGATGGACACCAGCCCTGGGATTTCTGTGAACCACTGAAGATTTTCGAGCAAAGAAGTGACAAAAACAGATCAATATATATGAAAGTTTATTATGTGGTCAAACTTATCTGTGAATAAGAGAGAGGTATTCCCCTCCTTTTTTTGAAGAGATAAGACCAAATACAGAATACTACATATGGTATCAATTGAATTGATAAAGTGATTATTTTAGTTGAATTACCCTCCCCCAATATTATTCTTTATGCTTACAAGGGGTAGTTCTCTGGGTAGGAGATGGAGAGATCTGTTTGGAATTGAAGAATATATAAAAATGGAAAATGCCAATAGAAATTGCTTTAATGCAATAGGAAGATAATTACGACAGTGTTATGAAAGACAAATTGAAAGGCAGAGAGAGTGAAGACAGAAAGACATGTTAGAAGTCTTTACAAAATTTCCAAGTCATGTGAGCAGAAGAGGGAGGATTAGGCCTTTTTACCAGTCTTTGTGACCTCTTGAACCTCTTCAGCAATTGTAGCTATCTCCACAAGCCAAGACACCAAAAGCCTTCATGAGGAAACAAAATGATGAACTAATAGTAGGGAAGAATAATCTCTAACCTTACTCAGCAGCTCTTGTCCTACTAGCTACCACATTCTGGCAGGGCTATACAGCTGGGCCCATCGGCTTACGCTCTATCATGCATTGGGAAATTCCTTTGTGAATGCTGCTGCTGCAGGCTCTGCCAATACACCAGCACAATCCCAATGCCCTTTCCCTCACTATACATTCTGAGGCATCAAGCAACAGAACTCAGCCATCTTCTGTTCCCCTCCCTGCCCTGACATAGGAATACAGAAAAGTGGAAGTTTGCCACATATGGGGCTACAGAACTGGCGATATTCTGTGCTGTAAAAAATGATTAGTCAGAAACATCAGGAACAAGAGGTACTGGGACAGTGTTCTGTGTGGGTCTTCAAACATGCCTAAAAATAAAGGTCCCTAACAGCCAGTTGAGGTAACTTCTTCCTTCTCAGAAGTCACTTAAAGCAGAGAATAAAATCAGTTAATATTGATTCACAGTGTGGGAGGAGGCTGTGAGAGTTTTGAGATCTAGCCCTCAGAAGAATTTCCATTAAAGAAGAAAGACTCAGAAAGTGATCAACAGGGCAAGGTAATAAGAGGAAAGACTAAAATTATCCAATGTCTCAGGAAGAAGAAAACTCAATTAAAAATCTGAGTACAAACAGACAAGCCAATAGGGAAGGTATTAATAAAAGATCAACTAAACAAGTCTAAACATCTCTGAATAAATATTGCAAGACAAAGGAAAATGAAACAACACCTATGAAATGGTAGCAAGCTGCTCCCAAATGGTTCAAGAGAGAAATAAAAATAATGAAATCATAATTTAAGGTTTGCACAGCAGAAATAATTGGCAATTAAAAAAATTTAATCCAGAGAAGTGTCTTTCCAAAGAAACAAAAGAGATAATTGATTGGGAATACAAATCTACAGAAATAAAGACTAACCTGGAAGAAGAGAAGCAAAAGTCAACAACATTAAAAGAAAACATGATCTCTATAAAAGAAAAATATATTGTTCTAAAGAACAGGATGCATTGAGATCATTTAAGCAAAATAAGTCTGCCAGAAGAACGAAAGTCACAAAACTTTGAACACTATAAGAGATATTTCAAATATGCAAATAATATATAGAAAAAGGGGCAATTGAATGAATTCACAGATCACATGAAAAAAAAAGAAAAATATGCTGCAAATTCCAAAACAGTAGTTAAATTTAATAATTCAAACAATAATAAAAAAAATCTGTTAATAATCAGAAGACTTTCAAAATAAAGAAAAACTAATTATAGTAACAAAACTGTTCTCTATCCACCAGAAATCACAGCAAGATATTGCAATAATCTTAGTGGTAATGTAGGTTAAGATGGATGAAAGATATGTTATAGAATAGGTATCATTATTATTTGGAAAATAGAAATATTAATTGTTCATGAGTAGGCAGGGCCAATATAATAAAAATGACAATTTTACCTAAACTAATGTATATGTTCAATGCCATCCCAATTAAATTAAAAAAATATTACTGAATTAGAAAAATGATAACAATTCATTTGGAAGAACAAAAAGTCGAGAATATCGAAGGAAGTAATGAAAAAATTGTAAAGGGAAGAGGTGTGGCAGTACTAGGTCTTAAATTATATTTTAAAGCAGTAATTATCAAAACTGTCTGGTACTGGCTAATAAACAGAAAGGTAGATAAATGCAATAGTGCAGACCTTGTAAAGCCAAGCACAAGCCACTTTCCAGAGGAATGCTGCTGTGAACAGCTTTCAAGGTTCTGATTACATAGTCTAGTGAACTCTCTATTTATTCAATAACAAATCAGAGCAAAACATACATAGAAAATCAAAGTACAGCATTCAGAATGTTTTAACTTCACAACATATCACTAAAATGGCCACATAGTTTTCACCAAAGTGGTCACACTTACTTTTCAACAAAGTACAATAATTTAGTTACTCAATCATTGAGTCATCCTTAAGGAGGCTTGCCACAAAGTAAAAAAGTCAAAGTACTCCACCCATGGGGTGCAACAATTTCATCAATCACTACTCAATATCCTATTTCATCAGTTACTACTCAGTATTCATGGAGAAGTCTTTTCATCTTGACTCGAGGCAGGTAGCTCCTACCTGAATCCACCAAACTGTCACCTGGGTTCAAAGGTACACAGCTCACAGTTCCTTGTACAGCTCTCTGTCTAGTTCCTGCTCCACATTGGAGCTGACAGTGTTCAGTCCATCTCAAATCCTTCACAGTCTCTGTTCCTGGGAAGACAAGGCTTAACAAAACCACAAGAACATTCAAACACATTAACAAAGTCACAACAACGTTTGTGCAAAATACCAGCACCACAGTCATACTTCCTCAATCTTTGGCAGCTCCAGCTGGCCCTTGGAAGTCTTGCCACCACAAGTTTGAGTTTTGTGTCAGTTCTCAGTTCTCATTTCTCTTCTCAGTTCTTCTCAATTCTCAGTTCAGTCCAGCAGTAGCAGCCCAGCCTCCAGATGCTTGCTGAGAGAAACTTTCTCTCTCTCTCTCTCTCTCTCTCTCTCTCTCTCTCTCCCTCCCTTTTTCTCTCTCTCTCTCCCCAGCAATAGCTGCCCTGCCTCCACAATGCTTATCCCAAGAAGTTCTTACTGTCCAGCTGGTGCTCTTCCTAGTATTAACTTCTCCCTGTTCAGCCCCTTCCTGTCACATCAATGACAGGGGATCATACCTTCTGTTTCTTTAACAAAGGCTTAATTTGAAACTAGGTGCTAAGTACCTATCAGCTTGGCAATACAAAGGGATCTTCAAATTTCATCACTACTACAGACATAAAATTTATAGCAGCAAAAAAAGCATAATAAACTTATATTTGACAAGTATAAATTACAATTTTGGGATAAGAATTCATTATTTGGTAAAGATGTTTTGGAAAACTGGAAAGTAATATGGCAGAAACTGGGCATATATCAATATCTTATACACTTACCAAGATAAGGTCAAAATGGATACATAGCCTAGATATAAAATGAGGTAATACAAGAAAATTAGAAGAACCTGGGATGTATTACCAGCCTCATGAGTAGGAGAGGGCCCATCCAATAGTCAAACATTTCATATAAGTAAAGAAGAGATAGAAAGCAAAGTTAGGTATAAAATGGGTAATATTGATTACATCAAATTAAAGTTTTTGTACAAACAAAATAAATACAACTGAGTACAAAAGGAAAGAAGAAAAAGAAAAAGAAGGAAAAGTTTTTATAGAAGTTTATCAGATAAAAGTCTCGTATCTCAAATATATAAAGAATCTTTTCAAATCTATAAGAAAACAAATCATTCACCAATTGATAAATGGTCAAAGGACATAAATAGACAGTTTTCCAATGAAGAAATCAAAACAATTTATGGTCATATAAAAATTATCTGAATCATTATTGATTAGAGTAATATAAATTAAAACAACCTTGAGATATCATTTTATACCTACAAGATTGGCTAAAATGATTGAAGGGGAAAGTGACAAATGGAGGGCATATGGAAAAACTGGGACACTAACTCATCATTGGTGCAATTGTGAACTGATCAAATCATTTCAGAGATCAATCTGGAATTATGCCCATAGAGTTTATTAAACTACTCTTGGAAGTCTTGCCATCACAAGGTTGAGTTTTATGTCAGTTCTCAGTTCTCATTTCTCTTCTCAGTTCTTCTCAATTCTCAGTTCAGTCCAGCAATAGCAGCCCAGCCTCCAAATGTTTGCTTTGACCCAGCAATATCACTACTTGGTCTATTTCCAAAAATTATTAGAGAAAAAGGAAAAGAACTTACATGTTCTATAATGTTTATAGCAGCTCTCTTTGTGGTGTCAAAGAGCTGGAAATTGTAGGGAAGCCCATCAATTGAGGAATGGCTAAATGAATTGTGGTATATATGATTGTGATAAAATACTATCATACTATAAGAAATGAGAGCTCAATGGTTTTAAAAAAACATATATTTTGAAATTTTTCTCTAAGTAGCTTATAATTTATGAACATTTTATGTGATGGCACATATTAAAAATATTGTTCTTGAGTTTTTATGAATCAGTGTTATACCCAGGTAATTGGGGGGCTATAGATTATTCTATAAGATTCCAGTTCCAGAATTTTTCAGTCTGTATTTTTAACGTGAGAATTTGTTGCCTGTCAATTTAGGAAAGATAGTAAGCCTCTAATACATAATTCTAGCTCCCAGCTCATGTCTTGCTAAATGTTTTGTAGGTGCTAAAATTTTGCAGCATTACGTTGCACAGTTTCTATTGTTGTCTTGCATGGTCTGTCTGCGTTGATCCGTATGTCTGACCACATTAAGGATAACTCTTCTATAATGCCTAGTGGCAGTAACTCAGTCTTGCATCTTTCACAAACTCTATCATTACTATATACAAATTTACATGACTCAGTCTTTGGTTTGACATTTATTTGTTCATATATTATTGTTCAGTTTATGTGGATGTCTCCCATGGAAAGTATTTTTGCTTCCACTCATGGGTCTTATTAATTTCATAGGCTCCATCTAGAGGTAATCTGATACCAGGTACAATCAATAACTCCATTGACATGGTCCTATTGTTAGCCTCGAACGTTGCTTTTGTGAGGTTGTGTTGGTTTGTTCCAGAAGTATTTCTGTAAGGTTTTGTTATGCAATTTGAGAACATGCATCTACACTCTTCTACCTTTTACCATAATGAAAAAGTACCTGGTCTAGAGTAAAGAACATGGTTCCAAATCCTATCTATCTCTGATACTCTTTTGTTATCTGCATGATCTCATACAAATCACTTAACCTGCCTGGGCCTCAGTTTTTTCAATTATAAAATGAAGGAGGAAAATTTCATGATCTTCCAATAGTTACCTTGGAGGTGATAGGCCCCATGTTTCATTAGTATTATATGTGTTAATATGCTTCCTAAATCTGTTGTACAATTATCATTACCAATCATTTATAGCACAATTATTAGATAATATATTATTAACTTATGTGTGTAAGTTATATATTATACATATTATTAACTTATATACATAAGTTATGTATTATATGTAATATATTAATCACATATATGTAAGTTATTTATTATATATAATAAAGTGTTAATAAATTACATACTTATATAGGGTGTCTAAAAAGTCTTATTTTTAAGAACCATGGGAAACACCACTGTTAATGTGTAGTCAAATAGCATGGAAAGTCAGTGGAGAAAATGGATATATTAAATTAGAAATAAACATATTTATACATATATATACAAAAATATCTTTGTACAGTGTACAGATCATATCTATTACAAATATTTCTCTATTACATGTGTGTATATGTATGTTTACATATGTATTTAAATACAGATGTATGTATGTATATATGTATACATACACATATCCTTTGACCAGCAAAACCACTTCTATGTTTGTATCCCAAAGAGATCAAAGAAAAGGAAAAAGACTTATCATATAGCTCTTTTTTGTGGTATAAAATTGGAAATAATAGGGATGCCCATCAATTGGGGAATATGGTATATGATTATAATGGAATATTGTTGTGCTATAGGAAATGACAAGCAGGTTGATTTCCAGAAAACCTGCAGAGACTCATATGAATCTATGTAAAGTAGAGTAACAGAACCAGAAAAGCATTGTCCACAATAATGGCAATGTTATAAGGAAATTCAAATGTGAAAGATTTAGCTACTCTGATCAATAGAATGATCCATGATAGTTCCAAAGGTATCATGATGAAAACTATTTTTGATCTACAGAGATAGAGAGCTCATCAACTCTGAATGTAGATTGAGGCATAATTTTTTGCACTCTTTAAAAAACCTTTTTTGGTTATTTTAGGCTTAGGAAAAAAAAAAAGGACTATAGGAACACCAAAGAGGATGAGGAGCAGAAAAAAAAAAAGCTTGAAGCTTTAGCTTCAAACTGTACTAAGACTTTTGGGACACCTTGTTTTTTTTGTTCAGTAGTTTTTCAGTTCTATTTGACTCCCCCTTTGTGACCCCATTTGGGATTTTATTGGCAAAGATAGTAGAAGTGCTTTGCCATTTCCTTCTTCAGATCATTTTACAGATAAGGAAACTGAAGCAAACATGGGTAAGTGATTTGCCCAGGGTCACACAACCAGTAAATATTTGAGACTAGTTTTGAACTCGAGAAAGTCTTCCTGACTCAAGGCTACCACTTTATCCACTGCACCACCTAGCTACCCTTGTGTATCCTATTAATTTATATAACACAGGGATGGGAAACCTGTGACCCCTAGGGCACATGTGGCCCTCTAGGTTCTCAAGTGTGGCCCTTTGATTGAATCCAAACTTCACAGAGCAAATTCTCTTAATAAAAGGAACTTAAACTTGAACTCAATCAAAAGGCCACACCCAAGGAAATAGAGGACCACATGTAGCCTAGAGGCTGCAGGTTCCCCACCCTTGATATAGCATTTTAAGTTTTTCAAGGTGCTTTATATATCTTTTTGTTCTAAATTTTATACCTAATATAATAATCATAAAGACAGCTCCAAACAAAACATACTCCTGAAAGTAAACCTCTATTCTGAGTAGTTTTAACTTACTCACTTATAGAGAAAAGTTTTAGAGAAAAAAAATTCTTGGAAAAAGAAAATTGGGCAGGTAATTAATACATATGGTTTCTAGTTCTACCTCTGCCACTAGCATTTTCTCTGTCTCTGTCTCTATCTCTGTCTCTGTGTCTCTCTTTGCTTCTGTCTCTCTGTGTCTGTCTGTCTGTCTCTCTGCTTCTGTCTCTCTGTTTCTGTGTCTATGTCTGTCTGTCTGTCTATCTCTTTCTCCCTCTCTCTGCCTGGCCATGTCACTGAACTCCTCAAAGGCATACAGGTTTACAGCTTCCTTCTTTGTAAAATGGGGGATTTGGGTTATTTTTTCTTCTACCTCTAACACTCTAATTCCACAATTCAAAGAGGTCATTCTGCTAGAAGCCATTCCTTTCCAATGTCACAAGCATCTGGCATTACCTGACAATGCCAAGGCAGAACATGCTTAGTGCCTTGTGGATATTTCTCTATAACGTATTTGTATTTGGAGAAGGTAAAGAAGCCTGTATCTGAAGTCCCATTCATTGGTGCACTGGTTTTATAGAGCTACCTCATTCTTCTGTTGTTTTATTAGTCTGGGGGCAATATTTTTTTTCCTGAAGTTTTGGACAATCTAATTTGTTAATGTTTAGCTTTTAGTAAAAACTACCACTAGCCTTGCTTTTATAGGTTTGCTGATCTTGACTGATTAGTTAAAGAGTTCAGAGTCAGCTTCCACCTGGGAAGGGAGGTAAAGGAAGGGAAGAAGCATTTATACAGCACCTACTAAGTGCCAGGAACTGTGCTTAATAAATTTTAAAAATATTATCTCATCTGAGCCTTAACCCTGGGAGGTAAGAGGTACAACTATCTCTGGTTTCCAGTTGAGGAAACTGAGGCAAATGAAGGTTAAGATCACCCAGCTAATAAGTATCTGAGACTAGATTTGAACCCAGGTCTTCTTGATTCCAAGCCCAGTACTCTATCTACTACACCACCAGCCACCTGAAAAGCTTGAAGTCAGTCCCCAGATTAATTAATTCATTTATTCCTTGACTTCTGATGTTTTGAAGCAGGAGTTCAGTAGATATGCACCGACTCAGGTGAAAAGATGTGAGTTCAAATTCTCCCTTTGACATGATTTTTTTGGATGAGTGGGACCTGAACAATTAATTAAATATGCTTAAGGAAGAATGCATGAAAGAGTCTGAGAAACCACAGATCATTCCAATCATTGTGGGTAATACTTAAGCAAGGAAGGTTGATTTCCTTCCGTTTTCTGAACCGAAGGAACAGAGGTCTGAATGCCATTACTCCTTCCAGCTTTAGATGGTGACTTGCTTGCTACTATTAGAAAAGGTCATTAGCCTCAGTTTCCTCACCTGCAAAATGGGGTTAAAAGCAATGCCAGTTTACCAGACTTAAATAGAGGATCCTGTTCTGTACTATTCTGCCCTTTAAGAATGACAAAGACCAGGTTCATTAGCCTCAGTGGAAAAAAGGGAAAAAAAACTCATTTATATAATACATGATATCTAGTAGAAACTATGCCCTTCCAAAGGGAAGAATCAGATTCGTATTTAATTTTTATTCCCCAAGGCCTAGCAGGGTACCAAGCACATAGTAGTTGATCAATTAATGCTAGCTGAATGAAATCAAATTCATTTGAATTGAATGATCAATATTGACTCTGTGTTTTCATTCTTTCTAAAAGTTAAGTGGTATTGAGTGGTTGGTAGCGGTTAAAAAGTGTTTTTTTTTTTTTTTAGGGAATCTAAGCCTCTTCTAGTCAGAAGGCTTCTAATAAAGTTATTTCTTTCTCTTGGGATTCAGCAGCCCTTCCTGTCAGCACTCTAGGTTTATGATTGCTGCTTAGCGATTTTCCAGTCATGTCTGACTCTTTGTGACACCACTTGGAGGTTTTCCTGGCAAAGATACAGGAGTGATTTGCTGTTTCCTTCTGCAGTTCATTTTACAGATGAGGAAACTGAGGCAAACAAGGTTAAGTGACTTGCCCAGGATCACAAAGCTAGGAAGTATTTGAGGCTAGATTTAACCTCATGGAGAGGAGTCTTCTTCACTCCAGGCCTGTTTCTCTAGCCACTAACCACCATGGCATTATGTAGTTTCAATTGTCCATTTAAACTAGAGCTTAACTGATTTTTCTTTAAAATAAATTTTCTGCTCCTTTTTTTTCAAAAACCTGTAAAAGATAGTAGTGATCTAATGAGAAAAGTGGTTATCATGCTCCAGATTCTCCTACTTAATTTCTACTTTTATTTCAGTAGCAGTGTCCCCCAGGCCACCCTCAGAGCTTCCATCCTGCCCTCCAGTCATTATCCAGGAGAGGTTGCAAGCCCTATCAAAATGTGTTCCTGAAATCCCTGCTACCAACTAACACCAACCGAAGACCAACAGTTACTTATTTCTACAACTGAAATGCTAAACAATAAAGACCATAACATGTATTAAAATGATTTGTTAACTTCATAGGATTCCAAGGTGTTTTATAACTTTTGTGGCAGTCTGCTGAGAGGCTAATATTTAAAGAAGTTAGGTGGCATGGTGGCTAGAGTGCCAGACCTGGACTCCAAAAGACTCCTCTTAGTGAGTTCAAATCTTTCCTTAGACACTTAGCAATTGTGTGACTCTGGATAAGTCACTTAACCCTGTTTGCCTCAGTTTCCTCATCTGCAAAATGAGCTGGAGAAGGAAATGACAAACCACTCCACCATCTTGCTAAGAAAATCCCAAATGGGGTCACAGTCAGACATGACTGAAGAACAGCACAACATTTCAACCTCATCAGAACGTATGGCAGGTTTTTTGTTTCTGGTTTTCAGGTTGCTAATCAGGCATGTTACATTTCACCTCTGCAGGGCCCTACAACAATTGTGGTAAAAGGATCTCTTCTTGTCGGTGTTTGACCTTGAAGCTGAACCTTTTTTTTTTCTTATTTTTCTAACTGCATCCCAATACTTGGCACAATGCTTTGTATGTAGCAAATTCTTAATAAGTATTCATTCATACATTGGATTTTAGGTTTAATGAATTTTTAGATATGGAAAGGATTTTTGAGATCATCTAATTCTACCTTATAGTTAATAGAATCACAGAGATTTAGAGAGGGAAGGGACCTTTGAGGTCAGCTAGTTTAACACCTTCCTTTTACAGATGAGGAAACAGAGGTCCAGGGAAGTTAACTAACACTCAAATCTACACAGCTAATAAATGGCAGAGTGAAGATTTGAACCCAGGTCCTCTGACTCCAAATTCACCTTTTTTCCCCACTGTACCATGTTTTTTATGGATAAAAAAACCTGAAGACCAAAGAAGTGATTTATCAAAGTTCTACAACCAATTAATGGTTGATTCAACACTGGAATTCAGGGTTTCTGATTTCTTGCTCAATTTTCTTTTTATCATAGCATCCTGCTTCCTCTTGGGGGAGGGGGACTGTCCTTTCACAGGGACAATTTTGGGGAATTATTGGTATGAGGCACGTTATATACCTTGATGTCAGAAATCTACTCACTCCTCGAAGAAAATAATGCTAATCTCTCTTAAATGTCATCCAGATCAAAGCCTGTTGGATTTCTCATCTGATAGCATTGAAATTGGTTTGCAGCTGGGGTTCATTAGAAAATCAAAGGGGGTTGGGGGAATGGGATTTAACAAGTCAGCTAATGGAATGGGCTAAATTCCTGTGGATCTTAATATTTACAGTACATATGAGAGGCCAGGCGATTGACTTTCTCCTTACAAAGACCATCTGCCTGTTTTATTTACAAAGAAAAAGTGCAGGCAAGTTTCCAAACAGGGTGAAAATGAAAATGGAGTAGAAGGAATAACCAAAAATAAAATAAAATTTATATTATGTTTTAATGTATGTAAAATGCTTTATTCTCGACAACACCATGATGTAGGTATTGAAAATATTATAATTATCATTTTATAGAAGAGGAAACGGAGGCTGAGTTAACTTAAGCCTCTCTTAATTGAGTGCCACACAACTAGTAAACATCAGAGCCATAACTCAGGCCCAAGATCATCCTAATTACAAGCTCAGTGCTTCGTGAAATCTGTCCTTTGGCAATCAGTCACATCTCAGTATTTTATTGCTACTCATTTTTGAAGATATTTTCCCATGTATCTTTAATCCTAAATATGCAAATAGATAGAAGAAGGTTCTTCTATCTTTAATCCTCTAAATATGCAAATTCCATGACTCTCCCTCAAGAATATAGGCTTCCTCCTTGACATGTCTGTAACTTCAATACCCTGTAGTCTTACTAGGACCCTATGTGGCACCACGGGACTGTATAATTGCTAAGACTCTTTAATAACCCTTTGGAATGTGTCCAAGACACTTCTCCCTCCTTTACAAAAATTCCTTAAGTTGTTAAATCATGAAATAGGCAAATTGACAATGTAATTTTTATTCACTGGTTCACTGATATCCATGAATTGTTCAGATATCCGTGGCTGTATCAATATGAGGTCAACCAGTTGAAACACCAAATACCCTGGTACAGTAACTGTGTTTTTCATGTTTCAACCAGTTGTGGTGGCGGTACTTCATTTTAGTTGGCTTGATATTTTTTCCCACATTTAATGGACTAGTGGTTTGACTGAATGAATTGATGTGACTGGGTGTTTGTCAAAATGTGTAACAGCCTAAATTATTGTTATGTCTACAATGATATGACCTTTCTCAGTCTGGGACTTCTCTGAAGAGAGTCTAGTTGTGTTGCTTAAACCATTGTGGAAAACAGACAGTACCAAGCCACTTGAAGGTATGTTTAAATATTTGTTCAAAATTATTTCCAATCTTTGAATTTTACATCATCTTTATTTTCAAGTATGTGCCTTTTGCCTCCCTCACCCAGTGGCTATCCCTTATAAGAAAGAATTGAAGAGAAAAAGAGAAAAAAAAATGACTAAAAAAAAGCTAACACATTCATTAGGGTTTTACAGTTCCCAAGCTATTTCTCACCCAATCTCAAAATCCCTCCCTTGATCCTTCCATCCCTGCTAATTATCATTCTGTCTCTTCTGCCCTTTGTACCCAAACTTCTCACAAAGGCTGTGTCTACAATAGGGGCCTCCACTTTCTCTCCTGTCACTCTTTTCTTAGCCCCTTTCCATTTGGCTTCCAACCTTATAATTTCACTGAAACTGCTGTAGCCAAAGTTAACTAATGATCTCTCAGTTGCCACAGCCAATGGCCTTTTCTCGATCCTCATTCTCCTTGATGTCACTTCAAGTCTTGACACTGTTGATCGCTCTCCCCTCCTGGATACTCTCTCCCTTAGATTTTCAAGACAGCACTTTCTCCTGGTTCTTCTCCTTCTTATCTGAATCACTCCTCTGTCTCCTTTGCTAGATTCTCTTATACATCACACCATCTACACAAAGATGTCCCTTGGGGTTTTATCCTGGGCTCTCTTCTCTTTTGCTTCTATATTACTCCACTTGGTGATCTCAACAATTCCAATGGATCTAATTACCATCTTTATGCTGCTCCTTATCCTTTCCCAATCACTCTTCTGATATCCAATTTCACCTCTACAACCACCTTTCAGATGTCTCAAACTGGATGCCCAGGAGACATTTTAAACTCAATATGTACTTACTCTTTCCTCCTAAACCCTCTAGCCTTCTACCTTCCCTCTTACTGTAAAGGAAATCCTCCCTGTCCCTCAGGCTCACAACTTCTCACTGTCTCTCCCCTCCTTCCCCCATTTATCCAAACTGTTGCCAAAGCCTATAAATTTCACCTTAGTAGCATCTCTGGAATATGCCCCCTTTAGTCCTCTGCCATTATCACCCCTCTAGTGTAGGCCTTGACCACTTCATGTCCCAATTACTGCAATAGTCTAATGATGGGTCTACCTACCTCAAGTTTCCCACCACTCCAATCCATCATCTATTTAGTTACAAAAGTGATTTTCCAAAAATACTGATCTGATCATGTCACACACACACACACACACACATACACACACATATACACACACACACACATACACACACACACACACACACACACACACACACACACACACCCCTCCTACTATGACACTACCTCCCCCTACTCAACAAATTCCAGTGGTTTCCTATTGCTTCTAGGAATAAATACAAAATGCTCTGTTTGGCATTCAAAGACCTTTACAACATAGCTCATCCTACCTTTCCAAGTGTTCTTGTACCTGACTCTTCAACACAAACCCTTCAATTCAATGACAATGACCCTCTGGCTATTTGAAGAAGAAACACCCTCTCTAGGCTCTATGCATTCTCTCTGTCTGTACCTCATGCCTGGAATGTTATCCCTCTTCTGCTCCAACTACTGACCTCAAGTTTTAGTCAAATAAAATCCCACCATCTCCAGGAAGCCTTTCTCAACCCCTCTTAATCCAGTACCTTCATACTGTTAATTATCTCCTATTTATCTTGCATGTTGCTTGCTTTGTAAATGCTCCTTCGCATGTTGTCTCCTCCATTAGACTGTAAGCTCCTTGAGGGCAGGAACTGTCTTCTACCTTTTTTGTATCCTCAGTTAGCACAATCCCTGGCACATAGCAAGCATTTAATAAAAACTTACTGTTTGATTCCTTATGTTCCCCCTAAGTTCTTCTGCAAAGAAGGAGAAAGATTCATTTTATCAACTATTTTCTGGGCCTCAGATTGTTCATTATAATTTTACAGGATTTAATTTCTGTTTGTTGCTGCTATTTATATCTGAAGATATACATATATAGAGATATATAGAGACATAGATATATATAGAATATATAGCTATTTTTGTTAGCTTTTTGAGTCATTTCAGTCACGTCTAACTCTCCATGACCCCATTTGGGGTTTTCTTGGCAATGTTACTCGAGCAATTTGCCATTTCCTTCTCCAGCTCATTTAAAAAATGAAGAAACTGAGCAAAACAAGGTAAAGTGAATTGGCCAGGGTCACATAGCTACTAAATATCTGATCTGAACTCAGGAAGATGAGGCTTCCTGACCCTAGGCATATACATATACATATACGTGTATATACATATATACATATACATATACGTGTATATACATATATACATATACATATACGTGTATATACATATATACATATACATATACGTGTATATACATATATACATATACATATACGTGTATATAC